>OX439472.1:13276526-13886113 GCA_949320105.2 Crepidodera aurea
TTAAAATAAACTCATCTAATTATTGAACCAACATTTTATTTTCTTGAAAAGTACAGAGAATATCAGTAGTATAGATTAAAAGGGAGCTCTAAGAACTTGAACCCACAATAAAAAAATCCCTGAGATAAAAAAAGATTTAAGGATATATAACAGCAAATTGAGCATAGTCGTGACAATAGTAACAAATTATATTTAAAAATTATATAACAAATTAAATCTACAAATTAACAAAAACATTTACCTAAAATTAAATCAAATCAAAGTCAAAATTATAAAAATTTTATAATAAATAAAATAAAAGTTAAAAATCTAAAGTAATAATAATTTGAAATATTATTACAATATATAACATTACCATTAGTATATGGAAGGGACTGGCCGAGTAAATTCAAAAAATATATAATTTACGGAGAGTTATCGTCATCGTCTGTGCGGAAAAATCTCTTTATTTTTTATACAGTGTGTTTTAAGTTGAGTCTTCTTCTATAATCTGAATAAAAGATGAGCACAGTAAAAGTGGGGATCTAACGTCACATTCCATAGGCTTACTTTGCAAAATAAGTTTCTATAATATAAATAAGGTCACTTCATATAAAATGGTATATACGCACTTCGTAGATTAAATTTTGAATGAAAAAAGTTATATTATTTACAAAAAATAAAAATAAACCTTATGCTTCTGACAAAATTGTTGCACTTTGACATTGAACGAATTAAATTTAACTAATAAATAACAAGGAGGATTATCATTTTTTTTTCTGAGGTTTATTATTATAAGGTCTATTAAGTTTTCCATTGCTATATCCACTTTCCAAAATGAATTTTCCACCTTTTTAACATGAACATTTTCTCCATTTTTTCCATTTACATCTGAAAGTGTCTTGAAATGTTGTATTGTTTCGAGAAACATAACCTTTTAATTGTGACCAGATCAGTTCAATGAGATTTAACGTGGTAAATAGGCAATCTGAGAATTTCAATTCCTTTTTCTCGGGCCTTGTTATTTTTTGTAAATAATATTATTATTCATTCAAAATTTAATCTACGAATTGCGTATATACCATTTTATATGACATGACCTTATTTATATTATAGAAACTTATTTGGCAAAGTAGGCCTATGGAATGTGACGTTATATCCCCACTTTTAATGTACTCCCCTTTTATTCAGACTATAGTTAGATGCTTCCTGATGATTCCACTTTTAAAATTTAATTATTACATGAGGATTTATATACAAAAGTTAATAATTATGTTACAAATTCTAGCCGAATCACTTTGTATAAGAATTTGGTCCAATGTGGATTATCCTGATTGTCTTACTAAGCTAGAGATATCTTCTTAGTGTAATTAATAGAAGCTGAAATCTACTATTAAGATCTGATGCCTTTGTGTTCCTAATAATAAGCATAATTGTTAGATGACAGAGTTAAAAGGTATCTACACTGTGCCAGACGCCATCAAAGGCCAATAATAGGATTGTGAGCAAGTACGTTTGGAGGGTTGTACTGATATCTTACATAATTTTAGTATAAATCTTGTTAATTGAGATATGTTATGTAAGACATTGTGCAAAACAATTGGATTTTTATTCAATGGCAAGACTAAAGAAAGAATGAAAAATTGGTCCAACTTACTCATCGGTGAAAAAAAAAGACACTTGTCATTTAAATTTTACATGGAAAACCTACTGTAGTAATATATTTAGGTAGAAAACATGTGATAATTAATTATATTGCTAGCAAAATTAGAGGCGCCTTCATACTTTTTAAACATTGTGTATCTAATTTTTAGTTTTTTTTATGTAAGGGTTGTTTAAGTGCGTTGTGAGTTTTATTTTTCAATTCTTTTTTGTTTTTATTTTTGATGTTGTACTTCGAGATCGCCGTCAGTCGGAGTTTTTAAAATTTTTGAATTTACTTGACACGTATAACATGTAGTTTGGTATGAGCAATAGTTAATATTTATGAAATCACAGAAGTGCCACTTATATTTTTATTTTATAATTAACACCATTTCTGTCAATTATACCAATTGAAACTTAGTTATGTAGAATGTAGATCTGAGATACAAATTTCAATTAATGAATATAATTATTAGATATTAGGTGACAATTAAAGATTAATAAGAGACATAAGTGAAAAATAAGGTTAATAGAAAAATAGATAACTAAAGAATTGCTTGAACAATTATAAAAAAATACTTTATTTTGGAGCATCATGTTCTGAATCTCAAATGACTGAAGAAATGATTGATTCCAGATGTGGCTAGATGTTATAGAATAGTAGGCAAAAGCTTTATATTTAGAACTTAGACCAGCCGGAGGATTTGAGCTTAGTTCGTTTTATTGTAGGAGGAATTTCAGTCTTGTTATGGATTTTGATCGATCTAAAGGCAGGATTCCATAACCCTGCTTGTTATTGTTTTACATGTGGGTGACGTTCCTTTTACCTTCGTTTGGGATAGTGCTTGTCATTTGGTACTGCCACTAATATGGTAGCCTAACCCCTATAAAACAGTTCTTCAATGGTGTGGGCACTGTAATAATAGTGCAAACAAAACGCCTAAATTTAAAAAAGGCGACAAATGTCAAGCATCGAACTACCGACCAATAAGCCTAACCAGTACACTGTATAAAGCGCTGGAGCGACTGATTGTTTAGAACATATTACCATTGCTTCGCTGGAACGGTATTTTTCCTCATTAAAAAGCAAAGCTTTACCAACAAACGGAATTCAAATTTTTCCGTTGTTTTGACAATTGCAAAAGTAGCGTCACTAAAACAACTCTAAGTGAACTAAAGTCAGATTGTCATGAGATTTTGGCACATATCAATTGAAGATTAGTACTTCCTAAAAATTTTATGGATTGATCAATAGTTGAACTATCTATATTGAAAGGCACCATCTATATTAAAAAAATAAACTTGAAATTTAATTTGAGAGTAAATAACCAGCTATTACTTCTGGTGTTAGCTGTGCGGTCTTGACAGTCATAAAAGCACATTCTAGAGCTAAACTAACTTACCTGAGAATCAGATTTCGTCCTGCACCTTCATGTCGGCAAAGACAATTGTCAATTCTGACAGGCCCAAGAGTAGAACTCTACGTTTAGGTTTACGTTTAATGCTCATAAAAGATAACTGCGTAATTAAAACTAATGTCGGCTGAAATATATGATATCCAACTAAGAGTTGTTTTGTATAAACTTAACTCTTATAAGTAGTTATAGTTTTTAAAAAGGATGAGAAGATATCGAGTGTGGAATTTAATTTACTTGAATATTTGATATTTTGTATCATTTTACCCTTAAAATGCAACTTTAAAACTGGTTTTAACAAAGATCTCCAATAATTAAAGTGGTCAATAATTCAGAGTACTTAGACTTTTACTTATTAGGATGTAAAAATAATTATATATACATATAAAAAAGATTTCCGGATTATTGTCGGCTCCGTCTATGAAGTAACAGATACTATTTTTGGTCTACAAAGACATTCTAAATTCATTTTCAACATAAATTAATCATTGAAACCAGACACCTGCTTCAATTTAGTTCCTTCAGTCTAAAATGCTAATTCAGTCACAAACGATTGCTCGTTTAATTACTTTACCGCTACATAATACCTATCGCTACAGATTATAAAGTTTATATTATAAAGCGAAAGTATTGCTGCAGTGGAAAAATCCAACCTTACTTTTCTTAAAGTCTGAAAAAATTCACTTTCAAAAAAATATTACAGGGAACTTTAACAGAAAATGATGGCACACACAATAGACCTGCGAAGGTCGCGGCATTGAGGCTTTTAGCCCACAAGTTCTATACAAATCTAGTCTTAATCTTAATTATTGATAGTAAAATACCAGTTATAGTGAAATCACAATCGACACGAAGTAATAAATCAAAATTTTATGGGAGTTTTACAGCACCGGTGGCTCAAACAAAGTCTGTGATTTTAAATAGCCGGTAGTTAAAAGGTGTGTTAAAATTAAGAATTTTGCCTGTTGACATAACAATAGACTATCCTTATTTTAATCTCTTTTAAGACTCTGGTGAGCGTACGGTTGAATAAATTAGGGTGTATTTGTTTGTATTATTATTTTTTTGTTACTATTTTAAACTTAAATAATTGTAATTTAACCGCCGGGGTGCTTGTTTTAGGTTCCCCCTCGCCACTCACCCCTGAAAAATTTTTTTTGATTAGCTAAGGCCAATTTTTTGTTTTTTGTGTTTTTTTTGGTGGGTAAACTTGGTAAATTCAACATTTTCACCACTTTCTGGTGGTCTCAACGCCGCGACACCATACTCTACTCCTTTTTTACTAATATGATTGTAACATTTTGATACAAAATAGATATGCTACCTACTCTCGAAGATCAGGAAACGTGAAAGTCTCTGAATCACTATATTCACTTGATGAGTCATTATTTACTGATATTATTAAAGGTGGCACTGTATTAACGACATCCAAGATTTTGTCCAGATTATACATGTTTTCTTCTTTTTTTAACACATACTCGATTGCCTTTTGCCAATTTTCCTTTGTAATAAGTGATATGGAGGTTTCTAACAATGCTTATTATGTCGACCTACATATCCTTTAACTTGTGCCCATATCAGTTCAATAGGATTTAGTTTGCAGTGATAGGGAGGAAGACGCACAACATCAATACCATGTGTTTTTGCAAGTTCATCCACTACATAACGTACTGGAGGCTTGATTTTTCTGGAAAGTTAATGATCTATCATATAATAATAGAACTTTATTCACTATAAATATAAATATAAACAGAAATCAAGAAAAGATGGAGAATAACATAGAAAGAAATCTAGAAAAGAATAAAGAAGATATGAAAATGGAGATGGAAAATCAATTCAAGAAAAATAATGAGGAGATGATAATTTTAATAAGAAGAGAAATTGAAAGAGTTGAAATGAGATTAGAGAAACAAGAAAAGAAAACAGATAAAAAATAGAAGAAATTAGAGAAAAAGTAGAATTTGCTATTTTCTCTTTCTCTCTTCACTGGATTAAAACCACTTAGTTGTTAAGAAAGTTTTGAATTGACGTTTCGGCTTTCCTATCGAAAGCCGTTATCAAAATTTTTGTGACGTTTCTGGGAACGAATTTTGAAAGGATAGCGCATTTGCATATTATAAGAGAATTTATACTTCGTCATAAATGAAGTTTTCTTATTAATATTATCATAAGAAAAAAACCAGATAAAAACTTATGATACTATCCCGATATAGAGGGTATCCTTTTTGCAATTAACTCTTTTTGTAAAATAGGTATCCAAATTTTTGAAATATCGACCGAACAATTAGAAACACATTCGTTATTATTTAAGCATATCAATGCTGCTTCTTTAACTTTGCGGTTATAATTATTCGGTTCTTTTAATAATCTAGTTAAAGAATTCCTTGTATTTTATGTCAAAAATCCCATGCATGTTCACATATTTTGGATTTTTCGAATTGTTTATTTTTAATGTACGATTGGTGTTCATTAAGTCTAATATGAAAAGGTCTAGATGTTTCTCCTATATAAAATTTATTATATTCGCATGGAATTTTGTAAATACAATTTTTTGTTTTTTGAATTTTATTAAAAGATTTTGCATTTACTATTAAAGATTTTAATGTATTATTAGTTTGAAAAACTGTTTTTAAATTAAATTTATTGCCAATCCTTCTAATTTTTTCCGATAATTTTGGAATATAAGGGATTTTTACTATATTTGCTATTAATGCAGTGGCTAATAGAGTAGATAAAAATCAGGAAGAATTAAAAAAAGATATTCAGGAAAATAAGGACATACAAGAATACAAAGAAGAGTGTAAAGAAGCATTAAAGCAATTAGAAGAAATTATAGAGGAGAAAAATGCTAGAAGTCCCAAAACAGAACAATATGTGAGTCATAAAAGAAACGTAATGGTAAAGAAAACAAAATTATTTACAATTTATGAAGAAGAAGAAGAAGAAGGAGAAGAGAAAGGAGAAAACGAAGAAGAGAAATATGATAAAGCAAAGATACATGCAATAATAAATAAAGTAAATGAAAACAGAAATGTACAAAATTTAGGTAATTTACATAGTAGCACATGTAATAGGTTTGATCTGCAGTATTTAGGTAATCGTCGATGGGAGGTGTATAAACCTGAAATTAAAAAAAGTTGTAAATATAAAATAATAGGATACCAAACAAAAAGAATTAGAAGAAGGAAGAAAACAAAAACAGTAAAGTAAAAGAAAAGAAACTGGAAGAAAGTAAAAATAAAAAAAAACAAATAATAATGTTCAAATAACATTTCAAAATATTTTTACTCTGTTTAAAAATTTTTTGAAATGTTGGGGGGGTTATGTAGTGTGTAAGTTAGGTTATAGTTTGTTATAGTGTAATAAGGAGTTTTTTTTGACAGTAGTTAGTTATAGAGAGTTGTCAATGAATTAGAAAATTGAGAAATGTCATTATTAAGAATTCACTAAAAACCCTGAGATATGTAAATAATTATATTTAATAAAAAAATTTAAAAATATAAAGGCCTTAATATTAAAACAATATATGCACCTACATCTGAACTTTCCTGTTCTGACAGATATATTAATCCGGCTCGATTACGATTTCAGTATAAAATGATTTTACCACACTTATATTTTATTTAATTAACAATGGATTAGACCAATTTAGACAATTTTAACTAATAAAAAAACCTAATAATATATAACTGTGCTAATTCAGGGAGTGCCATATCCTTTGCAATTCATGGTCACCGAAATAATCAATAATACCGAATTCAGCACTTCGCTTTTCGAATATGATTCAAACTCACGACTTTATCTCCCTATTATTTTTATTGCCGACAGATCGGTAGGATACCGGACTTCTTACATTCATTTATACTTCGTTAACCTTGTTTGTAACGTTGCGAAAATTAGGAAACCTATCGACTGTATTATTAATGGCGCTAACGCTGTCATGTTTGTACCAACCTTATTTTTTTAATCAATTTTAATCGATCTAGTAAGTAGCGCCTAATATTCTAGATGTAGTTAAACTAAAAAAATACAAATAATTATTAAATAAAACAACTAGTACTAACTTTTTCTTTTATAATTTGGATTTTAAATCAAATTCAATGATTGTTCATTGTTTGAATAATTTTTTTGTTCAATATCCCTAATTAAACCTTTGGAACTCTCTTGCTTTTAAATAAGTTGACTGTGTTTCTATTTTAATTTAAAATCAGAAACATGGTACCTTGAAGCTGGCCCAGCCATTTCAGCCCGGACCAAAAATACCTATTGGATAATTTACTAACAATTTATTAGAATTTTACTCCACAAGAAAAAATTTATTAACCTTTCACAACTAATTTGCCACCTTCAACTTGAAACTTCCACAAGAAAAATTGGCTTATTAGTTTATAACTTTTAAAAGACAAGGTTGATAAAAAATTTTCTTGTCTAGTAAATTTCTAATAAATGTTTAGTAAATTCTAATTAAAATTTAGTAAATGTTCTATAAGATTTTATCACGTCCGGTGCAGGTTCAAGTTGAAGGTGGCAAATTAGTTTATAACTTTTGAAAGGCAAGGTTAATAAAAAATTTCCTTGTGGAATAAATTGTTAGTAAATTATCCAATAGGTATTTTTGGTCAGGGCTGAAATGGCTGGGTCAGCTTTAAGGTACCTAGAAACATTCGGCTTAAAAAATACTTCAAAAATTTATTATTTTATATCTTATTTATATCGAATACCTGGATTTTTGTAACTTTTAATTATTGACTTTATTCTGTACCTAAATCTGATACCTGCTTGTAGGACGTAACATCTGACTGGGAGCACCTATCTAATGTGTACAATAATCAGATAATTATCATGTAATGGAATGTTCTTTTTACGGTAGTAGATTCAAGGAAGGGAGCGTAAGCGCCCATGAACTCACTGATAGAGCCTCATTTGACCGTTATTAGCAACAACAAAGGATTTTCAGATAGTTTCCCAATTAGGAAATTACTGGAATTCGGTATCAGGTGGTCATTTTATACTGCCGACTGCCGAAAAGTTTTTTTTTGTATATAAATAACGGTCTCCTTATAATGATTTAGTTTGAATAGCTTTTTGACTTTTAGTAGTATATTACGTATCAATAGTTGTAAGTATTATATTACGTACGAGTGGAAAAATTACACACGAAGACTCGAAACAGCGAGTGGGTAATTTCAGGAGTACATAATATACTTACAACTCGTGTTACGTACTTTACTTTATCTACGCCTCAACAAAATAACTATTTTTTTTTTAAATATAAATTTTAAGCACTGACATTTATTTATTTATTTATTTATTTATTTATTTATTTATTTATTTATTTATTTATTTATTTATTTATTTATTTATTTATTTATTTATTTATTTATTTATTTATTTATTTATTTTGATACACCACCCAACAGTTGTACCAACCATTTAATGGGTGGGAAATGGACAACATAACAAAAATGTTAATAATAACAAGCACAATATATATAATACAAAAACTGCCAGCAGTCCATGGTTAACGCCCATTAAAAAAAAAAAACCTGTGTCTGCGTGAGACAGGAAAAAAAATGGACGTTAACATTGGACAACTTGGTAGTGTACGGAACATCTACTATGCAATTACACAATTTTCTAAAAGTTCGTAATACTTATATAATACACATCAGTATCTAGAGAATTACACTTTTGATTTGGTATTTATTACAGGCAAATATATCCAAGCTGTCCTGGATATTATGATACTCATTGATTGCTTGGTATAATGGGGATGAATTTAAAATATTTGTTCTTGCAGCTGGCAAATAGAAACTACAATAAACTCTTAGACCCGCGCGTGGTATTTTAAAATGAACATAATTTAACAAATCAATGCTATCTATTTGACCATTAAGAATTTTCCAGAGTAATGAAATTTGCTGATAAGTTCGGCGTTTTTCTAGATCAGGAAGTTTAAATCGTGTTAATAGTAGATCATGAGGGTAGCCCCTTGGAGGGTAAATACCGTCCAATATAAAAGAAGCCGATTTCATAAATTTCCTTTGAACTTTTTCAATTAGGTCAATATAGACTTTCTGCCTAGGACACCATACCTCCGATGCATATTCGAGTTTCGATCGGACGAAGCTGTTAAATAAGATTTTTAATGTAGAGATATCTGAGAATTCTTTGCAGCTTCTTATGACAAACCCTAAACTTTTATTAGCAGATGACACCATTGATTCTATATGTTTAACAAAATTTAACTCGGGATCTCTCACAAAATTCGGCCTGTTAAGAATAATATTATGCAATTCATAATTAAAAATAAGAGCTGTATGTCGCCTGGTAAAAGACATAACAGAACATTTGTCTGGATTTAACGGAAGTGAGTTATTTTGACACCAATTTGCTATATCATTTAGACAGTTTTGGAGAAGTAAAGAGTCATTGATAGAACGAATTTCAACTAATAGTTTCAGGTCATCTGCGTACATTAAAACTTTTATATCTTTGATGTTAATAACAATATCATTTAGAAAAATAGTAAATAAAAGCGGTCCCAAAATTGATCCCTGCGGAACTCCTGATGCCTGATGGAATTTATCTGATCTGAAACCGCGACACTGGACATACTGATGTCTGTTCTTCAAATACGACGACATTAGCAGATGTAGCTGTGGACTTAAACCTATAGATGACAGCTTCTGGAGTAAAATGACATGGTCAATTCTATCAAAGGCCTTAGAAAAGTCAGTATATATTACATCTACTTGACCTCTTCTATCTAAGGCCTCCGATATGAACTGTGTAGAGCAAATAAGATTTGAGACCGTAGACCTACCTGCCATGAATCCGTGTTGATCAGGGGATATAGATCGTTTGATATGATTTGACATATGATCATGCAGAACGATCTCGAATATCTTAGCGAAGTTACATATGATCTAATGGGTCTATAATTCTGAACATCGTTTTTGTTGCCTTTTTTATGAATAGGAGTTACGCAAGATATTTTCCAGTCACTAGGGAGAGTACAAGATTTTAAGTTCATATTAAAAATTATTTGTAAGGGAGTAGCAAGAATGTAGGAAGTAAGTCAGGCCCCATTGTCATGTTAGATTTCAATTTTTTAATAGCTTTGATAGTTTCATCGTGTGATACTGATGTTATATGTAGCATTGGCAAATTTGATGTTAATTCAGTTACATAATTGGTGGTTGCTGTCTGAGAAAAATTGTTGCAAAAATGATCTGCAAAAGCCTGGACAATTGATTGTGGAGATTCAATAAACCAGCCATTATACTCAACTGATGTTGGTACGGAAAATGAAGAATTTTTAGAATTCACATAACTCCAGAATTGTTTGGGATCTCTTTTTATATCTCTTTCAATATTTTGCAAATATAAAGTGCGAGCAGTTGAAATTTCTCGTTTAATTTTAGAGCGGAGGATTTTAAATTTATTCAAAGTGTCCAAGAGCTGGGTGGATTTATAGCTTTTGAATGCTTTTTCTTTTTGTCGAATCATGTGAATTATATTGCCATTAAACCACGGCTGATAAGTTCTGGAGCTTGTTTTCTTGATAGGAATATGATCTCTAAAAATATCATATAATTTATTGTTCAATAGATGAACACCAATATCTACATTCTCAACATTTTGCAGAAAACTCCAATCAATATTATTTAATGCATTGTAGAGATTTGAAAAATTAGCTTTTTTATAATTGAACTGTATATTATCAGGTTTACAGGGTATTGGTGCATGTTTATTTTTTGTTGATATCTCTATGCACAATGATGGGTGGTAATCGTCTTCATTCAAGACTATTTCATCAGGTCTAGAAACTTGGCATGCGTTATTTGAGAAAACTAGATCTAATAAACGCTGAGATTTATTTTTGATTGAATTGAACTGTTTTAAATTAAAGAAATTTGCAAAAGTTTGGACAACGTTTAGTTTGGAGGACATACTAGCACCACTGATATGAGAGACATACTCAGGTATATTGAAATCTCCGAGTACAAGAAGATGTTTATCGTATAAAGCTGTAAATAGAGATATTGTTTCCAGAACGACTTCATAATCATCAACTGAACAAGAAGGGGGTATGTAAATAAGCAAGATGTATATGCATTGGTAACATGGTCTTATTTTAACCAGTAAGAAATCAATATTCGTATTTGGGGGAATTGGGATACTATGATCAATTATATTAACCATACTGGAATTTAAATCCTTCCTGAGTGAACAGATAACTCCACCACCTCTTTTGGAATCAGTTTCTTTATATTTCCGATCAACCCTGTATACATCAAAAGAAGAGAGATCAAATAGTTCACCATCTTGGATCGTATCATTACACCAGCTTTCTGTAAAAAAGTAGCCTGCATATTCAGTAATAGCCGAAATACTGTTGAATAACTGGGTAGTTTTCGTTCTAAGGCCTCTAACATTTTGATAGTAGAATACAAATTTGGAATCTAAACTGTCAGCGATACGAGTTTTAGGTGTATTTATTAGTTGCTATTGGGACGGTACTATGTTATCTCTAAATTTTGTTAAGGCTCTCTTATAGAAGTGGCAATCTCTATCCCATGCTACATGATCTATAGATATATTTATATTATGATTTAATTTAAGATTAGTACAATTTACACATTTTAGACTATCAGACTTACATTCTTTTACATCGTGATTAGAGGAACATCTGGGACATGTTGGTTCTTTTTTAAATTTAAATAATCAATGACGTTTCTAATTAATTTCATAGTAATGACAGATTTAAAAGTGTTACATATGTTGACTAATTCAATTTATTCCTACTAATTACACCTTTATTAATAAATACGCCAACCCGACATCTGGGCGACCGGGTCCGACAAAAATGGTGTGGTATATTTCCAAGATAAAGAAAAGTGACAGTTCTAGTAGACATGGTCGCATTATGGGTGTTATAAAAATAAATATGTAATAGATTTGATAAAAAACTATAATTTTTGATTTTTTAATAATACTTTAAATTCTATTCTCATTGTAATATGTATTATATTATTAGTTTTACGAAAAAAAATTTACTCTTTATAAAAAATGCTGCATGGTGTAAAACCCATGGTGAAATAATAGTAGTGTTTGGCATTAACACTTTGCATATCGTATAAATTTTTCAATAACGCTAATAAAATGTTTTCTTTTTGTCTCTGTTCTACCAGTCTAGCTTCTTTTCCCACTCTGCATCTTTCCTCTGCTAACACTATGTTGCTTAGCATAACATTTTCCACCAAGTGATCAGAAGAAACATTACTGACGTCCTTACACCCGTAGGTCTCACTACCTCTTTTTGATTCACTTTTGATAGCCATAGATTTGCCACTTCTGTTCCCTTCTGATACACCTGCAATGTTGTTCTCTTCATTGACGTAGAGAGAATCTTTTTCCTCCTTTGCAAGTGCAGTTTGTATCCAAAACGTTTCTGTCAGGATCAACCTAAATTCAATCAACTATATGATTAGAAATGTTAATGTCTTAAGGCTCGTCCATACTCATCCGAATAAACGCAACTTTTCAAATCGGAATAAAACCGCCACATCAAACTTCATCTTATCAATGTTAACGTGCATTTTTTGAGTTGTGACGATGTAGCGGTTTTTTCCGATTTGAAAAATTGCGTTTATTCGGAGTATGAACGAACCTTTATTATTTCATCATGGGTTTTACACGATGCAGAACATTTTATAAAGAGTAACTTTTTTTCGTAAAATTAATTTAAAAAAAGTTTTCCATATGGTATAACTGAAGTAAACACGCTGTACATATTACAAAGAAAATAGTATTATTAAAAAATCAAAAATTATATTTTTTTATGAAATCGATTACATACTTATTTTTATAACACCCTTAATGCGACCCTGTGTACTTGCAAGATCAGTGACGTTTACGTTTCTCTAACTTGTCATTATCTGTTATTAAAACTTATACAATAATTATAATAATTATACAGGGTGCCCCGTTGGTAAACGGAAATACTTTAAAGGAAGGTAGAGGTCACAAAGGCGATTCTAAATAACCCATATTAGTCCAGTAACTGAAGGGTTAAACCTGGGAATAAGTCTGGAATGAGTTCCCACATAGCGCATTTTGTAGGTCACCGCAGGTGTTTTAACATGAGAAAATCCTTAACGCGTTGTGGTCAAGGGAACGGGGCTGAAAATGGGCCCCAAAACCTGGAAAATGGGTTTCCCGCTAATATCTGGCTAAATATGCCAATTAGAGAATTTTTGTTCAGACAAAAAATGGAGATCAGCTCATTCTCTACAAAAATGGCCCTGAAGGTAGAGCAGCAGCTGAAATGAGGGGACTTTTGAGTGCCATTATCTCGAAAACTATTGAATTTTCGAAGAAAATGATAAGGGCCATTTTTGTAGAGAATAAGCTGATCTCCATTTTTTGTCTGAACAAAAATTCTCTAATTGGCCCCTCCCCTTGACAACAACGCGTTAAGGATTTTCTCATGTTAAAACACCTACGATGACCTGCGCTATGTGGGAACTCATGCCCGACTTATTCCCAGCTTTCGATCTTTTCAGTCCTTCATGTACTGGACTATATATAATGGGCCTCTTGACTTCCATAACCGAGTTACAGGGTGTTTTATGAATTATGCATAATTATTCATTTGGCCAGAACTTTTGAATCACTTAGTATATCTTTTCCATTTTTGGCATACAGCTTACACTTCTTACGAATAATGTACTGAACTATTAAGAGATCTGAAAATCCAGGTTCGGCTTTAGGAAAAATTAAAACATTAAAAATATCAAAACACCACCCTGTATATCACAATTTTCATGTTTCCATTTTAGATTTGAATAGAGGGGAAAAAACTGAATTGAAACAAGTTGTTGTTGTTATCCCTCCACCGAATCGAATGGGAAAATTTTGATATTGAAAAGTAAAATTTTTATTTAATTTAGGAAAAACATATTATGAAACTCATTTTTTCTTTAACAATTTCAAAAATTCACTTGGCCTCATTTACCTATTTCTTGTTTATTCGGCTTAAAATAATTTTACACTATACTGGTGTACCTGCAGGCCCGTACTTAAATATTCAATTATGTATTTATTTTTTAAACGCCCAGTATAAAGTAAAGCGGAACAATAAACGCTCATAGTAACTATGTAACTAACAAATATTTATTAATAATTAACGAAATTGCTCAAAATGTCCACTATTTTGTTTTATCCACTTTCTTGCACGTCTCTTTTTTTTTAAACTGAAAGTAAAATTATTTTTTTTTATTTAATATTCAAAATGAATTTATTTTCAACATTTAATATTTTTATTATTTGTCCGTTTTAACACAATTTTAAGTAATATTGCAGATCCGTACTTTAAACAAAATATTAAATTGATTACTTTTCGATCACCTCGTATAATTTTATTTTAGCACAGTGGATTATGCTGTATAGGGATACCTGAAATCTAAGGTGTATTCTAAAAAAATAAACAATAGAGAAGAACTGCTTCAAAGAATTGAGGAAGCCTGGAACTGAGAAACAATCCATTTATTATAAGAAAATCAGTAAGGGACATCATTTAACGTGCAAGAAAGTACATAAAACAAAATGGTGGACATTTTGAGCAATTTCGTTAATTATTAATAAATGCTTGTTAGTTACTATGAGTGTTTATTGTCCCACTTTACTTTATACTGTGCGTTTAAAAAATAAATACCTAATTGAATATTTTTCCCTAAGTACGAGCCTGTAGGTACACCAGTACAGTGTAAAATTATTTTACGCCGAATAAACAAGAAATAGATAAATGACGAGATGTGAATTTTTGAAATTGTTAGAGAAAAAATGAGTTTCATAATGTTTTTTCTAAATTAAATGAAAATTTTACTTTCAATATTAAAATTTTCCCATTCGATTCATTGGCGGAATAACAACAACAACTTGTTTCAATTCAGTTTTTTCCCCTCTATTCAAATCTAAAATGGAAATATTAAAATTGTGATATACAGGATGTTGTTTTGATATTTTTAATATGTTTCAATTTTTCCTAAAGCCGAACCTGGATTTTCATATCTCTCAATATTTCAGTACATTATACGTGAGAAGTGTAAGCTGTATTCCAAAAATGGAAAAGATATACTAAGTGATTCAAACGTTCTGGCCAAATGAATAATTATGCATAATTGATAAAACACCCTGTAACTCGGTTATGGAAGCCAAGAGACCCATTATATATGAGTTATTTAGATTCGCCTTTGTGACCTCTACCTACCTTTAAAATATTTCCGTTTACCAACGGGACACCCTGTATACATAGCTCGATTGTCGGCTTGCAAAGGTTTGTTTTCGTTTTGGTGCTTAGGGCTTAGCGCAAAACAGTTCCTATAATCTCAGATGATCCATCAGTTTTTAACTCGTAGACGCCGGAAACATAACGGCTTTCGACGAGTTTCTTGTCTTTAGTGAGGCTTTTCTTTCGAAAAATTGTTAAATTTGCCGGCTTGAACCCACATCTTAGCAAAACCGACATTGTGGATGGTTAATAACAATAAATAAGCGAGTTTTTCAATTAAACTTAAGCGATCGATTTAAATCGACAATCAATTATTATTTTTCCCGGCCGGTAGAGCGGCGCTCGCGTCGCGTCAGTCGATGCGGGGCTAGCCTATAGCAATAATTATCCATTATAGTTTATTAACTGACTGACATTCTGTCAAACTTTTACAGCGTTCTTAGCAGATTCAAATTATATAGTGTAATGTGTGTTGGCTAATAATTATTAATATATTATCTGATTATTGTTGTCTTGATAAATAATAATAATAAATAATCATTCGGAAATTAACGGTTTAAAACTTTTATATCGACTTGTTGTATAAAAATCGCACGCCGTTCATTGCATGACTTAGATAAACCACTTTTAAATAAGAGTTTTGTATGATTGTCTTCATATTTTATTTTTCAGGTCAACAGAGTTGGTTCATGTTTGAAAAATATTTTAGAATTATTCGAGTTTCTATTAAAAATTCCTTTTTGCAACGGACGTGAATGAAAGTATCTTTGCAAGGCTCGCACCGGATATTTAGATGTCCATGATATATTAGTAGTCCTGTGACAATGCAAGATCGAACTGTGATTGATACAATTATAACAATAGGTTGTTATAAAAACCAGACAACTTATGCACATATGTATATTGCAAAGGTCAAAAAATGCTATTGTTCTAAATAATGACCCAAATTTAATGATCGTGGTCGAAAGTAGAACGGCTAATCTGGTTAAAGGTCTCATGTCTTTGCCCGTTGTCAGAAATATAAGAGAGGTCGCTTTAAAAGTTCATTTAAGATGAAAGAAAAATTACGGTCAACCTTGGTTTAATTTAAAAGATGAAATAAGTTAAACTTTTTGATGCTAATCAAAAATAAATATTTTAGTCTTTGGACACTTCTAAGAACTAAAACACATTAATGATTTAACCATTAAAGGTAGAAATGGAAATAGAAGTTGTAATAATAATAAAAAAGTATATAAAAGTAATGACTTTACTCGAGGATCGATATAGTAATTCTCTATAGAAATCTTATTTCTTAATATTTATAGATTCTTGTTACACTCTGGGTTAAAATGTAATTACGAAGCTCTTAGTGACCTAAGGAGGATTTTGGAGGAGAGTAGGTAAATATTGAGGGTAATAAGACCCGCAAAATAACAAATTTTCTCTCTCCGATAGTCAAATAGAAAAGTAATTTAGATACAAAACAATATACAGAGTACTTTCATTTTAAGGGTTCGTTATAAAGAACCAGTATTTATTATGAAATAATACATAAAAAGAAGAACATTATCAGTCAATACAATGAGGAGAACTAGGAGAATGTTGCTGCGTAAAATCGATAAAAAACACTTTTATCCCTAACTTTTCAAAAATTCGAATTAAAAACATTTTTAATCTAAAAAGTGGTTTTAATATCCAAAAAGAAGAACATTTAAAGTAACAAACCACCTATGAATTACAGTAATTAAGGTGTACTTTGCTTCCGTCATTTTTTTCCGAAATTCAAGGCTTTACTGTAAAAAACCAGTTATACATTTATGATTCAAAGTATTGTCCCCCGATGGCTACTACTTTATTTCATCTTTCGGGCAGCGTACGAATCCCGCGTTGAATAAACTGGTCATCTATTGAAACGATCCACCAATCGTTACGATTTCTTACCTATTCATAAGACCGGAAGTGCTGGTCAGCTAGCCATTGATCGAAACAAGTGATATCAAAAACAGCAACGTTTGGAGTATACGGCAGGTGGGGTAGCACTTTCCATTTTAATGTTTCCAAGTATATTTTAACCATGTCTTAGTGCTGTCAGAGAGGAACAAGATAAAATATTTAATAAATACATTGAGGAATAGATAAGTGTTATCAAGGAAGGTGACATGTTAACATAATAGACACAGACACAGACATAGACAGAAAAAACACAAAAGTTTTGAAAAGGAGTGTGATCTTTGCAGATCTATTGTGGTTCCCTTGATAATTAGATGACTTGCACCAGCTTTGTCCTTTTAAGTATATTTAGAATCCCTGACAAAAGCTCTTCAACGTAGCTCTCTGTCTCTAGGTATTCCGTTCTCTTCTGTGAAACACTTGTCCTTGCTATTCCGTCTCATTCGCATATGATATGGGTTGAGTGTCCTGTAAGCATGCCTACTATTGTATTACGTACCTTTTGTCTTTACTCAGTAGGTTTGCCGTGAGTGTAGGTCTCTTGAGAATCCTTTTGCATGACTGTCCTGGGGATTGTTCCCAGCAGTTTTGGGCCTGTTTTCCACCCATTTGCTGATTGTTTTTTTAACTGTTGCTTTTGCTATACCGTAGAAGGGTTCTGGACCATAGAATGCCATTCACGAGCCTTATCTGACTAGTTCGTTGGCTTTTTCGATCCCTCGGTGTAGTGGAACCCATGCCAGGGTCACTTTCTGGCGGTTAGCTAGTTCATTCAGGGCACAGGCAGTCCCACACAAGTTTGAAGTTTACTTAAATGGCCTTTAGTGCTTTTAGTGTTGCCTGACTGTCGGAGAATATAACAACGGACTGACCTATGCCGTCTTGTCTGCTTATTTCTCCTATACAGAGGTGTATTACTGCTGCTTCCGCTTGAAATACTGTGGGGTCTCATGACAAGCTCACTGGGATCATTATCCATGGTTTTTGCCCGTATATTCCGGCTCCGACTCCTTCTTTGATCTTTGAGCCGTCTGTGTACCAGATTGTTGCTGCATTCCTCCCTCCCAGTGTTCTGTCTATAGTACTTTAACTTCGTATTTCCTATTGAAATTATATTTGGTTACCATGGGGTCGCTGGGCATTCCTGGAATTGGATCCGTCCTTAACTCTTCTTTTAACCTTTGGTGAAAGTGAAAACGATACTAAGAATACGTTTGAGTTTAATAAAATGAAAAAACCCTACGTAATAGAAAGAGACGGGTTTTGTTTTAAAGTTCAGCACTAAGAAACACTAAAACAATTTAAAAAAGTATTTTTTTCACAATAGAAAAAACCTATAAAAAAGTAAATTAAAAAATGAAGTGGCATTTGAATCCTACATTAATTCCATTAAGCCTACGTCTCTAAAAAATATTTTAAATTACTTTTAGAAGGATAACTGCATTTTTTAAATTACTTCAGGAGTAAAAAGATCGAAAGTGCCACGAGTTATTCTCGTTTAAAGATTTTCCTCCGTGGGATTATGTAATCCGCTTTGGATGCCGGCTAACCACAGTGAAGTGGGGTGTGGATTGATATAAGTTGTTAACTAAAAAGAAAATGGGCGCCAGGAGATTGTTTTACCCTCATCCAAAATACAGTCAATTTAGCCACTCAACCTCCAGAATGGATCTAAATTGAGCCCACTAATAAAAAAAAATAAACTACGTCGCAACCAAAAATTTGCTTACCTTCGTTCGGGTCAAGACTATTTGTGACTATTAGTAAATGAAAGAAAAGTAATTAATTACTCAATAACTGTTTAATAATTGCACTTACACAAAACTGTACAGGTCAAAAAAAAAAAATAAAAAGAAAAAGGAATCCAAGGGATCCCACTAAAATTTCGCTAGTTAAAAAAATGATTAAATTATTTAATTAATTAATTAAATGACGAACAATAGGGGTGTTACACCGTCCGCGAGAGCTCTCAAGGTCGTTGGAATTGGGCGTAAAAAAAATACCACTCGCCCCTATAAGTCGCTTACAAAATACCAAAAAAATTAGAGAAAATATATAAAAATACTAATTTAGAGACCTGTAAAAATTACTAATTAACAAATAATGTCTATGAACAAATATAAAAAAAAGGAAAAACTTGCGGTTGTTCCTAAATTAAATAGCGGCAACTTGCAGCTACTAACTCGTCAGGTCAGGTCAGCTCAACACGAAAATCTGGTTGACAATCAGCCCAACACGAGAACCCCTTTTATACAGTGAAGGGGAATTCTCGGCAAATCAGGAACTTCCCTGACAGATGCTTCCGTATAAGGTGAATCCTCCACCAAATCAAATAGGCACCCTGCAAGTCTAACAATACGGGAATCGCTCGTCTATCCCAATCAATGGTACGAAATAATCTTCATAAACACCGGGCGACTCCTCAAAATTTTGTCTAAACCACGTTACACTTATCACCCAACAAGAAAGAAAAGACCCAGCCGGTTCGAAATTTCCTTCGAAATCATTCTAGAATGAATTTCACCACGCAAGTCCAGAAAGAGATTCACCTTTTAATCGCCACGGGTCACTAAATACGACTGCGACCTGACCAATCAAATAACAGGTGACTGGCTAACACAGCCGTACAGAACCTCAAAGTTAACAGAAGAAATGACCGAAACGACAGAAGGAAACATGACATGGATAAAATTAGACGTAAACAATCTATTTGTGCAATCTATTTTAATGTTCGAAATACTTTATATGAAACTAACTAGCTCGTTCAAATGGATATAGACTGAGTCAAAAATTTGAGGATATCTTATGTGATATATGATTCCTAAATAATATAATTCGATCCCTACAGTGGCTCACCTCTACCCAAGAAAACAAGGTAAGGGAAACTAATTAATGTAGTAAGGTCTTAATACCGAATTTAAACGTTACAAAAGTACTGTTAGCTGTGAAAATGGTAGGATCATATTACATAGTCTGATTTGAATATATCCCTAGGCAGATCTGATATTCCGTAAAAGTAAACTTGCACTCTTGCACTTAAATGCAATCTATCGTGTTTAACAAAAATCTGTGCACTTTCTTATAAATAATCGATAACGATTACGGCCTTGTTGCCTTGAATTTTCCATTTCGACTGATGAATAACAATAATAATTATGTTATGTCCACGCCTTTCATTTGACGACCTTCACCTGGTGATTCACTTATACATAATACCTACGTTGTACCAAGTAGTACGTACCGTTTAAACTGGTTCACCATAACAGACCCACCATGACTATGTATATTTTATACGTTTTATTAAAGAGCAGTTTGCTGCTCATTAATATCTTATATAACCCGACTGCATCCATAGTTCCATTGAAAACAAGTTCTGTAGCCGGTAAATTACGTCTTCATAAACTTTTATATGCGCTATTTAATAAGCAACTGTTGTTTGTTCATTAGTATAAGTTATTGTTGGATAAATGTTATACCAAATTAGATGAAAATAACACAAATCATTACACCAATAATATCTTAATAATTTTGTGTTTAAAAATCACGTATTTACAGTTAAAACAATTACTGGCGGCGATTGGATAAATGGAAGTAGGGGGCGAAAACCATCCGGAAGGCCTGGGGTTATGGAATACCAATCCACCATCAACCGGAAAATTAAAAAAAATAGATTTTTAAGATGTTTGAATGAATTTCTTTAGTAAAGTTATATCTAAGTAATTTGACTACAGTAAAGTTTTTTTAGAATGAGAATAACAAAATACAGCGCAACATTTTTCTTATAGAACAATTACACATTTATTTAAAAAACAAAAGCAATTTAAAAATTTCCAAATAGTAGCCTAATAGTTTCATAGATGTAGTGCACTCTGGCCACAATAATATTTATTTTTCTACTTTAAAACAACTTTAAGTGTCTTTGTTTTCATGTTTTCCATACAATCATCCAAGTTGAGGTCCATCTTTTCAATGGCCAGCATTGCTAAATGCGATAGCCGTTCTTGAAGCATTGAATTTTTTAAATAGTTCTTTAATCTTTTCATTACGCTGAAAAACCGCTCAGCCGATGCAGTTGACACAAGGATAGTTAATAGTATATTGTGCGACGAGTGCGCAAAGTTGTCTATTGCCCACGGGAGCGATGTTTAGCGCACTAATTAAATAGCCAAACAGCCATTTTCCACTCGAAAGATAGTACTTTTCCCGCATGAGTAAAAAAAATAACTTTAACAGCTGAACAAGGTTATGTAAATTGTTGCACTAGCATTGAGATAACTTCACTCACTGCTAAACAAGCTTCTTTGATATGGTCACTACAACTACAAACTCCGTTGTTTCTCATTAAAGCAGTTAGTAATGTTTTCATATGACACAGTAAACTTATCTGTTTTTTCCAAAACGTTATTTAATTTTTTAGATGTGCTACCATCTATGGTTAGAAGAGAGCATTGACACTAAAATTTGACTGATTCTAGTGAAGATGTCACTCTGATAAATTAAAATTCCTTACTGGTTTGCTAACTTTATATTAATATCAAATACTATTAAACGAGCAAGGTTTGTATGTATGTATGCATGCGTGTGTGTGTGTCCGGAGGATCTCAAAATCCACTCGTCAGAATTCAATGAAACTTTCAGGGTAGACTAATTCCTATCTAAATCGGCAAAAAATGTAGGTCTCATGTATGTGAAAATTCGATCTTCCGAGATATTTACAAGAAAAGTTAGGCTTTTAGTTTATTTCCTAGCAACGACAGGGATAATATAACTTGTTTCTATAGTAATATATACTATAAAGGAGAGAGGAGGGTAGTAAAAGTGGGGATATAACGTCACATTCCATAGGCGTACTTTGCAAAATAAGTTTCTATAATATAAATAAGGTCACACATATAAAATATATATACGCACTTCGAAGATTAAATTTTGAAGTTATATTATTTACAAAAAATAAAAATAAACCTTATGCATCTGACACTTTAACATTGAACGAATTAAATTTAACCAATAAATAACAAGGAGGATTAAACTTTTTTTATTCTCTTGGCATTAAAAGTAACGCTTCAGTACTTACCTTAACTCAAAGATTAAAAAAAAAAGTTAGTTCAAGAACTATCTTTAAAAGTCACTGTCTTCACTAAAACTACTGGTATCACTATAATTGTCTTTTCTGAGGTTTATTATTATAGGTTCTATTAAATTATCCATTGATATATCCACTTTCTTAAATGAATTTTCCACATTTTTAACATGATCAATGCATTTTCCCTATTTTTACATCTGAAACTGACTTCAAAAACAAATTTCGCACATCAGGAAATTTAAATGTTTTATTGTTTTGAGAAACATAACCTTTTAACTCTGCGTGGTACGGAGGCAATCTGAGAATTTTAATTCCTTTTTCTCTGGCCATCTCATCTATAATATATTTTTTGAATTTGTTTTTATGTTGCCTTGCTATTGCTAATAATTCTGCCTTCAAGCATTTAGGAGGACTGATAATATTTTTAGAATGAAGCCATTTTGAAATATATATTAATACAAAATTCTGAATCAATTAAAATACATACGAGACGGCTATGAATAAATAGTCTGACTTATCTGTCAAAAAGAACAGGTTTATTACAGTAAAAACCATGGAAACAAGATTAAATCTAGACAAAAACTATATTAGGCCGATCAGATGTATTAAAATTTAAATTTTAACTACAAATAAGCATTGAAGGATGAGGTAAAAATAAAATTTCTACTTCTTGAACCTGTACTACGTTCTGCAAATTAAATACTGCACTCCTTTCTTCTGTATAGTATAGTAGTAAAAAGGTTTGACTTTATTTAATTTCTGGCGTTTCAATCTTAAAGAATTCAATTTTAAATTTGCCGCTTTATATAAAAAAAGGAAAGGTTCATTTGACGGACATAAATAATTTGCTTGTCAAATGACAGCCATCTCATAGATTCAAAGTTGAAAATACAACGTTGCCAATTCAATTTCAGAAATCATGGGTTTAGGTAAATATTTATAGGAACGTTGAGTAACACTGTTAAAATGGACACTTGTCAAAATGTGACACCTGTAAAAACGTGACTACTGTTAAAATGTGATACGTGTCAGAATATAACAACTGTCAAAATGAACAAATCTCAAAATGAACAAATGTCAAAATATGACACCTGTCAGAATGTAACAAATGTCAAAATGTCACACGTATCGTACTTTTCTTTATTTATTACAAAGATCTAACCTAACCTAAAGCTAATCTTTTTTTTTGGCGGGTGGAAATGCTTTATGCACATTGGGTAAAGGTGCTTCCCTTCCCCGATAGTGTGAGACTACCCCTTACGGCTACTATTTTATTATGCGGACAGTTTTAATATTTAAGTTTTAATTATCATAGAGAGAGAGAGAAAAAAAGAATGAATGCTTGTACACGTGTACTATTAACATAGATTTCAATTTTTTATTTAACAAGAAACTTTAAAGAGACATTTAAACTTCTCTATTTTCATAGTACATTTTATAAGGTCGATTGTGACTTTGTATTTTCCAAGAACAAATTGTAATGTAATGTACGAATGAACTATTTTTGTAACTGAAAAACTTTGAAAAAATATGATATCAATATCTGCCACACGTCGAGAGTCTGGTCACAGGTTTTTGTGGAGGTTTTTACCCAAGTATGAATATCAGACCTATAATTTTCCTTCACTGCAGATCAATAAATAATAAAATCAATTAAACATAGAGTTTTTCTTATATAGTGAGAAATAGAGTGAGCTGAGCGATCTTCTGTTTACGGGACCTGTGCCCTACACGCTGCTGTTGCCCGTCCCGGAAACGGGGCCTGTCCGCCGTGACTATTAGCGAAGATCAAGCGTCAGTAGATGTTGCCCTAAAAGGGTGAAATCCCCAGAAACTAGGCAACTTCGAATGCATTTAACAAGCAGTTGATAAACGTCAACAACGGCTGCAGCCAATTGAAAATTAACACTGACAGCTTTTTTAATTTTCCCGCCTACTTTCAAGCCAATCAACTTTTTATTTATCTCCCTTTCAGTAGTTCAAGTAGATGTCGCCCACTCTGTGATTTTCGTGAATTAATTAATAATTTGTCACGTTATAAATATACTTAAATTATATACTCATTGGGCTGCTTAAAAATGTAGATTTAAATATTAAAAGCGAAGCTCGGTGACCAGATATTATTAATATTAATCTCTTAAAGGGATAAAAAGAAGAGAGTGACATCTTGACTAGAATCAGTCAAATTTTAGTGTCAATACTCTCTTCTAACCGTAGATGGTAGCACATCTAAAAATGTTATCTTATAGCGGATACAGCTATTGACTTGTACGAGTTTGGAATTTTATTTATTGGATTCGAAAAGCCCAACTGATGAAGCCGAAAGACAGAAACTGGTCTTAGGATGTCGAATCTGACAAATTAAAATTCCTTACTGGTTTGCTAACGTTATTTAATATTCTCAGAGTGGGTATCAATTGGAGGTTAGTAAAAAGTCCTAAATCGCCTCCTCCATCAAAGTTTCCGAGGAACTTTTCGCCTGCGTGGAACTGTTGGCCCCTCGAAATTATGATTTTCACAAGAGGTAAATGCTTCAGACCAATATTTCTTGAATTCTTGTTCATTTCTTAAATCAGCTATTATTCTATTAGCGACATCAACAACTTCATGAACCGATACATTATGGCCCCTAATCGCCGCCACTGCTGGCATTTATTATTTAAAAAGTTGAGAATTCTTTGTTTTTATGAAGACCTCGATATAGTCATTTTTTTGTCGTTAGTTCTAGATTTTTGCGTGTTTCTGCATTCTTTTACATAATTGAGTTAATAAGGGGACATAACAGAATGACCTAGAAAGTGCCATCATAAATTATATCAATTAATATACCGGGTGTCCACGCGATAACTTTAAATTTTAGGTAGTTGTTTAGGGGAAAAATTAACAGTATACTCCAAAATATCCTGTCGAGTCACTAGTAATGAGTATGATGTTAATTTAACCTAAACAGATATCTTTAAAACCAAATGAAATAATTTTAATTGATTTTAAGATAAAAATAATTTCAATTGGTTTTAAAGATACAAAGTTTGGGTGGTACTTTAGAGTAGAGTATAAAGGGAAATTAACATCATACTCATTACTAGTGACTCAACGGTTTATTATGGAGTATAATGTTAATTTTCTCCTAAACAAGCATCTTAATTTGTTTTAAATGAAGTAATTCTATTTAAAGTTGGACACCTGATATGATCTTATTAATTTTGTTGAATATTTATTTATTTGGGTGAATATGTACTGTTCCATTAATTGGGTTTACGAGTTTTAAGTTTATATATAAATCTTTCATTAAAAATGATAAATTCCTGACATGTTAATTTATTAATAAATGCCATTTGCATAACCAATTAAAAAAATTATATAATAAAGTGTTACGAAAACAAAAATGTGTTTTGATTCAAAAGTTTATTTGATGACAGGTTTATGTTGAATTGTTCCTCCTCTTCTAAGATTAATTTAGCATCCTTTGATATTTACATGTCGATCAATCACAGCATAGGGGACTAATGAATCTGCCTGTCTGCTAAGGCCATTTTCAGGTCCAGTAACTGTACTTTCTCAAAACTACGTGTTCAGCTAGAGCTCTATACAAAATATTGTGAATAAAACTACAATAATGTCTTGAATAGTCTAATCGAATTATGGAATATTTAGTTTATCTGTTCAAAAGTCCAGAAGTTCTCTCTATTATACCGGTCAATGTTCCAGACAGAAAAACTTATCCGTTGTACTACATCACTCAATCAACTATGATTTTTATTCACCTATATCAAATAAGTTAAGATTGGGAAATATGTATTTTGATAAAATTAATTTTTTATTAAGTTCAAAAAACAAGTATCTAGTTTCTCCTCAAATATTATTTAGTTATGTTTAGCATGGCAGGGATATCTCCATAATATTCTGCATTTGGTGCCTTTCAAGCAACTATCAGCAAGCAAACAAAAGCATTTCAACATCTCTGGATTTCAACTCATACGGCACCCAATTTTCTTGCTCCTTATAATATATCGAAATGGAATTTTGGGTATATAATAAAAATTTATAAGTTGGGTTTTTGGTTTAGATTAAAATTATTAATTAATGGGAAAAAATTATGTGTAGGGGTCTTTAAAAATTTGACAGGGTTGTTATGGGATGTTTGTTTTATGTTGATTGTTTTTGTTGATTAGTGAATTATGAAGTAACTGATAAGAGTTGTAAAAGTAAAATTATAAAAATAAAATCTTTAAAAAATAAACTGCGAATTACATATTTCATTACAATGTATATTTATTTATTTATTTACCCAATAATTACTGGTTTTCTATAGGAAGTTTAATGATTTTTCGTTTTTTTTATATAGAAAATATGAATTTATAAGAGTCCTCTTAGTACCAAAGTTATCAAGCATTATTAAGATTGCACAAACTTTTATTTTATGAATTCAATTTTCTCTACTTAATGTTTTAAACCTCAAAGTTACCAACTCGTTAATGAATAAATACCTTCCTACTTTTATGTAATGGCCATGCTTGAATTATCTTGTGACCCCATGTTTTTAATTTCATCTTACGGATAATCAATTATTTATTAGATACTCAGAGTTTTTGACGATCTGGAAAATGCAGGAAAACGGAATTATTAAGAAGTCAACAGGAAACAAGAAAGTGTCTAAAGTTTTAAATTTAGGCACCATGAAACGAACAGGTTACAGTTTTTTATAAGCAAATTAATATTTATTAAGTATTATTTTTTTTAACTAAACCTCATTTATTACACTTTACCTACCTAGTAATATATTTATATCTTCTTTACTGTCTCAAAAAAAATAGTTCAAAATGCGGTGTGCTTGTTAGGGCATATATATATATATATATATATATATATATATATATATAAGTATTGTAACAGTTAACTAATTTAAAAAGATAATCCAAATAATTGAGACAAGATGGTCCTTAGTACGAAGGAATAAAACGAAACAGATTATTTTCATTATATTGATAAAATCACAACTTGTTACATTTTGGAGTAATCATAGCAATTCCAATCTAATGTTTCAAACAAATTTTAACCATTGTAATTATAAAGAAACTATAAAAACTCATATTGCAAAATTTAACATTGTAAACCCATAAGAGTTCTTTAGCAATTAATTAAAGGTATTACTTTTATTTTAGCAAACAAATGAATGGATAAAGTTAAAGTAGTATAATTTCAGATAAGACAGAAAATAATAACAATAAAAACTTAATTATATAAAATGTTATGAGTAAAAGAAAATTACCATATAACCTCAAATTTCGATATCATAATACATTAACATAAATGGTTCAAATTTAAGGAAATTAATAAAAATTCAAAGAGTTAGAACATTATATCAAAATTATTCTTTTCATTTTTACTATAAGCTGTTATCAATTAAAACTTATGGAAAATTAATTTTTTTAAAAGGTTTTGTAAAAATTTAGATTTAATCCTGTCAATGTAACTCAAAGTAGGCTCATTTATAAAAACCATTTCGCGAGAAAAAACGAGGGTCTACATCGCTCCAAGAAGCAAAAACATTTGAAAGCGAGTCAAAGCAATAGTGATAAAAATAATTAAAACTTTCCCTGTCAACAATAAAAAATGAAGCCTTAAAAGAAAACTTAAATAAATCATTATAAGAAGTTCAAGTTATCCATCCCTGGCTATCGTTCCTGATCAAAATCTTGTGTATCCAGACTATCCTGTTCTATCCTAATCATTTTGGAAGATATCCCGTTTTTTCCAGGAAGAAGAAAAGTATCCAGTTATTAGCAGTAACTATAAAAATCAAAAACAGTAAAATCGTATGTATTAGAAAGAGATAAAAAGGTACCTTATTAAAATATTTAAATATCGATATTTATCAAATCACAAAAATAAAAGGCCAAACAATAATAATCAAGGTTAAATTTTGGTGATACATCACTTGCGCGCCGCGGTCAGATTTTCTTACTTAACAATTAAGGGTTGCTTTAATTAGCATGTATCACCAGCGCGCGGCGGATAACTTTTATGGCATGGGATCTAAAATATTCAGGTAATTTTAGTTAATACATTTTTTTTCAATTATTTACTATTCATGGCTACAAAAATGGACATTACATATCAGTAGTATTTATACCAAACAAATCAAGTTCTACATATTCTTTAGGTTTTAAGTTAATAATTGAATATTGCAGGTATAAGAGCTGGAACTGGATGTAGATTCCACTTAACTCAAGCATGGTTAACTTGATGATTAACTTCTGAATATAAAACTCCAAATTCTGAAATTGGCTCATGGTTGCGATGGACTTTTGGTCTTGTATTTTTGAATCATGCTGAGGTTGGGGACTGCTTTGCAGAGGATTTTTATTCAATTATGTAGTCAATAATTAAATCGATGGAAATGCTTTGTTTCCGCCTTATTTATGGGCATCAATTGAAAGACAAACTAACTGTTGTGAACCTTTTCATAGCCATTTTAATTCAAATTTTTACACTCCCCATCCTGATATATTTAGATTTATATTCGTGTTAAAGGATGTGCATTAATTTTTATTTCTCTTTATTTATATTTTTCCAATACCTTGAATAATCTTGACCTCCGCGCGCAAGTGATATACGAGATTTTAGGGGGCCGCGCGCAAGTAAAATAAGTTGTTAGCACCAGAACTGACCGCGGCGCGGAAGTGATATATGCCCTAAATTTTATTTAACCTAGAAATAAAAATAATAAGTTAGATTAGAATTTGCAATTTAAGAATAAGGTAGGGGTAAGGGTATCGCGAGTCGCTCAGTCCGATACACCTTTCCGGCGGCACTGATTTGTAAATTTGATCTTTTAGTCGTTTGCCGGGAAAGATAATCATAGGGGGTGTAACCATTCCTGAAGCCGAAAATGTGAATATTACTGTTGTGTTTAAATTTGATGATGCATGTTCAATTTCATATATCGTCCACTGCAAGGCAGATTATCGTAAGCGCCACTTTTTGTGAAAATGCGTTATGGTGCTTACGACATTCAGCTGTGACATTTGCATCTTGTGATAAAGTATCTTAACCGGTTATAGTATATAAAATACTATATCCCAGCATATGTCAGAAAAAAATTGTTGTTATTGAACATTCATTTCTCTTCTTACAATGTTTTTTCTTCCTCCTGAAAAGTTAACTGTTGCTTACGATACTCTGCCTTGCAGGGGACGATATATTCTTTGTACCTGTAGGAGCTAGAACTTTCGTATTCTTGGGGCAAAGGCTAAAGTAAGTTTGATCGCCATTGAGAATTCGTAGCTTGAAGGTACGATTTGATGTCCTTAAACCACCTTCTGAGATCCTTTTCTGCTAAATTTGAGTTTGCTGATGTAACCAATTCTGCCGTCCTTTGTACAAGATTTGGATTACGCCTAAGAAATGCTTTGTACCAGGTGTCGTTGGGAAAATTATTGGTAAAAGGATTTTTTCCAACAATGTCTGGACTGACAATTATATGTCTCCTTTTCTCTAATTCAATGATCCACTTCTCTAGCATGGCCTCTTCTTCATTGGTTAAGACAGGCTTAGGACCAAAACCTATCTTAACAAACTCTTCACCTTTTCTAAATTGCAAGATTGCCCTAGGAATATCAAATTTTCTTGCTGCCTCCCTCAGAGGCATATCTTCTTCAATTGCTTTTAAAGCTGATTGCAGTTCCTCTTCAGAGTACTTTTTTGCAGATTGTAGGCATTTCTGAATTTTTGGCATAGTTTCTGAAACGTATTATTTTTATTTTTCAAAAGTTGAAAAAATACTTTTAGTTACAAGATGTTTAAATAAAGAAAATGGAAATACTAACAATTAGTACACATGTTAAGGTAGATATCAAAAAGAGTAAGCATTGGCCACTCATTCAAACTAGTTAAAAAGTGTTTTCTAAACAAGGAAAAGCAATTCGTCCTACTTTGATGGTTGGGAAGAACAATAGGTATATTCCACTGACGCTCACATTATTCTTATGTATAAAATGATACGCATATGATTATAATACGTAAGTGTTCTCATACAATCCAAGAAAATAACACGAAAATTCTTCTCCATCATTAAAATATCATCATCGCCTTTACGAGGAACGTTAATTAAATAAATAATAAATTTAATTATTGTGATTATTTTTTTAATGCAATCAGTGTTATGCCAAGAATCTGAAAACAAAAAATAATGAAAGAATGCCGCCGATTCTCAATCTCACACTCTCACACTTTTTCTTTCCGTGATATATTTTGGTTTTACGTCGATATCAGAATAAAAATGAATGGGTATTACCTATCGATGCTGAAATAGAAAGAGAAAGGAGTACTCATTGTTTTTCCGTCCGTATCGACTCTATATCGTGTATCTTGTTCTCGTAATACGAAGTTACATTCTAAAGGACACGCTAAGATTGTGCTATAATAATTACAAATTCATAATATGCATCTGAAAGTGGCTGAGCTTCATGCGGCATATTAGATTACTTGCTCGAAAAAAGATTGGGCACGAGTTATTTGTTATTTTGAAACTTTGTCCTCGGCGCATGGTATTCCCAGTTATGTAGTGTAGATAATTTTTTTGAATCGTTTTACATTTATAGCTGCTATAGTACGGCATACCGTAACCAAAATAGCCTGTTATCGCCACAAGCTTTACAAGCTTTATTCAAGCATAACTCGATAGATTTACATAAATACAATAAGATTTTCCCATGGCAAGAAGTTCTAAAGTTATACACGGTGGTCTTGAAAACGTCCGTTCTTCATTTATCAAATACTATTAAACCAGCAAGGTTTGTATGTATGTATGAATGTCCGGAGGATCTCAAAATCCACTCGTTAGAATTCAATGAATCTTTCAGGGTAGACTAATTCCTATCTAAATCGGCAAAAAATGCAGGTCTCATGTCTGTGAAAATTCGATCTTTCGAGATATTTACAAGAAAAGTTAAGCTTTTAGTTTATTTCCTAGCAACGACAGAGATAATATAACTTGTTTCTATAGTAATATAGACTATAAAGGAGAGAGGAGCGCAGTAAAAGTGGGGATATAACGTCACATTCCATAGGCGTACTTTGCAAAATCAGTTTTTATAATATAAATAAGGCCACAGCATATAAAATATATTGTGAAATTAATAATGTTACATAAGAGTATAGAATAATATTTTAAAAGAGATCAGCATATTATAAATTTAAATAATGTGGGGGGATTTGAAATGGAATTTTAACATTATCAAAATTATAACATTTAGATAAAATTCAATTAAAAATTAATGAAACCAAATACCCAGACTATGCACAATCCAATATGTCTTCTTAAAAACATCTTATCAGGTTAAATATTAAATGAAACATCACCTAAAAATAAAGAAATAGTATTATTAAAATAAAATTTAAAAGAATAAACAAAATGCTATCTTATTAATAAAGATAAAAGTTAAAAGTTAACTTACCGAAGGGAATGATGTGAGATCAATATTACAGTGAAAATCCTTTTGAAGAGCTCTGATATCAACCTAAAAATTAAAATCAAAATTAAATAATACTCAAAATTCAAAATTTTACCAACAATTTAATTTCGGGACAATCGATATAACAAAATATAATTTCGGGACAATCAGTATAACAAAATGAAATAAAAAGTTGCGACAACTGTTTAAAATGAAATTCAGAGTACCCAACATTGGTTACTAAATTATTAATTAATGAAATGTATAAAAATAGACACCAGAATATAAAGGAAAAGCATGTTAATTGTTACAATTAAAATTATAAAAATCAAAACACATAAAATTGATAATAAAATATCATAGTATCAAAAATTTGAAATAATTAGAATGAATTCAGAAATAATTTGAGAGTTTTTGTTTCACTTTATAAGGTAACATAGCAACAGAAAAAGAGACGGGAGTAAGTTAGAAAATGGTAGAAAAGAGACTGGTCTAAAAAAGTTTAGGAAGATTTTTTTGTAAAATTATAAAAATTAAGAAAGTTTTAAAAGTAGTAAGTTGAAAGAGACTGGTCTAGAAAATTTTAAGAAGATTATTTATTTAAAAATTACAAAAATTAAGAAAGTTTTAAGAGTCAGTTTTGAAAAATGGTAGAGAGAGTCTAGTATAGAAATTAGGAAAATTATTTATCGAAATTTTACAAGAAGAAGTTAAAAAAATAAAAAGCATTTATATTCTGGAAGTCTAATTATAACTGCGACTTTGTTTAATAATTAGTAAGTGGATAATATCAAATAATATTCAAACAAAAACTTGCCTGGAAGGTATTGGTTTTATTTTGTGTATCCTGAGGATTGTGTTCTGAACAATTTGCTCAACCGAGCATATATCACCTGAAGAATCAACAAAAATTGGAAACATCACATCACTAGAAGTCTAGTTACAATATATTACTGGTTGTACGAGTTAGAAGAAAAAGAAACATTAATAGTTGAAGGTATAAACTCATTATATCACTTACAACGTGCTCCATACTAAAAATAACGTGTGGGACACGTGATTTTGTGGTTAAGGCAGACAGATTAGTAACTGTCTTAGTAAATCGGTGTGCCAACCTTAGTTTTTAAAAAAAATTATTGCGCCAAATTTCAAATGATTTTAGAAATAAGATATCATTGAATGAATGTGTGTGAGTGCAAGTAATTCATATAAATGTTATATTGTTTTGAGAAACATAACCTTTTAATAATTGTGACCAGATCAGTTCAATGGGATTTAATTCTGCGTGGTAAGGAGGCAATCTGAGAATTTTAATTCGTTTTTCTCGTGCCATCTCATCTATAATATATTTTTTTAATTTGTTTTTATGTTGCCTTGCTATTACTAATAATTCTGCCTTCAAGGATTTAGGAGGACTGATAATATTTTTAGAATGAAGCCATTTTGAAATATATATTAATACAAAATTCCGAATCAATTAAAATACATACCATACGGCTATGAATAAATAAAGTCTGACCGATCAGATGTATTAAAATTTAAATTTTAACTACAAATAAGCATTCAAGGATGAGGTAAAAATAAAATTTCTACCTCTTGAACCTGTACTACGTTCTGTATAGTATAGTAGTAAAAAGGTTTGACTTTATTTAATTTCTGGCGTTTCAATCTGAAAGAATTCAATTTTAAATTTGCCGCTTTTTATCCATAATGACCTACAAATTTTGACAACTACTGACACGCACATCTCTGGGTAAATGTTAAGAAAACGGGGCCGACTGGGATTTTCATGAAATTTTCACAGATGCAGATAAAACATGATAAAATCAATATACTTAGCAATAGAAATTTTTGCGCGGAAAAATATTTTTCACATTTTTTTATGAAAAAATTTGTTGGGATACTCACTCCCAAGACAAACAAATTCAATGCGTTGAAACGGTTATTTAACATATTTTTCCAGTACAAACGTATACATAACTTTTCAACAAATGCCCAAGTAGCAATTTATATCCAGAAAAAACCTGAAAAGTATAAAAATGGAAAAAATGTTCATTTGACGGACATAAATAATTTGCTTGTCAAATGACAGCCATCTCATAAATTCAAAGTTGAAAATACAACGTTGCCAATTCAATTTCAGAAATCATGGGTTTAGGTAAATATTTATAGGAACGTTGAGTAACACTGTTAAAATGGACACTTGTCAAAATGTGACACCTGTCAAAACGAGACAACTGTTCATAGTATATTTTAAGGTTGATTGTGACTTTATATTTTCCAAGAATAAGTTGTAATGTAATGTACGAATGAACTATTTTTGTAACTGAAAAACTTTGAAAAAATATATCAATATCTGCCACACGTCTAGATTCTGGTCACAGGTTTTTTGTGGAGGTTTTTACCCAAGTATGAATATCAGACCTATAATTTTCCTTCACTGCAGATTATTAAATAATAAAATCAATTGAACATAGAGTTTTCCTTATATAGTGATAAATAGAGTGAGCTGAGCGATCTTTTGTTGACGGGACCTGTGCCCTACACGCTGCTGTTGCCCGTCCCGGAAACGGGGCCTGTCTGCCGTGACTATTCGCGAAGATCAAGCGTCAGTAGATATTGCTCTAAAAGGGTGAAATCCCCAGAAACTAGGCAACTTTTAATGCATTTAACTAACCTCTGTGACAAGCAGTTGATAAACGTCAACAACAGCTGCAGCCAATTGAAAATTAACACTGATAGCTTTTTTAATTTTCCCGCCTACTTTCAAGCCAATCGCCAATCAACTTTTTACTTATCTCCCTTTCAGTAGTTCAAGTAGATGTCGCCCACTTCGTGATTTTCGCGAATTAATTAATAATTTGTCATGTTATAAATATACTTAAATTATATACTCATTGGGCTGCCTAAAAATGTAGATTTGAATATTAAGAGCGAAGCTCGGTGACCAGATATTTATTATTAAATAAGTAAAAAGATGCAAGAATTCACGGAAAACGGAAATTTTACACCGCCCATAATTGCAACAATAGATATTAAAGTTGCAGAAAAAAAGGGTCTAAAATGTTACAGCTACAAGATTGAATTTTTTTTAAATTATAAAGAATATCATAAATATTAATAAAATATCATAAATATTCTAACGCCCGCAGATACACGAAATTAAATATAGATTGTGACTCGGACGACCATATAAATAATTTTGGATGTCCCCAAAGTAAGTCGCCCTCCGTTTTCGAGGATGGTGAATACGACGGCGTGGGTTAAAATTCTTTACGAGTTGGCCCGACCCCCCAAATGGTCAAAAACCACCCGTAAATCGCGTCTTTCACCGGCCAAACGAACGGGTATAGTTTTTGGCCGTTTGGGAGATGGAGTCGACTCGGGGAGAAGATCTAACATCATCATCGCGTTCAGCATCCTCAAAAATGGGAGATGGGTTTTCTCGTTTACAGCTAAAAACAAATTTTTCACCTTTTCGGGTGTGATTTTTGGCAGTTTAAGGGAGGAGGTCAACTCTAAGAAATGTAGCCACCGCCAGCGTGTTCAGCATCCTCGAGAACGGAGGGTTACATTAGTTTTGCCGATGAAAGACGCGATTCACCCTTTTGGGGCCTCAACTGATTTTCATCATCTTTAAAGAGTTCAGATATGATATAAAATTTGATAGGGTGACTTGCTGGCATTTCCTGCAAGATAAATATTATAATTCATAAACAACAATTGAGGTTATGTTTCAAAACATTAAACGTGAATTGTACAATACTTTCGAATTCTTTATGTCTAATTTTTCCAGAAAATTGTAAAAACCAGTCAGAGTATCTTGTACATACCTTTTGATAAGTTATAAATCACTAATATGGTATTAAAATCGCTAATTTGTAAACACACAATGCTAAATCAATGGGCGTTTTAGTTTGTTTGCATCCAAAACCTTGACCTATGACAACCGATGACGCGCACTAAACGAGCATATTAAAAATAAAGTGCGTGGTCAATGTTTTGAAAAAGTAATTGAAATATAATAATCACTTATTTTGCATATGCCATCTTCTGAAAAAAGTGGTTTGAAAATCAGTTCAAATAAATTTATTATATTTGAAAGAGAACACTTTGGGAAACAATCAAGTAATTTTTTTAACGAAAACTTTTTTTTGTGCTTTACTTTACCTTTTGTTAACGAAGTTCTTTTACAATTTATTTGATAACCATTGCCCCAATTATATCTCCTGCAGAAGTTTTGCGGGAAAAAACTGGGGATGTAACCCAAATACCCTGCAGTAGATGTACACGTCAATAGTGGGACCGCCCATCACTTACGGAGCAGTAGTATGGGGCAGCAGAACTAAGCTGGCCAGTACAAAGGCAAATCTAGCGAAAATCCAAAGACTAGCCTGCGTATGCACAACAGGTGCAATGAGAACGTGCCCAACGGCCGCCATGGAGGTAATCCTAAGCCTTACACCACTCCATATAGTGGAGGAGAGTATAGCGATAAGGACAACCTACATAATGACCAGAGAAGGATTCACCAAACGTTTCGACTCCTTCCTGCAAATCACCAAACTTGGGACGTGCCATTAAATGGTACACAGATGGTTCCAGAACAACAGAAGGAACGGGAGTAGGAGTATATGGGCCTGGAAGCAAATATTCCGAAAGTCTAGGCAAATCTCCGAAAACAAATCTCCGAAAATGTGTCCAGTTCAACATAGAAAGAAATTTTCGTAGCTTAAGTTATCCATCTTACAGTCCCGATTTATCCCCCAATGAATTCTTTATAATCTTATGTTAAAATCAAGATGCCTAGTCAACGTTTTTTATGGCCTGAAGTTTAAGCGTCTATAAATGACATTTAGATTCACCATTTTCTGAGTGAAAAAGGACTTTAAAAGTTAGTTTAAATAAATAAAGGAGAAGGAAAAGCAATGAATAGTTTACTTGATAAAAATGTCTTCTTGTGTTACTTTCCCAAAATTTTTGCAGCACTGCTTGCTTGCAATTCTTTTATTCCCTGGTGGAATGGAAACTTCAAACCAAAACTAGAGGTAAATTAGGAAATTAATATAGTTAAATTCAACAGTAAACTTTATGCGGTTATTTAAGGAGTTAAATTCGAATTTAAGGTATGTCAACCAACTCAAATATTTTTGGATTATCGATAAATCCAACTGCATTTCAGAAAAATGCATTTACTTGATGGAAGATTACATAGGAGCTTTTTCATCAGAATTCCAAAGCGAAGAATGAAAATTTAGTGAGTAATAAAATTGCTTAAACAAAATTGACTATCTTAGATGAAACTACTTTATGTAACGAAAAACAAAAAAATTGAAATTATAATATAATTTGAGAGTTCTTTCTGGCAATAAAAATTAATTCTTTTTAATAACAGATTTTATACCGATTTATTAAATTATTCTTCATTTAAACTTTTAAAATATTTTAAATTCAACGTTTAATCTTCTTTAATTCAAAATAACTCTGTTCACAAATAAAGCATGTATTGTTTACCTAATCTTTATATATTAAGTTTTATATATCTAACTCTAGCACCTAGCTTTATTTTTCATATCAGTTAATTTCTGAAATATTTAGCCAATATATCCAAAATGAGCCAAAAGATTGAAACAGAATTATCTCAAAAACTGTCTAAACAAAATCTCCTTACTACAATTTACGGGGTGAACCAACGCTTACCAAAAAATAAAAAGAAGAAAAGTATTTTTGAAATCAATTTGCAGTACGGGAAAATGATAGAAACAGGAAGTGTTACATAAAGCTGTCTAGTTGCCAGTTGAAACATTAAATCTATTGTTGCAATTTAATTTTTAAATCAACTTTTTATGCTCTATTTAAGTGTTTCAATACAGCATTTCCCCTTCGCCCCATTAAAACTAAACGTCATAAACCTTGGACAACTAAAGGAATAAGAATCTCTTAAAAAAATATGAGGTCACTTATGTATATTAAAAAATTCTCAGATAACCCCCTAATATTAAATTATATCAACAACTACAGAATACTGTAACGGAAAATTATCAAATCTACTAAGAAAAACTATTATAAAAATCGCATCTCAAGAGCTAAAAACTCTTCCAAAGAAACCTGGTCTATTATAAATGACTTAAGAAATAAAACCCGTTCTTCAAACACTGTTAATCCTAGTCCTGATGAACTAAACAATTATTTTGTTAATGTAAGTAAGAATATCAGCTCTAACATAGCTCCGGGCCAGGATGCTCTCTCCTTCCTCCTACCTACTAAAAGGGTCACTAATAGATTCTTCCTAGGGCCAGTAGATACCTAAGCACGAACTAATGCAAACCATAAACAGCATTCAAAATAAATCTTCCTGTGGAAATAATGGCTTGTCCACTAAAATATTTTCAAATATACCTGATGTAGTAATTAACATTTTAACTTCGCTGATTAATGAATCTTTCGAAACTGGTATCTTTCCGAGCTGTCTAAAAACAGCTATAATAATCCCACTTCATAAGGCTGGCGACAAAACCGAAACTTGTAACTATAGACATATTGCTCTATTACCTACCTTATCGAAGATAATAGAAAGGCTAATGAAAAATCGCCTACTGCCCTTTCTTTCCAAACAAAACAACATAACACCTCATCAATATGGTTTCCTTCCTAAAAAATGCACTAGGGACGCAATGTTTTCCATTCTTAATGAAATATATACATCACTTAATGATACACTTTTCACAGCTTCAGTATTTTGTGACTTTGCAAAGGCCTTTGATTGTGTTAATCATGAAATCTTAATTAAGAAGCTACAAATTTATGGCGTACGGGGTTCTCCTTTGCAATGGTTTAAAACTTACTATAATAATAATATATAAATAGAAATCAGCAGGTACGTGCTAATGGTGCTGATTCTTCAAATCTGCCAAATAGCAGTGGCGTACCTCAAGGTTCAGTGTTAGGTCCAATTTTATTTTTATTATTCATCAACGATATCACAGACTTAAAAATAAGTGGAAGAATTACTTTATTTGCCGATGACACGAGTGTAACCTGGAGTAGTTCAGATATACAGACATTACAATCTAGCATAAACAAAGATCTAGTTACTGTCTTGGTCTGACTCGAATGGGCTTTGTTTCAACACCAGTAAAACCGTAGCAATGTCTTACAGAGGTACTTTACAGCCTATAACTCTAAGCAATAATCCGATTGTAACGGTGAACTCAATTAAGTTTTTAGGTCTTTATATAGACAAATTCATGAAATGGTCCACTCATATTGATACCTTGGCAAAAAAATTATCTGCTGCATGTTTTGCCATTAAAACTGTTTCTAAAGAGCTGACCCCTACTACTGCATTAATGACCTACTTTTCCTTATTCGAATCTCACCTTCGCTATGGTTTACCGTTCTGGGGTTCTTGTAGCTTACACCACTTCGAATCTATTTTCAAATTACAAAAAAGAGCAATTCGTTATGTATTTGGTTTAAGTGGTAGGACACACTGTGAAAATTACTTTAAAAATTTCAAAATTCTAACCCTTCTTGCTCTATTTATCTTTGAATCCGTCTACTTAGTTCGCAAGCACATTCAAAAGTTATCGGAACGACCAACTCGTAGATGTCCTACAAGAAATTTAGATACTGATGTTTACTTAACTATTCCCACCTCTGACCTAATAAAAAATTCTATTACCTACAATGCAAAAAAATTGTATAATAACCTCCCGATACAGCTAAAATCTATAAATTCATATGATAAGTTCAGAAGATCGACTAGGGCTTTTCTTCAAGAAAGACTATTTTACACAGTGGCAGAATTTTATAACGTGCCTTAGACTTTTGGGTTGCGGCTTATAGGAGCAATAATTAAATTAAGTTAATTTGATAATTTTAATTTGAACAATAAATTATAGTGACGGATATTGCATATCCTATGCAATTGTTATTAATATTTTTTTTGTGTTTTGTTTTGTCTAGTAATTTATTTTTATTTTTATTATGATTAGTTTCGCTTTGTCTATAAAATTTTTGTAATTTTTCTATGACAATAAAGCATATTCTCTCTCTCTCTCTCTCTCTACTGAGCCTGACATGTGGAAGTTACATTCTTTCTTACTTTTTTTCTTCTAAACGAAAGTATGCACGAAACATTGGTGATAAAAAAGTGACAAAACTGGTAAATTATGAATATAGTATTGAAACTTCTCACTAACCTTAATTTGGGAATGTTTTGCAGAAAATTACATTTACTTAGTATATATATGGTATAGATATTATTATACCAAGTAAATGTAATTTTCTGCAAAACATTCCCAAATAAGAATTTTTTCCCCGGTTTCCATAATTTGGCCTCACTTTGTATATTATCATTTATAATTCAGTAATAAGCACCAAATACGAGGACTACGACCCAAACTGGCCAAAATGACAGATTAATACTTTATGATTTATGTTTTAAACATTTCGTGTTTTGCTGTGGGATTTACTTTTCATTTATATTGTGATAAAGTATAACTTTGGCCACAGCCCATATTTACACAATAATTTCTCTGTTATACTACTTATTTGCAATCTGTTAAAGGTTAAAAAATCGATACCGCATTTTTTGATGTTGAAACTTCCACAATATGAAGAGAGGCGTTGTCTTTTAGTGGCTGCAGTGTTTTATTATACCAAGATTGTATTTAAAATCGCTTCTTAACAAATCAATAAATGATTTCATCATGTGCAAAAAATCACGATAGATTAACAAATAACTTTTTCATTTGTTATATGGAAATTGATGGTATTTAATATAAAATGTTTAAAGTTCATCTTTTCAACTCCTTGTATTTAGTAATAATTTTAAGTAAATGTTGTTACATAAAAGTAAAATTTAATGAGCTACATGTAGTTCTCGTCGGTTTTAATCAACCTTCAGCCACATCTTCTGAGAGAAATGAAAAGAAGATCGATGAAAATATAAAACGTTAAAATAATCGATGGTGACAGAGGAAAGAGTTGGACTACAAATAGAGGTCAGCCGGTCGCACTATTTAAAACTTTCTTACTAGCGCCCCCATTCTCATAAAACTGCTCTAGAGCTCGAGCCTTCATTGTTAAATATATCAGTTATATTTGATTTAAGCTGCAAATTATGATAATGATCATAAAATGAAAGTCAATATTCGTTTATAGAAGTCATTTTCACTCTCAAAGAAATAAAGTAATAAAAACGAAGTATAGGATCACTCATTTTGAGCCCACTTCGAATTAAGAACTGAACATATTAACACCAATATATAAAGTTCAACGATAACAAACAAAAGTCTCTTTCCATCGAACAAAAATCAAAAGCTCGTGTTATATCTAACATATAGTTTAGGCTCTACAACATTTGTCTAGACACTTCTGAACTATTAACTTGAAGAAGTCCAGCGTCACCTGATTACTAAGAAAATTGTTAAGTGGATAATTCGTTAAGGATGTCCCAACGATTAGAACAGTTGCTCCAGTCCTATTGCTTTCAAAAAGTTCAGGATGTCGGTAGGCTTCAGGTTACGTAGATCTCGCTCTTCTATTTGATGTTCTCCGAGGTATCGTACCCTTACATTTTGCAGGGATATGCAATCTGAGAGAATATGGGTAGAGGTTTCCTCCTCTTCCTTGCAAAATCTGCATTCTTCTTCCTCGACTAATCCGAGTTTCTTTAGGTGCCTTCTCAACCTGCAGTGCCCTGTCCGGATACCCGTTAGTATTCTGAGCTTGTTTTTACTTTTGCTGATGCAGTCGTCTGATATCTTCTGGTTATAGTTTCCAAGTATTGGGATCTTTTATTATTTACTTCTTTTCCAAGTTCATCAAGTATAGTACTGGTGCTTATTCCGCAGAAGGGTTCAGGTCCCAGAAATGGTGTTTCACCCCCTTTTTTGCGAGTACGTCTGTTATTTCATTACCCTCCACTCCAGTGTGTCCCGGGACCCATAGGAGGGTAACAGTGTTGTTCATTTAGATTCTCTAGGCACTCCCAAACCATCTTGGAATTGATTATGTGGGAGTTCAAAGTATTAATGGCTGCTTGACTGTCTGGCATGATGATGATCTCTGTTTTCACGTGCCCAATTACACATTGCTTATTGTATTTTCTGTGAACCAGCACTGCTATGATAAAGAATGTTTCAATGAAATGTCAATAACTTCAGGTAAACAAACTAGCATTTATTGTTCCTCGATCTTCGAAAGCAATAGTGGCAACGTTTTCAACTTAGAGCTATTTATTTCCAAGTTCCTATGAGTAAGTCACATGTTAGGAAGTTATACATATACGAATATACCAAATTTAAGATTTTAGGAGAAGCTCTTGAAGAACTAGCAGCTTTCGCAGTTTTTGAAATTATCGCCTTTGGTTTTTTCGATTTCTTTGTAAGGCATTCAAATAATCAATACGGATTACGATCACTTTTTTTAGACTTTGTAGCCAAAAGTTAATCATTGAGTTGCTCTGTATAAAATAATAATTCGCCTCACAAAGAATAATGATGGGTGTGGTGATTTCCTGATTCGAAAGACAAATGCATTGCTCTTTAATAGCCCACGGGTTTCGGTATGATTTTCCGTGACATAACCCACATGTTGTCATTTGGAGTTAAGAAATAATTATAGAAAGGTCTATTCAATAAATATGGTGCAGTGTGAAAATATGGGCGGATAATAGAGATAGTGGCGTAGGTAGAAATGTTATACAGTGCGTTAGCGATAACGGAATAAACAATCTTTATATAAAAATAGCAATTGTTTTTTAGGCTCAATCGACCACAAATAATTCGTCATTGCACTATTATGTTATGAATTTATTACGTAAAAAAATTCTAAAGGAAATTCCAGTTTGTTTCATGGAATGTAATTGAAAAATAATGTTTATTATAAATATTTATTGATTGGTTGAAAGTACGCACATAATTCTATGTAATCATATTTCTATTTAATAATATTTCTGTAAATCCATGACACTTAATTATTATGGCTTGTTTCAGTATATTGTTTTACATTTCTTGTAGTAGAAAACCTAAAAAAGTAATTTTGTGAAATATAATATGTATATTAATAATAAACTAAATTTTATTTAAAAGTATCTAAGCAATACCTGTCATTGTAGACAACCTAATTTCTATTTAACGTTATTAGTAAGAGAGATGACAATCAAGATTTTTGTCTCATATCATCCGGGCTAAAACCGCACGGAATCGATAGATTATATGACCCTGTACACGGAAATGCGATTTTCAGACATTTTGCGCGTAGCGTCTGATCTGAGCGCATTTTCAGAAATGGAGCCCATTAAAAAAATGAGACAAAAAAAACTTACAGCAGCCCATCTGAAAATCACTTTTATAGGTAAAGTCGGTTAAGTTGGTGCGGAAAAATCAATTTTCAGACAAAAAACCTGTCGTCTTACATTTTTATAGCATTTCGAACATGTCAACAAATCTGACGTAACTGACCCATAGCAATATGTCTGAAATTGGTCGTAAATTATTGAATACATTGCCCAGATGTCAAAAAATGATATCAGACAAATTGAATGTAGCATGTAACTAATCAGACAACTTTTTGATACAGCGATGCTCACTTTCAACGTACCTATTTGTAGCGTAAAAAAATACGTATACTATGTGAAAAAGTCTCAGCTTTTCGAATCCATTTTTATTTTTTAATAACTTTGCTAAAACTCAAAAATACGTCGACACTCAAAATGTCTGAAAACAGTATTTTTGTAATCTGGGCATCCATACGAATGATTTGAAACAAACGGCATCGACTACTATGGCCATTAGCCTCGTGTTCTGTGTAGGCTTTGTTATTGTTTCTCAGCGCCACTTTAGGAACAGCACTGTTAATTAGAACCCAACAGTGAATGGTCGAGTGAGGAATCACACCTGGTATATGAAAATCAATTTCTAAATTTTTAATTAATTAAAAATCAGAAAATGATTTCTGCCTTTGGTGTGATTCGAACCCACAACCCTTGGATTATGAGTCCAGTGCTCTACCGCTGAGCCACTCACCCCCCCTTAGGTCAGATTTGTTGACATTTTTGAAAATATACTCAAGACCAAACAGCAGAAATGGCCCCCGGCGAAGATGTTACATTTCTGGAAGTTACGACTCACAGTCGGCTCGAGGGTCATCTAATCTATTGATTTTACACTGGTTTAGCCGGACTGCTATGAAACATGGTTTTGGTTGTCATCTCTCTTACTATAAACTAAAAAAATACCACTTAAATAGCGCATGAAAAGAGGGTATATTCGGCCGTATCCCTCTGCCCGATTCCTCCATATCTTCCTAGTATAAGTTCTCAATGAGCCATGGCCACTCAAAGCTTGGGTCAACGAGTAGTCGGTTTTCCTATGACGGCAACTTATCCAGTTGTTCACGTCTGAGATTAGCCGCTTTGTCCACCCACCTACTCTTTCACTTTGCTTGCTACAGTGCTTGTATTTCCTTATGCTTGTGTCCCTGGCTTCCCTTCTACTCTCATTTATAGTTTCCGCCGTGTCGTAAGTTCTCTTTCTTTATTCCATGAGGACGTCTATGGCATTACCCCCGCAGTAATCGGATATCGTCCGCAGCAGTATTTGTCTTTGTTTTATTTCCAACATGTCTCTGTATTTGCTTATTTCCATGGCTCTGTACCACACAGGTGTCCCATAAAGCAATGTAGAGTGAACCAAGCTAGCTAAAATCGATCTGCTGTGGCTTCCCTCCTCCCCCCTTCAGCCATTTGGCATGTCGTCCTGGCGTCTGCCCTCACTATAGCCTTTTTAATGTGCTCTCCAAAGATGCAGCCATTGTCGAACCATATACCTAGGTACTTAACTGCATGACTGAGGGTGATCTCTGTCGCGCCCACTTGGTAACGTAAATCTCCAGTATCCCTTTTCCCTTTAAGGACTAGCACCAACGGTTTTTCTTCAGCCACTTTAAGCTTGTGTTCCCGCAACCACTGTTTCACTCTACCTAGACACTCCTCCACCGTAAACCGTAGGTCAAGCTTCTTATTTGTGCAGGCCACTATTGCGATATCATCGGCGAAACCAACGATATTCGCGTTCTCCGGTAGGTCCATACTGTATAGTATACCGGGTGCAACATAAGTTACAGTAAGGACTGTTTACTTGGTCAGGTTCGCCTTAGTATAAAAATGAGAAAATAACCCTTTATATCAGATTTAAAAAATCAATAATAGCAGAAAAAGTTAAGTCACAATTAATAATTTTAATCTTTCTGTCAATAATTCTACTAGTATAAACTTCAATGTAAATCTAAATAATTTAGTAATTAAATAAGGTTTAATAATTAGTCCAAAATATTAATGTTTTGTTGTTCTTATAAATAAATATTTCACCAAACTCGCTCATTTGAATGATCACTAAAACTATCCACTTTCCTCGTAAAAAAAACTGTATGCTTTATAGTCTGACCTATTTTTTAAAAAATTATCTAGGACTGGGAAGGGTTCAATTAATGTTCTGTCGTATTTTGTTGCGCTACTAAAACACTTAAAAATCGTTGCAAAGACTTAAAATTTTTCCTTCACCAAGACGCTCCTGATTTTAAAAGCATTACGTGCAAAATCATTACATCAACGCCTTCTTGAAGAATTTCCAGATTGTATGTGTGCAGTGCTAGATCAGTATACAATTGGATCCATAAAATTGGTCTCAGATTTAGAAAAACAGAATTTTTTACTGGAATTACTTTCGATTGCAGCAACACAAAATATATAACGACGGTGGAATTTTTTGAACCATAAAAATACCAAAAAAGGATCATGAGCTTACCAAAACTACCTAAGGTTGTGAAATAAATCACACTTGATCCCAAGAACAAATACATTAAATGTCCTACACTGCACCAGCGTCTGGACTTCAACAACTACTCCTTGGGCTATATGCCCCCCAGGTATTTAATTACGAAAGTCCAGACGTGGTTTGGCGCCCGACCAAGTCGGGGCTTTATACCAAAAACTTTGATTTTATTATTAAAGGAGCTTGCCATTCTTAGACCGGTTTCGGAATTATTGTTTCTCTTCAGTAAGAAGCCAGGTTAGCTCGAATTTCTATCTCTAAAAAAATTCTGAAGATCGCTTTGAACCCACCAACTCTTAGTAGTCGAGAAAGAGGAGGTGAGTGCAATTTTTTGAACCATAAAAATATCAAAAAAGGACCACCGTCGTTAGAGTTTTCTATAGTTTCGCAAGCTTTGATTTTATTATAAAAGTGAAGATGGCGTTGCACTCACCTCCTCTTTCTCGACTTAAACCGTTTGTATAGTTCTTCCATTCTCAATTGCAGAATATAAAAACTCGTTCTGAACCCTCACCGACAATTCTGTTTGATCTGCCACAGGCGCGCGTAGATACCTCATTTTATAAATTTATTATTTTTAAATATATGTGATATGTGAGAAAGTATTATTATTATTATTATTATTATTATTATTATTATTATTTTTATTATTATTATTATTATTATTATTATTATTATTATTATTATTATTATTATTATTATTATTATTATTATTATTATTATTATTATTATTATTATTATTATTATTATTATTATTATTATTCTAGATGCACCTATTTGTAGTCATACTTAAAACTTAGAAAAAAAATCATTATTATAGCTCGTTAACTTGCTACAACTGAATTTCAAATTATAAAACGTAAATAGACGAATAAAATGTACCTGCCTGTAAGGGCGTTTGGTTTAAACAAGGTACCAGACGTGAACTGAGCCCTTTTTGTACCCCATTCGTTTTTTTTGGAAAACGAAATTTCAAAGCAAAAACCATAAAGGAAAATAAATTCTTTGCAAATAAAACAAAACGATAAAGGAAAATAAATTATTTGCAAATAAAAAAAAAACGTTTCAATTCCAAAGTATCCTTATAAATAATCATGGCAGTCAGAATCGTCCGAACTAGAGTCATCATTTGGTTGAATTATGATGGGTTGTAAAGAGGGTAATACCACATACTCATCCTCTTCTTTGATAACATGTTCAACACATTTTTTCCAAAGCTCTTGGCGGTCTGCTGCTAGAACTTTCTTTACGAGTTCTACAACCTCTTTACTCAGTTCTGGAGACTGATTACATTTTCGTAATTCTGATTTCACGTTTGCCCATATTAACTCTATAGGGTTAAATATACAATAGTAAGGAGGTAGTCTGAGAAGAGTATGACCCTGTTCTTTGCACAGCTTGTCAATATAATACATTTTCTCTAACTTTAGACCTTTAATAACAGTAAGCAATTCTTTGTTTGTTGGGCCTTTTTTACGATCACTGGTAGGAATAGGAATATTTTTTTCAGACATAAATGCTACAATTGTATCTTTGTTACTGCTACTATTTGGTATATTAAGGAGTTGCCGCGAGTGGTAGGATGCGTTGTCCATAACAATTACTGACTGTGGTGGAATGTTAGGTAAAAACTGTTCATTAAACCACTTTTCAAATAATTCTGCTGTCATATCTTCATGATAATCAGCTGCACAGTTTTTAATTTTTTTAGCAGATAATAATAAAGCATTAGGCACGAAGCCATCTTTGCTTCCAGCGTGTACTATTATAATGCGTTTCCCTTTAGAGCATGGTCCATTCAAACAGCAATTTTTACTATTGTCAACCCAACGGAAATTTACTACATCGTGACTGTCAAACCATGTTTCATCTAAATAAATTATGTGTCTATTAGAACTTCTGTACTCTTTTATCTGACGCAAATAATCTTGTCGCCAGTGAACTATTCTTGACGATTCGGTGATTGCCATCCGTTTATTCAGTTTTTTGTGTTTAAAACCACATACTGACAAAACTTGACGCAATGTCTCTAAACTGGTATAATTGTATTCTGGATAATCTGCTAGCTTTTGCTGGATTACTTCCAATGTCGCAACCGTGTTCTCCTTATATAAACTATAAATTGTCCTACGTATAAAATCTTGAGTAGTTTTGTCAACTGATTTCAGTTTTTCTTTACATGTTTTTCGGTTCTGTGAATGATCCACAGTAACCCCTTTCATGACTACTCGATAAACGGAAAATTTATTTATTTTAGTTAATTCGGCAATTCTTATTATGATAGCATTATCAGATTGCTGAATATTTTCCTTTTTTAAACATTCGAATATATTTAAAATAGCTTGTTGTGTTTGTATATCTAAATCTTTATTGTTAAATATATACCTGTCTTGAATCTCACTACACTGTGTAATTTCATTATCTCCATTCGCCCATGGTCTCCAGAACGCCATATTTATTTAAAGAAATTTCTAAATTAAACCCACCAACAAACTCGCGAGACTACCCCACTAATATCTCAGACTGTCTTACTCGAATGTTTTGGAACAAAAACGAGATGATTTATAGCTGTTATGCCTTCGTAAACCTTCGGCCAATACCGTGCATTTAAGTTTACGATTCGATGTTTTCATTGGTAAACAACGAATGATGGATTTTGACACACATCAATCAAGTCAACGTGGACTGACGGTTCGTTTGATATTTACCGCATTTTATAAGGGGAATAAACATTATTTTTTGTTTCTTAGCTTGGCATGAGTGCCATATTAAATATTGATCACTCCTTACATAACTGTGTTCTGCAATTGATAATGGAAGAACTATACTAAGAGTTGGTGGGTTCAAAGCGATCTTCAGAATTTCTTTAGAGATAGAAATTCGAGCTAGCCTGCTTCTTACTGAAGAGGAACAATAATTCCGAAACCGGTCTAAGAATGGCAAGCTCCTTTAATAATAAAATCAAAGTTTTTGGTTTAAAGCCCCGACTTGGTCGGGCGCCAAACCACGTCTGGACTTTCGTAATTCAATACCTGGAGGGCATATAGCCCAAGGAGCAGTTGTTGAAGTCCAGACGCTGGTGCAGTGTAGGACATTTAATGTCTTTGTTCTTGGGAACAAGTGTGATTTATTTCACAACAAAATATATGAATAATCTCCTTTATTTATGCACCTAATTGCAAACTTAAACATCGCTATTAATACGTACTGAGAGAAAGTTGTATATTGTTTAGCACAGTTAATTCTGTTTAAACAAATACGAATTAATTTTAATTAGAGAACGTTATACATAAAGAGTACAAGCTTAATCTAAAAACGTTTCATTTTGCCACTTCATGCATAACGTTGTCCAATTTGTCTTCAATTAGTTTCGCTCTTTAACGAATCATGTTCTCTAACAGGTTTGACATTTTTTTTATCAGAATTGGTTCCATTGTCTTAATTTTAACACGAGAGGTAATTTTCAGATTAATCAGTAGGTAATTGTAGGTAAATCATATTAAGAATTCTCATGAAAATAATGAAACAAAAAATATACCTGCCATTGGCTGCACAATGAAATTTAAACAATTAACTATTGTGACATATGCTCTGTTGATATTATCATATTCTTCATCAAGCGGATCTAATAGACCATTGTGAATTGTACAAATGACCTGAAAATGTATTGCAGTTTTTGCCCTTCACGTATGTGGAATATGTGAAGTATTGTTGATTGGTGGGAAAAATATTATTACTTTTTTTTATTAATAGATTCATTTTAGTCCATACAGGTTAAATTGTAGATGTTTTAAAGGAAGATTTATATACAGGGTCTTTTAAAACAGACATGTGCTGGGCACGCACAAATGATGAGAGCATAACAAGATATCTTGAAGAATCATGACAATTATTCCTTCTTCTTTTAAAATCTTAAAAATCCTAAAAAAGCAACGGGATATGACTTAATAACTGGAAAGCGGTGATGTTACTACAATAATTTACAATAGCATACTGCGTCTTCGTTTCTATCCAATATAATGAAAATATGCTCAAGCCGAAACTTGGCAAACCTGCAACAGAAACCAGTTCATACCGACCAATAAAGTAAAATTTAAAAATCTCATACTGCAACCAAATTGGATTCAGACTTGGATATTCTACAATCCAACAATGTCATGCACAGAATAGTGAATACAATCAAAACAATCCTCGAAGACGTGCAGGAATATTTCTCGATATGCAGCAGGCGTTTGACAGAGACAATGCGGGAAAACAAAGTAGAAAATCCTTGATACTATAAATAATATTTTTATAAATACAATTTACTTCGTAGTTTTAGAACAAAATATTGATAAAATAATATTCCAATTACCAGAAGAAAAATAGAAACGTCGTCCCTGTAATTGCAAAATGTCGTATGTCAAAAAGGCCACTTTTCAGGAGAGCAAAAAAACTTATATCTTTTTACTTTTTTGTTTAATTATCTCAGAAATGAGTTTATAGCTTATTTTTATGATGTAACATCATGTTATATGGCATTTAAGGCGTTAACTTAACGTGTTTGTGTTTTATACGCACATACGGAATTTTTGACATACGACATTTTGCAATTACAGGGACGACATTTACTAGTTATAGACACTATCGCCACTATTAGTGCAGACAAATTAAACTTTTTCAACAAGAATAATAACACCCGAAATCATCTACCATTGGGAAATGGTTAAGGGGGTTACAAGGAACTTCTAAAAAACGACGCCATGGGGGTTGGTACAATTAACGTGACGGGTGATTAAAGGGGTTGAAAAATGGATTTGTGTGATTTTTCACGATTTCCGGCGAAACTTGACGTCGTATCAAAAAACTATCTATAGGCAAGTTGTAGCTTATAAAAAACAAAACAAAACTTTTGTAGAAGTCACTTCTCCAAAATTTCCGAAAAAATGCGAAAAATCGTATTTTTTCTTTTTTTTTCCATTTTTAAATGGTAATTTTTCAAAAAATATTGTAATTTAATGAAATTGAATAGCAATTATTGAAATTTGAAAATAGTATATACTTAAGTTGATATTATACATTTACAATAATGAAAAATCTTTATTTAATTGGTTTATAGGGGATTAATTGACGTGCAATGGTTCTTTTTAATGAAATTATTAAACAACGAAGAGTTTTTCTTAAGTTTTTTACTACAAATATTTACATACTTCATCAAAACGAAAAAATTAATTTATTTACACTAATTTTTTTTTTTTCGCGAGTGTCCTTCATCGTTATAATCAGATCCTTCGTTGCAGTCGGTATCTTCGTCATATTCTTGGAACGATTCATTAAGATCACTCTCCTCAGCTGGAACTTCCGTGTCCGGATTTAAGCAAAGACTTGGCGGCTCAGTGGAAGTGTCCTCCAAGTCACTAATATCTTCCACAATTTTTTCTTTATTTGAACAATTTTCTTCACACTTACTGCATAAATCCGTACAATGTAGTCCATGCTTCCGACATCCGCATTTGCTGCTTTCACAATTGGTTCCGCAGTTACAGGAAATACTGTTTAGCAAATCCTCAGGAATGGCTGCAGCATCTGGCAGGAGTATTTTAGAATTATTAACCAATATTTCTTTGCAGCCCCACTTGGTTGCAGTCATGTTGTTTCCGAGTCAGGTCTGAAGTTGAGAATAAGTTCGATAAATTAAGATTTTTTCATGATTCTTAATTGCAATTCAATTTCATTAAATTACAATATTTTTGGAAAAAGTTTCATTTAAAAATGGAAAAAAAAATGATTTTTCGCATTTTCTCGGAAATTTTGGAGGTTATGGTCAAAGTGACTTCTACAAAAGTTGAAGGTTTTTTCACAACCTACAACTTTTGTATAAAAAACTTTTTCGATTCTGTTCTGTTAATTTTCTCAAAATTTTAAACCAATTATCAACAGTTATAAATTTATTTTTAAAACAGTGATTTTTTTTGTTTTTTCCATTTTTGAGGATGTTTTTAAATGGGAACGATAGTGGTTTATCATTGTATCAAAAAGTTCATGTGAAAATGAAAAAATTGCGCACTTTCATCTGAAAAAAAAAAGTGTTTTTGACCGAAAAAAATGAATATCTCATTTTTATTGTTTTTAACTCAAATTTTTTGGTTATTTATAGCATAAAAACAAATACTTTTACAAAGTTTCATCGAAATATAATGATTTTTCGGAAATGAAAATTGAAAACAAAAAAAGATTTTTAGTTTGAATTTTCTCATTTTTCTCGATGATTTTGAGGTTATGGTCACAAGTGTCTTTTGTTGATAGTTTTTTGATACGACGTCAAGTTTCGCCGAAAATCGTGAAAAATCACACAAATCCATTTTTCAACCACTTTAACCACCCCTCCCGTTAAGTGTACCAACCCCCATGGCTTTTTTTTAGAAATTCCTTGTAACCCCCTTAAGCATTTCCCATTGGTAGATTTCGGGTGGTATTATTCTTGTTTTTTGGCTACTAAATCTGCTATCTTGCCTGCACTATATCAAGGATATATTAATCAAAATTCAAGGAAATATTATGTTGCCTATAAATGTATATTTTTTTAATTGTTTCTTTTTCTTTTGCAGTTGGTACCCCTCCTATTATGTGGAGATGTGTTTATCAGTGAAACAAATGCCAGACGGGTTCGCGTCGAACGCCCAGACGAAGATGAGCAAGAATCTGTGAGTTACTACGCAGCAGAACCTCAGGAAGACCGAGGACGGGTCGTTCTTGTATCAGCCGCTGATAGGTAAGTAACAACAATGTTTATTGTCATCCTGTAAATATTTTTTACCTTAAAAATATTAGTATAAAACGGTGACTGCTTGGTCATAATTGCCTAAATGCGTAATTGATAATCTCTCAACGCAGACTGAAACTTCTGAACCGAGCTGTGTTCTGGGTATACAGGGTGACACAGCAACCATGTAACAGGCTACAGTATCTGTGTTTCTCAAGATAAAATTATAAAATTTTAGGGCATTAAATGGGAGCTTAGTGGCCTCATTTTAGTCAGTTTGTTTCACTTTTACTACTTCCGGTTTTACCGGAAGTGGTACCAACTTTTGAATTTTAAACGGGACACCCTGTAGATTATTACATTTTTGGAATCTACATGACAACCTGATTTCATCGATGTATCATACTTGGTATCTCAAGTGAATAGTTAAGGAGCTACACACAAAAATACGAAAAATTAAAATTGGCTCAAATACCATACCAAAGAAATAAACAATAAATAATATTTATTCTACATTTGACAATTTTAATAAAAAAACACAAAAAAATATTTACAAACTAAATCAAATTTTCAAAATGTTGTCCATTATTTTCGACACACAGTCTTGCTCTACTATCAGTTGTCTCATAGGCTCGATTTATTTGATCTGCTGTTATGCTGGTAATAGCATCTAGAACAGAAATTTCCAATTGTTCTCTTGTAGTGTATGTTCTTTTATAAACAATATTTTTTAAATGTCCCCAAATAAAAAAGTCAATTGGCGTAAGATCAGGTGATCTTGCTGGCCATCTGATAGGACCGTTATTTCCGATCCATCTATTTCCAAATCGAAAACCAGACCAAAATTATGAGGGCCAGCCCCATTTTGTTGAAAGGTAACTCTTTCATTTACTTCATCTGGAAAATCGTCGAAAATATTCTCAATTTCATTTTGCAAAAAATTCTAAATATCTTTCTCTTGTTAAAGCTCCATCAAATATAATGGGACCAAAAATTCTTCCCTCTAATATACCCAACCAGACATTAAATCCAAATCTTATTTGTTGATGTCCTTGTCTTATTTGTATTAAATATTCCTAAATTCGTAAATCTAGACTCGTCAGTAAATAAAATGAAGTGATGAAAGTTATTGTTTAAATTGTAATTATTTAAATTCTTCTAGCAAAATCATTTTCATACAACTCTTGATGAATTTGATACTAGAAAGATTTATATTTATATTTTTTTAAAATTCTTCTAACAGATTCCCTGCTTACATCAAACTGTCTTTCTATTTCTCTCAAGGAAGATGTTGGGTCATAATTTACATATGCAAGTACATTTGTCTCAACTTCTTCACTTATTATAGATTCGTCATTTTCAGCAATCGGTTCCCTTCTTAACTGAGTTTCAAGTCTCCAGAAATAATTGTTGCTTGGATGATTCCTGTTGGGAAATCTATTTCTATACAACTCAGCAGCAGTCCTTGAATTTTTTCGACATTCACCAAATATTACTAACATGTCGATTTGTTCATTACGAGTATACATTTTTATCAAAAACGATTTTAGATCATTTACTTTATTTTGCAGTTTAAATCACCAGCTCTACGATAGCTAACTGTCAAATTCACCGTCACCTAAATAAGTCAAAATAATGTCACAGTCACCGCCGCCTTGATAATATTAAAAAATTATTTAATGTAATGCTTTAAAGTATGATAGTTTTCTCATTTGAGAACATTAACTAAGAAATGTACAAAGAATGTAATTTAAAATTATGCAGTTAATTAGAATAGAATGCGTTTATTGTTTTAGGAAGAAAAAAACAAGGGTTGCAATTTAAATAAGGTATGAAAACAGGGGGGAAATGGGTTAAATTAAAAAAAAAATAAAAAAATCGTACAAATCAGTTATGTTGTATTAAATTTATATATTTTTTGAATTACATTAAATAATGTAATGTAATATTTAAGTTAGTGCCGTTTTTTCCCGTTGTTTATTTCTTTGGTATGTTATTTGAGCCAATTTTGATTTTTCGTATTTTTGTTTGTAGCTCCTTAAAACTATTCACTTGAGATACCAAGTATGATACATCGATGAAATCAGGTTGTCATGTAGATTCCAAAAATGTAATAGTCTACAGGGTGTCCCGTTTAAAATTCAAAAGTTGGTATCACTTCCGGTAAAACCGGAAGTAGTAAAAGTGAAACAAACTGACTAAAATGAGGCCACTAAGGTCCCATTTAATGCCCTAAAATTTTATAATTTTATCTTGAGAAACACAGATACTGTAGCCTGTTACATGGTTTCTGTGTCACCCTGTATTCGTAGATGATTTTTTTATTCATTTTTGGATAATAAACAGTACTCAGGCGAAAATCGTTTGATTAGGTACCCAGACGAAACATGGTTTAAAACCATGAAACCCTGACTAAATATTTGGTAAATCTATAAAAAAAAGTACCAAATAAAAGTACCTTCAAATTTATAAAATTCCAAATGCTTTATTGCTCCCTGCATTCAACTTTTTGAAGTTTGATTTTAAAACAGTCTGTTACTAAATTTATCAAGAACTATAGCCGACAGCTGAAGAAAGTCCATAATGCAGATTCAAGAAAATATGCTCGAAAACAATTTGTATTTTGATGATTTGTATAAAAAAAATTTCTTACAAGCATACACCTAATATCTGAAATCAAAGTCTCTCTTACACGGTGCTCTGGAAGGTGGTTTAGGTTTCCATACGATAACGAAAAAATCTGAAATGGTAGAACTATGCAGTAGCTGCCCAGAAAGCAGGAAAACTTTGCTTTGAAATCATAACGGTTCATGTGCTCGAGATATTCATTATTTTTGGTTCCTTTCTTTAACCGGACACTCGCAAAAAAAAGTATCTATTCACGTCAAAAAAGGCTTAAAATGCTATACCCGGGATAAAATTGTCCGCTCTTTCCGAATTTGATATTACTTTTGAGTTTCAACCCTTCCTAAGGGGTGAAAAAGGGGTACAAACCGTGAAAATACGTAAAAATAAAAGAAGCGCGGACAAATGTCCGAAAACCTAGTCCACTACCAGGCATAATTGCCAGAAATTATTATAATACAATTATATTTTATATTTCCAGTACAATCCGTGGGGTAAGCAACCCCCCAGGGGTGGGCGCCTTCTGGGGTGAAGAAACCTTCGTAACCCAAAATTGATGGGTTTTTGGGAAAAATTATATGGAACAAAAAGTGCATAGAAATTTCTCTATATCCATCGTTTTTTTATTTATATACTAAATTCACAGATCTTATGGCCTTTGAAAATACAAAAAAACATTTGAAACGATTTCCAAAACTTGTCTTTACAAATATAGGATATATTGATAAAGTAATAATCAAACCATTTATCACGAAAAAAAAAAACAAAATCCATGTAAACAAACCCTGCGCATTATTACTATTACTATTATATTTTGTTTTTTGGAATATAAACTTGAATCTTGAAATGAACTACTAGAAATGCTTCGAAGAAAAGTCAACCACAGCTGCTAAGACCGGTTTCTGCCTTTCGGCTTCGTCAGTTAGGCTTTTCGAATCCAATAAATAAAATTCCAAACTCATACAAGTCAATAGCTATATCCGCTATAAGATAAAATTTTTAGATGTGCTGCCATCTATGATTAGAAGAGAGTATTGACAATTTTTAAAGCAAATAATTCCCGATGTATTGGGGTTGCATACACAATTTGCATTGTGTGTTGCAAAGCTTTTATTTGACTGATTCTAGTCAAAATGTCACTCTCTTCTTTCGTATCCCTTTCAGAGATTAATACAAAGTTAGAAAACGAGTAAGGAATTTAATTTATCAGATTCGACATCCTAAGACCGGTTTCTGCCTTTCGGCTTCGTCAGTTAGGCTTTTCGAATCCAATAAATAAAATTCCAAACTCGTACAAGTCAATAGCTATATCCGCTATAAGATAAAATTTTTAGATGTGCTGCCATCTATGATTAGAAGAGAGTATTGACAATTTTTAAAGCAAATAATTCCCGATGTATTGGGGTTGCATACACAATTTGCATTGTGTGTTGCAAAGCTTTTATTTGACTGATTCTAGTCAAAATGTCACTCTCTTCTTTCGTATCCCTTTCAGAGATTAATACAAAGTTAGAAAACGAGTAAGGAAACCGATCTTAGGATGTCGAATCTGATAAATTAAATTCCTTACTCGTTTTCTAACTTTGTATTAATCTCTGAAAGGGATACGAAAGAAGAGACTAGAATCAGTCAAATAAAAGCTTTGCAACACACAGTGCAAATTGTGTATGCAACCCCAATACATCGGGAATTATTTGCTTTAAAAATTGTCAATACTCTCTTCTAATCATAGATGGCAGCACATCTAAAAATATCCTATATTTGTAAAAACAAGTTTTGGAAATAGTTTCAAATGTTTTTTTGTATTTTCAAAGGCCATAAGATCTGTGAATTTAGTATATAAATAAAAAAACGATGAATATAGAGGAATTTCTATGCACTTTTTGTTCCATATAATTTTTTCCAAAAACCCATCAATTTTGGGTTACGAAGGTTTCTTCACCCCAGAAGGCGCCCACTTTATCCCTCATTTACACCCCTGGGGGGTTGCGTACCCCAAGGATTGTTCTGGGAATATAAAATATAGTTGTATTATAATAATTTCTGGCAATTATGCCTGGTAGTGGACTAGGTATTCGGTCATTTGTCCGCGCTTCTTTTATTTTTACGTATTTTCACGGTTTGCACCCCTTTTTCACCCCTTAGTAAGGGTTGAAACTCAAAAGTAATATCAAATTCGGAAAGAGCGGACAATTTTATCCCGGGTATAGCATTTTAAGCCTTTTTTGACGTGAATAGATACTTTTTTTTGCGAGTGTCCGGTTGCGCCCGCACCGGCGTTAATGTGTTAAAGAAAGGAACAAAAAATAATGAATATCTCGAGCACATGAACCGTTATGATTTCAAAGCAAAGTTTTCCTGTTTTCTGGGCAGCATAGTTCTACCATTTCAGTTTTTTTCGTTATCGTATGGAAACCTAAACCACCTTCCAGAGCACCGTGCTTACCCTATCTATTTATTTATCTTAACAAAAAATATGAACGACACCTACTAGATAAAGTCAGGTATATACAGGGTGGCGCAAACTTCTGACATCGGAGGATTACATCGTTGTGGTAAGAGATAAAATTTTAAATTTTGTGTGAAATACTTTCGATTATACATGGTGTTCCAAAAACTCGTGGCAGCACAAACTTACATTTTTTTAAATGAAACATACTATATGTTGTTCAAGAATCCAAAAGATCTCATCGAGAGCGTTAAAAAATTATAATATATTATATGGGTGTTTTAAAAGACATGGCCAATTATTAGCAATTTTAACACTGCAAAACAGTATCGGACACGGTCGCCTAGTTGGTAAGGCGTATGCCAATTCAGCTTGGTCAGTGTTCGGAGAGTAGGTTCGAATCCTGCCGCATTCAAGTGGAATTAAAGTCAGGTAAGACTTTGGCAAGTACAAAAAGGTATTTGTGTTTCATTCACGCCGGACAGGCCGGATGAGATCGGATATCTCGTGGAACTGATAGGGGTTGGTGACACAATTACACACTTGTTATTCGGTAGATCACCTGCATGACAAAGGCATAGTCCTGGGTTTAAGGTGATTGAGGACCGTAGTTCGGAGCCCACGATAAGCTGTAGGTCCCGTCCAGTTTAGGCCATTAGGTCAGAAAAGAGACGTTAAAATTAACAAACAAACAACAACAAAACAGTAAATCAAAATAAATCAACAGGTCTTTGTATTCAAATGTCATTCCCAAAATTATTGAATATACTAGAAGAAACAACAACGTCTAAAACTTAGTCCTCAAAAAATATTGAATTTAACTGGGAAAAAATCAAATTACCTCAATGAAAGTTATATGTGCGAGTATGTAAGGAAATACTTTTTCACGTAGTTCTGCAGAAACATGGTATTAAAGGAAATTAAGAAGAAAAATCTGTATATTTCTAAGCTGTGAGTAAAAATCTTATTCCTTTATTATTTTCAAGTGATCAGTTAGCAAAACTCGTTTCTAATAAATATACGAGGACAGTAAAATATTTAGAATGAGTAAAACCAATAATTCACAAGGATCTAATTTTAATCTTAGAAACTAAACTAGTGAAACAAATTGAAGAGGTTCAAAATGAAGTAAAATCATTAAAACAAGCAGTTAACGGTGATATACAAGTTCTAAAAAATAAAATTAAAACTTTAGAAGAAGAAAATAAATTAGTTGAAAATTGTAGAAAGAAAAATAAAACAAAATAACATATTTATTTATGGTTTAGAGGAACAGGCTGAGGAAAGGCAGGATACGTTGCTACAAAAGGTCCTAGATCTAATTAACCATACACTGGGAGTTATTTTCACACCATACGAGATAAACAATATATACAGAATAGGAAAAAGTAAAAGTAAGCGACCAGTTCTTCTTTCGTTTTTAACATTTTTAAAGAAATCAGAGGTACTTCGTAATACTAGGAAGTTAAAAGGAACGAACATAGCAATAAGTGAAGACCTTACCGAAGAAGATAGAACAGAAAGAAAGTTGTTGGTAGATACTCTTAAGCAAGAGAAAAGTTGTAACAAGAAAGCTGTTATTATAGGTAACGGTATTATTATAGAAAGTATTTATTATTCTGTAAAAGACACATTGGATATAAAGCATTTAGAAGAAGACGATCAGGAGTTTTCTCCACTGCCAGTAAGAAAAATAGTAAGTGAGCCATCAACACCATTACCACCTGTTTTTGATGATAGTGATAGTGAGGAAGAAAAACTTAAAGATCCCCAAAAGTACTTACCATCGATACTCGAGCCAAAGAAGTCAGCATAGAAAAGAAATCCAGCCAACATCAGCTTGAATCAAAAAATTCTAACCCAAAGAATCAGACTGAAAAAATAGACATCGTGCTCAGAATCCTCAAAAACGGAGGATGTCAAAATTTATTCGTATTTTTCAAGGTTTTTTCCACAGCCACCGATATGGGAATCAGAGTGTTAAAAAGGGGGTCATAATTGCTAATAATTGGTCTTGATCTTTTAAAACACCCCTATATTTTAATGCTATATTTTTTTAACGCTCTCGGTGAGATCTTTTGGATTCTTGAACAAAATATAGTATATTCCATTTAAAAAAATGTAAGTTTGTGCTGCCACGAGTTTTTGGAACACCCTGTATAATCGAAAGAACTTTTTTTTTTATTAGAAAAAAAAATTCGCATCGACCACGTGGTCATTAGCGATACAATTGGTTTTAAACGATTAGTTGGAAACAATTAGTTACAAATAGCAAGTTATAAACAATCAACATTAATAGAGTTCAAAAACGAAAAGATGTTATTAAAGTTGCAGTCCTTGCCTAAGGGAGAGTTCAAGGTTTTAGGTATATTATGTAGCCTTCGCTGCCTTTCAAACGATACACATTCGCATATGATGTGTTTAACAGTTAATTCCGTATCAGATCCCTCACAATAAGGCTTCTCATCTTGTGTCATCAGCATTGTGGGTCAGCCTAGTATGACCAAGTCTCAACTGCGTAATAGTCACTTCTTTATAACGTGATGCAGGTAATACCCTCCATGGGTTTATAAGCGGTTTAACTTCACGAAGTTTTGAAGTTGAATTATTCCATTTATTTTACCACGCACTGTATACCGCTCGTTTCACTGCAGACTTGAGATCTGTTATCGCACAAATATTTACCGATTCGGAATATTCACTGGTTATCGCGTCACGCGCACATTTGTCTGCTTCTTCGTTACCTTTTATTCCAATGTGAGAAGGTATCCACATGAAGATCACAATGTTGTTATCTTGCTTAGTTTGGTGAAGAGTATTTCTAATGTTGAGAACCAATGGATCCCTAGAATACATTTGTTGAAGGCTTTGAACCGCACTCATTGAATCAGTTAGTAGAATGTATTTCTGATTTTGTGCTGTGGTGGTGAGGGTTAAGACTTGTAAAAGGGCATACAATTCAGCAGTAAAAATGCTGCTATTAATTGGTAGTTTATACTTGTAAGTAGCGCTTGGTGTAATTACTGCTGCACCCACTCCTTCGTCTGTTTTTGATCCATCTGTGTATATATGAATATAATTTCCATAAGATTCTAGAAGTTGGTTGAGATGTGTTCTGATCGTAGTGGAGTTTGTTGACACCTTACTATGCATTGTAAGCTGAGTATTACACGTTGGGATGCTTTGGATCCAAGGTTGAAGAGGATATTTTACTTCAATATTGCTTTGGGTGGCATTAATATTTATGTCATAAAGATTAGCGTAGTTTCTAACCGTCTCATAAAAAGGTTTCTGTGTACGGGTTTTAGAGGTGTAGAGGTTTGGGAATTTACTGAAGATGGTGTTTGCATAGACAGGTTTTTTAGGATTTTCATTAATCTTTACTGCGTAGGTTAGACTTAGATATATTCTTCTGTCTTCTAAGGACATCTCATTAGCTTCACAGAGTAAACTTTCTATAAGAGTCGTTCGAAAAGCTCCAAGGCAAATTCTAAGGGCTGAGTGGTGAATTGTATTTAGTTGCTTCATATTTGATTTGGACGCTGAGTTATAGGCAATGGCTGCATAGTCCGAAAGAACTTTCAAAATGTACATATTGACAAAATATTTTAAACCCTCATGGGGAGGTCAAACAAGTTATAGTCAAATACTAAAACTGTTACAAATCGAACATGTTTTCGATTACAGTAGTATTCATCATCAGTAAAATTGAAATTGAAACACAGGGGAAAAAGTTTTAGAGACGTAAAAAATTGTGAATAAATTTACTTATTAAGTTAACATTATAAAAATGGTCAAAGGCAGTTAAAAGCCTTACCACAAATATTAAGGGGGAATCATAGGAACCCACCCAATTGTTATAATGGATCCCATCAGGATGAAATATTAATTAACCCACCGGCAAACAGCCGCAACTTTTGGTTTTTGTGTTATAATTAAAATGTGACGAGCCCTTCGAAACTGGGCATTTAGGTATTCCTTGTTTATGTTATTGACTCCGCCTATCGACACATCTGGTACAATGTAATATTTCTGTTCAGTTGTTACAAGCGAAAGATCCAAAGCAGGTAGAATTTGCAACGTGTTTGCAGCTGTTTGCCGCTGGCGTGTCCGGTTATGTAAATTTTGTTTATTACTAATTTTTTCAGTTTACCTAGATTGTTTGTTTTGGAAATGTTATATATTATATTTTTTGTACTAGGTAAAATAAATTTTCTTCGTTATTTGTAAACAACAAACCTGAAAAACCTAAAAAGCGCGCCCGCCGGAGGGTTAAATAATTTTTATAAAATAACCTCAAAAATATTGGCAAGCTACCATGCGTAAGTGTGACTGAACAGGTTAGAATTCTAAATATATTTGTGGAGACGACTGAAATCCCACTTTGAAAATGCACTATTTCCTCCGGACAAAATTTTAAAGTAATCCTCCGATATTAGAAGTTTGCGTCACCCTGTATATAAAAACAAATTATATTAAACCCAGTACTGGTGACGGTCGGACGATGTCAGTAATACGATTAACGATTTGCTCTTTCGCTTCCTTAAGAAAGCTTAAAGCAAAGACACCAATAACCCCTTGGGTGATTAATCCGCGACTAGCAAAAACACGTCTCGATTTAGAAATGAAAGATATAATTAAAATATTTAAAAATATAGTGCAAATTACAAAGATTGGATATCCGACTCGAAAAAACAAACGGCGGAAATTACATAATGTTACATTCTCCATAGATAATTTTCCCTACTTAACATAATTTACTCAAATAAAGTTAACACTTAACTAAGAGATTATGACAGGTTTTTTTTCAACAATCAGCTTGACTTGTTTGTTTTTGCTTAATTAAAAATTACCGTTAATTGGAAAAGTAAGCTTTCCAAATCGGTGCAGTTCTTGGGATGTGAGTAATTATTAATCTTACATATTTTTTTAATAATTTATTCGTTCTTTATTTCCTGGAAATGTGCATTGATATTCTTAGATCTTTCACTCATTTAAGTTTTAAATCTTTTTTTTTGTATAAACAAAAACTGGTAATAACTAAAGATAGAATTTACCTGTAAGGAAATTTGATGATATACTTTCACATATTACAAAAATACTTATATATAGTCTTATAGTGGAGTGAAATTAGAATTTTATATGGATGTAAGAGCTAAGTCAATTTTTTTAGTTTTTTCGATTTTATACATAAAGAGAAGCTTGTAAAAAATTTTTCAATAAATTTGTGCTGGAGCTTCGCGAGATATGTGCCAAAAACGGCATTTTTGGTATTTGTCGAGTGGATTGTTTCACTATTTTTTAAATATCTCGGGCTCTAAGAGTCGTGGAAAAATACAAAAAATTAAAATGACCGTGATGAAGTAGAGTATCGATCCGTAGAGTAGGGTTTTTTAAAAATGCATCCTAACCTCAAAAAACGAATTATTTTTTACTTTACCATAGGTAAAGTATTGTAATCGCAAAAAAAAAATCGGATGTGGCCATGCACATGACTTTACCATACTTTAACGGCCCTACTGGCTCATAATCCCATTACATATTTAAGGCAGACCATGCCTGGCAATTAGGTGTGCATCTAAACTTTAACCTCATGTTTTTCGTTTATTAACAGTTAGAATTAATCAAACCCAACCCATTGAGCAGAATTTTATACCGTAACTTGAGCTACATTTTTAAATATATTAACTTAAAAATTCGAATTTTTAACCATTTGAATAGTTCGCCATTGCGCTTGTGACGTCAGTTACAGCATAAGAAGTTAGCTACAAGCCATTAACTTCGACGTATAAAGAAGAGACATACGGATGAAAAACATTAATTTAACACCTGTTAAATCTAACTCATACAGACGAAGATGGGAAATGTCACTAAGTATATGATTATTGGATAAAGATAAAAACTTGGACGTATATGCCATGGATCACTGCGAGTAACTGGGAATTCGTAGTCAAAATAGAGAAAGCAAAATATATATTAGGTTCTGCTGTTAGATAAAGATAACAGGAACGGGTAGCAATTTGCCGTTTGGTACATAAGCGTTCCTGATGCACTATCGGAATCGGATTATTTTGCTTGTATAAGTAATTTAATGGATATGCAATTTGATGCACAACACTATCCAAAATATAATTAACACAGGCAAAAGAAAGCACAATTAAAAACACATTTACCAAACCACAGACGAACCGATACTGCACACTATTTTCCTTAAAGACTGTGACCAAACGACGTCTCCGAAGCAAACGACACAGTACTAAAAGATCTTCGCTTTTATTTAGATAATTGGTTAACGTTAACATGACTTTACAGCCAATGCTGTAAGTGACGTAGGCGTACTAAAGGTTGCATAGATGCAGTAATTTTTTAATATCAATTTTTTCCTATTATATTAAAGAAAAAAACAAAAAACCATTTTTTTCATAAAAATAAACCTATTTTTTATTCAAATATTATCAAAAAAAGTAGGGTAAAATTTCAACTTTAACTCCTAATTGTCTCCATGAAACAAAACACTTCTACTGCGCTTGCGCTATTATGCAACTATATTATTCCACATTTTATTTTTAACTCGCTTTTAATACAAAATTTGAAAAAAGTTTTTAAACAAAAGTTATAGTAAATTTAATTTAAAATAAATTTTTTCTGTTAATATTTTTACATAAACTTAATAAAAACGATAATAATTGCGAAAATCTGAAAATTCTCAAGAGTAAACCCCCACTTCCGGTTGTCCGATTTTGCCCAAAATCTAATCAGCTCATTAGCATGTTGTAAAAATGCTAAATATAAAATTTAGTTAGGAAATTTCGATCACAGTTGGAGTTAGAGCGCACACAAATTTTTCCGGACTACATACTCTATACTCCATACATACATTTTCTGGAAATGATCTTAAATGACTTAGGGGGTCTCAAAACATGTAAATCCACTGAAAGCCGAACTTTTTTTTTTGCGATTACAATACTTTACCTATGGTAAAGTAAAAAAGTTCAGCTTTCAGTGGATTTACATGTTTTGAGACCCCCTAAGTCATTTAAGACCATTTCCAGAAAATGTATGTATGGAGTATGGAGTGTGGAGTATGGAGTATGGAGTATGGAGTATGGAGTATGGAGTATGGAGTATGGAGTATGAAGTATGGAGTATGGAGTATGGAGTATGGAGTATGGAGTATGGAGTATGGAGTATGGAGTATGGAGTATGGAGTATGGAGTATGAAGTATGGAGTATGGAGTATGGAGTATGGAGTATGGAGTATGGAGTATGGAGTATGGAGTATGGAGTATGGAGTATGGAGTATGGAGTATGGAGTATGGAGTATGGAGTATGGAGTATGGAGTATGGAGTATGGAGTATGGAGTATGGAGTATGGAGTATGGAGTATGGAGTATGGAGTATGGAGTATGGAGTATGGAGTATGGAGTATGGAGTATGGAGTATGGAGTATGGAGTATGGAGTATGGAGTATGGAGTATGGAGTATGGAGTATGGAGTATGGAGTATGGAGTATGGAGTATGGAGTATGGAGTATGGAGTATGGAGTATGGAGTATGGAGTATGGAGTATGGAGTATGGAGTATGGAGTATGGAGTATGGAGTATGGAGTATGGAGTATGGAGTATGGAGTATGGAGTATGGAGTATGGAGTATGGAGTATGGAGTATGGAGTATGGAGTATGGAGTATGGATTATGGATTATGGAGTATGGAGTATGGAGTATGGAGTATGGAGTATGGAGTATGGAGTATGGAGTATGGAGTATGGAGTATGTAGTCCGGAAAAATTTACTCTTGAGAATTTTCAGATTTTCGCAATTATTATCGTTTCTATTAAGTTTATGTAAAAATATTAAGAGAAAAAATTTATTTTAAATTAAATTTACTATAAATTTTGTTTAAAAACTTTTTTCAAATTTTGTATTATACGCGAGTTAAAAATAAAATATGGAATAACATAGTTGCATAATAGCGCAAGCGCAGTAGAAGTGTTTTGTTTCATGGAGACAATTGTACGCTCTTGCGAGGCATGGCCTGCCTTAAATATGTACGAGTAATTGGATTATGAGCCCGTATGGCCGTTAAAGTATGGTAAAGTCATGTGCATGGCCACATCCGATTTTTTTTACAGAATTGGCAATAAATAACCAAAGAATCCTCGAATTTTCTTAAAAATTGGAGAAAACATGGTAAAAATTAAAAATAAAATGTATTTGTCTAGCCAAAATCGGCATTTTTCGAAAAAATATTGAATTGGCCGCCATTTTTGGAAAAACAATAGTAAAGAAAAATTTTTATCTTAAAAAGAAGGATTTTGTGTGTACTTTTGTCTAAGAAAATCCAACATTTTATTTCTTTATTTAAAGTGACCAATTTAGGGAATAATAAAAAATAAAAATTTGATTTTCATTTTTTTCCAATTTTTTATCGCGATATTTATGCTTGATTTTCTTTGAAAAACTGTATTTCAGTCAATAAAATGTTTAAAAAAATAAAAAAAATATTTCAGGTTCTACTTAAGAGCAAACCGAACACCTTGAAAAATTTTAATCAAATACTATTAAACGAGCAAGGTTTGTATGTGTGTGTGTGTGTGTCCAGAGGATTTCGAAATCCACTTGTCAGAATTCAATGAAACTTTCAGGGTAGACTAATTCCTATCTAAATCGACAGAAAATGTAGGTCTCATGTCTGTGAAAATTCGATCTTCCGAGATATTTACAAGAAAAGTTAAGCTTTTAGTTTTATTTCCTAGCAACGGCAGAGATAATATAACTTGTTTCTATAGTAATATATACTATAAAGGAGAGAGAAGAGCAGTAAAAGTGGGGATATAACGTCACATTCCATAGGCGTACTTTGCGATATAAGTTTCTATAATAAATAAGGTCACAGCATATAAAATATATATACGCACTTCGTAGATTAAATTTTGAAGTTATATTATTTACAAAAAATAAAAATAAACCTTATGCATCTGACACTTTAACATTGAACGAATTAAATTTAACCAATAAATAACAAGGAGGATTATATGTTGGGATTAAACTTTTTTTAATCTCTTGGCATTAAAAGTAACGCTTCAGTACTTACCTAAACTCAAAGATTTAAAAGAAAGTTAGTTCAAGAACTATCTTTAAAAGTCACTGTCTTCACTAAAACTACTGGTATCACTATAATTGTCTTTTCTGAGGTTTATTATTATAGGTTCTACTAAATTATCCATTGATATATCCACTTTCCTAAATGAATTTTCCACATTTTTAACATGATCAATGCATTTTCCCCAATGTTCTCTATTTTGTTTTTATGTTGTCTTGTTATTACTAATAATTCTGCCTTCAAGGATTTAGGAGGACTGATAATAATTTTAGAATGAAGCCATTTTGAAATATATATTAACACAAAATTCTGAATCAATTAAAATACATACGATACGGCTATAAATAAATAAAGTCTGACTTATCTGTCAAAAGAACAGATTTATTACAGTAAAAACCATGGAAACAAGAATCTAGACAAAAACTATAGTAGGCCGATCAGATGTATTAAAATTTAAATTTTAACTACAAATAAGCATTGGAGGATGAGGTAAAAATAAAATTTCTACCTCTTGAACCTGTACTACGTTCTGCAAATTAAATACTGCACTCCTTTCTTCTGTATAGTATAGCAGTAAAAAGGTTTGACTTTATTTAATTTCTGGCGTTTCAATCTGAAAGAATTCAATTTTAAATTTGCCGCTTTATATAAAAAAGGAAAGGTTCATTTGACGGACATAAATAATTTGCTTGTCAAATGACAGCCATCTCATAAATTCAAAGTTGAAAATACAACGTTGCCAATTCAATTTCAGAAATCATGGGTTTAGGTAAATATTTATAGGAACGTTGAGTAACACTGTTAAAATGGACACTTGTCAAAATGTGACACCTGTAAAAACGTGACAACTGTTAAAATGTGATACGTGTCAGAATGTAACAACTGTCAAAATGAACAAATCTCAAAATGAACAAATGTCAAAATATGACACCTGTCAGAATGTAACTAATGTCAAAATGTCACACGTATCGTACTTTTTTTTATTTATTACAAAGATCTAACGTAACCTAAAGCTAATCTATTTTTTTTTGGCGGGTGGAAATGCTTTATGCACATCGGGTAAAGGTTCTTCCCTTCCCCGATAGTGTGATACTACCCCTTACGGCTACTATTTTATTATGCGGACAGTTTTAATATTTAAATTTTCATTATCATAGAGAGAGAGAAAAAGAATGAACGCTTGTACACGTGTACTATTAGCATAGATTTCAATTTTTTATTTTACAAGAAACTTTAAAGAGACATTTAAAATTCTCTATTTTCATAGTACATTTTAAGGTTGATTGTGACTTTGTATTTTCCAAGAACAAATTGTAATGTAATGTACGAATGAACTATTTTTGTAACTGAAAAACTGCCACACGTCGAGAGTCTGGTCACAGGTTTTTGTGGAGGTTTTTACCCAAGTATGAATATCAGACCTATAATTTTCCTTCACTGCAGATCAATAAATAATAAAAATCAATTGAACATAGAGTTTTTCTTCTGTTGACGGGACCTGTGCCCTACATGCTGCTGTTGTTCGTCCCGGAAACGGGGCCTGTCCGCCGTGACTATTCGCGCAGATCAAGCGTTAGTAGATGTTGCCCTAAAAGGGTGAAATCCCCAGAAACTAGGCAACTTTTAATGCATGTAACTAACCTGTGACAAGCAGTTGATAAACGTCAACAACAGCTGCAGCCAATTGAAAATTAACACTGACAGCTTTTTTAATTTTCCCGCCTACTTTCAAGCCAATCGCCAATTAACTTTTTATTTGTGTCCCTTTCAGTAGTTCAAGTAGATGTCGCCCACTCCGTGATTTTCGCGAATTAATTAATAATTTGTCACGTTATAAATATACTTAAATTATATACTCATTTGTTTTAAAAAATATCAAGTACTTTTTAAATAATATGGTTTCCCATTTTTTCTTAAATATCTTTGTAAAGTGCTGCCACATCGTTACAGACATTTAAAGCTAACGAGAAATATTTCATGGCCAAGTGTTCCCAATGGCGCGCATATAAATACAATTTTATATTAGAAAATCCTCATAAAATAGAAGTGAAATTTGCTTCTCACAAGAACTCCGGTTGCCACTTAAAGTAAGATTTTTGTGAGGGAACGAATCAGTATAAATCAGTATAAAAATTGAAAATCGAATTTTTATTTTTTTTATTTCTCCCTAAATTGGTGACTTTAAATAAAGAAATAAAATGTTGGATTTTCTTAGACAAAAGTACACACAAAATCCTTCTTTTAAGTTAAAAACATTTTTCTCTACTATTGTTTTTCCAAAAATGGCGGCCAATTCAATTTTTTTTCGAAAAATGCCGATTTTGGCTGGACAAATACATTTTTTTTTTAATTTTTACCATGTCTTCCCGACATACAAATACGAGGATTCTTTGGTTATTTATTGCCAATTCTGTAAAAAAAATAATGGGCGCGTATTCGTTTTTTGAGGTTAGGATGCATTTTTAAAAAAAACCCTACTATGCAGATCGATACTATACTTCATCACGGTCATTTTAATTTTTTTTTACATGACCCTTAGAGCTGGAGATATTTAAAAAATAGTGAAGCAATCCACTCGACAAATACCAAAAGTGCCATTTTTGGCACATATCTCGCGAAGCTCCAGCGCAAATTTATTGAAAATTTTTTTACAAGCTTCTCTTTATGTATAAAATCGAAAAAATTGACTTAGCTCTTACATCCATTTTCAAAATATTTTCGTCTAATTTCACTCCACTATTATTGAAATCATACAACAGAATAAATTACTAGTAAGTTTCTGAAAAAGTACGCCTTGCCATAACGTAATTTGCTAAATGTGAATCCAGTTGAACATGGGAAGAAAATCGAGAAGAGACTGAAAAGAAGAGCAAGAAGAGAAGAAAGAAACCAGAATATTGAAACAAAAAAAATCAAACTTGATGAACCCAGTGAGCAAAGTAAGGAAGATATACCTGCAAAATCTGCAGATCAGCCCATTATTGATGTAGAAGACAGTGACATCAAAAATGAAAATTCTCCGAGCGGTGTGCAGGAGGCATCGACAAGGAACGTCGAAATTCAAGTTAACAGTGGCGATTTCAGAACGAAATTCATAGACCAATAAATAAGAAACGACGCTGACTTGAGTAAAATTTAGTTTGCAAATGTTGTCAATCGTGAGACTCATTTCTTATATTTAATACTCGATAAGCACTCATGTCAAATTCAAATCTTCACCCTAATTGACGCCATATTGGATAGGCCACGCCCCCCATGTCAAATCCAATTCATCATCATCATCATTGGCGTTCAATCCCGTAGGATTATGGCATCGCGTATTGCGTTTTAAATCCATTTAATGAGTTGGATTATTCCTCTCTTTCCCATTATAGATTAGAGATTCTCAAGTGTCTTCGCTGCAGTTGTTATTTTTTTTCCAACCTTTTCTGTTTTTACATGTTATGATCTAATCTTTTATATTCAGTGTTTTAATATCTTCCTTTACTTCTTCGAGCCATTTTTTCCTTGGTCTTCCTCTATTTCTTGTTCCCAGTGGAGTCCAGTTTGTTATCCCTCTAATCGTGTCTGTGGGTTTCCGTCGCATTATATGTCCAAGCCATTCCAAACGCAAAGCCTTGATGTGTCTTATTATATTTTCCCCTCCTAGTTCTTTTTCAATTTCTGCATTTCTTTTTCGTCTTCTTTCTCCTTTTTCCGTTATATCTGGACCTCATAATCTTTCTTTCCAGCATTTTCAAGTCTTCTTCTTCCTTTTTAGTCATTACCATAGTTTCCATAGCGTATGTAGTCGTTGGTCTTATTAATGTTTTATATATATTTATTTTTGTTCTTTTACTAAATTTTTTTTTCAGCATCTTTCTGTTTATTCCTAGAACTTGGTTTCCTTTGAGGAGTCTTTGATTGACCTTTTCTCCGCTTACTAATCCTGTCTTCATCCCTAAATAGTTGAAGGTGGTTACCCTTTCGAATTTATGTTTTCTCTCTTCCTATTCGCATGTATTTAGTTTTGTTTTCGTTTATTTCTAAGCCTAGTTCTTTCGCTTCTTTGCCCAGTTTTTCTATTGCTTTTTTTAGAGCTTGTTCTTTTGTTGTTATCAATGTCAGATCATCGGCATACGCTGTAACTTGTATTTGGTCTGTTATTATGTTTCTATTGTTTAGATTTGCTTTCAAATCCAATTACGTCTTTGAATTTGTTCCAACGTTGGTGAGCAACAGTTCAATATGCATTTTGCCAGTCTGGCGCTTTATGTCAGTATTTCTTTTTTATTTTAAAATTATCAGCGAGTTTCAACAAGTTGTTGATCGTACTTTAACATTGAACTTTTGCAGATAATTATTCGAACGAAAGGACTGAAAACAAAATAAACAATGTTCTCTAAGGTGTAAGAGAAATCAATTAATCGCTAGTGTAACTACACTTTGTTATTTCTTGTTACTTGTAAATTTTCTCAGAAAGACATTTATTGTGTATTTTTTTAGTTATATATCTTCTCAGTTGGTAGATTACACACTGGAGCATGTCCCTAATTGGTTTAATTTTTAGAGAATTTAGTAGTAACAACTGAAATTGCTCCAACATTTTTCAATCATATGCAAAATTGAATTTTAAATTACAACAAAATAAATAAAATAATAAATAAAACTCAGTGTCTTTTATCAAAGGTACCGGCAATAAATAACCAGCTGACTTTGCTGTCAAAAATAATCATCATTTTAAAAAGTTCCTTCGTAAAATTTTCCTCTAAATATAATTATTTCGATAATGCTATACAAAAAAGTTTTCCTTTATTAAATTAACGTTCAGGGATTTTAGCTGCCTGATTAAGAGTTTTATTATTTAATAAAATAATTTTATCGTTTTTCCCTACTTGATCTAGTGATATTCATTTACTGAAAAATGTTCATATTAAAATAATTAAAAAGTATGGGAATGAAATTTCGTAAATATAACAGTCATAGGGAAGTTTGTTTTTAACAATTTTTAAAAATGGAAACGGAATTTTTCAGTTTTTGTCCAACATATTCGGAAATTTTATGGACTATTTTAAAATACAAACAATTTTTTTCATTAAATCGACTTTGTTTCGCTTACGTTTTCAGATATAGCAAAATGATTCCTCCTTGATGGTTCATCCTGTATATAAAAAATTAACTAAAATATACTTTGAAAAATAATCTATGAAACATTTTTTTCTTTACACATATAGAACAACATAATGTTTTATTTTTATTAAAGGTACAATGGTCTTTATGGACAGCAGGCAGCTTCAGCGAGAAATATTGAGAGCAACTACATCCCCAGGGGTTCTTCAAGAGCGAATGAAGGAAGAACCAAAGAACCTAAAGCTCCCCCGGTACAAACTATTAGAAATTACAATAAGGTAAACGACGATGGTTCCTTTACTTTTGGATATGAAGCTGCAGACGGAAGTTTTAAAGAAGAAACTAGAGGTATGTAGAAAATTGTGTTTATTTTTGCGCGAATTAACAATGGTATATCGTGCGACAAATGGGGAAAGTTAAATTTTCCTCACGAGTGTGGAAGTTTATGGCACGAGCCTGAAGGGCGGGTGCCGCAAACACACGAGCCAATTAACTATGAATCTATGAAACATGGTTTTGGTTGCCATCTCTCTAACTATGTAGGTATATTGATTTGTTTACAAATTGTAACTAGAGGTAGAATATTGCAATTGCAACCACAACTATGTTGTTTAAACCGATAATCCATAAGTAAATTTGGCGAGTAATCAATTAAATGTTTAACCCCATAATAAAGATATTTTTGCTATTTCAGTTAACATACAAGATCGCATGGAATGAATAAATAACAAATATTGCAAATATTGAAAGTGTAATAGGTAGTTACGAAACAGTTAGCTCAACTCTAATTATGAATATTGTTACAGTGGGGATGAGTACGGGAAACTCATCCGACAGAGTGCGCTGAGAGATTATCACATTGGTCTTTAGCTGTCAAAGTTCCCACCGTCATTTATTGATTTATTACAATGTTTCATATTGAAATTACTATCAATTCATAATGTATTCTACCTGGGATAGCTTTGAAGTAGTCTCAAATCAGAAGCTTTGAAATGACACATAACCTAGAATAATCAGTACATTTAAAATTTACTATTCTCAGAGCTTTTTCCCATTTTCTTCTGATAACAGGATCTTTAGGAAATTTATAAACTCCCATTTATTTGCACCTAAAAGAAGCACAACGACCCATTTCTCTAAATAAAAACGAAAAATCACAAATTATCCCATATAAGTAATGTACCGTTTGATGACAAACACTTGGCGCCTTCTACATAGAACGAATTGACAGTTTTATTCCCCATTGTTTCGTGATTCAGCCCCGAAAAGGACGATTTTTTTTATATCAGCGGCAAAACGGGTACCTCTTTCAGGGGTGAGTTTTGACCTGTGGAGGGGTTGGTGCCCAGCTAGCACAGAACGTGATTATCACGTGGAATATACGTCACCTTTCACGTCGAAATCACCAAATATATGACGTGCTGGTGACGTGATTATGACGGAAATATGTCACAGATCAAAGACGTCACATGGCAACGTGATAAACACGTCAATGGTGACGTATTATGGCAACGTGATAAATAGGTCACAGGTCTCGTGTAGATGTATAAAAAAACACGATAATACTTCTATAAAAATGTATAATTTATAAAAAACGTTTTCAAAGATACAGTGGCGTATAATTCGTACATTTCAAAATCTAGGATATGTTTACAATTTAACTTTCTTCCATGTGTTTATTTTTACAATTATTTTTTATTCAAAGTGTGAAATAAGGGAATAGAGACTAAATTATTTTTGAGTGGTAAAATTATACATTTGCCAATTACTTCAGAAACAGACCAACTTTCTAAAGATCTACTTAAATCAGAGACAATAAAAATATGAAGGTCACTTGATTTAAAAGGATAATAATAAAAGTCACTACGCTTAGAAAAAAAACTTCCTAAAATATCAACTTCTACAGAAGAAATGTTTTTAAAGTATGTTTTATGGACCGGATAAATTTGCCAATTTTCACTTTTTTCAGACTTTTATTAAAAGACTGTTGCTTACAGGGTGGCCACCATACCTCCTGCATTCGCGGTGTTAACCACTTGTCGTGGACTAAAGACACGCCGCCACCATGCTCGTTGGTGAATTGAATGCCTATAAATATACTAAAATAACGCACTATAACACACTATACACTTTAACTCGTTAAAATCCAACGTGCTGAAACGTACAATCCACAGATGAAATGGCTTTTTCTGCAAACTATATATTGCAATCACACTATACACTTTAACTCGTGCAACTATTGCAAATGGCGATGACCAATGATAATAGATAACTTGTAAAGGCGCACGCGCGGACTGAGTGTGATGTTGCCAGTCCCAGTGGTTTGAAAATAAAAGTGACATCGAAAAATTTACTGAAATACAAAATGTAGTACTTAAGTTCATTCAAATGTACTGAATTCAGTACGTTTGTACAGACCCGGCAACGCTGGGCGGCAGGCGGGAATAATCACATAAAACAGTGTTGAGTGTTGACAAAATAAATTTTGGTATGACGGAATATTCCCATTATCAATGAATATTCACCAAAAATTACTAAAACCTCGCAAAACAGGTTGATGTGAAAAAACAATGAAGGTATAGAACAGACGTGTATGTTTGTAGGCAATTGCAGGATATTTAATTGTTGTACGCCCAGACCAACTCCTCATTTTGACAGGTGACAAACTGGTCCCTAAATGACGTAATAGGACGTCTTATTCTGGTGTCACAGTGACTACTAAAAACGATGTTGTAGCAATATCTTTCTATTTTGTTTAACAATGAGTAACAATAAGTCACAATTAATTGATAACAAAAATAGGTTTATTTTATTCGTAACTTCTTTGTTTACGTGACAAATTAGTGTTAAAATGACGTCATATTACGTTACTTTTACGGCAAAAATTCACATCGACGTATTTCACCAAAATTTCACGTGATTATTTCGTGAAATGACGTCTTGTGCTAGCTGGGTGAGGCTCTAGGAGGTCTAATTACAACATTACCACCGTGCTCAGCATCCTCGAAAACGAGGGGAAATACGTTTTTTTACAGGGAAATGATATGCTGCCCGTTTAACCCCTTTCGGGGATATTTTTTCGCCGTTTTCGGGGGTACGGTTGGCAAAAAGAGAAATTCTGATACCGCCATCGTGTTCAGCATCCTCGAAAATGGGAGGGGGGAGGTACTGTCGATCCGGGTAAATTTTAATGTCCTTCCGACTCACGGACGCCACTATTGATCATTTTTCAATTATTGAGAAAAGGACCGTTTTGTTCGTTATTAATTTTTATCTCCCGAAACTTGATAAACACCTTCATTTTGTGTTTTAAATAAGCTGTAATTTTTTCAAAGCAAAATATTTATTTTTCGATTTTATACGAATTTAAAAGCCTACTTTTTTCCATATTTTTTTGATTATCTACCACTTTTACTTTAAATTTTTTTTGATAGGATGCATATTTGAGCCACAAATCGTAAAAAACCAATATCCAACCCTCAAAACGTATATTTACCTAACCCTACCCCTCTTCCGGAACTTTTACTTAGTCGTCTTGATTTTTCTTAATTTACTTGTTTATCCATAATTTTCCGACATTCACTGCTAAGAATTTTTTTGTTTCATAAATGATTGGCCCTGGTCTATACATCTTCTTTCTTGCTAAAGTACAGTTTTGTCTTTTTACATTTATCGCTGATGATATAATACGATTATTTTATATTATGAGTTTGGAAAAGTAGGTTCTGATCTATTAATAACAGATAGAAACTTTCCGGTTTGTCGTTTTCACTTTCGTATAAATTAGTAAAGTCAGTAAAATTGTATTGATCTCGTTTTTTAGTTCTTGTCGGAAACAAATTCTTGTTAGTGGCAGTTACTTCTATAGCCCAGTTTTCAGAGAGTTTGACCTCGCACAAAATGTGGTCTCGATGAAACTTGGCACTTGAAAGGGTGTAAAAAATTATTAAAAATAAGAAAGAAAATCCCAAACTTACGTATCTTTGCCTAAAATATACGCCAAGAAAAAAAAAAGAAAGCGATTTAAAGAGGTAACTCTAAGTTTTCTCAGGAAGTCATTAGTTTATAATTTTTTTTGTTTTCTCATAGAAAATTTGACCGGAAGTTATAATTTCTAAAATTCTCACTGATTTTTATGAAACTGAAGATATCTATTAATAGAGTTACCTCTTTAAATCGCTTTCTTTTTTTTCTTTGCGTACATTTTAGACAAAGATACTTTAGTTTTTCCGAACGTCTCGCCTGAATATTTGTATCCAACGGCTCGGCGCGAGTAGAGTTTTCGAATTTGCTTTCTTAATTTGAATAATTTTTTATAGTAATAGAAATTCTTTTTTAAAATAACTTATAATACTATTTTTTAGGAAAATTTTCCGCTCTTTCGCGTGGTGCTATTAGTTTTTCAAAATTTTTATTTTTTTTGAGATATAATGGGAAAACCAAATTTTCGATATTATTTTCGAAATTGTGAAGTTAGCATACAGGGTGTCCCACGACGTACCGTACACAGTCCAACCATAAGTACTATGGACCTAGGCCATTTCATATCTGGTATGAAAAAATGCCTTGTTGCGACGGAACAAAAATCATAAAGACAGTTCATTTTACTCGACATAAAGTATTATCCAATCAACCGTTGAAATTCCAGGTCCGTATTTACTTTTTTGCAGTCTCTGTACCAGTTGGGGTGATATGGATGTAGGAGATCTTTCTTTAACGTCCTGTGGACTTAGAAATATTCAAAATACTGGATATTAGCCGGGTAGTTAGCTTCTCATTTTGATTTACGATTTCCAAAATACCCTCTTTTTGGTCTTCTGTCATTCCTCACCACGTTCTTTCAAAAACTGTCAAAATGGACATCAAATCGAATTCAAAGCCTACTTGCATTTGCACAATAATCAAAAGTAATAGTTTTTTCTTTGACGTTACAGAAAGAAAATTTGTACAGGGTGTTGTTTTTACAGGATCAATAAAAACTTTAAAAAAATAAATACGGCCCTGGAATTTCAACGGTTGATTGAATAATACTTTATGTCGAGTGAAATGAACTGTCCTTATGATTTTTGTTGAAAAATGATGATGTGCTATCAATTTAGTGCCGCATCAGTCATAAGAAGAATGTGAATCCATTAAAACTATACTATTTTTCAAAGTTTTATTTTTTTCTGCAGAAAACAAAAAGTTGCGCGTTCAATTTTTTTTAACTGTTGCTTAGTAACATCCTTAAGCTTTAAAGAGAGAAAAATAAAAATTGTCTGATCTGGCTTACAGGGTGTTGTTTTCAAAAAACCAATAAAAATCAAAAAAAAACTAAGTCCGGACCTGAAATTAAAATTTTTTAAAACCTATTTTATTGAGCTCAGGGAGCACACTCAGCGTTCCAAATTTGATTGGTCTGAGATTTTTACTTTTAGATATACTTAACGTAGAATAATTCACATATTTTCAAATATCGCCCTGTATATCCGTCAAAAACGCAACAAGGCATTTTTTCATACCAGATATGAAATGGCCTAGGTCCATAGTACTTATGGTTGGACTGTGTACGGTACGTCGTGGGACACCCGTATACTTTAGAGCAGCAAAGATTTTTTTATCGTTTTCTACACCCTTTCAAGTACTTAAATGCCAAGTTTCATATTTAAGAAAAACTTTCTGTTTCCTAAAAGTGATTCGATACTCCAGGGGAAATTGAACTATTTCTTATATCAACTTTAAAATTGAAATATTAATAAATAACCTCTAGTATTACCTAGTAATAGCTTTTCATATCAACAGCATGGTTACAAATTGATGTAGAATTTGGAAAGGAAGTAAAAGTATTTAATTTCGTAGAATCGCGTTATACCTACTTGAAATATTTTCATGAAATCGTATAAAAACCTTCTTTAATTAATAAAAGTAAAGTACTGTGAATATAAATTGGTATATTTTAAATCGTTATAGACGAATCGAAGTAAATTATTGTAAGTATGTGTGTCATGAGCAATTCTAATAACGTAATAAATAAAGATAAAGTACGAGGATTGTGACTTGTATTTTCTAGGGCAAATATATGTATGTATAAAAAATGTAGCAATACATTATGGTAATAAATATTTCCTAGAATGAATAGAAAGAAAGTATATATTAGTTTATATATTTTAAATAAATTCAAATCTAGATGTAATCGTTGTTTTAAATTTCACTGTTGATTTAGCTATACGGAAATTCATGAGTTGTTTGGACCAGTTTTCATTGTATTTAAAATAGTGATAATGAACTTATTTTTTTTATGTTTAACGAAAGGGGTAGTTAAATATACAATTTAAGGGTTGGATATTGGTTTTTTACGATTTGTGGCTGAAATATGCATACTATCGAAAAAAGTTTAATGTAAAAGTTGTTGATAATAAAAAAATCTAAAACTTTTGTATTACTCATTTTTCAACATAACATCAAAATTACAATAATAGTTCTAGAGAAACGTCAGTGGTACCTATCTCACTAATAGAGTATTTACTTATTACTCTGTGCATAGAGTAGATTGTAAACGTGAAGTGTGAAGTGTATCAATAAAAAAAATACCAAATAAATATACCGAGTGGTTCCAAAAATACGGGGAATAAAATAAATGCGCAAAATTGATAAAACACCCTGTAACTTAGTAATGTAATTTCAAAACCATTAACAGTTAGTTGAAAGTAAAATACATTATATTACATGAAAATTAATCTGATTAACTGAAAAATCGATTATGAAAAAGTCGTTTTTTGGTTTGTTTGCATTTTTAACGATATTTTTCCGTACGAACAATATATTATTTTTTTCATACCATCTTAAAGTCGAGGGTTCAACGAAGAAAATGAGAACTGATTGAAAATTAGACTTTTTTTAAATTTCAATTCCAATAATATAAATAAATATTTTGCTTTCAAAAAATTACAGCTTATTTAAAACACAAAGAAGAACGTTTTTACCAAGTTTCATAAAAAAAATATTTTTGCAGAAGTCAAAAATTAAAAACGAAAAAAACCGGTTTTTTTGGTTTTTATGGATAATTTTGAGGTTATGTTGAAAAATTATTAATATGAAAGTTTTAGATTTTTTAATAATCTACAACTTTTACATTAAATTTTTTTCAATACGATTCATATTTCAGCCATAAATCGTAAAAACCAATATCCAACCCTCAAATTGTATATTTAGCTACCCCACCCCCTTCCGGAACTTTAAATTTGTCCAATTTATTTTTTTAATTTACTTATAATTTACCCTAAATATTCTGACCATCCCCATACTGCCAATAATTTTTTTGTTTCAAAATATAGATGATACCATCATAAACAAATCCATATGATTTTTAGGAAGTAGGTACTAACCTTCAAATGAAACGTGTCAAAATTTTCTAACAATCTGACATTTAGTCCATAAGTAAAAGTGATTTTAGTGACGTTACTTTTGTAGTTTTCAAAACAATGGAAAAACCTGAATTAGCTTTGCTTTTTAATGGGAAAAAATACCGTTCCAGCGAAGCAATGGTTTGACAAATGTTACTCGGGCGCTGCTGCATCCAGACAAATGGTAGAAAAGTAGTTTTGCTGGTATAAAACGCGGCCTGACAAACACCGATGATGCTGAACGCTCTGGTCGCCCAATTTCGGCAGTTGCTCAGATAACATTAAAAAAAACTCCATGAAATAGTTTTTACAGTAGTACATTCACTTTTTTCACAAACTCTTTTCGAACTAGTTATCGCGTTTACTCACAACAACGGGTCGGTGATTCAGATCGCAATAAAAAGAATTTTTACTTGCGGTATTTAACAATGGATGAAACATGGATCCATCACTAATGCACCAGAGATAAATCGGTCGTCAGCTGAGTGGACAGTAACGGTATTTTATTTATCGATTACCTTCTTAAAAATCATTTGTCACTAGTGGCACCATATCTATATATCGAGTAACCAGGTATCTATCGCTCGCATCAATTTAACATTGTGTACAAGAAACTTAATTCAACGTTCTAGTATTTGAATTTCTTAATTTTTAAAAATTCCTCCTTTCGTAAACACAACAAAACTATATGTTAAAAACTTTTTTATTAATTTTTCAGGAACCGACTGCGTAGTAAGAGGAAAGTACGGATATGTAGATCCAGATGGAAACAAAAGAGAGTTCACATACGTCTCAGGTAATCCTTGTGACCCAAACGCTCCTAAAGACCAAGAAGATGAAGCCGAAAACGAAACGGATAACGAAAACGTACCAGCTAACTATCCCACTCGACCAATCCAACTAATCCGTAGACCTGCCGTAACAGCAGCACCCAAACCAGCAGTAACTCTATTCCAAAATAATTATGCACAAGAAGAAGAGGAACCAGAACCAGAACAGTTGTTAAGAGCGACTCCACAGGTAAATATTTAATAAAATCGTATATGGTAGTATATAACAGAAACAATTTATCAATCTTAAATAATCCTGTTTATTTAAGAATAGTTATACAGGGTGTTTCATAGGTAAATCGGCATACGTTAACTGGAAATAGGTGATTCCAAATAGCCTTGGTTACTGGGTCTAACGCCTTTAATAACCGAGATACTGGGTGTTTCATCCATTTAGGCCAATATTTCGATAAGCCGTAACTTTAGAACCACCCTGTAGATTTATCTCATACTTGGTAAGAGTATAGTGTGTTAATAGCCCAGTCCTATAGTCTAAGAACTACAATTAAAATCCAGATCCGGATTAAGAAGAATTTGTAAAATTTGAAAATCCTCAAAACAACACCCTGTATATCAGATTTTTTCAAATTGGGATGGATATTTGAAACATCCCATTCTACTACTGGACCTTAACGTCAAAGGACCCCGCAGTTTTTGATAGGAAAATGGCTTTCGGTGGATTTTTCTCAAACTTCGGAAATTTATTCTTCATCCCATCCCGATCAAAAGTGTTCACGGACCCAACTCAATCCTATGTACAGATTTCGAGCTAGCGCGAGTTTAAAATGATTAGGGGGAACTCGATATATGCGCAATTATGGGCAAGTTAGGCGTTCACCTCTTTACGTTTATGGTTTATATGATGGATATATGTCATACACACCCAGATACACACACAAGCACACATTTAGCGTCGTTTAGAAGATTTTATTTTGATTTCTAAACTATTTTTTAAGAATTTTATTTTTATTGATATTACATTTTTCATTTTTCAATCACTTTTTTGTTACCATGAATACAGCTAGACTATGTCCGTCATTAACAGGGTTAAACACAGCCGGACGGACACCTTGAATTAAATACAAAACTAAATGTTCAATGGAGTAATACTCTTTGTAAGAGAACACTTAACAATTATGTCCAGCATAAAATTAACACTGCTAATGAATTTAAAAAGAGCTTTAGCAAACCAAATAAAAAGCGATGAAAATCTATTCGTAATTGCACCTATTTTGATTTAAAAAATGGGAAAATCGTTGGAATAGATAACACAAAGTCTGAAATAATTAAATTAAACGTGATTATCTTTTAAAACCATTTACACATACTCTATCTAAATATATAGAACAATTGTTACTCTATTACATAAAAAGGGAGATGTAACAACATCAGCAATTACCAACACATATGGTTAATCACCCACTTCTCAAAAAAGTTTGAAAAATTAATTAAAAATAGATTAGTTTCATACCTAAACAAATATGAAATACTCTCAAAACAACAGTTTGGTTTTAGATAGACTTATAATATCATTCATTGCATTACGAACAAGGCAAGAGTGAGAAGAAGTCTGGGTGAGAACATTCAGTCTTAAGCTGCTTGAATCATTCTCCATCACTTGGATTTCATGCACAATATCAATATTACAATTATTGCAGATTCGACTATTGTCATCAATGACTGCAGGTTGTCCACCAATATCTGCGCGTCTATTAATGGCTATCTCTTGCTTGGCAGCATTATGATCGCCACTCAACCGAACCATAACATTGGGCTGTAGAGCAGCACCACAAATATAACAAGGGATTCTGATAGCAAACATTATATCAGAAAACACTAGAAAACTGGTCTGTTGAACAACGGGGAAGAAAATCTTGCACAAAACGCCGATTTGACTGGATAGTCCTTTTTTGTTGATAATATAATCTCACCAGAATAAAATTCACAGTATATGTTCAATGCAGAATGCTGACATTTATTTTTGATATATGTGTAACTTTTTGAAGTTTGGGAGGGGGGCATGACGGGATAATGGGTGTGGGGTATGAAGGGATATAAGGGCACTATAAAAATGAGCTGGAAAATTTAAAAATGTCAATCCTTATAATCTACACAAAAAAATGCTAAAAAATTACTAAACTTTCAGACAAAACGCAAAAGAACAATGATGAAGACACAATTTTACACATAAATACTTTTCTGAAATCACTAGAAGGTTGGATAGGTTGGCAGCTTTGTGAACATTGGGGTAACAATGTTTGTGCCGGTGTGGATGATGAAGACGCCGAAGAAATGCACATTTGTTCGTTGTGAAAAAAATTAGCTTTCACAATCATACCCCATGGTACGGGATAAGAAGGTTTTTCACATGTTCCTTTTTAATAATTCATGTTAGAAAGATCCCTCAACAAGATTATTAGATTGAAGGTGGACCGCGAGTGATAGATGTCTAGATTATATAACATAGAGATAAATACATGTTACTTTAATAGGGGCACTATGAAAATGAGCTGAAATAAGCATCGTTGTTATTTCGCTTATGGCAAGATGGTTTTTCGTATGTTCCTTTTTAATCCTTCATTTTAAAGAAATATGACGAATTGATCTCCCAAAGACTACGCCAAATTGTAGTTAGATTAACTTAAGGATAATAGCCCTCGGCCTTCGGCCTCGGGCCATTATCAAGCAACACGCTTTCAGCATTCTCTATGACAAAATTATCTCGGTATTATCAAGGCCCTAGGGGTATTACTACTGATAATTTTTTACTAACTATAGTAACCAATCAAATTACTTAATTTAGAGTCATGTGTCAAATTTCATCCAATCAGCTATGGATTACAGCGATAACACCCTACATGTGGTGTTTTCAGTTTGGTGTTTTCAACAAGTCAAGTTTTTGATTAAAAATTAATTAAACGTCAAACTGACAACTAGTTTAAAAATGTTTAAATCTACAAAGTAAAAAATTATCTTATCGAATACCCCTCGGGCCTTGATAAATCCTCAAAATTTTGTCATAGAGAATCCTTCAAGCGTGTTGCTTAAGGATAATAGCCCTCGGCCTTCGGCCTCGGGCTATTATCAAGCAACACGCTTACAGCATTCTCTATGACAAAATTATCTCGGTATTATCAAGGCCCTAGGGGTATTACTATTGATAATTTTTTACTAACTATAGTAACCAATCAAATTACTTAATTTAAAGTCATGTGTCAAATTTCATCCAATCAGCTATGGATTACAGCGACAACACCCTACATGTGGTGTTTTCAGTTTGGTGTTTTCAACAAGTCAAGTTTTTGATTAAAAATTAAATAAACGTCAAACTGACAACTAGTTTAAAAATGTTTAAATCTACAAAGTAAAAAATTATCTTATCGAATACCCCTCGGGCCTTGATAAATCCTCAAAATTTTGTCATAGAGAATCCTTCAAGCGTGTTGCTTAAGGATAATAGCCCTCGGCCTTCGGCCTCGGGCTATTATCAAGCAACACGCTTACAGCATTCTCTATGACAAAATTATCTCGGTATTATCAAGGCCCTAGGGGTATTACTATTGAAAATTTCACACTAATATTTTTTAACCAATAAGAAGCTTTCGTTTCAGCTCGTTACTGTAGTAACCACAAAACTTGACCATAGTATTTTCCTCCTGGGTACCGTCAAGAGTCAAATTATAAAAATAGACCCTTCCGTTCTCTGTAAAATAATACAGATTGGTTGATAGCTAATAGATATATTATTTTAGACCAACAAATGTTTATTTCATATTACTAAAATCCTAGGGACATATTCTTTGGGTATATATGGAGACTCAATATAATTATTATAAATTAAAAAAAAGTGGCCCTATCATCACGAGTATTTACAAAAAATATATTTTCGGTAAATTTTAGTCCCAAACCTTAAATTTAAATGGACTGCTGAAAGTTCTATTAATTTGTCTTTAATTATTTCATGTTTCATTTGTGCCATAAATAGGTATCTTACGAAAATATAATGTTACTATTTTCTTAAAGTACTCAAGTAGAATTAAAAAATGAAACAAGAATAAAACCTCAAAGTTAAATCAATATAGGTACACGTATATTATTGTATAGTCAATACTTTTTAAGATGTTTCGAATATGCAGAAAGTTGCATTAATACCTTTATTATTTTTAGGAATTGGGTATAATGTAATTTTTTCGGCAGCCGTCTCGAAAATAAAGTTTTCGGTATGATTTATTAAATCGAAAGTACCAATTTACACAAATCGTACCGAAAGTAGCATTTTCGGGACGATTTTTTTCACTTTCGGAATGATTTCTTTACTTTCGGTACGATTCGTGTTACTTTCGGGACGATTTTGAATATCTAGTAGGCGGTTTTGACAATAACATGAACTTGTATTTTAATCTGACACCGCCTGTCATATAACATTGGTGAGTGTTTTTTCGCTTTTCAAATCAAAAAAGTGGAAATAAGTAGAGTGAAATGATTCCACGTGAGATTAGTGAATCTGCTAAAGCGGATACTTATGAATTATTGCGTAAGTAATGTATTCATAAGAGTGATTGTTATATATAATTGTCTAGATATATAAAGTTCATACGTTATTTATCCATCGATATCCTTTGTAGCATACAAAACGGCTGCAGAAAAAGTATTGTACGTAACACGATCCAAAAGTGATTTCACGGTACTCGCACGATTCCAGGACTCGCCTACGGCTCGTCCTGGAAATTTCCTACTCTTCCCGTAAAATGTCACTTTCGGAACTTGTTACGTAAATTACTATTCTTGCACAAGAGTAAAATAGCATTTTTTAAATTATTCGTATGGGGAGCAAAGGAATAATTTAGATTTTTAAACTTTTTGAGAAAATCGTACTTTTTGCTATACCGGGTGTATCAACGATGCTTGGGTGGAAAATAACTGCTTCCCTTTTTAATGCGCCAGATATATTATAACTCATTACAGTCACATTTTTCTTTACATTCTTCGTCGCATCATTCGTTTTCTCTCCAGTTTTCATCGTAAAGTTTTCAATTCCTTTAGTTCGCTTTTTTTACTTCATGTTTCATTTATTTTTTCTTTACTTTTATAGCTGCTTTAAATTTCTTTGTTGGGTCGTCATTTCTATGACATTCCTCCCGGCAATGCCGGCCTAAGAGCAAAATGTTGTGTGTGCAAGCATGAGTTTTGGCGCCCCTTACAATGAAAATAGGTGTAGAAAACCACCAAAAAAATGTTATTTGTGCTATAAAACGAATTTGTCAGAGCTTAATAATGATTGAATTTGGCACAATCATTGTGCTCTGTAAAAACAATGAAGCATTAAATCATTTTTGTCAAAAATATGATTCTTTTCGACATAAGCGGCTCCAAAACGCACCTCCATTTTAACTCTGCCCTGCATTTAGAGAGCACGCTGTAAAGGAATGAGACTCCCAAGCGGATTACAAATTTTTCAATATATCGCGTGAAAATTAATATTTTTTCATGATTCAAAGTTCAGATGAAAGGAGAAACCTGTAGCTATATCATGTTACTTTTTCCTTTTATCTATTTCTCTGAATTATTGAAAAACCGGGAAAAAGTTTGTTTTTGCTCGATATTTTGACCCTCCTATAAATTTATTCATATTTTTTTTATCAAGACTAATTTCACCGAAAGTGAAAAAAAGTTGGTTATTATTGCCTTATCTTTTTTCTTCAGACAAAAACGGAAGGATATTCAAGTTTTGGGAGGATATTCAAATTTTCCGTTTTCACCACAATAATTTCGTATTTTCAGATTCTCAAAATTGCGAATTTTTGAAACGCCGTTTTTGCAAAAAATATTAGTGTAGCGAAAAAATCATAGGTAATGAACTGCTCTTCATTTTTTGTCTAAACAAAAATGCTCTAACTGTCATATTTCGGCAGATATCGGCGAAAAACGGATTTTCGGTAACTCTAGAGCCATTTTCCCACCATTCCACAAATTCCACGTAGCTGAGATTTTCGGAGGTAAATGTATACCTATGAATACCTGCAAATGAAAAAAAATTGACGTACAGACTTGATGCCCAGGTTTGGGGTTATTCTGGCGTTAATTTTACCGAATTATTTTTTCATGTTTTTTCTCATTTCGGCGCCCCTTCCCAAATCTCACGTGTGCGACCGCACACGTCGCACACGCCTTAGGCCGGCCCTGTTCCTCCGTTTCAAATATCTTGTTTATCTTTCCCTATTAGTATTTTAGAAAGATTTTGCACCTATTGCCTCAAAGCAAAAAACTTGGGTTCCATCTTGTTTCTTTAAATGGTTAAACTATTTTGCGCGTAAGTTGTGGGGCAGAATCAGCAATGCTATACTGTAAAATTTACACACTTCTGAGGCTATAACCTTCAGTTGTTCGCTTATCTGAGAGTTATAGGAAATATAGCCTTTTTGATTTTTTTTCATTAACGTTTTACTTTTTTTATTTATATTTTTTGCACAACGGCGATCACCTATTTGTTAGTTAATGTCATCTCCGAATAAAAGTCTTGCAAGCACTATAGAGAAATTCCAAATTAATTTAGAATCATTTTTTGGCCACAGTCTGTGGTAAATATTCTATTAGGTCTTATTTATAATTAAATAATAGCACCGCTATTATAAAAATGGAATTTTGTGTACATATTTCTTCGTTACAATTATTTTTATTTACTTTCAGCCTGTACGTCGCCCAACCTACATTTCTCGTCCTCAATATATCCAACAAGCAGCTTCAACAGCTAATGAACGCCCGAGCTATAGACAACAAGTTGTACCCAGTACGACGCCTTCCTCAGTGATTTACAGAACTAGCTCTCATCCCGTAACAATAACACCGAGACCAGTAACCCAACCAGCTACCCCTAGACATCAATTACCAGCTACTACTTACAGACCACAGCTTCTACAAGTAACTCCAAGACCTAACCCTTTGTTATACACTAAGCAGTTGCAGGTGAGAAAAGTTTCTATAAATTAAGAACTCCTATTTTCTGGTCTTTACATTTTATTTGGGTAATATTTTTTTTTCTTTTTCGCCAGTCAACTTTACAACCAAACGCTTCTCCCGAAAAGAACGACTTCGAATCCGAATTTCACAAGTTCCAACAAGAAAACAACATCGTATCACCAACTCCTACAGCTTTCACCGTTAAACCTACATCTCCTAAACCTAAAGTGGTAGCTAATCCAGGACAAATTTATTCAACAGCTCTAGTTTATGATCCAGCTACTGGACAATACAACAACCAAGTATATCAAACACTTCCACAGTCAGAAGGGGACTTTTTGATAAAACAAAGAATACAGCCTTACGTACAGAGGCCTCGTCCGCAGGTATTAAACATACAGCAGTTGCAGCAACAAAGTCCGCTTTATTCCCAAACACTTAGGCCACAACCTGTAGCACAGGTAAGAAATTTTAGGAACATATATCACCATGATTAACTATTTATTAAGTCTGCAAAAATAATAAAATAAAGTATCACTCACGATGACGATATTGCAAATGTACACTTCAAAAGAATTTATATAATTTTTTCTTAAATATCTAAAGAGCATAAATATTGTATTTAGAAAAGCCTGGTGAAAGTGCTGATTGTGAGAAATACCTCATATTTATTTAATTATTTATCGTATGGTATACATCACATAATATGCAACATACAGCACAATGTAAAACACAAAAAATATAACATAGTTCACAGTTGGATATCTAAATTATTAATATAGTCAATTGAGTCAGGTGTCGCTGTCAGGAAATCATTTGGATGTCCTCCATATGCCCTTGGGTTGCAATGGTCCGTGATATGACGGGTCGTCTGCCTTTCAGCTTCGCAGTCACAATGTGTGGAGGGTATTATCTTCCATCAGCGTACCTGCCATAACTGATCCCAATCCGGTTGAGTGTTGTCCATGCATTAAGTGATAGTTCGAAGCCGGCTGAGGTAATTGTTATGCACGGCATGTTGTGAAGTTCCAGTTGGGCTGCTTGGGTCCATTTCTGGATCATTTATTGGATTGAAGTCAGCGGTCGCCTGATTTTCAGCTATTCTAATAGGGGGTTTTCTAGAGCGCAGCCTATTTCTCCCTATGTCATCGATATCTGTGTTTATTGGTAGCTGTGGGTTTTGAAGAATCTTGTTGTACTCTCTGACAAGTGCAGTGGATCTCCGTATCATTGGAGGTGGAATATGGGTTAGAACTGGTAGCCCGGTGACTTGGTGTAGATCTAATTGCGCCAGAGGTTAAACGAATCGTATGGTTCAGTTGGACGTCGACCATTTTAACACGTGGGTTATTTAACCAGACCGGGCACAATATTTCGCTGTAGAGTAAACTAGCCCCGAGGATCCCCATGATGTGCCGCATGGTTTTTGTATGATGTTATTTCTTGTTTTGAGTTTTGAGGCAGTCTTAGTCAGGTGTTATTTGAAGGATAAGGTTCTGTCAAGAGTTACTCCTAGGTATTCAGGATACCGGTTGTGGTGCAGCAGCCTGTTGCCGAAGTTCACACTGAGTTCTCTATTGGCCATGCGGTTGTTTAGGTGAATGCATGCCACCTCCGTCTTGCTTGCACTAGGATGGAGTCTCCCGTTGTGGAAGTATTTCCCTACGGTGTTAAAGTCATCTGTTAGCGTTTCCTCTATTTCTTCCATTAATTTGCTTCTGGTTGCTATTGCGCAGTCATCAGCATAGCCAAATTTTCTGGATTTTGTTGTGGGGGTATCAGCAATGTAAGAGTTGAACAGTAGTGGAGCTAAAACTGAGCCGTTATTGAGTTTCTTCCAGTCGCTCAGTGAATTTCCCATGACAACACGAAATAATCTGTTGATCAGCATATTGTCGATTAGTCCCACAGTTGTTTTACAGGGTATTTGACGAAGGAGTTTGTAGAGCAGACCTTGTTTTCCAGACTGTGTCATATGCTGCAGCTAGGTCTATGAATGCGACGGATGTTTTTAGCTGCTTCTGGTATCCTCATATAATCCATTCTTTAGTCTTTTGTCGCACCGTGCAAAAGAACAAAATTTCCGCTCCTCATTATATCTCTTGTGTCTATACTGTCTATGAAAATAAAATTATATACAGGTATTTCATTAACTACAATATAAATTTTTTGAAATAAGATGCCAAATTATTATAGAGCAGACAAATTTAAGCGAAGTAAATTTATCCGCTAATGTTTGTGTCATATTTTTATCTTTATGTATCGTTTTTCGTAATCCATTATTTCTTTAAGACATTTATAAATGTTTGTGTAATTTAAAACTAAAGGTTTCATAGACAACATCAGGAAGGACTCGGCTTGAGTGTTTTTAACTTAAATTATATCACAATACAACCTACTGCGTAAGGAAACGAGATATAAGTTTAAATTATTTTATTCGTCATCCTAAAACCGGTTTCTGCCTTTTGGTTTCCTCAGCTAGTCATCGAATCTAATAAATCGAATTCAAACACGCGAAACCAAATGTTATCTTAGGCTACATACAATTTTAGAGTAAATATTTAAATTTTTTAAAAGGTAACTAATAAGCTTTTCAATTTCCTACTCTGTATAAAACATGATTTTAAAGTGTTAGCTCTTAACAAATGACGTAAAAAGCAAGCAAAATGAACACAAACTTTTATATTTCAGCGATGTAAAGAAAATTGATACTTAAATATTATATTTCAAAAGAGAGGTGACAACTTTGATTACTAGAATGGTAAATGAGGATACATTACTTCCAAAATGCCGCTTTTAAAGGTTCTTTGTTGATGGTAATCAATAAAAAAGTCATTAAGAAAGTTTAGGGTTCTCTTGAAAAGAACGCTGTTATTTTATATCCCATACTTAAAAAATGAAAATTACAAAATAACTTTTAATATTTTTCATTAATACTGTAATAAATTGTGAGCTCATGGAGTTGTCTGTAAGTTTTAGTTCAGTTTTAATTATTTTGTACAGTTTTAAAATTGTAATAGAAAACTTGCTTAAATTAAACCTGGATTGGGTAAGACAAGTAGATCCTTTATATCCTAAAGCGATATTTCAAAATGAGTAGTAGATAGAGCCTTACAGGCTGTGTACAGAATGATAATTAATATTGTTAAAATGAATATTAATTATGATAAGGATATCCCGTGGACTGACAACTTCTGAATAGAAATATCCTAATTTGATGTAAGTAGGTAAATGTGACACGTTAGACCTAATAATGCGGTTCCTCCATGAAAGGAAGAGATAACTACTGAAAAGAGGCAAATGTAGGATGTAATAGTATGTTTAAATAAAAAATATAATATAATCTTAGATTCATTTCTGTAACTGTATTTTGTCGATTATTAAACGTAGAATTAGAATTGAGTTTCTTAATTTCTGGAGTAATAATTGGAAAAGCAAAACACTCAAGAAAATTTCTCCTTGTCTCCCTGCTTTGAAAAATTCCCACTAGATGATTAACTACTTAAAAACTTATTTAATTTCTAGGCCGCATATCAAGCTCAACAGTCTGAGTTACAGTTTCAAAACTCTGCCCAGCTATTTGCCCAACAACAGCAGGCAAGAGCCCAACAACAACATGAACAACGACTTCAAGTAAGACCTCAACAACAACCACAACAACAACAAGTATACTATTTGCAACCATCTGTTAATCAACAAGGCGCTCTAGCGTCAAGTCAAATTGAAGATTTCCTTAGGGGACATAACATACAGTTTTAATTTTTGCCAAAATGTTGCTGTGAGCAAATAGGTAAGATATACTTTTTTTTATAAAAAGCATACCTGATATATTTAAACTAAAAAGTGTATAGTTTATCACCTTCAGAATCAGATAGTAGTATGTATAATAATATAATATAATTATACTCTGAATAAAAGAGGAGTGCAGTAAAAGTGGGGATATAACGTCACATTCCATAGGCGTACTTTGCAAAATAAAAATAAAATAAACCAATAAAAAACACGGAGGATTATATGTTGTTAATGGGATTAAACTTTTTTTGATCTCTTGGAATTAAAACACTTCAGTACCTAAAATCAAAGATTAAAAAAATAAAAAGTTCAAGAAATATCTTTATCATTGTCTTTTCTGAGGTTTATTAGTATAGAGTCTATTCAGTTTTCCATTGCTATATCCATTTTCCAAAATGAATTTTCAACTTTTCTCAAATGTTCTCCATTTACATCTAAAACTGCCTTCAAAAACAAATTTCGCACATCAGGTAATTTAAATGTTGTATTGTTTTGAGAAACATAACCTTTTAATTGTTCAATGGAATTTAACTCTGCATGGTAAGGAGGCAATCTGAGAATTTCAATTTCAATTTTTTTAATTTGTTTTTATGTTACTATTACGAGTAATTCTGCCTTCAAGGATTTAGGAGGACTGATAATTTTTTAGAATGAAGCCATTTTGAAATATATATTAATACAAAATTTCGAATCAGTTAAAATACATACGATACGGCTATGAATAAATAAAGTCTGACTTATCTGTCAAAAGAACAGGTTTATTACAGTAAAAACCATGGAAGCATGATTAATTCAACACGAAATCTTTTATTAGGCCGATCAAATCTATTAAAATTTTCATTTTATCTTCAAATAAGCGTTGAAGGATGAGGTAAACATAAAATTTCTACCTCTTAAACATGTACTACTTCTACAAATTAAATTACTGCACTCCTTCCTTCTCTAAACTACAGTAAGTGCTAATTAATTAATTAATATCTCTGCCAATATATTTATTATAATATAAATTACAATTAGCCCAGCCTTGGTGATGATTTATGAATAAATGTACAAGTTTCTTCCTCTTTGTATACAAAACTAACAAGTCAAAAAATTTAACTTTTCTTAAATTACATTTTATTATGATTAGGTGTCGTAATGTTTTAAGGCATTTATCCAAATATCCTGCCGTTTAACTTATCTAATAGCGAGCTAATGTCAAATAATTTTTTATGTCTATTCTTATCAAGGAATTTGTCTTTAATTATCAGATTCTACATTTCTTTTTTTTATCTGCATTCCTTGATGGTTTGCTTTTAATTTGATTTATTTGGCAATTTTTATTTAATTTCCTTTAATTCTCATACTTACCAAGGAGAATAGGTACAATTAAAATTTTCCATAATATGCGTACACTGCACGTCATATAAAACTGGTACACTTTTTTTTCTCAATTTAAATCAAATACTATTAAACGAGCAAAGTTTGTATGTATGTATGTGTGTGTGTCCAGAGGATCTCGAAATCCACTCGTCAGAATTCAATGAAACTTTCAGGGTAGACTAATTCCTATCTAAATCGGCAAAAAATGTAGGTCTCATGTTTGTGAAAATTCGATCTTCCGAGATATTTACAAGAAAAGTTAACCTTTTAGTTTTATTTCCTAGCAACGGCACATAATAATAACTTGTTTCTATAGTAATATATACTATAAAGGATAGATGAGTACAGTAAAAGTGGGGATATAACGTCACATTCCATAGGCGTACTTTGCAAAATAAGTTTCTATAATATAAATAAGGTCACAGCATATAAAATATATATACGCACTTCTTGGATTAAATTTTGAAGTTATATTATTTACAAAAAATAAAAATAAACTTTATGCATCTGACACTTTAACATTGAACGAATTAAATTTAACAATAAATAACAAGGAGGATTATATGTTGGGATTAAACTTTTTTTAATCTCTTGGCATTAAAACTAACGCTTCAGTACTTACCTAAACTCAAAGATTAAAAAAAAAGTTAGTTCAAGAACTATCTATAAAAGTCACTGTCTTCACTAAAACTACTGGTATCGCTATAATTGTCTTTTCTGAGGTTTACTATTATCGGTTCTATTAAATTATCCATTGATATATCCACTTTCCTAAATGAATTTTCCACATTTTTAACATGACCAATGCATTTTCCCTAATGTTCTCTATTTACATCTGAAACTGCCTTCAAAAACAAATTTCGCACATCAGGAAATTAGAAACATAACCTTTTAATAATTGTGACCAGATCAGTTCAATGGAATTTAACTCTGCGTGGTTCGGAGGCAATCTGAGAATTTCAATTCCTTTTTCTCTGGCCATCTCATCTATAATATATTTTTTGAATTTGTTTTTATGTTGCCTTGCTATTACTAATAATTCTGCCTTCAAGGATTTAGGACTGATAATATTTTTAGAATGAAGCCTTTTTGAAATATAGATTAATACAAAATTCTGAATCAATTAAAATACATACGATACGGCTATGAATAAATAAAGTCTGACTTATCTGTCAAAAGAACAGGTTTATCTAGACAAAAACTATATTAGGCCGATTAGATGTATTAAAATTTAAATTTTAACTACAAATAAGCATTGAAGGATGAGGTAAAAATAAAATTTCTACCTCTTGAATCTGTACTACGTTCTGAAAATTAAATACTGCACTCCTTTCTTCTGTATAGGATAGTAGTAAAAAGGTTCGACTTTATTTAATTTCTGGCGTTTTAATCTGAAAGAATTCAATTTTAAATTTGCCGCTTTATATAAAAAAGGAAAGGTTCATTTGACGGACATAAATAATTTGCTTGTCAAATGACAGCCATCTCATAAATTCAAAGTTGAAAATACAACGTTGCCAATTCAATTTCAGAAATCATGGGTTTAGGTAAATATTTATAGGAACGTTAAAGTGGACACTTGTCAAAATGTGACACCTGTAAAAACGTGACAACTGTTAAAATGTGATACGTGTCAGAATGTAACAACTGTCAAAATGAACAAATGTCAAAATATGACACCTGTCAGAATGTAACAAATGTCAAAATGTCACACGTATCGTACTTTTCTTTATTTATTACAAAGATCTAACCTAACCTAAAGCTAATCTTTTTTTTTTGGCGGGTGGAAATACTTTATGCACATCGGGTAAAGGTTCTTCCCTTCCCCGATAGTGTGAGACTACCCCTTACGGCTACTATTTTATTATGCGGACAGTTTTAATATTTAAGTTTTCATTATCATAGAGAGCGAGAGAGAAAAAGAATGAATGCTTGTACACGTGTACTATTAACATAAATTTCAATTTTTTATTTTACAAGAAACTTTAAAGAGACATTTAAAATTCTCTATTTTCATAGTACATTTTAAGGTTGATTGTGACTTTGTATTTTCCAAGAGCAAATTGTAATGTAATGTACGAATGAACTATTTTTGTAACTGAAAATTTTTGAAATATCTGTCACACGTCGAGAGTCTGGTCACAGGTATTTGTGGAGGTTTTTACCCAAGTATGAATATCAGACCTATAATTTTCCTTCTCTGCAGATCAATAAATAATAAAATCAATTGAACATAGAGTTTTTCTTATATAGTGATAAATAGAGTGAGCTGAGCGATCTTCAGTTGACGGGACGTGTGCCCTACACGCTGCTGTTGCCCGTCCCGGAAACGGGGCCTGTCCACCGTGACAATTCGCGAAGATCAAGCGTCGTAGATGTTGCCCTAAAAGGGTGAAATGCATTTAACTAACCTCTGTGACAAGCAGTTGATAAACGTCAACAACAGCTGCAGCCAATTGAAAATTAACACTGACAGCTTTTTTAATTTTCCCGCCTACTTTCAAGCCAATCGCCAATCAACTTTTTATTTATCTCCCTATTCAAGTAGATGTCGCCCACTCCGTGATTTTCGCGAATTAATTAATAATTTGTCATGTTATAAATATGCTTAAATTATGTACTCATTGGGCTGCTTAAAAATGTAGATTTGAATATTAAGAGCGAAGCTCGGTTACCAGATATTCTAACTTAACTAATCAATCAAAATAACTGTCACATTTGTCAAATATGTCAAAGCGCATATCCACAATGCCAGCTCATTTAAGTAAGTTTGATAAAATCCGAATAATTTTCAAAATAGATGATGGTTGGACTATTAGACGACTGCCCAAGTGTTTAATAGAAGCAAAACCACGATTCAAAGTATTAAAAAAGATGGGATAACGAACAAACTATTATCAGAAAAAGAGGAACTGGAAGACCAGTTATAACTACAGCGGAGCAAGACGAAGCATTAACTGATTAGTTAAGGGAACATCTCTTTAAAACGGCAAGACATGCAAAAGTTGCAGTAAACTTTAATGCTTCAGTAACAACCGCAATAAGAAGAATTAGAAAAACTGATTTAAAGAATTGTGCAGCCGCTCGAAAATACAAACTTAATGAAGAACATAAACAAGGTAGATTAATATTTGCCTTGAATTATGTTTTAAACGATACAGTAAATTTTTGGGGCAGCGTAATTTTTTTCTGATGAAAAAGTATTCCCATCACATTCTGACGGGCATATTAGAGTTTATAGGCCGCCTCGAAGTAGGTACAATGAAAATTATATTTCTTCAAATGATAAGTCAGGACGATTCTCTGTAAATGTTTGGGCTTGGATGTATAGAGGAGGTTTAGGAATGTGTTGGAGAATCGAAGGAAGATTAAATGCGAGGAACTATGTAAATATTTTAGATGGGGTGATGTTGCCATCAGTTAGGGAAATCTTCCCCAACGATAATTTTATTTTCCAGCATGACAATTGCTCAGTGCACACTGCTCGCTATGTACGCAATGATATAACTGAAAATAAGGTTGAAACGCTTCTATGGGTCGCTAAAAGTCCTGATCTTAATCCAATAGAGAATGTTTGGGGGCTTATGGTAAAAAAATTAAAAAAGTTAAATATAATAAAGCAAAGAACACTTATGGACCATAATAGAAGAAACCTGGGAAAGCTTGGCAGAAGATGAAAATTTAACATTAAATTTAATTGATTCAATGCCTATAAGATTACAAGAAGTTATTAATAGTAATGGAGCTATGACAAGTTATTAATTATTGAATGTAAACCTAATTCTAAATTTAAGCAAGTTACTCTTTTTGTATAAATGTTATAATAAATTTTTAATTTTTCCATCTCGTTTTGTTGGTTAAAAAAATGTTATTTTATCGTTACATCTACTAAAATTTTTGTTGTGCTGGCATCACTGCCCTAGAAATTATAACTAGTTTAATATTGACACATTTTAAAAGATCCATTTACACCTTAGTGGCGTCTGTGAGTCGGAAAAAACCTTGAAAATGGACCAAAATTCATCAGGATTGAGAGTATCTCCTCCCCCCATTTTCGAGGATACTGAACACGGGCATCTCATCATTTCCCTGTAAAAAAACGTCTTTCCCCCCCGTTTTCGAGGATGGTGAGCACGGTGGTAATGTTGAAGATTACTTCCGACCCTCACCAACCCCTCCATAGGCTAAAACTCACCCCCGCCAGGAGTGTTTTTTAATTTTCTATATCAGCGGCAAAACGTCTGTTTTCGATGATGCTGAACACGATGGTGGTGTTCAATATCACTTCCGACCCCGACCAACCCCTCGGCAGATTAAAACTCTCTCCCAAAAGGGTCGTTTTTTTTAGTATCAGCGGCAAAACGGATGTCCCTCTGTTTTCGAGGATGCTGAAGACGATGGTGATGTTGAAGATTACTTCCCACCCTCACCTACCCCTTCACAGGTCAAAACTCACCCTCGAAAAGGTTGAATTTATTTCTAATATCGTGTTCAGCATCATCCAAAACAGACGTTTTGATATAAAAAATACGTTTTTTACAGACGTTTTTTTACTGGGAAATGATGAGCTGTCCGTTTAACCCTTTTAGGGGGTAGTTTTTGGCCGTTTTAGGGGGTTGAGCAATCGAAAACAGTAATTCTGATACCGCCATCGTGTTCAACATCCTCGAAAACGGGGGGGGAGGTACTCTCAATCCTAATGAATTTTGGTACATGTCCTTTCGACTCACAGACGCCACTAACCTAGAAAAACACTATTTTCGATTATAAGAGTCGTACCAGTTTTATATGACGCGCAGTGTACAATTAACCCAAAAAAATAAAAGTACGAGTAACCACTATAGTTGATTGATAAAATTTTTTATGCTAGAAGAGCAAAAAAGCAAAATTTTGTTTTTTTAAATTCTTTTCCGAAAAATAATCAACATGTTGACTCGAATCGCTATTATCAAAGTATATCTAGTTCTCAAAGATATAACCTTCAATTTCTAGTAAAATAGTGAAAGTGCTCGTAGGAAGAGCTGCGTTAATAAAAAATGTATAAACAAACCATGACCCTGAATTGTCGACCTTTTATTACAGAACCACAAACGTAGGTAATATTATGAAAACGTCTATTCACCTATTTGATACCGATGAAAAGTATCACTGAAACAAATGTCGTGCACATACATAAAACGGTTACATAATAGGGCGTGACTGTTATTTCAAAAGACCTACGCTTTCACTATAATATTTCCTTGGGGTCAAATACTTAATGATCTTCTGAAAATAGGTAGCCTAGTTTTAGAATCTTCATAATAAAATTAGTCTCAGGATTTTTAATATGCAACAGATTGTAAGGAATCTAAATATTCGTTGATACAAATCAAGATAATAATAATATTTAATGGAGGGGAGTGGGTGGCTCAGTGGTAGAGCACTGGACTCATAATCCAAGGGTTGTGGGTTCGAATCCCACCGACGCGACGGCAGAAATCATTTTCTGATTTTTAATAAATAAAAAATTTAGGAATTATTTTCATATACCAGGTGTGATTCCCCACTCGACCATTCACTGTTGGGTTCTAATTAACAGTGCTATTCCTAAAGTGGTGCTGGGAAACAGTGACAAAGCCTACACAGAACACGAGGCTAATGACCAGAGTAGTCGATGCTGTTGACACTGAAGTAAAAATAAATATTTAATGGACTAATTTCAGTCCCTATTTATACAATAACATTGCTATATTGACCCAAATATTTATTGGACATTCTCGTTTTCTCAATACAGGATTTTATACAATCATTAGGGGGGTAGATGGAGGACACCGAGGTGCTTCTAAATAACCTATATTTTATGGGTCTATCGTTCATTATAACCAAGATAAGGGTGATTTATTAATTTTCCCTATTTTTTCAATTAATCATAACTTATGAACCACCCTATACATTTTTATAATATTTGGTTCATACGGTCTTTGTCTACAGTGGCATCGATGAACATAATAAAAAAAGTCTTATTCTAGGTCCGCCCTTAAAAAAATTAATAAGTAAGTTTCGAGTCGAAACAAAACCCTGTATATCAATATTTTAAAATTTTATTTACAAATTTAGAAAGAGCACAAAAAAATAAGTAAGACTAAATGTATTTGGTGTTTCCCCATACAACTTTTTTACTTGAGTCAAATCTAGATGTTTCGATAATGAGGTGGCATAAAATTAAAAAAAAAATAATTTTCTGCCCCAAATGGTACTTTTCCAGCTTTAATCCATAAAAATCGTCAAGTATTTCTTCTTCTCCTAATTTCTAGATCCCAACCCTATTCAAAAACAAGAGGACAGGTCCGTATTTGGGAAAAATTAACCCTTTATCTAGAATTAAGGAGAAGAAGAAATAGTTGATGATTTTTATGGATTAAAGCTGGAAAAGTAACATTTGGGGCAGAGAATTTATTTTTTTTTTTTTTTTAAATTTAAATCAAAGGTAAAGGATCGCATATCAATTATTAAAAACTAAGGTGCTACTTACCCAAAGTACGTCCCCCCCCCTCGTTTTCGAGGATGCTGAACACGATAGCGGCCAAAAACCATCCGCAAGAGAATTAATCGCGTCTTTCACCAGCAAAACTAACGGAAGTGATTTTTAGCCGTTTAGGGAGTAGAGTCGACTCGGGGAGAAGATCTAACATCACCATCGCTGGCAGAATCCTAAAAATGGGAGATGATGCCGGTTTTCTCGTTTATAAAAACAAACAAATTTTTCATCTTTTCGTGGTGATTTTTGGCCGTTTGATGGATGGGTCAATTCAAAAAAAAAATGTAACCGCCGCCATTGTGTTCAGCATCCTCGAAAACATTAGTTTTGCCGGTGAAAGACGCGATTAGCCATTTTGGGGGTGGTTTTTGGCTGTGTGGGGGATGGGGCCAACTCAAAAAAAAATTTTAACCCCCGCCATTGTATTCAATATCCTCTAAAACGTACTTTGGGGGCGTCAAAAGTTATTTGTGTTTATCGTGGTTTTCTTCAAACTCAGAGAATGCACTGAAAGCATCAATACACACAACGGAAAACCAGTTTGCTCGCACGGGGGTGGTTTTAAATGTCAGTTCACTTTTTTCCAACTTTTTCATAATTAAATCAATCAACAGAACTGACATATCGCGATGACAAAATTTTCAACCTGTGGGTAATTTTCCAATTTTAATCCAATATAACCTGACTTGTGACTCAAAATGTCATTTCTCAACACATTTACTTCCCTCTATTATGGTGTTAGTATGTGTGGTGTATGGTGTATGGTGATAACAAAAATTGGCCAGTTTTTTTACATGTTTAAAGATCAATTCCGACCTTTCGGGCGATCCATCATCCTGAACTTTTTTCTCAATTCTCCGAGAACTGATGAAAAATAGTTGAATATTCTGTGTGGTAATAAGTGGAAAATTCTGATTACCGTATGCCGTACTATTATTTATGTTTATTATATTGATTTAATTATTATTAATTATTGTTAAAAATATTGGTTGTTTTGATTTACTATATTGTCAACACTAATAAAATTTTTATGGATTAGAAACAAATATCAAAATGACGTACCATAAACATATATAATAATAAAAATTATTATATTAACATTGCATCGCGTCCAAATCGAAACAACTACTCCTGGGACAAAAGCCCCCACAGTCGTTGAATTACACGATTTAGACGCGAGTTGGATGGTTGTTTAGCCAAACCAACACTTTGATTTCGTTATCCAAGAAGCTCGTCATTCTCAGACCGGTTTCTGCATTCTACCTCATCAGTGAGAAGTAGACAAGCTCGACATAGCATCTCTAGGCAATGTTTGAAGACTGCATTGGATCCACCGGGTACTTATAGCCACTGATTGTGACGACGTCGGTGTATTTTTATCCAACGCCCTCTTCACTCGAATAACGAAATCAAAGTTGCAGGAAGTAGGCAGCCTAATGCAATGTTAATATAATAATTTTTATTATTATATATGTTTATGGTACGTGATTTTGAGATTTGTTTTTAATCCATAAAAACTTTCTAGGCCATATTTGAGAAAATTTAGTTTATTTAACTAATAAAATTTATTCTAGTTTCACTTGTCCTATATTTGGAATCTGTATTTTATTTTAATTTGATGTTAACATCTCTCCTTTTTTTCAGAGCCGTCGAGAAACTGGGAGCGTCTTCTATAATTTAAGGAATTTTTAATGAACAAACTATAACAGATATTTTTAACGTAAATGACAAAGACGAAGTTGTAGCAGCTACTGGTACTAGAAGAGGGTACTTTAAGTGACAAATTACTTACAGGATTTTATTTATAATAAAATGAATGGCCACGTGGCAACTTATACTTTCTTATACCGTTTTTATAATGATAGGGAACATTTTTTAGATCGATAGATAGATAATATTAAAATTTTAATTTCAATATCATAGCGTCTTGCTTAAGCAATCAAAATTGATTTCAGTAATGTGAACTTATATGTATATAACAAAAAAAAAATTCACAACTATATATACAAATTTCGTATTGTGGAGTTTTTGTAGATCGCTTCTAGCAACCAACACTTTGCCCTACAGCGTTCTTGGTTATCGTCTTAACAACCTGGTCGTTTGTTTTTGTTAAAAAACTATATATATTTTTTATTTTATTGACAAGTTACTCTGTGTGTTTTATATTAGGAATGCTGCTGTATTTGTCAGTCTTCTAAATATATGTTGGTACTCTCTAACTAATTACATTTATAAAAACTCGATGAAAAATGGTCCAAATAAAAGTTTTTTCTGATCTAAAAATTTTGAATAAATGGTTATGAGCATAAAAAGTGCATTTTTTTCATTTTTTTTTATTTTAAATTGTTCAATTTTCGAAAAATGCGTTTATATTTTTAAAAACAAATTTTAGTTCTATGCCATAACCAAAACTAAAGAAAAAAACATTATGTGAACCTTTTTTCAATTTCAGAATAGATAAAATTGTAAACAGTAAAATGTCGAAGCTTTTGTGTCAAATAGTAATCGTTTCATTTCATTCAGATGTCGACAGCTCTATTTTCTATAACATTTAAATATTATCTCAGAATGACATACATAGTAAAATAGTTATGCCTCTAAATAAGCGTATTTATTAGAAATTTTAAATCTGTATTCTACTTTAGCGGTTTGTGTATTTGTCCTATACATTTTATCTTGTCAACTGTTGTGCCTTTTAAAGTGTCTTAACCAAAATGTTATGTATGTAGATAGGTAGTTAAGTTATATTATTGTTTCATTATTGTGTTAGGTATTTACCAGAATAAATGTAGTCTATAAGACCTTAGCTCCCTGATAATGTACATAAGACATTACGTGAAATTTCTGACTTATTTTTTGTTATAATAAAAGTACTTATAAAATTAAAATCTATTTTTTTTTCGTAGGCTATTCTAAGCAAAATTCATGTTTATTTAGGGGGAAGGGTTCCGATGGGTTGAGGAGGAAAATGCATCAGAATATACGAAAACACGACCCTTTTTTTCCTGTGACAAAAATAGTTCTAGTAGTAAGAGGTATACTGAATTAAAAAAAAGAGTCTGGCTAATCTATGAGTATCGAGAATACATCTGGCAGATAAAAAACTGAAAATTTATTAGATGATGATCTGTGATAACAGCGCTTAAAATACAATCTGGCTAATGTGGAAACCCCTAAAGCCCTTGCCAGACTCGTCTAATGATTGTCTTTTTTTTTTGGGTGGTCGAAACCTTTTATAGGGAACGATAACCATCCGTAGCCACATATTTGTCTACGTCAGGTTTTCTATACTGTGAGACTCCCCCTAGGCCCTAGGGAATACTCACTAAAACATCGAGAGCTCGGATATGCCTTGTCGGCGTTACATCAACGGGAGGGACTCATTTCAACGCACATCAGCATTCACTGCCACCTCACATGTTCCATGCATTTCGTCCCTGAGCCGGTCTTTCCTCCTCCTTTTTCTCTTTCATCATCTTACATACCGTCCTAAACACTACCTTAAAATTTCCCTCGCATCCTGTTACCACCACCAGAAAGTTATCTGGAGTAATGACCATACCCAGACTTCTCTCCATTTTAGAAACACCGTGTGTTCCGCATCATCGGTATATCCTTCGCAGTACAGGCACTCGTCGTTATCGCTTTTCCCAATCCTGCACGTGTACGACTTGAAGGAGCCGTGTCCGGACAGGAACTGTGTGAAGTGAAAGTTTGTCCTGGGCCTATTCCAGTCACTCTCCATTCATTTTGCCACCTCGCAACCATTTCCGCTCTTACTTCTCATCTACTAGCTTCTTGATGTCCGTCTCCACGCGCATATAATATTGCCCTCTCCTTCACTAGTAGGTGCACCTGCATTACCGAGGCGATGATTTGCAGTACTTCCGTTGACACTGCCGGGTAGGCGCTAGCCACCCGGATCAATGTCAACCTTTGGGCGAACGTTAGTTTAGCCTTATATGTCTTATACCTCATGATAGCCATGCCATACCGGCGCCGCAGATAGCAGCGTAGAATGTACCACACCCAGCAGCACTTAGCCCACCGATGTTCGGCATAAGCCTTCTGATGGCCTCCGCCCTTCTCTCAGCCTTACCCACTATCTCATTTATATGAACCGTAAACCTCATTTTGTCATCGAGAAACACTTCAAGGTATTTCATACTCCTGCTCGGCACCACCACGACTAATGATCGTCTGGCGCGCTAAATTCGTCTATTCCTCTCCTCGTTTAACTACCTGGCTTGCGAGTCTTGCTTGCTTGCTTTCGTGATTATAAATGTCAGCTAGACGTGTATTTTCTATAAAATTATAGTATAATATATCATGTGACTTCTTTATGCTACTAGCATTAATATTGACCAGCCACCTAACAGGTTTTTTTCTAGAACTTGAAGATATTCAAAAATATTTTGTGCTCTGAATCCCTTTGGAAGTGGCGATCGCCACATCGCCACCCCCTCTGGATCAGGGCCTGGAAAATTGAAACACATGTCAGGATATCGATCGAGTATCGATATAACAGTTAAGCATGTCTTAGATCATTTATATGCTTCGCTAGGTACGGCATCCTATAGTGTTTGTTTGGCTCTAGAAGATTAATGACGAGAGGGGGTTAAGGGGCAATAGCGTACTATGATATGGAATATTTTGGTACAGTGTAATATATTGTCATATTTATACAACACATATTTCAATTTCATTTTCTAAGGAATGAGTGACTTCCATGTAGGTTACAGTAAAATGGAAGTTAATAATGTGAATCGAAAATAAATAAAATACCAAGGAAGACTACGAAAATTGTTTGGAATGGAAATAATCTGAGAGGTTGAATACCATCATCTTTCGCTTCTGTTTATTTCAAATGATATATCATATAATATGCTTTATGTATCTAGTATTAATTTTGTAGATGTTATGTTTATGCCATACATAATTGTATTATTCATTTGGTAGCCAGCAGTAGACCCATCTATTTGAAAATAATCATACATTCTATTCACGTTGTGATTAAATTTTCTTGGCTACTTTTATCATGATATCAATGATCGCTTTTATTGGTTTCAAATCGTCATTGGCAACAATAATTAAACCTAGCAATTATGTCAATTCAATCAACAACTCAAATATTTTTTTACAGCAAATTAAAAATCCCATTAATTATAAACTCGCAGAAAAAACAAAATGAAAAGTTGGTAGGTATATTAATACAAAAGATACGTCAAAATGTACCTTCGTATAGACCCTTTTGAGTCCTTGAAATTCTGAAAGAAATACTCTGGAGAAAAGGAAATACTTAATTGGAAAGAAGATTGGTCAAGGTTCATAAGATGTATGGTCTTTGGGTATTTATAATTTATTTATAAGTATTTATAATGTTGATGATGATGTTTTATGATGTCTTTCATGCGAAACAAGTGCAGTAGCACTTATCGCTTATCATTGTATTTATTGAATAAATAAATAAATAAATAAAAAAAAATAAAAAAAAATTGGGTTGAGTAATAAATGAAAAATTTGCTGATGAACATGGTTTATTTTAATAAAACATAAATTGACATACAATAGATAGATATTTAAACAATTCCTTTACAATTCAAATAAAGTATACATAATTTACGTTTAGTTCTTATTTTCACTTCCTGTCCTATCCAACAGCACGCCTATGGAATACATACCTATGAAAAGATCTGACAGTACCTTTCTCAAATTTGATGCTGTACACTTAACAAGACTTTGGCATTTTGTTGTACATAGCAAAACATTTCAAGAAACTATAAAAATACACAAGATTAGCACAATAATTCCCAAAAAACAAAATATCTAACATCTGTCAAACTTTACGGGCATCGTCGAAATTTGAAATCGACCAATCAGTGGATTAGTACTTTAAACTCCCCCCTGGTCACCAAAACAAATAACCTGAGTACCGTAACTAGTGTAGCATATATGATCTGAGGGTTAGACTGATATGCGGATCGAGTTGTCGTTTCGGCCATGCTGGGAAATCGCAAGGTAAAAGGTAAGGCCCCGTTATTTGTAGGGGGACAACCAGGATGACAGTAAAAAAAAATTAAAGACAATTGCCTAAAAAGGTGTTTCAGTTAATCGAGTTAATTCGACAACGAGATTTATTCCATAGTACATGTGAAGTTTTAATACGTGAGGCTAAATTATGTACACGAGCAGGAGAAAGAAACTTCGAAGATTTGTTGTTGACATAACATTTTTCTCGGTGTTGTAATAATTGCGTAAATAAGTGTCACTGAGATGATTAATCTCTGAGAAATTCAAAGGAGCCTACAAAGCCTTCGCTTATTATTATGTTGAATATTCGGTTACAATAGGTGCTAACGATTTCAAACAGTTTTCCCAAGTTTATTCTAACACACTATAAAGTGCCTTGTTTCTACCTCTTTGTGTCAAAACTTTGAGTCATGGCACAGTATTGAAACTTAAGTCGATCTGTTTGAACTTTAAAAGAACATTTTCAATTTTCACGAGATGTAAAACATTTTCTTTGAAATTGTTGAACAGAAATAAATGTCGTTTTGTAAATGTAGCAAAGACTTAAAAACCGAACTGCACTCAAAGAACGCATCTCGTGAAATTTTTAGTGCAGTTATAAATTTGCTCTAAAAATAATAACAGTTTTTTTTAACAAAAAAAATTCAGTATCATGTTTACACTATTTATAAAAATATAGATTACAACATAAAAAATATTAATATCTAGTGATTGTGCGTATTTTTTCATACTAGATACACTGTTAACATGAATCAGTTAAAGAATACCAGCGAAAATATTACTTAATAAATGTATATGATACGCACTGAACAAACATCTGCTTATTATACCTAACCTGTGGTCTTCCTATTTTATTTTCAATAAATTTTTGCTTCTGCAACACTTCTTTTTCTGATAATTATTCACTTTATATACAGGGTGCGCCAATTATTTCCACTCGATCTCTAGCACCGAAACTAAAAGAGATATCAACAAGATTTTTTGTAGGGGTAGACAGTGTCACTCGGACTACAATTTTAAAATATTTTGATGTATACAGGGTGGCTAATTTTTGTGGAATGAAAATTAATTTGATTTTTTTAAATTGAACACCCTGTATACGATTATGTCTTCTGATTCTACTTAATATTAGATTTACGGTAGTTTTTTGTATTTGTAACTCCGACGCGGCGTTGACAAGTTATTCCTATTTTAAGCAGATTTAATGAAAAAACAGCACTTCAGAAATATTAGCACAAAAACCACATTTTTTAAAAAATTCCTCCAAAAAGGTACTATGATGTAAATGAAACATGCACCTATCACAATAATCACACAACATCTTCACCTGTTGCACAGGGTGTTTGCTTTACCGATGGCGTGCCAATAGTCTAGTTTTTTAAATGGCAATAACTTAATTTTTTCAAATGGGACACCCTATATATTTTTCTTCAGTTAGAAGCTCTCCCTAATACGCATTAAAAAAATATTGGGTTTTGCACATCTAACTTTAGTATTTACTTTAATAATTGACGTTAAGTGACAAACAACATATTTTACACAATTTTTAATAAGTACAAAATTTTACAAAGTTTAATCGTAAGAAAACTACAATAGTGAAAGTTAAAATTTATAGTAGGTGTTCAAAATGCCTTCCATTTTCATTTATACATTTTCTTGCCCTTTTTTTCATTGATTTACGCACATCTCTTAGAATTGCAGGGGTCACCTGTCTAAATGCTGCAGTAATTTTTTCTTTCATATTTTCTTTTGTGGTAAACTCTTCTTTGTAAACAATATTTTTAATAAAACCCCACAAGAAAAAATGGCAAGGTGTAAGGCAAGGCGATCTAGTAGGCCAATTTATAGGTCCTCCCCTTCCTATCCAACGATCCTGAAATTCCCTATTTAACCAATTGCGAACATCTAATAGGTAATGTGGTGTGGCACCATCTAATTGAAACCACTTCCGTTGCGATAATTTTGAGGCACATTTTGCAATAAGTTGCGAAAATCATGTTCTAAAAAATCTAAAAATATAGCTCCATTTACAGTCCCATCAAAGAAATAGAGACCAATTACATAATGACCTATTATTCCCGCCCACACATTCTAAATAAATGTTCATTGTGGTCCGAATAATAATGGAAGTTGTGTCTATTTACACAACCGTTCTTATGAAACGTGGCTTCGTCGGAGAATAAAACTTTGTTTAAAAAGTTACGCTCTGTATTTATCTTGTTTATTAACCATCTACAGTATTCCACTCTACGCGCGAAATCACGTGGTAACAATTCTTGGTGAAGCTGGATATGATAGGGGTGATATTTATTCTTTTTTATTCTGCGTCTAATTGTGGTATTGGAAATATCTAACTGATTGCTTAATTGCCTTGTGCTTATATTGGGAACTTCAACTATACTGATCATTACCTTATATTCGTTGTCAATAGTAACAGCTGTAGTTTCATGTGAATGTTTTTCATACTTGACGGTTCCTGTTCTATCAAATCTATTCTTTAAATTCTCAAAAGTATCCTTTTGTGGATGACGCCTTTCTGGGTATTTTTGACGATAGACCCTACTAGCAAGAAACGCATTTTTTTGACATTCACCCAGTATCCATATCATATCAATATTTTCTGGAACACTATAATTCTTATTAAAATCCATTTTTTATACACAATACCGATTGAATATAGTAGACGTGATACAATACAAAATTTTATGTTGACAATTAATGCCATAACAAAATATACCTACTCTCATTTTCATAGGTAACTTGATTTCTTATTAAAAATTGTGTAAAATATGTCGTTTGTCACTTAACGTCAATTATTAAAGTAAATAGTAAAGTTAGATGTGCAAAACCCTATATTTTGTTAATGCGTATTAGGGAGAGCTTCTAAAATATATAGGGTGTCCCATTTGAAAAAATTAAGTTATTGCCATTTAAAAACCTAGACTATTGGCACGCCATCGGCAAAGCAAACACCATGTGCAACAGGTGAAGATGTTGTGTGATTATTGTGATAGGTGCATGTTTCATTTACATCCTAGTAGCTTTTTTGAGGAATTTTTTAGAAAATGTGGTTTTTGTGCTAATATTTCTGAAGTGCTGTTTTTTCATTAAATCTGCTTAAAATAGGAATAACTTGTCAACGCCGCGTCGGATTTACAAATACAAAAAACTACCGTAAATCTAATATTAAGTAAAATCAGAAGACATAATCGTATACAGGGTGTTCAATTTAAAAAAATCAAATTAATTTTCATTCCACAAAAATTAGCCACCCTGTATACATCAAAATATTTTAAAATTGTAGTCCGAGTGACACTGTCTACCCCTACAAAAAATCTTGTTGATATCTCTTTTAGTTTCGGTGCTAGAGATCGAGTGGAAATAATTGGCGCACCCTGTATGTATCTTTTTGTATGTTTTTTGTGTTATCCAAAAATACATAAATATTCGGATGCGGAGAAGAATAATAATTTTTTAATTTTGAGTGAAACGACTCGCAACAGTTTGTGGTTTTGAATAGACTTGCGGTATTAAGCGAAAATTTCTGGCGGAAAAGTTGCGTCTTGTTGAATATATATTTCAACAAAATAATTGCTGTACTGTAACACTCGCGGGTCCTCTGGTTGTCTCCAATGAAAATCGATGGTATCTGGATCAAGAAAAATTAGTTCAAAAAGATATCTAAGGAAAGCAATCAGCAAATGGATGGAAAAACAAGCCCAAAGCAGGTGGGAACAATCCCCAGGACAGAGACAGGCAAAAGGTTTCTCAAGAACCCATGAGAAAATGTCACACACTGCACCATCGCCAACACTCACGGCAGACATACTAAGCAAGGACAGAAGGTCTGTAAAAGCAATAGTAGGCATGCTTATAGGACACTGTAAACTCAACAAGCATATGAAAAACATAGATCTGGCAGAAGAAACCACATGCAGATTTTGCCAGACAAAAGAAGAATCCTCAATCCATATTCTATGCGAATGCGATTGAATAGCAAGGACAATGTTTTAACAGAAGGGAACGGAATACCCAGAGGCGGAGAGCTACTTTGAAAAGCGACTGTCAGGGATCCGAACCATACTTAAAAGGACGAAGCTTGCGCAAGTCATCTAATTATCAGGGAAACCACACTAGATCTGCAAAGGTCGCAGTGAAAATAGGCCGTACGGCCGCCCCTTTTTACATCTATCTAAGGAACTTTCCTATTTCAGAATCCTTTTCTTTGTATTCTTTAGACAAGCCCACTTGTATTTTCTTCCACCTAACAATATTATGTATTATATTTTGGTTGAAAATGTAGCTTATTTTCTTGGCACTTCAGTTTAAAGGCCACTCCAGTGGCCAATCCTGCTGGGCCACTGTGTAGACAGGGGTTGGCCATATGGGGCCAGGGTATTGGCTATCGCAGCGGTTTTCAACACACCTCAAAGCAGGCCAACAAGTGTGAACCAAGTGCGCAGTAGATAAGTGACGCGTCCACACACTTGTACAGGGTGGCCAAATAATAATGCGAGGTACTGTATTTGGGAAACTATCCATCGTAGAGGCTTGCGGAAAAAAAAGTTATAACTAAAACGGCCAATAGAAAAACCTGGAAAATATTTTCAAGTTTCTAAAATGGCCGCTAGGGGGCGTAACTGAAACTGAAACTTTTGAATACCCCCCACCACTTTATTTTTAGAGATATAGCAAAAATTGTTAAACAAAAAAGGTTCAGATTATCCTCTACTTTAAGGATCAGGTATTTTTTTGGTAGGTTAATATAGCGGAATTCGCAGAAACATCACTTTCTTAGCTTCAAGATCGCAGTTACGCCCCCTAGCGGCCATTTCAGAAACTTGAAAATATTTTCCAGGTTTTCCTCTTGGCTTTATTTTAGGCAAAACTACTCAAACAAACTGATTTGAGATAAAATCAGTTTGTTTTCGTGGTTTTTCCAAATAAAGCCGTTTTCGCGAAAACCAAAAATTTAATCGATAAAATTTGGAGGACTCGTGGTATTACCTTTGATAAAACTTTGATTATTGCAGAAAGTTTTTTCCACGATTATTATTCACCATTCATGCGTTAAAAAATGAGACTTATGTACCGCTAAAAAATAAACAGAAACACACATTCACTGACTTGTTTCGTCTCTTAAGGCCCCTCCACACTATGGGCCAAGGTAGGCCAATATATTGGCTCCACATAGTGGTCCAGCCACTGGCCCAGTATCATGGTAAACCTTGGGCCAGCACTCAGTTGCTTTGACTCTATTTCCGTGATCGATATTGATAAAATCGCTGCTGCTGCAGCTTTATGTTTGGCTAAGGCATATAATATAATTGCTACTTACATATTATTGACAAAAACATGGTTAAAAACCATTCATCAGAACAGAACAAAGTAAGTACAATTTGTATTTGTAATTATTTACCATGGGAACCAAAAATAAAACTTTCTGTACAATATATATAATAATTATAAACAACCTAAGCCAACGTTATTGGAAACCATCCATCATAGAGGCTTTCGGAAAAAAAAAGTTATTACTAAAACGACCAAGAGGAAAACCTGGAAAATATTTTCAAGTTTCTGAAATAACCGCTAGGGGGCGTAACTGCGATTTTGAAGCTAAGAAAGTGATGTTTCTGCGAATTCCGCTATATTAACCTACCTGATCTTTAAAGTAGAGGATAATCTGAACCTTTTTTGTTTAACAATGTTTGCTATATCTCTAAAAATAAAGTGGTGGGGGGTATTCAAAAGTTTCAGTAAAAAACACCCTGTATATTCGAAACGGCTGAGCCGATTTTAACGAACTTGGTTGAAAAGAGCTATTCTTGAGCTACAAATGCTATAATATTTGAAGTTTTGTTAGTTCCAGATGTCGCCGCTAGAGGACGTTTTTAGACATCTCGTCAGAAATTGGTATGATTTCTTTTTCATGAAAAAGTAGCTAAATGATGCCTAAACAAGCTCCCGAAAACCATCTAAAACTAACAAAATATTATAGCATTTTTAGCCCAAGAATAGCTGTTTTCAACTAGCCCAAGTTTGTTAAAATCGGCTCAGCCGTTTCGAATATACAGGGTGTTTTTTACTGAAACCTTTGAATACCCCCCACCACTTTATTTTTAGCTATGCAGCAAAAATTGTCAAACAAAAAAGATTCAGATTATCCTCTACTTTAAAGATCATGTATTTTTTTGTTAGGTTAATATAGCGGAATTCACAGAAACATGACTTTCTTAGATTCAAGATTGCAGTTACGCCCCCTAGCGGCCATTTCAGAAACTTGAAAATATTTTCCAGGTTTTCCTCTTGGTCGTTTTAGTAATAACTTTTTTTTTCCGAAAGCCTCTATGATGGATGGTTTCCAACAACGTTGGCTTAGGTTGTTTATAATTATTATATATATTGTAAAGAAAGTTTTATTTTTGGTTCCCATGGTAAATAATTACAAATACAAATTGTACTTACTTTGTTCTGTTCTGATGAATGGTTTTTAACTATGTTTTTGTCAATAATATGTAAGTAACAATTATATTATATGCCTTAGCCAAACATAAAGCTGCAGCAGCAGCGATTTTATCAATATCGATCACGGAAATAGAGTCAAAGCAACTGAGTGCTGGCCCAAGGTTTACCATGATACTGGGCCAGTGGCTGGACCACTATGTGGAGCCAATATATTGGCCTACCTTGGCCCATAGTGTGGAGGGGCCTTAAGAGACGAAACAAGTCAGTGAATGTGTGTTTCTGTTTATTTTTTAGCGGTACATAAGTCTCATTTTTTAACGCATGAATGGTGAATAATAATCGTGGAAAAAACTTTCTGCAATAATCAAAGTTTTATCAAAGGTAATACCACGAGTCCTCCAAATTTTATCGATTAAATTTTTGGTTTTCGCGAAAACGGCTTTATTTGGAAAAACCACGAAAACAAACTGATTTTATCTCAAATCAGTTTGTTTGAGTGGTTTTGCCTAAAATAAAGGCGTTTGTGTATGAAGATCAAAAATTTAATCTATAAAATTTCATAGGACGAGTCGTATTTGAAAGGATTATTTTTTGAATCATTTTGTATTAAAAACAGAGAACATAGTCATTTATGCAAAAGACACTTTACACACAAATATTGAAAATTTTCTTTACCAATTTAAATTGAAACGTCATGATGAGCTGTTATAGTTTTACATACAGGGCCACCAAGGCGATTTTGTGATTGGCTACCCCGGAACGGCGCCGTAAACAAAAGCGAAGAAGAAGAATGAAATGAAATGAATTTTAAGTGTTTAGGTATCCAAAAACTGATATTTAATGAACAAAAAGTTTAGTGTTGAAGTGAGGTATGTAAAAATGTTCAAGGCGATTTGAAATAAACTAATAAAAACAGGTTAGTTTACAAATACATTTTGAAATTTGGTTATTAACATAGATTTGCAATACATTTTAGTATAATAAAAATTGTTAAATGTTTACATTTGACATTTCAAAAAAGGTAAACATAGTTTAATCAAAAAACGAAAACGACGAAGCTGTTTTATGAGTATAAAACACAATGATTGGTTAGAATCCTGAGCTCTTATTGGCTGAAACCACAAAAACTGACTGTTTTGACAGATGAAAAAAATAATCTACATAAATCGTAGTTTGTTCATACATAAATTGAAGGTTTGAATTATGGCAGTTTATATCTTTAAGTACCCAAAATTCCCGAACCATTAAATTAAATTAAATATAAATTATTTGCCCCGAAATTTTTCGGTACAATTCAGGTAAGGGATTAGTAGTCTAATGGGGTTTCGGTGCAATTCGGGTGTACTGAAATTTTTTAAATATAGAATTACTACATAATAATACAAATAATAATAATAATAATAATAATAGCATTTATTGAGGCTAATGACCAGAGTAGTCGATGCCGTTGACACTGAAGTAAAAAAAAATAGCATTTATTTCCCAACACTAGAAACCATTTACAAAGCAAATACATAGTTACAAAAATATTTAAATTAAAGATTAAATTACAATAATAGTACAGCACTTTAGACTGGTACGTATATAATGATTGAAAAAATATTTTAAAATCAATAGATTATATGATATAGAATTTAACTAAGATAATTCGTAAATTAAGTGCAAGGTGCAGGACGATAATGCGTCTCCTGAAACCTAAAGATGAGCACGGGTTTTGTTTTTTAATTCGCATATATTGCAGCAAAAAATATCACAAAAATCAACTATGTTGATAGCATTAATACACATAATAGTAATTTATGTAACTAGTTCCGAAAGTGATATTTTACGGGAAGAGTAGGAAATTTCCAGGATGAGCCGTAGGCGAGTCCTGGGATCCTGCGAGTCCCGTGAAATCACTTTTGGATCGTGTTACGTACAATGTTTTTTCTGCAGCCGTTTTGTATGTTAAAAAGGATATCGATGGATAATAACGTATGAACTTTATATATCTAGACAAATACATATAACAATCACTCTTATGAATACATTACTTACGCAATAATTCATAAGTATCCGCTTTAGCAGATTCACTAATCTCATGTGGAATCATTTCACTCTACTTATTTCCATTTTTTTTTTATTTGAAAAGCGAAAAATCACACACCAATGTTACATGACAGGCGGTGTCAGAATAAAATACAAGTTCATGTTATTGTCAAAACCGCCTACTAGATATCCAAAATCGTCCCGAAAGTAACACGAATCGTACCGAAAGTAAAGAAATCGTTCCGAAAGTGAAAAAAATCGTCCCGAAAATGTTACTTTCGGTACGATTTGTGTAAATTGGTACTTTCGATTTAATAAATCATACCGAAAACTTTGTTTTCGAGACGGCTACAGAAAAAATATATTTCTGCAATAAATTTGTTTGAGTTCTTTTACATCGGAATGTTATATTATGTCTAGAGGTCAGCTTAGGGACATGTAAATCAATTTGTTATAGTAATTATGAGGTGTCAATTTTATTATTTAATATTTTCTGTAAGTATAAAACAGCACCTTGCATCCTACGTTTCTCTAGGGAAGCAAAATTGAATTGTAGTTCATACCTCTAATAGGATAAACTCCATCAATTTTACGTTGTAAGAATTTAAGAAATTTATTTTGAACTTTCTCAATTGATACAGTATATTGATAATATATGGGACTCCAAATTAAAGATCCATATTCCAATTTAGACCTAACCAAGCTAAAGTAAAGATATGTTAATATATACAATCATTTAAAGTATAAATAAAAGCATACAATTTGAGGTCGTTGGCGAATAATAATTTGTCAGTTTTAATTACATCACACAAGTCATTAATAAATAACAGGTAGCGACGGACCTAAATTAGATCCCTGAGGGACTCCACTTGTAGTTACGTATAATAAACATTAAACATTTTGACAGTAATTTTGACGTCTACGTCCATCTGAGTTTAATAAATTTATATATGAATATGGACGAATAGGGAGGAAAAGTGCCACTTTCAACCCCCAAAATAGGGACTACAAGTCAATTTTCAAAGGAGGTGTTAGAAAAAATTATTTTATTTTTGTCATTTTAAAAATCAATATTTACTATATAGAAAGAAGAACATTTATAAGAACAAACCACTGTGAATTCCCAGTTTGGCAGAATTGAGTAATAAAATATTGTGTTAAAGTATTCGTAAGTAACGTAAGTAATTTGTTTCTTTACTTGTGGGATTGTTTTAGCACTTAAAAAACTATATCTCCTTATTTATAAATATTTAATTGCTAACACACATACGAAAAAAAATACGTTTGGCGTAGATTTAAGTCTTCTGCTAAAGAAATTAGGCAAGTATTTACAGTCGTATTATCTAATTGAACTTAGAAACGTGGGCTAGAAGGAAAATTACAATAATAGTCCATTACATTTTGTTAGTGTCTTTAATGGTCAGTTGAAACGTTGCTTCTGATATGCAACAGTGAGATTAAGTTGTTCGTCAGGGGGAATGAATCGTTTATATTCGAAGAAATGGCACCAGGATTATCTACTTTTAAGAGAGGAAGCATTCAATTGCAAAAAGCAGCAAAAGTTGTAAATGGTAAGTCATACTTTTATTCTTAGATCATGATTTTGATTGAAACTCCAATTGAGTAGAGAATAACTAAATAATTAAAATACATATCTTTTCTTTATGTAGGAAAATCTGTAAAGTAAATTTAAGTCTCATGTTTATGAATTCATTGAGCTTATAAACTTTTATAGAGGGTGTTTTTAAATTATAAGTTTCAGCGTAGATTAGTATCTTTAAGTAATTAGTAAATAGTACAGAAAGCAAAGCACAAATCTCAAAGGTAGCAATTCTACATGGAGTTGAAATATCAAAAAATGTTTATATATATATATATATATAGTATGAATTACATTGTAACTAAAGTTACCATTTTTTCCTTCTATAACTCAAACAGCTTCACTAAAGAACGATCTTTATTCAAGTCCAAGTATTTTCATTGAATCTATTACTATTAGATAAAATAATATCATCGTAACTGCCAATTCTACTTCAGATAGATAGAGGACAGATAGATAGATATATATTTATTTGACTACGTTACAAAATAACATCTGGTTGTAGCAGGCCATAATCGTGATACATTTTAAATGTAAAGTATTAAGTATGTAATGTAAAAAATATTTAAAAATTTAAAAAAATGTGCATATAAAAAAAACACTGACACACAAGAGGTGAGTATATCCATTTACAGAGTAGAAGCAAAATCTCAATAAATATTTTTTTAAGATAGTTTTAAATAGATTTAAACTAATAAATTTAAAATGATCAGACAAGACATTATACAGGGTGCGCCAATTATTTCCACTCGATCTCTAGCACCGAAACTAAAAGAGATATCAACAAGATTTTTTGTAGGGGTAGACAGTGTCACTCGGACTACAATTTTAAAATATTTTGATTTATACAGGGTGGCTAATTTTTGTGGAATGAAAATTAATTTGGTTTTTTTAAATTGAACACGTATACACTGTATACGATTATGTCTTCTGATTCTACTTAATATTATATTTACGGCAGTTTTTTGTATTTGTAAATTCGACGCGGCGTTGACAAGTTATTCCTATTTTAAACAGATTTAATGAAAAAACAGCACTTCAGAAATATTAGCACAAAAACCACATTTTTTAAAAAATTCCTCAAAAGAGCTACTATGATGTAAATGAAACATGCACCTATCACAATAATCACACAACATCTTCACCTGTTGCACAGGGTGTTTGCCGATGGTGTGCCAATAGTCTAGTTTTCAAATGGCAATAATTTAATTTTTTCAAATTGGACACCCTGTATATTTTTCTTCAGTTAGAAGCTCTCCCTAATACGCATTAAAAAAATATAGGGTTTTGCACATCTAACTTTACTATTTACTTTAATAATTGACGTTAAGTGACAAACAACATTTTTGACACAATTTTTAATAAGAAATCAAGTTACCTATGAAAATGACAGTAGGTATATTTTGTTATGGCATTAATTGTCAACATAAAATTTTGTATCACGTCTACTATATTTAATCGGTATTGTGTATAAAAAATGGATTTTAATAAGAATTATAGTGTTCAAGAATTATTGATATGATATGGATACTGGGTGAATGTCAAAAAAATGCGTTTCTTGCTAGTAGGGTCTATCGTCAAAGATACCCAGAAAGACGTCATTCACAAAAGGATACTTTTGAGAATTTAAAGAATAGATTTGATAGAACAGGAACCGTCAAGTATGAAAAACATTCACGTGAAACTACAGCTGTTACTATTGACAACGAATATAAGGTAATGATCAGTATAGTTGAAGATCCCAATATAAGCACAAGGCAATTAAGCAATCAGTTAGATATTTCCAATACCACAATTAGACGCATAATAAAAAAGAATAAATATCACCCCTATCATATCCAGCTTCACCAAGAATTGTTACCACGTGATTTCGCGCGTAGAGTGGAATACTGTAGATGGTTAATAAACAAGATAAATACAGACTGTAAATGGAGCTATATTTTTAGATTTTTTAGAACATGATTTTCGCAACTTATTGCAAAATGTGCCTCAAAATTATCGCAACGGAATGTGGTTTTAATTAGATGGTGCCATACCACATTGCCTTACACCTTACGATTTTTTCTTGTGGGGTTTTATTAAAAATATTGTTTACAAAGAAGAGGTTACCACAAAAGAAAATATGAGAGAAAGAATTACTGCAGCATTTAGACAGGTGACCCCTGCAATGCTAAGAGATGTGCGTAAATCAATAAAAAAAAGGGCAAGAAAATGTATAAATGAAAATGGAAGACATTTTGAACACCTACTATAAATTTTAACTTTCACTATTGTAGTTTTCTTACGATTAAACTTTGTAAAATTTTGTACTTATTAAAAATTGTGTAAAATATGTTGTTTGTCACTTAACGTCAATTATTAAAGTAAATAGTAAAGTTAGATATGCAAAACCCTATATTTTTTTAAAGCGTATTAGGGAGGGCTTCTAACTAAAAATATACAGGGTGTCCCATTCGAAAAAATTAAGTTATTGCCATTTGAAAACTAGACTATTGGCACGCCATCGGCAAATACCTTGTGCAACAGGTGAAGATGTTGTGTGATTATTGTGATAGGTGCATGTTTCATTTACATCATAGTAGCTTTTTTGAGGATTTTTTTAAAACTGTGGTTTTTGTACTAATATTTCTGAAGTGCTGTTTTTTCATTAAATCTGCTTAAAATAGGAATAACTTGTCAACGCCGCGTCGGATTTACAAATACAAAAAACTACCGTAAATCTAATATTAAGGAGAATCAGAAGACATAATCGTATACAGGGTGTTCAATTTAAAAAAAACCAAATTAATTTTCATTCCACAAAAATTAGCCACCCTGTATACATCAAAATATTTTAAAATTGTAGTCCGAGTGACACTGTCTACCCCTACAAAAAATCTTGTTGATATCTCTTTTAGTTTCGGTGCTAGAGATCGAGTGGAAATAATTGGCGCACCCTGTATATGTTATAGTCAATAGAATTTTTTTGTAATTTACTTAGACGATATCGAACTTTTCTGATATTATTCGCTCCCCTTGTATTATACTTGTGTAAATCAGACTGCTTAAATCATCGATTTCTTTATGTATTTCAATAAGAACGTTATATATCCACAAAGTTGGTAGAGGCATTATTTTATATTTAATAAATAAAGGTTTACATGATTCTAAATAGCTAACATTATCAATAATTGTAATCGCTTTTTTCTGCAACCGTAAGACTTTAATTGCACCAGAAGAATTCCCCAAAGAATGACACCATAATTTAAGAACGAGTGGAAAAGAGAAAAATAAGTTGTTTTTAGAGTATTTCTACTTGTAATGTTTTTCAACTGTCTAAGTAAAAAGACGGTACTAGATAGTTTGTTTTTTAAGTGATCGATATGACTGCTCCAACTGCCCCAAGTTAATTTGTTATCAATTGTTAAACCTAACAATTTTACCGTAGTTGAGTTTGTAAATGAATCTAAGGAATTTGATGATAAACATAAACTTTGAGTTTTATCACCGTTTAATTTTAGTCTATTTGTTGTTTAAACATGGTAACACGATATCGCAAATTCTTATCATTGATTGAGTTCTATTCATTGAAAGATTAGTAATATACAATGTTTTCCTCGAAAAAATTATTGTTTGAGTCAATTCTATTGTAAGTTGTGTTACAATTATACAATTTTTCATTAGTTATAATTATTTATTTATTTAAATAGGAATCCTAATATAAACAGATTAAGGAAATAATAGAGTAATTATTACAATACAATTCATATCAGAGGAAATATAGTTGAAATTGAAATTGAATAGAAAAATAATTTACAATAAATATATATATATATTTATTTATTATCGTATATCGATTCCTTTTGTATTTATATTTATTGTAAATTATTTTTCTATTCAATTTATATATATATATATATTATATATTATATATAAAGATTACAGGTATCATCAATATACGCTAAAAGTATTGTTTGGTGTCAATTTCATGAATTTTATTAAATGCTTTTTGAAATGTTGAACACTATTAACATTCTTAATATCACATGGAAGATCATTAAATTTTACCAAACCATTATGAAACAGCGATTTTTTAGCATATGCATAATTAGTTCTTTAGACATGAAGATCATTATTTCTTCTTGTGTGATAATTGTGAATTTCATAATTAAATGTTTGTTATAAATTGTTCAAAGTACTTATGTGCATTTCCTGATAAAATTCTATAGATGAATATCATGGAAAACAGAAACAGTCTATTTTTAACAGAGAACCAATTCAATGTAGAAAGCATTGAGTTAATAGGCGTATATCTACTACATTTAAGATAGATCGAATTCCTCTGTTTTGCAGTTTTTGTAGCGAATCAGTACAGTTAAAATCTAGCAAGGCTAGTAAACTTGCACAGTAATCAAAATGAGGTTGTATAATCGACCTATAGACTGTTATTGATGTATTAAGGGCGGGTTCTTCCTGTGTATAAAATCCTATGCTGCAGACCAAAAGTTAAATCGACTGATTTTCGAATGTAATGGGATTTAAAATATAATTTTCAGAGAAATTAAAGATAAAGGTCTAACTTAGGTAGTCTTACTATTTTAAATCGATAAATTTATTATTTTCTATGAAAACGACAGCTTTAAAATAATCCAATTTTTTTAACCTTAAAAGTGGCATTTAACAATCTATATATCCTCGATTCTGAAAAAATAAGAAAAATAAACATTAACTTCCTAAGTTAAACCTTTATCTACAATGTGGTTTAATCAGAATATATCAAAATACTTTAATTTGTGAAATCAGTCGATTTGAAATTTTGAAATCATTTTCTAGGAACTTCGAATTAAATTGATAGTTTGGTCAAAAAATGGCGACTGACACTTCTTAGTCCATAAGTACGTAGTATATATGTATATAATTATATACATATAATGAAAAAATTAAATATGCGAATTTTGTCATGAAAATCGGTATATGGGGTTAAAATAATATTCTGAACAACTTTTTCTAATGTTTTTCGATATCTCTAACGCGAAGCAAAATATCGAGAATCGGTAGTAGTTGAAGTTCTGATTTTATCTGATTATCTTAAAAAATGTGACCCGTCACTTTGTCCAACTGTGCAAAAATTTAAAAGAAAACCTAATTTTCAATCGAAAAAGTTGGTTTACAAATTTTCAATTGTTTAACTTTATCAGAGCTCTCATTTTCTTCGTTAACACCTCGACTTTAACAGGTTAAGCGCCAAGCTGTTTTGAGCAAAACTACCACATGGGCCAACACACTTTTTTGCCTGAATCTTGTTCTTCGGATAGATTTGAATATGTTGTGTTCATGCTGAAGCCTAATACTTTTTTTTTCTCAAGAAACGACGAGAGGACACCGGTGTCCGACGTGGCCCTGCCAGATAGGCGGAGGACACCGGTGTCCGCCATGGCCTGAAAAAGGTGCAATTTTAGATAGGTGTACCACTCCTTCCCACGACATAGCCCTTCCACTTTTACTGAACATGCCAGAGCTTGCGCATTTTATTTACAAACAGGCAGAAGATAGCAATATATCCATAACAGATTTTCGATATTCGGTTGTTGAAGATTTATTGCTATTCGATGATAATTCAGAAGATTTGCAGAACCCTACATCTACTGCAAGCTTGAGAGCTCATGTACTTCAGAAATTAGACTGCAGAGCTCGCGAAAATAGACGGTATTGCAAAGGTTGCTACAAAAAAAAAGCAGGATGGTGTTCTTGACAAAAACAAAGTAAAAAAAGTGACAACTTACTGTGTGCAATGTGTAGGCAATCCAAGATTTTGTCTTCCTTGTTTCAACGATTTCCACAAGAAATAATTAGTATTTGATTTTATGTTACTTTTATATTCGACAAATAATTTTTTTTTTCCAAATGTATTTTTGATGACGTGATAGAGGAAACCCAGAACCGGGGATGTGTAAAGCAGGGCCACGGCGGTCTCACAGTATTAAAAAATTCTATAAAAGTGCGTCCGCCTGGCCGAGGCGCATGAATAAAAATTCGATAATCGGGCGGACACCGGTGACATCCATGGCCCATGTGGAAAAACTTGAAGCGGACACCGGTGTCTGCCACGGCGCTTAACCTGTTAAGATGATATGAAAAAAATATTGTTCTTATATAATTTCAATTCGTATAAAATCTAAAAATAAGTATTTTGGTTTGAAAAAATTACAGCTGCTTATTTAAAACACAAAAAAGAACGTTTTTACAAAAAAATATTTTTCGTTCTTCCGTGCAGAAACAATAATATTGCTTTTTCATTAAGGATCTTCCTGTGTATAAAATCCTATCATGTAGACCAAAAGTTACATCGACTGATTTCAGAATGTAATAGAATTTAAAATTTAATTTCCAGACAATTTTTTTTAATCTTTAATAGTACTTTTATCAACGCTGCTGTTGTACACTCCATGGAATATTTTTTTCAAGAAATACAGCAGTAAGATTTTTTTAGGCTTCAAAGAACACTAAACGACCAAAGAATTTAACAGAGTAAACTGTAAATACAAACACACTGACAATCAAAACAAATCCAAGTTCGCACACGCATGCGCCGGCAGCAGGACTCTTGTGCAATTCCGTAACTTTGACATTTATTTATCGCTTCGTGAATATTTTGGATTAGTAAAAAGTTAATATCTATAATACGGTAAGCGTATTGTATTATTTGCCTCAGTAACCCGAGTTAAATAACGCCGGCGCCGTCCGATTGCTCACGAAATCTTTTCCGACCTTACACCGGCTTGGCGGATAATTTGAAATTTGAGACCGTATATACCTTTATGCAGATTTTGCATTTTTTAATTCTATTTAGGTCTTAGTTAAGGAGTAACAAATTAAACATTGAGCTATCGTCACTATTCATTTTCAAAGGTGAAGAAAATAGTAAGCATAGTTCAACAACATAAATATAAGTAGAGAATAAAGCTTACTTTTTATCAGATAAAATCAAGGATCTCGGTTTTAAATAGTCTTCAAGAAAAATTCGGGAGAAAATTTGAACCAATAAAACGAGGAAAAAATATTGCTAAAGCGGCTTACTCCTTTGATACAATTGTCTAGTCTAGGAGTCTAGGGCCACCGTGAGCTGAACCAAAGTTCAAAGGTAGCCTGCCGCCTTGACTTAAAAAAGTGGCTCTTTGATCAACAAAGAAGCGCCGATTCAACTTGACACGTGTGTCGATAGTTGTCATACTAACTTTGAAATGAGCAATAACATCACTCTGTATCTATACATTTGAAAAGGGCATTTTATTTCGAATTGTTTCCGACTTGTAAATATCTTTGACATGTTCACCTAAATCGTAATTATTAATCGTTCGCGTGGTTAATTTTTCTTTCGTTTCTCATATAAGTAGGTACCTCATAACGAGGAACAAATAACTGAAAAGAAAATGTTATTTTGATATTATCAGTGCCGCAGTAACAAATTATTTTAATTTTAAGAATTAAAAAAAAGATCCTATGGATGAATCGTTTTCATTGAAAGGCTCTGTATAAATAAAATATACCTACTACCTACAAAGAAAATAAATGAAAAATAAAAAGTTAAGATTCTTCGTTTTGATGATACTAAATATTGTTCTCCCCCTGTATTAAATATAATAAACAAGGAATTTCTCGAATGGTTTCTGTAACGAGAAACTTTCAAAGGAAGGTTTCTGTAACTATTTTGTTTAATTTAAGCATTTATCACGAGATACCAGCACCTCCCGGGCAGCATCTTATTTGACATAATTTGGCTGACATTTGACGTACAAGACCGCGCCCTTAAGGCTAAGCTTACTGCGGACCCGACTGAAAACAAAGAGTTTTTTTAAAATTTTTGTTATAGATATATTGATAATGTTTTTTGAGGCTTAGGTTATTATCCACTATAAAGCCTAAATATTTAATGTCGTCGACAATCATTATTGTTTCATTGTTGATTTGAATATTAAGTGTTGTTTTATCGATTTGATTGTATTTATATTTATAGTTGTGATTATCATGACTTTTCTTTTTGATATATTGAGTTTAAGTTTGTTGATAGTTAGGAATTGTGAAATATTTTCAAGTGAACGATTGATTTTAACGACAGCATTTTCCAAACTATTAATCACTTGCAGCAATGAGTGAGTCATCTGCAAACACACTCAAAAATTCACAATTTTAGATGTAGTTGATGTCATTATTAAGATACAGTATAAATAATAGTTACTTTTTTTATGGTTATTACTTTTATTCAGTAAATACAATGAATGATTAGCGATAAGTGCTACTGCACTTGTTTCGCATTAACATTATGAATAGAATTATACAATTATACCCAAATACCAGACATCTTGATCGATCTTCTTTCCAATTAAGTATTCCCCTTTTTCCAGATCATTTACTTCAGAATTTCGAGGACTTAAAAGGGTCGCCATGTGTTAATTAAGCAGGTTTTTTCTTTACCTTTGATTTTCCAAAAATATTCCTTCAGGCAAGACGTTCCCGCATATACATCTACTTGAATTTTCGTTCCAGTCTTTTTGTTTTAATCAACATAGATTTAAATTACAAAAATGTGGGGAAAACGACATACTTTTTTTAGTTTGGCAGTTTTTTTGGTGGTCCAAGAACGCTGCCCTGAGGTAATTGGAAGCTCACCTGAGAGTACACCATTTACTCTGGTTCTTTGAACTGTATTGAGAAGATAACTTTGTAACCACCCTTATGTTATTTCGGATATACCATAATATTTGAGTTTTTGTAATAGTAAATCAATATTATTGTCATCTCTTAATAATTTCCATTTACTTATTATTACTTGAAGTTTGGAAAAATAATATTGTAAGTTGATGATGAAGATTAGTATTTCACTCACTGGTTGATTATTTTTTTCTCAGAATATGTTTTGTATTTTCAATTCTCTTGAGAACTCCCAAGAGTACAAAGTTTGATTGAAATGTCTATGTAGTTTGTAAAATTCATCGATGCCCATGTACTTGCACAAACAATTATGTAAATAACATTGTATGTATTGTTACAATGGAGTTAAAGTAGCGCATCTAACATTAATTACTTTGATGTTAGTTTGCGCTGCAAAGATTTCAATCCTGGGGAGTCCATCATTGTCGATGATGATGTTGTGAGGTTTTTCTGGGTTTTCCCACAACTGTAAAGCAAATGCGCCATCAATCATCAGTAAGTCGCCCCAGAGCGCCACGGCAAATAATAATAATATACAAGCTGCAGAGCTTCTGGGGTTCACTCGTAAGGTAGTAAATTGCAGGGCGTATATTGTTATTATTATTATTATTATTATAGGTCGTTTTATACTTTTACTAAAAACTTTACATTAGAGCACTGTTTTTACTCTGTTGAGGAAATTTTAATTTTTAAGAAATGCTGTAATTCTTGCCTGTTAGTTGTTTTTTACATTTTAACTCTTAGACCATGTATTAATATGTTGTGTTAATTGGTGTCCCAGTGACTATTTTACTAGTTTATTAACTTTATTTTTTATGGACTACAAACGTATGTATATATTTTGTAATTATGTATAATGAAATTATAGTTTTACTTTTATAATGTTTTATTTTTCAAACTTTCAACTTGACATTTCATAAAAACTTGGCATTGGCAACAACCTTAATCTACTGTCAAACAAAAAACTAACTATTACACTATAAACAACTAAATCCTAACTTACACACTACATAACCCCCCCAACATTTCAAAAAAATTTTTAAACAATAAAAATATTTTAAATGTTTTTAAACATTATTTTTCATAATATGGGAATAACAATTCAATGTGGTACTTTCCCCTACATTTTCCTATTTCCGTTTCTTCAATTTCATATACATTATTTCCAATAATTTTCTTTATTTTGAACGGTCCATCAAATGGAAGTAGAAATTTTCCACATATTCTTTTTCTTGAATTTGTAATTCTGTATTTTTAATATCACTAAATCTCCGATGTTGTATTTTGTTTTTCTCTTTATCTTTTTGTTTTCTTTTTCTTTGTATCTTGTGGCTCGTTTTAACAATTTTATTCTAACATCTTCTCGTGTTTTTTGAAAATTTTGACCTTCAATTATACAGGGCCTATCTGGATACTCTTGTTTCATTAAAATTACTGGTGATATTTCCGTGATTGTATTTGGTACCGAATTGATGAAATCTTCTATTATATGTTATTTTGAATCCCAAATTAAATGATTATTATAAATTTCCAGTCTTACAAATTTTAAACACTCTTCTATCATTCTCTCGCTCGGATTTGCATTTGGTCGGCGTATTGATGTGTGTATTAATTGTATGTTATTTTTATTGCAGTATGTTTTAATTCTTAAATTAGTGAAATATGTTCCATTATCAGTTAATAACTTCTAGGGTGCACCTATTTCCTCTATATAAAAATCTAAACATCTTACTGTTTCAGCTCTGTTACATTTTACTGTTGGGTAAAATTTTACATATTTGGTAAAAATATCATACACCACTAAAACATTTTTATATCCATTTTCACTTCTAATTAAATTACTAAGATAATCTATTGCTACTAACTCAAGCTTTTAACATTATTACTTTCAATTGAGAATTGATTTTTATAATTTTTATATTTTCCCAACATGCAAATATTACAATATTTACACAATTCCTTAACAGCCGAAATATCATTTTTCATATAGTAATTTTCTCTAAAAATTAACCATAGTTTTCTTACTCCTATATGTCCAAAATGTTTATGGAAATCTTCTAAAATTTTCATTGTTAATAATTTTTATAACGTAGAGTTCTTTATGCCCAATAACTTTTAAAATAATATTATCTTTGATACAATATCCCCGATACAGTTTTTTGTTTATATTTTTTTTTTTAAATTTTCCATTCCTAATTGACTTTCTTCTATAGCTTGTCTTGAAAATATCCCTTGTTCATATTTTATTCTATTTATAGCCATTATTGTTTTTTGTACTTCATCATATGCAATCAAAAAAGGCATTTGGTATTTTATTCCTAAGACATCGTACAACAGGATGACCAAAAGTTAGGTTAGGAACAAAGTTGCCGTCCATAACATCTAAATGTAAATAGTCTGCTCCACTATCTAATAATTTTTGGGACTCTACATATAATTGAGATAAATCCGAATTTAAAATTGAAGGCCCTATTTTGCATTTTAATTTGTTTTCCATTTTTTTCCACTAACCTACTGATATGGGTAACTAAATCTTGACTTTGTTCTTGTTTCTCGATTTCTTTTTTCATTTCTTCTTTTATTTTGGCCACAGTATCCCTAACTTCCTCTATTTTTATTGTAATACCCCCTATCTGTGTGGTCACCTCATTTCTTACATCTCCTATCTGCGTAGTAACATCACCAATCTGTGTGGTAATATCATTTTTCATTTTCCCTAACGCCTCCAATATTTGCTGCATATCTATATTTTCTCCCTGTCCTTTTATTTTTTTTCCATACACGTTTTATTTATTTATTATCCTATTTGTGCCCTTTTCCGTGCCTCTTTAGTTGGGCGCCATATTTGTAATTATGTATAATGAAATTATAGTTTTACTTTTATAATGTTTTATTTTTCAAACTTTCAACTTGACATTTCAAAAAAACTCATTGACAACAACCTTAATCTACTGTCAAACAAAAAACTCCCTATTACACTATAAACAACTAAATCCTAACTTACACACTACAATATTTATATAGTGGTCAATAAATGCTACCTATCTATAAGCACATCTCTCTCTCTCCCTCTCAATATATTCGTAGAGAAGAGCTCATTTCAAATTTCTACAGTTTAAAAGCACTATTTTAGTTTATATTTATTTATTTTAGTACCTAATTATTTTTAGCCTAAAAATATAATAAAAAAATTCAAGCATTGTCTTACAAATGCGAGAACAAAATAATCTCCCACTTCTTATTTGATATTTAACCAAGAAAGTGTAAATATTTTTAGATCAAATTGGAAACAGACAGGTGCTTGCAGTATTCGTAATCACAGGTTTTGTACTATGCGGAGTTGTGGAGCAAAGCGCGTCAGTAGCTTTGAGAGCGAATAGTACTTCTAGTTATTCAGCAGCAGAATTTGCAGAATATGTTGAAAACACAAGTTATATTACTAGTTATTGCCAGCCACCATCAAGTGAGGATCTAAATAACAATAGAAGAGGTGTACATATTGTGAGATCCATTCCTCACATTGAGGTAATTATTGTTTGCAATCTTGCAATTTCTGAAACCAAAATTCAAATAAATAAAATTCATTCATTGCCCAACCGATCTATATCCATGGGCCTGCGACGAACCAGTGCGTCCTAGATATCTTAACAGTCCCATTGTAATATTTATTATGGTAAATAGATAATGTTTATAATTTTTAGTTTGACATTTCCGTATATTTCAAGTAGTTAGTTTTCATTATTGGTTACCAGATTGGCAGGTTACAAATTTATTTTATTAGTTATTTCACGATCTACCACGTTCTCCTTCGTTGTACGTTTTTTTTTAGTTTTTTTTATAAATTTAGATAATTTTTATATTATCACTAAATATTAAAAAATCATATAAGGTAAGTGCTCAAAACATATTCCTATCATTTTTTGTGATCTAAGGTACAGTGATAGATTCTGGATTGTAGATTACCAGGGGGTGGTCCACTGGGCCGGTTGGCATTACCACATTGCGACCTATGAGATCTTTTGTATATACCATACATCTATCCTTTAGTCTAAAAGATCTAGCCTTTTGAGAAAGCCTATTATTCAAATTCAAATTTTCAAATTCAAATTCATTTAGTCGCGTTATTGTACCAAGTCTAACACACGTTAAAAATTGTTTAAAACATAGTTTAGATATAAAATTAAAACACAATACAATACAAATTTAGAAAAACATATAAGCAACTAGAATTAAAATTATATTAAAATAATGCTAAGGACTGCTAAAATACAAATCTAAGAAATTCCTCATTACTATAAAAGGCATTTTCTATCAAAATATGCTTAATTCTACTTTTAAATTAATGTAATGGGCGACATTTTCAGCTATCTGGAAGCTTATTGTAAAATTTTGCAGCCCAGTATCCCGGCCCAGTTTGACATCTTCTCGGCCTCCAGTAGGCTGGCCAAGATTATGCTTACGACGGGTGTCATGTTGATGTATGTCCTCATTGATTCCGAAGTGTCCCCCACCTCCCTTAATAAACATAGGGTTCTCCAATATATATAGACAGGGAACAGTGAGAATTCTCAAGGTCTTACATGCTTGTCTGCAATCATCCCTATACTTGAGGCCAGCAAGAACCCTGATGGCCTTACGTTGCCAGCCAAAGACCCTCAACATTTGTGCCGAGTGTCCCAAGACCAAAACGGCATAGGCTAGGTGAGATTGAAATACGGCATGGTATGCTGTTTGTAGAACTTTTTGTAAGACATTAGATGCCAGGTTCCTAAGAGAAAATACTACCCTGTTTCGCTTCATTGAGCAGTAATCTGTCTACACAGAACAATTCCTTGGTCACTGACTGTGTAGACACGGAACCCTCAAGCGATTCCTCAAGTATATCAGCTGCAAAAGAGAACCCACAATATTAACAACACTCTTCCCCGATAACACCCCAGAGACCTTCACAACCTGTGTCCTATTTTCAAGGTAGGATTGAGTTAATTTTACACTGTGAGGACAAAAGTTATTGTTGAGGGTTCTGGAACCAACCCTATGTTGCATCAGGTTACCAGGACGACCGATGTGATATCATCGCCTTTTTAAACTATGTCGTATTTTCTAAGTGGACTGTAGATTTTATATTGATTGTGGATGTACTGTAGTATGTTTTATCTTCCCAACTCCATTGACAAAAACAACGAACACTTTTTTATTTAACGGTTTATTAAAAATTTTAAGTAAATGAGTCACATACGACTGAGCAATACATTAGTTTAATAAGTAATCAACGACAAATTATTAGTTAACATATGTGTTTAACAAACACTAACACATATTAGTAAAAAGAATTAAAATGATCACATCATTCAGAAAATATTTTAGGGTGTTGTATGTAGGAGTGATAAATGAGCACTAATTTTTGCTGCACTAAGGAGCACTGAATTTAGGTTTAAAAATAACAATAAACAACCCTTTGGACCTAGCATGGTGCCAAAGGGAGATGCTTCACCATAGAAGTCATCTATAATTTGTTAAACGAAATATTTACGAGGTTTTTGGTACCCCGGAGTGTTCATGTTGAAGGTTTGATGCGCACTGATTTAAAAGTTTGCGAAGTTTGTCGCTTTAAGTTTACCCCCGCTCGTTCGATTCTTCTGGAAAGATTTTTTAGCGTGGGATGCGTTGGTGTACATGTCGTTTCATATGTGTCTAGTATGCCAAGCACTGTTGTCCTGTTCTTTATAAAGCCAGTTTTGGAGCTAGGTATGTATCCTGATCAGGCGTTGGCGAACAATTACCTCGCAATTGCAGATAATGTGTTCCGCCATCTCATCTACATCATTGCAGAGCACAGAAATCTATTGCTAATTGTTCCGCTTGAAATATTGTTCCTCCGTACATGTAGGAGGTAAATTGTTTAATTTGTGGTCAATGGTGATTGGTAAAGAAGTCACAAAAAGAAAGTCGTAAAAAATTTTCAGCGCCTAAAACTAAATTTTACTACGGCCATGCTAGAAGATGCTCAGGTGGGTTGGGCTTAGATAGGCGTTATGTGATAGGTCGCCTGGATGCGTTGGCAATGAGTGAGTTAAACAAGATAAAATTCCTAAAGTCGGAACTTAAATTGGATGCATTTTACGCATAATAATATAAAAATTATTGTCCACTTTTTTTTCTAAACAAAATATTTATTCGTCATTTGCATTTGTTTGCACATTTAAAAAATGGTTTATTGAAGAATTGGAATTCACGCACAATTACAAAATCAGCCGTCTAGTCGAACCATAACGGTGCTATTTTATTTACTGACATGTTACCGTCGCTCTAATATCGAATCATTGAAAAAAAACGACGGTGAAACGTACGGTTCTGGTGATATCCAATAGTGAAAGTTAAACATAGAATGCACCCTTAACAGCAAAAGTATAATATATCAGTTTTCAGATTCCCATGACACGTACAGATGAAACTGAAGCAGTTCTTAGACAAGCCTTCATGTGGGGCACTCTTGTTTCCCCTTTAGCAGCGAGCAGAGTTGCTGCTAGAGTTGGAGCTGAAAGGTTATTTGGTGCCGGTGTCTTAGGAGCTGGCGTTCCCGCAATTATGGTACCGGCTTCTTGGTTAACTGCATATCATGTGTTTATTAGATTTATTCAGGGTATTTTTATGGTATGTTATTATTATTTTAGTATAATAGATAATACGTGATCAATAAAAGTAACTTTTCAATCGAAGAGGAAGTAAAATATATTCGGCTACAAGCAAATAATGCTAGACTGAAGCATTCTACTGATATCCGTGCTCTCCCACCCCCTCTCTATCTATCTGGCTTGTCATCACTTTTATAAGTTGAAGGATACTGCCAATAGCTAGGCATACACGGAAGGGATTTTCGAACGATCTGTTCCTCCATCCAGATCTGTCATTCCATCTTACAGATCTGATCTGTCACGGACCAAAACCGTCATTACCCACTAACGTAAACATTTAGTCGTACTTCGTCCTGCCAGATCTGATGTGTGGGATGACGAATCCGTTAGTTAACGGTAAAATCTCTCGGATTTCGAGAGGACTGGACGGCCGATCAGATATTTTATACTTGTTTAAAATCCTGGCGGACGGAGGGACAGATCGTAACGACAGTGGTGAGAAAAATTGAGAAGAAAAAAAGATCGGCCCTACTGGGTTTGTGCAGTTAGCTGGAAGAAAGCTAGAGTTGTCTTCATTCAAAATCCTGGGAAGGACTACTCTCAGGCTAAATCATTCAGACCCATTACTCTATCATCTTTTATGATAAAGCTAATGGAAAAACTGGTTGAGATACATGTCAGGGAAAACTTTCTAAAAGAAAGGCCACTTCATAAAAACCAGCATTAGGAGCATTTCTGAATGTAGAGGGTGCATTCGACCACACCTCTTTTAGAACAATGCATGCAGGTGGATACAACCATGCTATGCAATCGAACAGCTGAAGCAACACGGATCATGGAAGTGTCAATTTCCAAAGGATGCCCCACAGGGAGGAGTCTTAGCACCTCTACTATCGGATTTGGTAATTGACGAGCTGCTGAAACAGCTCAGCAATGCAGAATATTATACCCAGGGGTATGCATACTTGTAGTGAGGAATTTTAAAAATATTGTTTCAGACCTTATGCAACAGGCAATAAAAAAAATAAAAACAACTACCTAACCTAACACGCTACAAATACACGTGGTTACTCACTAACGGAACGATAAATTGATAGAGAGTACAGATCCAGAGGAAATACCACAGTCCTGATCGTTCACAGATCTTGACTGGTGTTGCGCATTCACGAGCAGAAAATTTGAATGAACTGATCGGGGCCAGACCAGATCGTTCGAAAATCCCTTCCGTGTATGCCTAGCTAATACAAGACTGCCAACATAATATAGTTATTACATTGAAAGTATTGACAGCTAAATAGATGAACGGTTAATTCTTTATGTAGAAATTACGTGCTTCCATTTGGCAACGCTAGCGTAATAGTTTTTGTGGACTGGTTTAAATGCTTATTAGTTTTGGTATTAGCACATAAATGTTCTACCGGGCTTTTTAATAGCTTCTTGTTTTACTTGGGTAATAATCTACCTAACTTCAAAATACTACAATAATATAATGTTTTGTAAGCTCTTTTGTTATAAATGTCATTTGACAATTGCACCGATGCAAATATTTTACGCACTTAACAACGTATACAGTTTATAGTAATTTATGTTTCAAGGGGCCCCGAGTGCCAGCCATTGCCTGAGGTAATTAAGGCTCATTAATTCCCGTGGTACATAGATTATTTGGCTAGTCTGGAACTAAACTGGTCTATGTTACACGCTTATCACAAAGGAAAATGATCTCAACGGTTATGTTAACATTCAAACAACGTATATAGTAAATCGAAAGGCGTTTATGGTGTTTTTCGCGTAGCAGTTCTTAGATACTTAGACCAGTTTAGTTTCAGGCTAGCCATTTTATTTTTGATCGAAACACAAAGCAGCATTCACTAAATATAATGAAACACCGACAACAATATTCAACAAACGTCAAAATATCCTAACAACGGGAATTAGGGCACTTCTAATATCCCAAGGAAGTTACAACCTTTTTTATTGATAGCGTAACTATGATGTTATAAGCTTATAATATCCCGACTAGGAATGAAATATTTTTATAAAATTAATTTTATCTTATTGTAGGGAGCTACTTGGCCAGCTGCTCACATGATAGCAGTTACATGGATCAAACCAAAACATGTCAGCGGTTTTATTTCATTATATACAGGTAGGTTTTTCATTTAAGTCCCCATTTACTAAAAAACTTAGTTCATTCAGAATATTGTTTCACCACGGCCACTACTGACTCTAGTTTTTCTGAAACCACTTATAATAACAGAAAGAAACATTCTGGCTCTCAGGTGCAGATATTTTAACATTAAAAAAGCATGGCGGCTGGAAATCTTCTGAGATAATTTCTTCCATTACGGGATCCAATTCATCGATGACATTGCCCCCAACTTCTAATTCTTGCTGCCATACAATTGTTAGTTCTACTAATCAATCTGTTTTGAAGAATTCAACAGAAAACATATCGAATGCACCAGTTTTTCACTTGTACAAATATAATAACCATAAATATGAATACCTTGTAAAAAATAATAACCCATCACTATTGTTTAATTATAGCGTAAGTTAGATTAAATATTTCATTTTGTTCAAAGTTTCATTTTACTATATTCAATTCTTATTTTCTGTGGTCGTGGAGAAAGTACAGTATGTTACTCTGTTGGAATGAAAATTCGACATTCATGATTGCTCACGCTCGCATTCGCTCGCGTGTACTATTCTGTAACAAGGTTGGAATGAGAATTCGATAGGAGTGGAGGAACACGAGTGTGCTTGCTTGATTTGATGTTCTATTTTTATAACTAGTATTGATTTTTTTGTATAACGTATTTATATTTTAGCTGTTAACCTTGGATATGCTATAGTAGGGATTTTGGGAAGCTTTCTTGTAAAGAAACTTGGACGAGATTGGTTAAGCTATGTTATAGCCTCTACAACATTTTTCTGGTATTTTCTTTGGTGGAGATTTGTTGAAGAATCCCTAAATCCCAACAGGCCAAAGCGAGATGTAAGTATTAATTTTTTATGTATATAATACGGCATACCATAACCAAAATTTCTGACTTATTACCACACAGAATTATTCAAGTATTTTTCATCAGTTCTCGGAGAATTGGGAAAAAAAGTTAGGGTGACGGATTTTTTTAGTCACCCCGAAAGGTCGGAGTTGATCTTTAAACATATAAAAAAAAGTGGTGTATTTTTAGGCGTTTAGTGTATTATAATCTGGTCAACAGTGCAATGAGCAATTTAATTCTAACTTAATCTATTAGAGTTTGAAACTTAAAACTAAGGTATACTCATCAGTGTTCCTTAGGTTCTGTAGAATTGATTGCACTAAACTTTAACGTGCACACACAGGTCTGCTTATGCACTAAAAACACTAAACTAACTCAAAGGGCTTGATCCTCTTAAGTCTTCTTTCTAACCCAGTATTGTCTATTGTCTAGGAGCTGGACATGATGATGAAGTCTTTCTTCAGGACTCTTGGCTAATTTCTTGATGGTCTGGTCAACAGTGTCCAACAGTGTCCATTTCCAGATGTTCCTCAGTGCTTTGTTTTGAAATCTTTGGATTATTGCTGCTTGCTTTGGTGCATCCCCATAGTTGGATACCATAGGTCCATACAGGCTTAAGTATCTGCTCATAAAGCATAAGCTTATTATGTAGAGACAGAGTGGAGTTTCTTCCAATTAGCCAGTACATTTTTCTATATTTCAGTCCAAGTTCTTCTCTTTTCTTTTTAGCAAGCACTTTCCATCGGAGTTTGGCATCTAAGGTAATACCTAAGTATTTTGCTGTGTTTGAATATGGAATCAAGTTATTGTTTATTCTGACTGGAATACGATCTATCCTTTTGTTTGTAAAGTTAATGTGGAGTGATTTAATTTCATTAAGTTTAATTTTCCATCTCTTCGTCCAGTCATAGATAAGGTGGACAGCTGTTTGCAGCTTGTGGGTTGCTTCTTCATTGCTCTTTCTTACTGCTAGAATGATAGTGTCGTCGGCGAAGGTGGTTATGGTATTGTTTTCTAACTCTGGAATATCACATGTGTACAGTAAGTATAGGACAGATCCTAGGACACTTCCTTCTGGTACTCCAGCCTTAATTTCTTTAAGATCGGAATAGGCTTCTCCTTGCCTAATTCCGATATATATGAATGGAGGATATCTGTATATTGTTTTGGAAGGAAAAGCTTGAGCTTATGTATTAAGCCTTCATGCCAAACCTTATCAAACGCTTGTGCTATATCAAGAAAGATAGTAGCACAAATGTTTTTCTCTTCTAATGATTTCTCTATAATGTTGATTATTCTATGAACTTGGTCGATCGTAGAGTGCTTATTTCTAAATCCAAATTGGTGATCAGGGATAATTTCTCGTTCTTCGATAAGTGATTTTGGTCTTTTGACTAGGAGTTTCTCAAATAGTTTCGACATAACAGGCAGTAATGAGATCGGTCTGTATGACGATTCCTCATGTGGTGGTTTCCCTCGTTTGGGTATCATTATGACTTCGGCAAATTCCCCAAGGGTGGGTACATACTTCAATCTGAAGGCAGCATTTATTAGGTTAGTTAGTTTAATTATTGCTTTTTTGGGTAATTGTTTTAAAATTTCTCCAGTAATTAAGTAAAAACCTGGAGGTTTTTTCGGATTGATATTTTCTTTTATTTCGGTAATTACTTCTTTGGGAGAGGTAAATTCTATTTCTTGATCAATATGTGGCTGATCTTCCAGAGTGGGTTCTTCATCTTGGTCTTCATGAGGTTGAAAGATTTTTTCTAGAGGATTTGCAAATCTTGTTGCTTTTTGCTCATTATTTCTAGCCAATGTACCATCTTCCAATCTGATAGGTGGTATTCGCATTATGGGTCTTTTCAATCTCTTAGTAGCTTTCCAGAGTGAATAATCAGTACTACTGTCGTCTGTCTTACGAAAAAATATGAACTGACATTTTTGACGCCCCCAAAGTACGTTTTCGAGGACGCTGAACACAATGGCGGGGGTTAAAATTCTGTTTGAGTTGGCCCCACCCCCCAAACGGCCAAAAACCACCCCCAAAAGGGTGGATGCTGAACACTATCCCGTTTTGGAGGATGCTGAATGCCCGTTAGTTTTGCCGGTGAACGACTAGATTCACTCTTTTGGGGGTGGTTTTTGGCCATTTGGGAGATGGGGCCAACTCGAAAAGAATTTTAAATTAAATATTTAATTTCGTGAAGCTGTGTGCGGTTTGAAATGTCAGTTCGATATTTTTCATTAATATTTATGATATTCTTTATAATTTGAAAAAGGTTTCAATCATGTAGCTCTAACTTTTTTAGACCCTTTTTTCCTGCAACTTTAATATCTATTGTTGCAATTATATATCGTGTAAAACTTCAGTTCTCCGTAAATTCGTGCCTGTTTCTACATATTTAATATTAATAAATCAACAACTGATGTGTGGAAATAACAAAAAAACGATATTTTTTTACAGACGGTAAATAGTTTACAAGACCACCGTGTAACTTTTTTCCACGGGAAAATTTTATTGTATTTATGTAAATCTATCGACTTATGCTTGAATGAAGCTTGTGTCGATAACAGACCATTTTCGTTACGGTATGCCGTACTGAATTATCCTTTTTATATATGTATATTTAAAATTAATCATTGCTTTAAAAAAGAATATTTTTAGGTAAAGAGAAACATTTGACAATATATAGTAATGTTTCAGAAATAATTGATTTGTAAATTTTAGATTTTAATTTTGGGTAAAACTTTAGTCATCATTTCACTCTTTTCTAGAATTGGCTTAGCAGAGTTTATATTTTGTGTATCTAACTTTTAGTCAGTTTTGTTAGTACTTTTGTTTTGTTGTATTATTTATCACTCATCGCCTATTACAAATAAACATGTTTACTAGTTCGAGAGTAAATATTTAACTAATTACAGGAACACAGAAACTTACCCTGGAGAAGGCTTTTGATGTCAAAACCAGCTTGGGCCTGCGGTATTGCCGTAATTGGTAGTCAGTGGGCAGATGCAACGCTTATGTTAGGAGTGACGAAGTATTTAAAATTAGTGTATGGATTTTCCATTGAATACGTAAGAAACTTTTTATTTAAGAAAATATTTTATTTATTTCTTGCACTTGTAATACTTGTAATTTTTATTTGTTGTCCTTTAAGAGGTACCTTAGTGACACCAAATCTAGACTGCGCAGAATCCCGACAGTACGCAAACTGATTTTGTGTTATGTTAGAACAAACCTATAATATACTGTAAAGAAATAAAAGTCCCATAATTTTATTGGTGTCTCATTAATTTGGATTCAGTAGAATTTGTGATTGTGATAGTAAAACTTCTTCCTGGGTAGCTCCTTTGATGACCTAAAATTAAATAAAAAAATTAAACAAAACATTCTAATTGGCTGAAAATTTAGTATAATGTAGGTTATGATATCCTGATCAAATGTCTCCATGGGCCCAACGAGACCTAATTTACAGTTTTTGAGATACAGGATGTTAAACATGCGGATGCAGGGTTGTTACTAACCTTTAGAAAATCAATAATGTGTCGATTATTTTGTTACAAAAAGTTAAGAATAATAATGTAATAATGTAATAAGAAGTTCTAAGACTCCGTATACAGGGATATTATTTTTCTACTAGCCAATGTTAAGATTTTTATGTAATTCTTTGAGCAAACTCATTCAAACGCAAAAGCTCGTAGACTTGCAGAATAAGTAAATACCATTTTGATTTTAATATTGGGTGATCTGAGGTTACTATTATACAGGGTCACTCAAAATTTTTTAGGAACATATATACGAAGTAAACATACAGTAGAAAACTAAATATAATATGATCAATATGATCAATAATTTGTGGCTCTTGTCTATTTGTTGCATCTTGTACGGATCCTGGTCAACGCACATTGGTGCCAAATCGCAAATTCCTGGCACACAGTCTAAAAAAAAATGATTCGAATTTTTAGTAGTCCTGGGATGATATTCCATAAAAATCGAGTTCCCACCTGCTTCGACTGGTCGGCTAGCTCACTCCGAAGTTGAGCTTCATCCGGAGCTCTGAATACGTGTTGCGAGGTAATCAACGATAGCGAAGAGAGAAAGTGGGACAAAAAAGCGAGTCTTGGTCCAATTTCAATTCTGAAAAATTGAAAATCTTCTTGGAAGTATGTATTTTGTGTTTATATATAAACATATGATCAATTTTACTTTCATATAATTGAAAAATGTGATCGATGAAAGAAGAAAATTTTTGATTTTTTTTCTGGAATTGGCTATTGAAAAGGTGTTTTAAAAAAAGTTCCACGAGGTTCCACTTTGAAACTTTCAGGATATATTCATAATATCTTTCTTTCCAACGCATTTCAATACCAGCTGCAACTTGCTGCAAATTTAATTGTAATATGAATTTTAGTTTAGTCGCGCGGTTGTGTACAGGGTGGCCAAATAAGAATGCGAGGTACTGTATCTTGGAAACCATCCATCGTAGAGGCTTGCGGAAAAAAAAGTCATTACTAAAACGACCAAGAGGAAAACCTGGAAAATATTTTCAAGTTTCTGAAATAACCGCTAGGGGGCGTAACTGCGATTTTGAAGCTAAGAAAGTGATGTTTCTGCGAATTCCGCTATATTAACCTACCTGATCTTTAAACTAGAGGATAATCTGAACGTTTTTTGTTTAACAATTTTTGCAATATCTCTAAAAATAAAGTGGTGGGGGGTATTCAAAGGTTTTAGTAAAAAACACCCTGTATATTCGAAACGGCTGAGCCGATTTTAACAAGCTTCGGCTAGTTGAAAAGAGCTATTCTTGGGCTACAAATGCTATAATATTTGAAGTTTTGTTAGTTTCAGATGTCGCCGCTAGAGCGCTTTTTTCGACATCTCGTCAGAAATGGTTAATTTTCTCAAAAAAATTAAACGCATTGGTATGATTTCTTTTTCATGAAAAAGTAGCTAAATGATGACTAAACAAGCTCCCGAAAACTGCATCTCGATATCTTGTTCCTAACCTAAAATTTAGCCCAAAGAAAATTTTATACGGAAATCCCTTAAATTTTTATTTTTTAAACTAATTAATTCCTTTTATTATGTAAGTTGTGGCCCTAAAAAGGACCGATTTAAAAAAGAAAGCTTTTTAATGCCCCCGTAAATGCTCTAAATGCTGATCATTACGCTCTATGCATTGCTGAAGCCTCTCATGGGTAGACAAACCTGCACCTTCAATTTCGGCTCTCGGTATGTTACGTAATGCATTAACGAATCCGGTTTTTCACATGTATCTGGTCGTAGGTTGAGTCTGAAAATCAAAACAAGTTAAGTCTGGTGATCGCGCAGGCCATGGAAACAGACTTCCTCTTCCAATCTACCACTGTTGGAATACTGCATTAATATGCTCTCGCACAATAATAGCATAATGTGCTGGGCAACCATTCAACTGCAAAAACAAGTTTTGACGTGTTTCCAGTGAAACATCTTCCAACAACAACGGTAATTTATTGGCCAAAAAGTAAAGAAAGATATTGCCACTTAGGGATTGCTAAAAAAAATAATTCTGCCTCCCAGTATGCTACACCACACATTTAAACTCCAACGTCCTTGGTGCTGAACTTCACGCAACCAATGACGATTTTCCGCAGACCAATAATGCATATTGTGCAGATTTTAAAGGTGGCTTCATCGGTCCAAAGAATTAGAAATAAAAATTCTCCATTATTGTGTGAGAGCATATTAATGCAGTATTACAACAGCGTTGGATTGGAAGAGGAAGTCTGTTTCCATGGCCTGCGCGATCACCAGACTTAACTTGTCTTGAATTTTCAGACTCAACCTACGACCAGAGAGATACGAAAAATCGGATTCGTAATGCATTACGTAACATACCGAGAGCCGAAATTGAAGCTGCAGTTTTGTCTACCCATGAGAGGCTTCAGAATTTCGAGCATTTGCGGGGACAAACCTTTCTTTTTTAATTCGGTCCTTTTTAGGGCCACAACTTACATAATAAAAGGAATTAATTAGTTTAAAAAATAAAAATTTAAGAGATTTCCGTATAAAATATTCTTTGGCCTAAATTTTAGGTTAGGAACAAGATACCGAGATGCGGTTTTCCCGAGCTTGTTTAGGCATCATTTAGCTACTTTTTCATGAAAAAGAAATCATACCAATGCATTTAATTTTTTTGAGAAAAACCTGGAAAATATTTTCAAGTTTCGAAATGTCGAAAAAAAAAGCCCTCTAGCGGCGACATCTGAAACTAACAAAACTTCAAATATTGTAGCATTTTTAGCCCAAGAATAGCCCTTTTTAACTAGCCCAAGTTTGTTAAAATCGGCTCAGCCGTTTCGAATATTTAGGGTGTTTTTTACTGAAACCTTTGAATACCCCCCCACCACTTTATTTTTAGAGATGCAGCAAAAATTGTCAAACAAAAAAGATTCAGTTTATCCTCTACTTTAAAGATCATGTATTTTTTTGTTAGGTTAATATAGCGAAATTCACAGAAACATCACTTTCTTAGATTCATAACTTTTTTTTCCGCAAGCCTCTACGATGGATAGTTTCCCAGATACAGTACCTCGCATTCTTATTTGGCCACCCTGTACAAATTAGGCAGGCATTTCAAGCAGAGGTTACTTGCAATTTTGTGTATTTATTTTAAATTAATTAGTATCAATTAATGGTTTTTGATTGTGAAATGAATAAATTAAAGTTATTATATGAATATTGTTTAATTTTCAAATAATTAAACATGTAAACTCATATTAAGTTCAACCGGCAACGCCGCACCGGGATGCATTTGAAAAACAACCTTCAGACGCGAGACATCGACAGACAGTTTTTTTCATTACGCTACGATTAACACGTAGGCCAATATATTTACCGCGCAAAACTATAACGAACTTCTTAGGATTACGTGACGATTGTCAAGTCCGCCCTAAACTCATGATGGCGTGATTTGAGTTGGTCCTTGTCATCTCAAGCGGGAGAGAGAGACAGCATAAAAAGCTTAAAAAACTTCTAGAACAATTAGGCGGGGGAGAAGGGATAGAAATACGATGCAAAGCTCCTCGATGCTTCCTTAAAACCAGTGTCTAATTATCACTCAAGCAGAACACACGCAAACCAATATTTTCTGAATGATGTGATCATTTATTTTAATTCATTTTCATTAATATGTGCTAGTGCTTGTTAAGTACATATTAATTGTAATACTTGTTCATTGATTACTAGTTTAAGGTAATCCGTTGTTACGTTGTTGTTTTATTTTATTTAACAAGTTTAATAAATGGTTAAATAAAAGTGTTCATAGTTTTTTTTTGTTGAATGAAGTTGAGAAGACAATCCTAATACAGTCCATTTCACGAAATTCGAACTCAGATGCGGTTTAAAAAGGCGGTAACACATTGTTGGCCGTCCTGGGAAACTGGCACAACATAGGGTTATTCCAAACCCTCAACAAATATGAATAATAAATTAATTAATTAAAGTAGTTTTAAATTATCAAATTTTTTAATATAAGAATATGTTATCAAAATGCAAGATATTTAACTTCGCTTTGCACTTATCTTAATTATTATTTACGTTTTAATTATATACGATCGAGGGATGAAGAGGTGGGGTTCACAAGAAAAGATATTTTCCTTCTCGTAAAAGGTTAACTGCACGATACACAAGAAAATATCCTGAATATCATGCACAAAAAAGTGGAAAATGTATGCAAGAAAGAAATGATGTAAATCAACAGTTTAAGATTTTATGTACAAAAATGAAGGGAAACTGGAGGAGCACAAATAGAGACCAGATAATTTTTTTTAAAAAATATGAAGACTGGCTTAGCGTTAAAAAAAGATTCTGACATCAGATTATTAATCAGCAACCTAGAAAACTCCGGTATACGGAATTTAGAAAAATTTGCACCTTTTTTCGGCTCTTCGTCCGCCATATTGAAGCCGCCATTTTGAATTTTGAAATTCTGACATCAGATTTGTAATCAGCGACATAGAAAACCCGAGTATACGGAATTTAGAATAATTTGCACCTTTTTTCGAATCTCCGTCCCGCCATATTGAAGCCTCCATTTTGAATTTTGAAATTCTGACATCAGATTTGTAATCAGCGACCTAGAAAACCCGGATATACGGAATTTAGAACAATTTGCACCTTTTTTCGGCTCTTCGTCCGCCATATTGAAGCCGCCATTTTGAATTTTGAAATTCTGACATCAGATTTGTAATCAGCGACATAGAAAACCCGGGTATACGGAATTTAGAATAATTTGCACCTTTTTTCGAATCTTCGTCCGCCATATTGAAGCCGCCATTTTGAATTTTGAAATTCTGACATCAGATTCGTGATTGGCGAACCCCAAAACCCCTGAGTTAAAATTTTAAAGTAAATTCGTTAAATTCTTCACTGCTTGCCAGAAATTTTGGATTCGGCCCCACTTGCAACGGCATGATGGTGCATCAATCAAATGGGAGACTACTGCATTAAAAATCTTTCTGTTAAGGCATTGTAATTACGATTATGTACGGATTATATTTGTTGATGGCTTGCATACCCCAAAAAGCATACGATTAGCTTTATTATTATTTAAAAAATTTAAAAAAAATACAACTAAAACTAAAAATTTTGAGTGATCCTGTATAATAGTAACCTCAGATCACCCAATATTAAAATGGTATTTACTTATTCTGCAAATCTACGAGCTTTTGCGTTTGAATGAGTTTGTTCAAAGAATTACATAAAAATATTAGCATTGGCTAGTAGAAAAAGAATATACGGAGTCTGTAACGGAGTCCTGTAACGTAACATAACTGTTTAATTTTCAAACAATTAAACATATAAACTCATACTCATTCTTCAACCGGCAACGTCGCAGCAAAGACGTTTGGAAACTGTGCTCAGACGGGATAGTTTTTTTACTCTATTTCACAATAATATCACGCCATAATTCTAACCGTTTCGTCTAGACAATATAAAAAACCCACGCTAACGAACTTGCTAGAACAATTGTGCGAGCCAGCCGGGGAAGGGATAAATTTGAAACCGATAAACTTCGCCGATTTTAAATTCAGTTTGCATCGAGCCCTCATTATGAGCGCATACTCCGGGGTTACAGAAAACCTCGTAAATAAATTCATTTTTCATAATGCCTCTTAGTACGGCAAGTGAGTGTGTCTCTAGCTGCGAATCAGGCTAGGACCCTCCAGTGTGATTTCATCACTCATCCAGAACACACAAAAAATATTTTCTGACTGATGCGGTCCTTTAGTTTTTTACCTATGTGCTAGTGTTTGTTAAGCACATATGGTACTTATAATACTTTGTTCATTGATTACCAGTTAATGTAATCCTTTGTTACGTTGTTGTTTATTTATTTATTTATTTAACTTAAAATAAATCGTTAAATAAAGGTGTTAGTTGTTTTTTGTCAAATGAAGTTGAGAAGGCAAAATATTACAGTCCACTTAGAATACAACGATGCAGTTTAAAAAGGCGGTAACACATTGTTGGCCGTCCTGGGAAACTGGCACAACATAGGGTTTATTCCAGAACCCTCAACAATAACGTAATGTTACAAATGACACATTCATACAGCAGTAGACGTTTTCCGGGCCCTGCCCGCCAGTTCTACACAGTGGTGTTCGGATATTTGGTCAATGGTCAGTCAGTACTAAAATTTTAAGTTGAAAGGTGCTCAATGGCGTGATACCGCGTTTTCGAAAAGTGTACCATGTTTGGAAGATGAACACGACACTTCAAGTAGTGATGACGAACTGGTGTTGTTGTACCGAGCACATTGGGCAATTAACAGAAGACGAACACGATACGGTGAATACCATCATTTGATGGACGACTTACAGCTCGAAGATGATCGCTTCAGAACCTACTTTCGGTTGAGTAAACCTGAGTTCCAAGAGGTATTAGGTATGATCGAAAGCGATATTAAGAAAAAGGACACAAACTACAGGAAGACGATAAGCACCAGTGAGGGTGCGTTGTAACACGCAAGGTTAAACCGTAGTCGATGGTTAACGTAAATGGGGTTGTTGTAACACAAATTTTGAGACGGTCACCAGCTGGTTAACTACTCAAAAGTTTACTATCCGATTTCGGTAGTTTAACCTGTGTTTGGGGCATGAAACGTTAAAAAAATTTTTGTTCTATAAATTTGCTGTCATTGTTTGGGATTATTTTTTGGTTATATTTTATAATAACAGATGAACAAGTTTTTCAAGAATTATATTTAAATAAAATGTTTCCAAGACGAGCCAGGATTTTCAGGGAAAGAGAAAATCATTTTTTAAAACAGACTGACAATGAGTTTAGGGATAGATTCAGACTATCAGAAGACACTGTGATTCACATTATTGAGAAAATTAGAGAATGTATATCATACAGTAGATAAGAGTATGTACTGCTTATATAATTTATTTTATCATAATGGTAAATGTATATGCTTTTTAGATTTAATGCTGTAACTCCTGAAGGGAAAGTTTTAAGAGAACAGATTTCCTAAAAAGTCTGTTACGTCCTGTAACGTAACGTAACGTTACTCCGGTCTGAAATGGCCTTTAGATCTTCTTATTACAACTCGTGTCGACAATATTAAGATTGTAATTATTATCCTTAACTTTTTGTAACAAAATAATCGTCACATTATTGATTTTCTAAAGGTTGTAAGGCTTTTTCTTGCCACAAAGAAAAATATGCCTTACAAGTGACGCTTTAATACGGAGATCGCTCGAGCGCCAGTTTTTTTATGTGGTATGCTCCACAACCCTTAGAAACGGCCTCTTAGGGGCACAGGTAACTTCAGATGGAGATACGGTATTCTCCAGGGGTCTTGTTGATTTCAGACTCAATTATTTTTAACTTATTATATACCTTTAATAGCCCTGAAAAGAGGTAAGGTCTGTGAATATAAACCAGGAAATTATCGTGACACTTAAATTGTTTTTAACTATTATACAAAATAAAATTTGTTTGATATTTCAAAGCCCACCCAATTTAACCCTGAACAAAATAAAAGAAACGTTCGATTCGGCTTTATACTGACGGTAATGACGGAGTGACTCAATCAGACTTTAATTAAATTTATCAAATTACAAAAGCAAACGGAAAAATATAATAAGTTTTATTAAATATCTAAATTAAAACGGAAGAGTTATTTAGCCTTATTAATTTATGAAATAATTCGGCAGGGTTTGTCAAAATTTATTATGTTCTAAAATTAACAAGATAGTCAATAAATTTATTCCCAATTACCTATATTACATTAAATTAAAACAGGAGAGTTATCTAACCTTATTAATTATGAAATTTACTTGTCAAATTCGGAAATTAAAATCGGAAAAATTTTCTTACACTCTTTCTAAACAATGCTAATTAACCGGAAACCTTAATTAATCTTACTAAAGTATTTAACTTAAACCAGGTGAGTTAGTTAGCTTTCTTATCTTATGACATAAACAGGGTAAGTTTTAGATCGCGGGGATTGGGGAGCGATATTGTTTAAGGGTTCTGCCGAAGCCACCACGAAGATGAAATTCACGGACCTAAGCTCTCAGAAGCTGATATTGTTTGGGGGTTTTGCCGAAGCCACCACGAAGACAAGATCAGTCCCGAAGCTGTGAAAACCAAGACAAACCGGCCGAAACTCAGGTAGATATTGTTTGGGGGTTTTGCCGAAGCCACCACGAAGACAAGATCTGGTCCCAAGATTTCGGAAACTACTCGTCGAACTAAACTCGCAGTGGGTAGATATTGTTTGGGGGTTTTGCCGAAGCCACCACGAAGACAAGATCTGGTCCCAAAGCGTTGAAAACTATTTCACGACAACCTAACCGTGAAAACAAAACGTAAATAAATAGTTCGTTTCGGTATATTAATACGTTACAAAGTTAAGCGCGTTTTCTGAGCAAAATACGACGATTTTATTAACACGGCAAATACGGCGATAATTCAAATACGAAAATTACGGAAAATTAATGTTGTACCTCGGAGGTCTCAAACGGAATCAAAAACGGCTAATTAAATTTTAGTTCGACTACTTATTTCAGATCGCAGGAAAAGAATTAAATCTCATTTTAAAATTATTCTTCATCTAAGCTCTGAAATGTCCCTACTTCTCAAAATTTCTCCCACCTAGTTGACTTAATTCACGGTGCGCGCAGTTCTAGACCAAGACGGCGTTTTGTGACTTTGAAAATTTAAATGTACCCGGTGAGCCAAATAAAAATCGAACGTTTTATTTAATTTTAAATAAATTTTCATTTAATCCCGAAATTATTCCAATTATTTAATTTGTGAAAGATAGATTCATTACAAGGTTAGTAACAACCCTGCATCCGCATGTTTAACACCCTGTATCTCAAAAACTGTGCATTAGATCTCTCATGGGCCCATGGAGACATTTGATCAGGATATCATAAATTATACTAAATTTACAGCCAATTCGACTGGGACCCATTTTGCATAAGAAACGTGCGGGGTACTTTATTATTATCATTATAATTTCGAGACATATATTTAAAAATTAATTTGACAAAGAGAAACTGTTGACAACTATGAAAAGGGAAAACTAATGGTGCCAACTTAGGCCACTAATTAACAAAGTAATCAAAATTATATAAGCTAATAAACATAAAATTTATTATAAAATGAAACTTTCTTATACCAACATACAAAACGATCAGTCTATAAGTCATCAAAATATAAAGTTAAATGTAAATTCCATACAAGCAATTAATTTAACAAACTGCTTTTTAAATGTTCTTAATATTTTCCTAAGCAATAATAAGCAGTCGCCAAAGTATAGTATTATACTCGCATATAATGGCTATTATTCACACGGGTGATTTACGGTACTCGCCGTGTTATCTGAAATATTACAACAGAAAGATTGTATAATTGATCAGTGTTCATTTCTTTCGATTTCCTGAATATTTCACTATCAGCAAAATGATAAATGGAACAGAAAAGTTTTGACACAATACAAAGATAAATTTTTAATTCGCATTGGGGCTTTCAAAGTTTTTGATCATATCTAGTCAAATTGTCACTCTCTTCTTCGTAATCTTTAGATGACAAACAAAATACGGAATCGAGTTTGAAACTTAATTTATTTGATTAAATCTACTACTTTTGTTAAGTTGTCAAAATCCTTTTCTGCTTCATTAATCAGTTTTGCTGGCAGATTATAGAACATTTGCGTATTTTATCTTTTAGCCGATCTAGCGATTGACCTTACGCGTATTTGGAATATGTAATAACCCCACCAGAAGTAATAACCGGGGTAGTTTTAAGGTTACTTTTTACCTAGCTGCGTGTCTATCAAACCTTGGCAGAGCGGTCAATTAAGGCTTACTGAGTTTTATACCTGAAAGAAAATCCTAGAAGGGCGTGATCCCTGCAGCGATTCAGTGCAGAATATACCTTTGTCTCACGAAGTGTCTAAAACTCTCGGGGTTAGGGGATTTAAAAGAAACGCTTGCTAAAATTTAAATGAATCTATTGACTAATAAAAGAAAATGGTTAACAAGACATGACTACAATATTAAAATAATGACTATCCTTTACTACTACGAAAATGCATAAAATGATCCCAAAATGATAAAAAATTAAACTAATAATGAAAGAAACTAAAGAAATCGCTCTGTGGCGGTAAAATGAAACCACACGTAATATTTCTACTTGAAATTAAGTGACAAAAGGGTTAACGTGAAATTGAAACTTTGTTTCTACTAAATATCAGAAGTCCGCTAGTTACCTCACGATACATGTGACATAAAAGGAAAAGGTCCATTCAAGTACTGGATAAAATTTACGAACAAAGGTTAAATTTCTGATGCCTACAGACAGGCTTTACTGTATACAATACTTAACCCAACAACCGTTTTGGGAAGCACTCCTAATAGCGGGAAAAAAAATGCGAGAACAATTAACTGGAGTTAGACTTAACTCTCTACAAACAACACGAGTCGGTTCGAAATGAATAGAAGGGTTAAGAAAAATCGAATCAAATCTTACTCTTAGCTCGTCCTCAAATTGGGGTGAAATCTACAGCCCGGGAAATCCCTTGTAGACGTGGGGGCGACGAACGTATTCCTGGTTCTACGCCAAACCAAACTGTATCACTAGCGCAACGCGTCACTAACCGAACCGCGCGGTACGATAAAAAAAAACTCAAAATCAAAAAAACCAAACTTATTTTTCTCTACTAGAAAACGCAACTTTTACAGCGCGACCCGTGGACCACTAACGAGGGGTCCGTATATGATTACCGGCTCTCACCTCTCTTTTTCGTCCCCGCGATCAGAAAAACTTTACTTTTTATAAAATTTTGTCCCCTCTTTGTTGGAGGGATACTATTTTTCCTCAACTTATTAGACGGTCCAATCGCGATCATTTTCTTGGACGCCATTACAATTGTCTTATAGACTGACCAATCACGCGTACTCCGTTATTGTTTATCATACAAATTACTAGAAATGAAAATAATGCCAATTCGGCACTTTTGTCTTTTGTGTTACATTGTAAAGGAACTTTGACCAGAAAAATTGTTTATGACATCCAATATTTAATTTCCTTGAATTAAAACAGAACGGTGTCGGATTGCTCAACTTATATTTTGAAATTTTCAACAAGCAACAAAATTTTTTATGGTTTTTGCAAAGCTTGCATTGTGGTAATTTTCTAGATGATTCGATTTTTCTACTGTTTGAACCGCTAGTTATTTACTTTGACTATACCGAGTGTTTTAAAATTATCTATAACTTTCATTTATTTCTTTCGCCATTTTTCCAGATATTACAAATACCAAAAGGCAGATCTTGGTATATCGAATTAAATTCTAATCTCGTTTCGCCCAGATACAATTTTCTTGTCTCACAGCAATACATTTTGTTTTACAAAATTAAATCTGAAACACAAAATTCTACAAAAACGTAAAGACTGACTTCTACTGGGTGTCTTATTTATAATTAAAGATGGAACAACTATCGATGGGTACTCTGATTTAAAATATGAGATTGAACGAATCATGTTTCAGTAAAATGTATTTCGTTTTTAAAATTAAAGTTGATAAATGATATAATTTTATTACTTTATCCCACTAAATGTTACGCTACTGTCCAAATATTATTTGGAATTTCTTAATACATTCTGTAGTAATACTCACAGGGTCATATGAGTTTCTACACTATGCGCCAGGCAGTGGCCCAATCCGGCTAGGCCACTGGATAGTTAGGGGTTGGCTTGTGTTGATCATCTTAGGTCAGGGTGTAGCCTGTTAACCTCGTTGTTATTGCGTTGATGTGAATGCGGCACATACATTGTATCTGAAATGGGGTGCAGACTAAATACGTAAACAAAAAACATGCGCAGCAACGTTGTCAGAAATTCCTTAACCTCTAACTTCGTTGTTATCGCGTAGAACATACACTATATCTGCGTATGTTTTTTGTTTACGTTTGCCAATAACTGTCAAATTTGTCAACTAAATTAAAAAAGTATAAACACAAGTTTATTTAGGTAAGTTCGCCCCTGCTTTCTTCTAATCGGTACATTTATTCATGAGTTTCTCGGACTACCTGCAAATTCATGAGTCACTCATTTTGCACGTTCTAACCAATGTCCGTGTCGACTATACTAAGTTCTGGAATGTTTTTTTTTGCGGAGGTCAAGAAAACCCTAAACTATCAAGAATCTCCTTTCCAGGCATACTTACTAAAAACTTCACCCCCTGTCTGACCGAAGCCTCCGCTGATACTTGAGCCTATCGGCCTATTGTATCTTCCCTCTCTTTATATGTTTACAATACTCAATCCAGTACTTTAGTGCTTTGTACAAGCTTGTACAGGTCCTGTACTGGGTGGTAGTTGTATAGTTCTGGTTCACTTATTGGCTGCCCAAAAATTTTCTGTCTTTTGCGGTTCAGTCCCTCGCATCTACAAAGTGTATCTGTTACTGTTTCTGCTTCCTTACCGCAGAGTCTGCAAATAAGGTCACCATTGTACAGTCCCATCTTGCTGAGGTATCCTTTTACACGCGCATGGCCAGTGAGGAGTCCTGTAACGATTTTCAGTTGGCTCCTGTTCATCTTTAACAGGTCTGCCGCTCTTTTGTGGCACGGTCTTTTCCGTGTTTGTTTCCTGGGACGTTTTCACAGTAATTTTTCTGTTAGTCCCAAGTACAGCTTATTACAGACACTCTTGCTGTACGCTTTGGTACCAGTTCTGGGATGTTACGAAGGGCTAATCATTTGGCTCGCTGTTTTAGGGTGTGCGAATACTCTTAATGCCAGCGACGCCAAATATCTTGATGGATGCGCTGTAATAATTGCCACCTAGAGAGGCGATTCAGGAGGAATTGTTCGAAACTGGGAACGGGAAATGCGTTTAAAGGCTCGATGTTCAAGAAATGACCGGGAGTTGATATCGTCGATATCATTAGAAATTGGAACTAACGGTCTAGAATTTAAAATATATTCTATGAGTGTCAGAATGGTATAGAATTCTTTATACGTGAGAATTTGATCACCTACGACGCGACGAAGGTATGTTTTAACGTTTTTAACGCCAGCTTAGGCTGGACCATTAAAGTGAGGGACTATCCCAGACAGCACCGGATATTCCATAAATATGCATAGAATATTCTCTTTGGGATATTGGATTATTCCTAGAATGTGCTGCTGGCGAAAATTTTAGATATTCCCAGAATGTTATGAGGAATATTCCCCGAATATCCAGAATATACCCAGAATGTTCCAGGAATATTCTAAAAAGAATATTCGTATAATATCTTCTAAGAATATTCCTTGTATATTCCAAGAATATTCAAAGTGATTCGAGAATATTTTTCATATTCCCGGAATATTCAGAATATACCCAGAATATTCCAGGAATATCCTAAAAAGAATATTCCTATAATATCTTCTGAGAATATTCCTTGTATATTCCAAGAATATTCAAAGTGATTCAAGAATATTTCTCATATTCCCGGAATATTCGGAATATACCCAGAATATTCCAGGAATGTCCTAAAAAGAATATTCCTATAAGATCTGCTGAGAATATTCCTTGTATATTCCAAGAGTATTCAAAGTAATTCAGAAATATTATAGTAATATTCCCTAAATATCCTAATGAGTTTTCAAAAAAAAATCTCACTAATCTGTTGAAAGCTTCTTTATTTTCCAATATTATTTCTACATGATCCAACATTTGTGTATTTTGTATAAGAAAGTCCAAAAAGAAATCCAATATATTCGTATTGTCAATAACGAATGGTAAAGATGTTCCTTTGAATAAATCTGTGAGGGTATCAACTTTGTCAGAAAGTTCTTGCGACTGTCGGGTGCATTCTTTCATCAATTTGCAATATTTGGCCAATATTTCAATACACGTTTTTCTGAATTTGAAGTTTCATTTTGTTCAAAACGCCTAAAAATGAAATGATCAGTGGTATACCCAATGAAATTTTTATGTAATGAAATTAATAAATGTGTAGGTACTTTACTTACTTATGAGGCACAAACACACAGTAATACCACAGTAGTCTTACAACTTCAACTTCCATCAAATTATCTACATATTTTACGTGCAAAAACCACGAAAGATACAAGCGTAATTGTAGACAAAAAGAGATGTCAAATGTCAATTGCCTTGAGGTTAAGCTACGATTACTCGGTAAACGACAGACGCTATAACGTAGTATGGTTCTGATTGGTCGTTTATCCTACCAATCATAAATTGGTTATTACAATAGTGTATTTTTTCAATTTGCCTGAACAAAAACTCATCTAATTGCATTTTCGTTTCACTTTTTTCATAAGTTTCCTTTATTTTGATAATGGTAATTGATTTCATAGAAATAAGGGAGAATATTCTAGGAATATTCCATTGATATTCATACATGATTTTTCCATGAATGTTCACACAGGATTCCTACAGGAATATTCTAACCAGAATATCCATAGTATATTCTCCCGAGAATATTCCAGGAATATTCCAATATGAATATTCCTGGAATATGCTAGAGGCATGTGTATATTCTAGGAATATTCCATGGATATTGGAATATTCTTTTCTCTTTTCGGATATTTAGAGAATATTCTAGGAATATCCCGTGCAGTCTGGGAGGAAACCATTGAATAGTGGCGGCCTGTTCCACAAAACAGAGAAATTCACGTTTTGCATCTATTAAATTGATGCCACAATCACTATACATCTGTGAAACTCTTCCACGTCTAGCAATACATTATTCAATTTTTAACTTTAACACTCTGTATTTCGGAAACAAGAAACATTTTAAATATTTGGTTTAATCCTCATATTTTAAATCAAACTATCTTTAAATGGTCCCGTTATCAATGAGACGCACTGTACACAGAGTAAAGCATTTCGAAGTTTCATAGATCTGTATTGAAGATTTCGAAAATAATGTTTTTAAATACGACATTTATAAATAGTTGAATTTTCAACTGAACGTTTTCAATTATTCAATTAAGTAGTTTAAATATATATATATATATATATATAACGTTTTCAATTATTCAATTAAGTATATATATATATATATATATATATATATATATATATATATATATATATATATATATATATATATATATATATATATATATACCGGTAATCTTACGTACTGGCACCAAAAACTAAATCGACGTATACAAACCCGGAATTGTAGAGAGATAAGAGGTTCTACCGGCACCTTATATATGTTTTGACTGTATATGCTGTCTGGCACCATATATATTATTTCAGAATACACTTTTCAATTTTATCTTGGACAGACATATTCGACTCGAACGCTTAACGAGGTTGGGGCGTTAGACAAGAATAATGAAAAATCTGAAAAAATATTTTTCTATAAAAAAAACCTAAAGTCAAAAAGTTAAAAAACTTTTAATCCTAGATATAGCATACAAACAGTACATTTTTATTCGAGCAAATAACCAATAGCCCAGTTGTCAGAGAGTTTGACCTCGTCAAAATGTGATATCGATGAAACTTGGCATTTAAGTACTTGAAACGGTGCAGAAAACGATAAAAAAATCTTTGCTGCTCTAAAGTGTATGCTAACTTTACAATTTTGAAAATAAAATCGTAAATTTGGTTTTTCCATTATATCTCGAAAATAAAAAATTCGAATTACTAATAGCACCACGTGAAAGAGCGGAAAATTTTACTAAAAATTATATTATAAGTTATTTTTAAAAAGAATTTGTATTACTATAAAAAATTTTATTTTATATAAATCAATTTCTAAATTATTTTTAACTTTATTAAAAAAAAATAATTTCTGATTTATATAAACACTATTTTGAAAATAAAAATTGCGTCGAATGAAAATGAAAATGAAATGAAAATTGTAAAACATAAGTTTTACTAAACCCAGATAATCTTCATTTTAATTATATTTAAATCAAGTATAATAATGATAAATCTACAAGGATTTTTTTTTGTTATGCCTCTATTAATAGATATCTTCACTTTTATAAAAAGCAGTGAGAATTTTTGAAATTATAACTGCCCATCAAATTTTCTATGAGAAAACAAAAAAAAATTTAAAAATTAATGGATTCCTGAGAAAGCTTAGAGTCTCCTCTTTAAAATGCTTCCTCTTTTGTTTTTTTGCTTACAATTTACACAAAGATACTTTAGTTTTTCGTTCGTTCGCCTGAATATTTGAATTCAACGGCTCGGCGCGCGTCGAGTTTTCGAATTTGCTTTCTTATTTTTAATAATTTTTTACAGTAATACAATTTTTTTTAACTAACTTTAACTTTTTAACTTTAAATATAATTTTTAGTACAATTTTCCGCTCTTTTGGTGCTATTAGTTTTTCAAAATTTTTTTTCGATTTTATTTTCGAAATTGTGAAGTTAGCATATACTTTAGAGCAGCAAAGATTTTTTTTATCGTTTTCTACACCCATTCAAGTACTTAAATGCCAAGTTTCATCGAGATCACATTTTGTGCGAGCTGTTGGTCAATATCCTTCTCTGGCAATGCATATTTTAATATTTATTCCAATTTTATAATGAGACTTTTAATTAAAAAAAAATACTATTAAACGTTCGTAAACTGTTGAATCTGTCTTTTTAATTAATAATTTCTATTAAGTCATTTTAATTTGAAGTCTTGTAATTTTTGCCAAAATCGCGTAGGTATTCTAAAAAATGCTCTAGGTTAGAATATACAGTATATCCACAAATGGAATCGAAAAGTGGAAAAAAATATTATTTTAGTTTATTCTTTAGAAAAATCTTAATAAAGTCCATAAAATAAGATCAGAATATCCAAATCTTAGAATACCTGTACGGTGTCTTAAAAAGTAAAAATGTATCAATAGAAAACTAACATTACTTATTATTATTCACAAAATGTTTAGGAATTAAAATAAAATATAAATATAAATTTTCAAATTAAAAATTAAATTTCAGTTTTTAAAACATAAAAATTAGTCTTATGGACAAATAAGATTGGCAAATCCAAATTTTAGTTCATTTGTAAAAACACAAATGTACTAAGAAATTAATTAAATGAGAAAACTTTATTATTAATTAATTGACACAAATTGCACAATTGTTAATATTTTAAAATGAGCCACATTGTTTAAACAAAATTGCACTATATTCTAAGTATAAGTGAACAATTTTTATATTATTTCATTTTGTTATTGCTTTCTTTGCAAAAAAATAAAATTTTAGAGATTCCGTAGATATTGATATAAGTAAAGGTTCCATTTGAGGGTTTTTGATGTAAAAATTTTTAGTTTGGACAACAACTTACTTATATAAACATTTTGAGTAAAATACTAAATAATCTTAGTTACTTTTTAATATTCTTACACATTTTCTTAATTTTCTACATGTAACTTAAAATTGTGATAAACGAATCTTATTTTTTTGACAAACATGATTTTTTTATAACGAATAACTTTCTCGTAAAATTAAGATTTTGTTTTAGTGGTTCTTGATAAAAGAGGGGTTTTTAATGCCGAAATGTTATTATCTATATAATTTTTAATTAAAGAGCTTGCACCGCAATCCGTTAAAATACCTACCAAGTTTTTGTAAAGATTTTTCAACAATTTTTTAGTGGTGCCACAAAGTTTATATAATATAATAACTTGAAATGTATATCCTTTTGGCACCATATATTATTTCAATTTTATTTTGAAAAGAAGTATTCGCCTCGGAGGTTGAGGCGTTAGACAAAAATTGTTTTTTATTAATTTTCCAATTTTTTAAAAACTTAATTTTACTTTAAAGTGCTTCTAATTTTTTTAAATTATTACCTAATTTTTATACATAAATTTATAAATTGCGGATATTTACATAAATTTAATTTTTTTATTACTATAGTCTATTTTTATGTATGAGAGAGTATTAAAATAATAAAGCGTTCGTAATCCATAGGCGTACCACTTCTTTTAGTAGACAGTTAAAATATTTTGTGAAGTTATACCTCGAGTATTTTCGTATGAAATAACCTTTGTATAAATATAATAAATATATCGGGTGTACACTTATATTTTCACCTAATTAACCTGCTTATAACTTCTAAACAGCTGAAGGTAAAAAAGTGCAATTTTTTCTAAAATATTTTATTTTTCCACAAGGTATGTTAAGAACATTGTGTCAAACGGGTTATGTAGGTATAAGGGTTTAAACTTTGACTTTTAAACAACGTTACGTTCATAAATAATAATTTTAATATAAAAACTACTTCTTACCTACAAATCCAAATCAGAATCGAAATCAGAAGATGAACTGTCGCAACCAATATTTACAATGAGTGGCTCGATCATTTGATCAGTAATATTGTCCAACTTCCACATTTTCTCTTCTTCTTTAATCGTATGATTTACTGCCTTTTCCCAGTTTTCAGGCTTCACATTATTTACAGCCTCCAAAAACAACTGTTTAACATCACTCATTTTAAAAGAATTATTTTTTCTTGAAACTCCTCCCTTTATCTGTGCCCATATCAGTTCAATCGGGTTTACTTCGCAATGATATGGTGGTGATCTAACCACCGTCATCCCACGATTTTTTGCAATTTCATCAATTTCATATTTTTTTAATTTCTCTTTATGAAGGGAACACAAATGATACAGTTCTCTTCTCACAGAACCGGGATGGAACTTAATATTCTTTGAATTTAGCCAATTCTGTAAATCTTTTTTTAACCACTTGGTTGTGGGCATTTTTTCTGTAAGTCTCGAGTGATAACTTGCATTATCCATTACTATTATACAGTTCTGAGGAAGAAGATCTATCATTTGTTCGAACCACTCTTTAAAGACATCAGCATTCATGTCCTCATGGTAGTCACCGGTACGAGTAGATTCAAAAGTCAATAAACCACCTTTAACAAAACCGTTTGAACTACCGATGTGTACTATTATCAGTCTGCGCCCCTTTCCTGATGGTGGATTTAAACCAGTAGATAAATTATTTAAAAAAGCCTGTCTTCGACTTGTAACAGTTTCATCTTGCCAAAATTTATTTGGTGTATGTCCCTCGTTGATCCATGTTTGATCTAAATAAAATATATTTCTTCTTTGGTTTCTCATTTCTTTTATAGTCCTTAGGTAATTTCTTCTCCATACTACAATATCGCTTCTTTCTATTAAAATAGACTTTCTGGAATGCTTTTTCCATAGAAAACCTATTTCTTTTAAAAGTTTCCATAGTGTGCTTCCACTCATTTCAGGGTAATCCTTATCATCTCGAACCGTGGCAAGAACTTTGTCTACTGTCGGAAATTCTTTTCTAAAGAAGAACGCATGCACTTTCCTTCGAAGTCTTTCTTTCAAATGATTTTCTATTTGAAATTTTGGTTTTCCTGGAGCTTTACGTGCTGTTTGAAACTCGCCACATTTCTCTTCTTTAACAACTCTGTAAATCGTAGATTTCCCAACACCAAGCTTACTACTAACTAATTCCACTGTGTCATCAACACTTTTACATAAATGTTTGTCTGTAAATGATTTAAAACAATTAAATATTAATGTTTTTTCATTAACTGTTAAAGGACCGATTTTTTGTCGTTTACGCGGTACTTCCAAATTTTCCATGATCACACTAGAATTCATAATAGACTGCACACTGCACCTTGCATGTTGCAACTAAACGACATTTAGTAAGCTGTCAAGAATACACAACTGGACCTCCTTACTAAATGGAAAACCTACAATCGCATTTTCGGTGAAATTTGTTGGTAAGGGATTTATCTACTTATAATTCGATTACTGTAAGAAATTTTTGGAATTAAAATAAAACAAAATTGGCAAATAGGTACTTATTGAAAATAATCTTAAGATACGGCAATGTTATCTTTAATACACAGGGCTTTTGGCCTGTCCAAACCTTTTTCTATTGTTCTGTACAGCTTGTGGTTATAAAAGACCAATAAAACACCCAAAACTTGTATTAGCTCAGGTACATTTATGACAATTTTAGGAAATATTTAGATTATTCCGTAAAAATATTTAAAATGACCGTACTAAGTTTTGCATTAGAAATGCTGTTTTATTACTCTCTCATTCATAAAAATAGACCATAAGTTAGGACAAAAAATTCAAAAGATTCAATGGATCTAAATAAGTAAATAATTATAATCAATGGAGTGGCGAACAAAAAACTAAAACTGTAAAAAGTTACCTTGAAAATATTAAAAATGGCAAAAGGTCTTAGATATTATATTTTTTAATAAATATAAAAAAATAATCGGTTTGGTTGTTATTAAAATAATTGATTATTTATGGATACCGCTATTATAATTTAAAATTAAAATCTAATTTTAATTATTTAAATGTAAAAATGTGAAGTGTAAAATGTAAGTGTAAATGTAAAAATGTAAAGTGTAAAATGTAAGTGTAAATGTAAAAATGTAAAGTGTAAAATGTAAGTGTAAATGTAAAAATTACTCTTGAGAAATGAATTGGCGTTCTATCGAAATTTTGTAAAAACACAACTTAATTAACTAAGAAATTAATAAAATGACTAAAATTATCAACATTATTTATTATTTTACACAAAATGCATAATTGTTTATAATTTAAAATGAGCCTTTGTGAAACAAAATTGCACTATTTGATTTATTTTACGTAACCTCTCATCTCCATACATTTTTCTGCTCTTAAAATACATAATTCTTTTTAAACTTTCAGAAATTTTTTAAAGATATTTTATAATTAATAATAATAATAGTACTTTATTGACAAAGTCAAATGGCCATCGACCGAGGTCCTTCAGCAATTGATATTTTATTTATTTAAAGCTTAAGTACTTATTGTTTTGTAAAAGACAGATTGTATATTTCTAGGAAGTTAATAAAAAAAATTAAAGCTTTTTTTGTAAAAAAAAAATAAAATTTTAAAGATAGCATCGATATTATTATAAGTAATTGTTTCATTTAAATAAAAAAAAGGTTTTTGATTATTAAAAATTTTTGTGTAAAATAATACATAATCCTTATTACTTTTTAATTCTTTTACACATTTTCCTAATTTAAAAACATTTAAGACTTTCATATGCAAATCTTATTTTTTTTTTAGAAGCACGATATTTTGTAGACTGACTTTATTTATGTCATAAAGTATAAATAACAGTATATTCTGTAACAAGGTTGGAATGAGAATTCGACACAAGTGGAGGAACCACGAGTGTCGGATCTTCATTCCAACAGAGTAACAAACTGTACTTTCTCCACGACCACAGAAAGTAGAAATTAAATATATTAAAATGAAACCTCAATCTCTCAACATTGTGGCGGTAGTATTTGTTTAATTTTCAAATAATTAAACATGTAAACTCATATTAAGTTCAACCGGCAACGCCGCACCGGGATGCATTTGAAAAACAACCTTCAGACGCGAGACATCGACAAACAGTTTTTTTTTTCATTACGCTACGATTAACACGTAGGCCAATATATTTACCGCGCAAAACTATAACGAACTTCTTAGGATTACGTGACGATTGTCAAGTCCGCCCTAAACTCATGATGGCGTGATTTGAGTTGGTCCTTGTCATCTCAAGCGGGAGAGAGAGACAGCATAAAAAGCTTAAAAAACTTCTAGAACAATTAGGCGGGGGAGAAGGGATAGAAATACGATGCAAAGCTCCTCGATGCTTCCTTAAAACCAGTGTCTAATTATCACTCAAGCAGAACACACGCAAACCAATATTTTCTTAATGATGTGATCATTTATTTTAATTCATTTTCATTAATATGTGCTAGTGCTTGTTAAGTACATATTAATTGTAATACTTGTTCATTGATTACTAGTTTAAGGTAATCCGTTGTTACGTTGTTGTTTTATTTTATTTAACAAGTTTAATAAATGGTTAAATAAAAGTGTTCATAGTTTTTTTGTTGAATGAAGTTGAGAAGACAATCCTAATACAGTCCATTTCACGAAATTCGAACTCAGATGCGGTTTAAAAAGGCGGTAACACATTGTTGGCCGTCCTGGGAAACTGGCACAACATAGGGTTATTCCAAACCCTCAACATGGTCCAATCGATCCGGATTTAAACCAGAGAAAAAATTTCTTTCTTCAACTCTCCAGGAATAGTCCAGAGATTCTTCAATGATCCTGAGCGATTCCAGAGATTCTTCAATGATCCTGAGCGATCCAGTTCAATTCTTCAACTTCATCAGTAGGCCTATGGTGGCTTAAAAACTTCAAGCAACTTCAAACCTTCAAGCAACTCTTCACAGCAAGAAATTGTAAGGTATTTTTTGTAAAACTCATTTAAACTCGTTGTAACCACTTAAAAGCGGTCCGATAACAATCGTAGGCTTGTGGTAAATTAATGCACACATTTTTTCGTTACATTTACGTATAAAAAACTTTCATTGTATTTTAAACTTACCAAATTCTCGGCGCATGCGCTAACTAGCCGGCCGTAGATATTTATTTACTTACTTCACTGTAAACTATCAAACATTTATAAAAAAGAAAACATTTCGTACTTGTATGTTCTGCATATTTTTAGCTATAAAGTCGAGATACATGTATTTTTTCATTTTTTCTTAACATATAAAACATTGTCGCATTCTATACATTTTTTCTGTAGGAATTTGTACTTATATAATTGTCGCATATTTTTAACCAATAATACATTGCATCTACTTGTATTTACGTATTTTTATCGTACATATTTTGTGTTCTAACAGAAAGAACAAATTTTCACACAATCAAAATCTACAATTCAAAAATGAACTCAATTTTCATATATACAAACATTTCTCTGTCAAAAATTGAAAAATTGTTCTCGCTACCAAATTTCTTCGCAATCATTCAGAAAATATGCATTCGTATTTTTACATTTCGTGTAAACAGCACGAAAGTTTATTAAAAAATAACTAGGCTTTTAAAACGCCACCTTTCCAAGTTAAGAATCAACAATTCAACTCGTTCACTATACAAACACAATTTTAAAAAACTCGTATCGTTCGTAATTAAAACAAATTTTCGTACAAGAAAATCGCACTAATAATCAAATCGCATTTATTCTTAACTTACTTTTTCCATTTGCCGACGGCAAAAAATAATTCTCGCATTGTTCAAATAGTTCGCAACAAATCATTTCGTTAAACAAATTCGTAAAAAACTTAGCTGATGAATCTTTCAATATTCCCTCCTACATTGATCTTTGGCAGGAGCGGATGTATACTACAAATCTAAAAACCCGTAGATATGGTTCTACGATTCTACAAATAAATCGCTAAACAATATTTAAAACTCAAATCACAAACATTCGCTATTTTTACAATCAAACCTTATTCTTAAAATTCGCTTTCGTCACAAACACAAAACAACAGCTGGTCGTTGTTTCGAGATCTAATATCTCACTTAATAAATAAAAATCATTTTTTAACTTACAACTCAATACTATAAAAACATTTTACTATTTTTCCATTTTTTATACAAGGTGTTCTTCAAAAATAAGACACCTCCCTTATATTCTAGAAACTAGCGCCGCATCAGAGGTACAAAAGGGCTGCATACCCTTATATTTTTATTCTCGTTCATAGGGAAAATTATCCCTTAGCAACAGGCTCTCCATAGCCAAACAATTTTCAATCTATCGTTCATTGCACATACTTTTCTATTTTTTCGTTTTGCACTCAAGAAGAAGTTCTTTATTTAAAGACTTCTTGTATCTCGTTCATTTTCGCATTTTCAATCTAAAGGGAAGTCCTTCATTTTATAGCAAGGCTCCTGTACTATTTTTATTCGCATTCGTTCGCATTATTATTCTATAGGGTGATCTACTAAAAGATTATACCCTCTTTGACAAACATATTTTAAATCCTCGCTAACAATTTATACTTTTTTCTATAGGGTGATCTACTAAACGATTATACCCTCTTCTAGCAAACATATTTCAATTTTCGTTGACAATTTTACACTTTTTTCTATAGGGTGATCTACTAAAAGATTATACCTTCTCTTGCAAATATATTTTGATTTTTCTCTAACGACAAACATTTAAATTTCTAGCAATTCTACTTTTCATTTTGGGGGAAACTACCCTCAGGGATATTGGATGCCCAGACTCTATGACAAAAATAAGATGATCTCTATGGTGAGACATCTCCCTTTGGTACCTTTCAGATCTAAGGGGTTGTATGGGGAAACTACCCCCAGGGATATTGGATGCCCAGACTCTGTCAATCAACAATGCCAGGTGATCTCTATGGTGAGACACCTCCCTTTGGTGCCAAACTAGGTCCAAGGGGTTGTAGACGGGATACTAAAATGCCCAGTTATGTATCGTTTTAAAATTCATTTGCGAGGAAAGTTATTTTGGGCCGAGGTAGTCGTTATAGAGAGAGGGCTAAGGGGTTGATCTGGGATACCTCTGCCAGCAGATCTGAGAAAAAGCCAACGCCTGGAGTTGCAATTTTCGCAAATTATGTTAACAAAAAAAACTCTTGTCAACTGTATAGGGAAACTACCCTCTTTAACAAATAAAAACTTTAAAAATGTCCTTCTAATAAGGCTCTATTTTCAGGATTACTTATCCATTTATCACACTTTTTCATGTATTCAACTTTCAGGGAAAACTACCCTCAAACAATTATTTTTATCATAAACATTCTTTGACATTTCTACTTTACTTTGTACCAAAAATCCTCTGATGTGGCCAAAAAAGGTGTTCGTACATTCATTCCAATTGTTGTACTGGAAAAAACATTCCACAACAAAAAACTATTCGTTAAATCAAACCTTTCTACTTTTATACATACAAGGGATCAATAACCCATCATTTTAAAAAACCAAACAAAAATCAATCAAATAAACTACATAAATAAATCTTAAAAACAAAATAAAACAAAACGCATTCATTTTAATTGTCGCTTTCACGAAACATACTTACATTCAAAGTTCTTGAAACCTACCCTGACAGGGATGGTAACATTCGTTCGATTAAAAATTCATCTAACGGCAGTACTTACGTAAGACCGATCACTAAAGTCGTCCCTATTGGTGGCAACGACATTGATCAACCCCAATAAACGCTTTATTTTACTTTCCTTTTGTTATATTTTTGTCTGTGTACAGGCATTAATATTTGTCGCATCTAACCGCATATGTAAACTCATTCTTTTCTATCCTCTCCTTCAAAACCCCATCGACATATACAAATGTAAAATTTTGTTACACTCGGATCGCGCACCAGCAAAGGTGACGTTCCCTTAGCGTTTACGCAATTTTTGAAAAAAAGAAGAGTCCATGGTGGGTACTAATTTAAATTTTAATAGCCGACCCCGGGGGCTATTGGGGAAAATAAATATATATATATAGGAGTCTCAGACAGGTTGTCAAAGGAGCTCCTAGGGTTTTTAATGAAGGATGCCATTATGCTGACAGCAGGCATACCTTCAAATATTTCATACGTTTTATCTTTTTCATTCATACAAGGTGATACGAAACCTTTAACGGGAGATACTCCTGCTATTGCACTTCTGCTTGAATTGCACAAGGCACTTCATTTTATAGCAAAGACCTTAAACAAGCAGTGATGCAATTTCTATTTTTCATTTTTTTTTCCTTCTTCATTTTTTATATATCCATCATTCAGAAACCTTTACATTTTTTTCACTTTTCATACAGGGTGATCTCATCCAAAGATTATACCCTAGGGACATTTCGTGCCCACATTCTCTGACAATTCTTTTCATACAGGGTGAGAGTATACCCTTAGGATTTTATATCCATCCAAATATTCTAAACATTTTCATACAGGGTGATTCCCACAAGCGGAAAATATTCCCAAATATTTTAAACTTTTTCATTTTTTCTACTTTCATACAGGGTGATCGTATACCCTTGGGATTTCTTTTGCCCATTTTGTTATTGTAGGCTGAGGTAGTCGTTATAGAGAGAGGGCTAAGGAATTGATCTGGGATATTCCTGCTAGCAGATCTGGGAAAGCCAACGCCTATAGTTGCAATTTTTGCAAATGTTGCTAAGATTTTGGCATGTTTTGTTTTTTAATTCCAAATAAGGAACATGGCTCGGTGATGCCTAATCACAAATCGTTTGTACAAATCATATCTTTTATTAAACTTATGCGCCCACAAGCGGCCAGGATTCAAATATCCAATTTTTATTAAACTATGCGCCCACAAGCGGCCAGGATTCAAATATCCAATTTTTATTAAACTATGCGCCCACAAGCGGCCAGGATTCAAATATCCAATTTTTATTAAACTATGCGCCCACAAGCGGCCAGGATCCAAATATCCAAATATTTAAAACTTTTTACATTTTTTCAAACTTATTCCAATTAAACTCTGAAACTACAGGGTGATGACCTAAATTACTAAAATTTTTTTTTTTAAAAAAAAAAAAAAAAAAAACTTTCAATACCAATGCGTCGCTATACTCCGTCTCTTTTCGCGGGGGGAGAATGTTTAATTTTCAAATAATTAAACATGTAAACTCATATTAAGTTCAACCGGCAACGCCGCACCGGGATGCATTTGAAAAACAACCTTCAGACGCGAGACATCGACAAACAGTTTTTTTTTCATTACGCTACGATTAACACGTAGGCCAATATATTTACCGCGCAAAACTATAACGAACTTCTTAGGATTACGTGACGATTGTCAAGTCCGCCCTAAACTCATGATGGCGTGATTTGAGTTGGTCCTTGTCATCTCAAGCGGGAGAGAGAGACAGCATAAAAAGCTTAAAAAACTTCTAGAACAATTAGGCGGGGGAGAAGGGATAGAAATACGATGCAAAGCTCCTCGATGCTTCCTTAAAACCAGTGTCTAATTATCACTCAAGCAGAACACACGCAAACCAATATTTTCTGAATGATGTGATCATTTATTTTAATTCATTTTCATTAATATGTGCTAGTGCTTGTTAAGTACATATTAATTGTAATACTTGTTCATTGATTACTAGTTTAAGGTAATCCGTTGTTACGTTGTTGTTTTATTTTATTTAACAAGTTTAATAAATGGTTAAATAAAAGTGTTCATAGTTTTTTTTGTTGAATGAAGTTGAGAAGACAATCCTAATACAGTCCATTTCACGAAATTCGAACTCAGATGCGGTTTAAAAAGGCGGTAACACATTGTTGGCCGTCCTGGGAAACTGGCACAACATAGGGTTATTCCAAACCCTCAACAGTATTTTTATATTCAAGCTTGGATTTTTGCGGTAGCAAATTCTACATCTGAATCGTTTGATTTTCTTCTCCTTTTTAATAAATTAAAAGTTTTTACAAACCAATATTAAGACCACGTCAACTAATTCGACATTCATGGCAAACCTTATTTTTTTAAACAAGTATGGAATAAAGAGTATCTCTAGTGATAGAATGAAGTACGTATAAAATACATAAGAGACAAATGTTTCAGAATTTTCTTTCAATCTCAAGAGCGAGAATGTTTCTTTTCTGTTATTATAAGTGATTTCAGAATAACTACATTCAGTAATGGCCATGGAGAAATTTTTTTAGTGATTCTTGATAATTCCCAAATGTTATTATTTATATTATTTTTAATAAAATAATTTATGAAAAATTATAATTCTACCTATTAAAGCATGAATCGCAATCCAAAAGCAAGATTTACCTCTTAAGCTTACATCGCAAATATCAAGTTGTTTATTTTTACATCGCATTCACAAAACACGACTAAAAGGTGCTTGAACGTACTTTCGTTCATGGTGCCACAACGCTTCGGTCGCGTCCTGGTGCTTGTACGTAGCGTATGCTATAGACGAGTCGGGGTGACCCCTGGGGAGTATACGGATTAACTAAAATCGGGTTTTTACATATAAATGGTCCAAGTGGCACCCTCCTGAAAATTGATGTGGGGCATCCTGGGGTGCTCAAGATACCAAAAATGACTTAAAACTTTGTGGCACCAAAAATTGGTGCCACAACGTTTTATATGGTGCCACAACGTTATATAAGGTCGTTTTTGGTACCGGAACGTAGGGTTATATATATATATATATATATATATATATATATATATATATATATATATATATATATATATATATATATATAATATAATATATATATATAATACCGAAACCGACCTGGGAATGACGGGCTCCTTGAATAATAAAATCAAAGTGTTGGTTTGGTTAACAACCTTCCAACTCGCGTCTGAATCTTTGTAATTCAACGCCTATGGGGGCTTTTGTCCCAGGAGAGTTGTTTTCGATTTGGATGGGATTGCAATATAATTTATATTATATTAGTTGTGGTACTCGACTTTGAGTTTTTTCGTTTTTAATTTAAATAATAAAACACTACTAATTTTTAAGGAAGACATCCTTCAATCTTTGCCACATGTTGGACACTTTTTCGCAGCCATTACTTTTGGTATAGTCGTGGATCATGTAAGAGAATCTGGACTTGTATCCACTACCACCTCCAGGAAGTTCTTTGTATATCTTTGTAAGTATCTAATGTTGAATATTAATTCGTATATGAAGCATATGAAGCGTATATGAAGCAATACATTAAATTTTAACTGGTGCTAAATATAAACAATTTTGGTCTCCGAATCAGATATTCAGTCACTAGTAAAACTTTTTCTCCTCTCTTCTAGCTCACTTTCCTCCAGCTGCGCTAATGTTTGTTTTAGGATATACAGGTTGTGACCCGGCTGCTCCTGCTGCATTATACACAGCAGCTTTAGCAATGACAGGGGCTACTCCCGCTGGTGCTTTTGCTAGTGCTGCGGATATTGCTCCGAATTTTGCAGGTTCGTAAAATTTGTTGAAAATGTAAACGAGGAAAAGATGTGCTTCATTTTATCAAAACGAATAATTGTTTCGATGTAGTATCTGTTAAAATTGGGACTTTTCTATAAGGGCAACGAATTTATATTTTATTTCAGGATTACATTATTTAGGGTTTCATTAAAAGTTACTATTTAGTTTATAGTTCAGTCAAACGGTAGTTTAAAGTGGAAAATTTTGGTGTAATTGTTTTTAGTGGTTTATTTTATGTTTTTTTGGGGTGCTGAACACGAATCTGAAGTTGTTCAACAAAAATTTTTCCCGCAAATATGAGAAATCATCAAAAACCAATAAAAAAAATGTTTTTTAGTGATTTTCAGCTTATACCTTGGAAAGCAAGCTATTGTAGTCAACGTGGTCCTGTAGTAAAATAAAGAAGAGAAAATTATCTAAAATAATTTATCTCTCCAAAAAATTTTTTGTATCTCGTATGGTCTGCAAAAGAGAATGTCAGAATGAAACATCCAGGAACTTCAATAATTTTGGAAAAATAGCAAAAAACACCATTCATTTATATTTTTTATTTTATGTAGGTAAAGATTATTCTAAAGGCTAATAAAAGATGTGAATTTCTGTACAATTCGGTGTTTTCAATTTTTTTGAAAGTCATGCTAGAAGACAACCCTTAGATGGCATATGCAAGAAAAAAATTGAAAAAAATTTGAAATTGAGAATTTTGCTGCGTAAATTGTCAGCGCCAAGATGGTGGCATGGTTATACGTCACTGCTCATATAGAGGGTAGTTAACAAGTCGGGATTCAATTGGAAACAGTACGACTGCGAAGTAGTGAGAAAGTTACTGGTCGATTTCTGTTCCTGATTTTATCAATAAACACGTTAAACACCCATCAAAATACAGAATTCACAAAATAAGTGGTGTTTTGTGCCAAGTTCTACCAATACTTCTCTAAGACGCCACATAAGACATTTCTCTGTATGCCACAAGATGCATCTCGAAAAAGAAAATGGTTTAAAGCAGCTAGGAAAGATATTCCAAAATCGAAACCAACGTTTTTCTACTGTGAAGATCACTTCAAGATAAGCCTATATGCATAGCATCTGTCATAACCGTTATTTAGAAATTATTTGAAGATGCTTTCACGAACCCTTCTGACGGCATTTTTCGTTGGTATTAAATAAATCCAGCTAATGATTCATTTAAAACAAATAACAAAGCAACTCTAATTAAAATAATCACACTTCAAATGTCAACAAACCATATTGATATGAACTATGACGTCAAATTACGTTTCGATTGCCGTTTGAATTTGTTCATTTTCACCAACTTTCAAACTCATATTCCATTTATGAATCGTCAAAAATTTCAATTTTTAGTAGGTCTGATGTCAACCTCCTATTTTACAATGATACATAAATTACATTGATATTTGCATAATGAAAACACCGAATTTATGTATACGAGCCCTCTTAGACATGGTTTCCATGATTTCTCCAAGGCAGCCTTCCAGTTCTTCTACGCCTACAAATAATTTTAAGTGTTTGCAATTTATTAAATAAATATGAAAGCAGTACCTAATAAGAATTTCTGTCCAATTTATATGTCTGTACTTTACGAGCCTTCTTAGGCACGGGTTCAATACTTTCTTCAGGGCAGCCTTCCAGTTCTTGTTCTCCTGAAACAAATAAAGTAACTTAATTCCAAATAGTGAAAAATTTTTCGAATACATATTTATAAATATATTTCGAAATCATAAATAAATAGCGAGTGAAAAAATAAAGATGGGATAGAATTATTCTTGCATAGTTACCTTAAGCGATTCGGGGAATTCCGGATCATCCTCTGCTTCTTCTTCAATTTCTGCGACGGGCATGTTATTACAGCTGTTCTCGAGTTCAGGCACATATTAGAACGAGTTAAGGCCTGCTTTTTTGTATCCACAGTTGGTCTGACAGGTCTTTATGCATTTGCAAGAAATAAGTCTTAAAACTGCTTCTGGTGCTGGTGGCTACAGCATTGGGACCGGCTGCAGACTCCATTTCGTGTTCTTCCAACCCCACTGCTCAGGATCTTTTTGATTGTCAAGCCATTGTTGTACTTGAAAGTATACTATCAAATAATGTTGATGTGCTGCAGCTTCGGTATGATGAAAGGACGCCAAATAGGATGTTGTTCTGCACGCAGACCTAAGGTAGTATTTATACCACAATTTGCTCAAGGACGTATTTTCCTTGTACAATGCAGTAACAAAGGTAAGGCCAGCATTATAGTAAAATCGCAATCGACACGGAGTAATAAATCAAAATTTTATGGTAGTTTTACAGCATAGGCGGCTCCAACAAAATCTATGATTTTAAATAGTTAAAAGGTGTGTTAAAATTAAGAATTTTGCCTGTGCCGCCCGGTTTTGTGGGACATACCAATATCTTTATTTTAATCCCTTTTAAGACTCTGATGAGCGCACGGTAAATTAGGGTGTGTTTGTTTGTATTATTATTTTTTTTTGTTACTATTTTAAACTTAAATAATTGTAATTTAACCGCCGGGTGCTTGTTTTAGGTGAGTCCCCTCGCCACTCACCTCTGAAAAAAAATTTTTTTTTGGTTGGCTAAGGACAATTTTTTGTTTTTTGTGTTTTTTTTTTGGTGGGTAAACTTGTTAAATTCAATGTTTTCACCACTTTTTTGACATGCTCTGGTTTTGCGTTTTTGCAGTTTTGCACGCTTTTTTGGTGGTTTAGTTTCTGGCAGCGTTAATTGGGTGGTCTCAATGCCGCGCCACCAGACCCTACTCCTTTTTTACTAATATGATATAAAATAGATATGCTTACCTACTCTCAAAGATCAGGAAGCGTGAAAGTCTCTGAATCACTATATTCACTTAATGATTCATTTTTTACTGATATTATTAAAGGTGGCACTGTAGTATCGACATCTAAGATTTTGTCCAGATTCCACATGTTTTATTCTTCTTTTAACACATGCTCGATTGCCTTTTGCCAATTTTCCTTTGTAAGTGATATGGAGGTTTCTAACAATGCTTATTATGTCGACCTACATATCCTTTAACTTGTGCCCATATCAGTTCAATAGGATTTAGTTTGCAGTGATAGGGAGGAAGACGCACAACATCAATACCATGTGTTTTTTGCAAGTTCATCCACTACATAACGTACTGGAGGCTTATTTAATTTCACAATTTCTAGTAGTTCTATTTTTATTGATTTTTCTGGAAAGTTAAAGTTTCTGTCTATTAGCCACTTAATGATATCATTTTTATTCCATGAAGTATTTGGCACATGTTCAATTAGACGGGAATGGTAACTAGCGTTATCCATCACTATAACTGAACCCTTTGGTAAATGTTCTATTATCTGCTGAAAATATTCTTCAAAAACATCAGCGTTCATGGTAGTCTCCGGTTTTTTTAGATTGAAATATTAAGAAACCACGTTTTGAAAACCCGTCATCACTTCGAATATGAGTTATAACTAAACGTCGTCCTTTACCGGAAGGAACCTTCAATCCTGTAGATAATCCTTATAAAAAAGTCTGTCGTGAAGATTGAATGTTTGTGTCCTTCCACATTTTGCTAACTGTGGAACCTTCATTCACCCAGGTTTCGTTCAAATAAAATATTTTCTTGCCTTCTGCACGTAATTTAAAAATGGTTCTGAGGTATCTCCGTCTCCAACAAACAATTTCCTCAGAATCAAGTGCTGCTTTCCTGTCCTGTTTATCCCACTTATCCCACTTCCCGTAGTTTTATTTTTCCCATTTTAGGAAAATACGGATCACTATTGATTGCGTCCAAAACCTTGGCAAGTGTTGGTATCTCTTCTTATTCCGCTTTTAATTTGTTCAGTAAATTCCACTTTTTTCTTACCTCCTGCATTTTTCTTTGAGGGTTTAACAACTCCATTTTTTAATTCACTTATGTCTTTATTGGATTTTCCATTCTTAGGCCATTATAAACATTGCTCACAAATATTTTCTCGTGACAACGCACACTTTTGTATACTACTGTCACTATTAACCGAAAATTACCACAACGTCTTACTATAATAGATAATATAGAAGCCTAATCAAACAGGGTAGGTAATATTGGGAACTGATCAAGATACTAACTGCAACTGCCTATCTTATCTTCGTACCAAATCCTAGGTAGGTAAACATCTTATAATCCCAGCCGCTTGTTATCATTTTGGTTTTTCCATGGCATTAGTAATCTCCAAGAAGATGATAAAATAAAGAGTTACCCTTAGATTATAGATTTATATAATCTAAGGATTTATCCGATCTACATACCTAAATAACACATATTCAAAAAAAATATATTTTTAAATGATGATTTTATGTACCCCGTAAATAGTATATAGGCACCCCCATCTGAACTTTCCTATTCTAACAGATATATTACTCCGGCTCGATTGCGATTTTACTACTAACAGTGTCTGGCACATGTAGGATCTTTAAAATTGTGAATGGTCTTGGTTAGAGCAGGGTTTTTTTGAGCGCTTGGACAAACCTTATTTTTCATACTTTGAATTCTTGTTAAGTACTGCTTTCATATATATTTAATAAATTGCACTTGGAATTGAGTCAATGATTATTTGTAGGCGTAGAAGAACTGGAAGGCTGCCTTGGAGAAATCATGTAAACCGTGTCTAAGAGGGCTCCTATAAATAAATTGTACAGAAATTCACATATTTTATTAGTCTTTAATATAATATTTACGTACATAAAATAAAAAATATAAATGAATGGTGTTTTTTGCTATTTTTCCAAAATTATTGAAGTTTCTCGATGTTTCAACTCTCTTTTGCAAGGAAACCATACGAGGTACAAAAACATTTTTGGAGAGATACATTTTAGATAATTTTCTATTTTAACAGGACCACCGTGACGACGATAGCTTGCTTTGCAAGTTATAAGCTGAAAATCACTAAAATATATACAGGGTGAGTCACGGTAGACGCGACGGTCCATTGTGGCTAAACGGTTAATATTTTGAAAATTATGTTTATTCATGGATATGTGGGTTGATAAAGGCTACATTTTAAAATTATTTTGAATTATACAGGTTGTCCCAAAAAAGCGTGGCGTATCAAAGTTATATTATTTATTATGGAAGACCCTATATTTTATTGCATTTATAGATTATACGTAAAAAATAAGAAAAACTTTCTTCAGGCCGCCGTTCAGTGTTGTGTGTTTTTAATGCAAGTTATACTCAGGAACGGTATGATTTAAAGAGCTCAAATTTGGTGGGTAATCTCAAAAAGGGTTGAAAAATATATTAAATATATCGAGCTTCATTTTATTCTGAAAATTGAATTATTTTTTTTAATAATTGAGGAAAATAAGGGAATTTATGTTTTTGTCTCATTTCAATAAATATACCCAAGAAAATAGTTCATCTTTCCATTCAAAGCGAATCTCCAGACAATTTAGTTAAGGAGATCTATTTGCATTACAAAAATGCTATTATTTGACAAATTTGAATATAAAGCGGTAAATAATGTCTACTTTACCAACATTATTATTGATTTCTTAGTTCAGCTGTTTTCAAATAGTGGCTGCTACGATAGAATTCATTCAGTATTCGAGTACCGTCATGGATGAAATGGGAAAAGTAATTTTGATAACATAGAAGGAGCAAATTTAGCTAAAATGAAAAGAAGTGCTGTTGCTTTTATGATTTGGAGATTTTTATTGGCATCATAAATATATAAATGATGTAAGAAGCTTGTTTTGACTGATTTATCATCGTCGTAATATACTATTTCACCCACTTCCAGACGCCCGAATGATTTTTTTGAAATTGGCAGGAGCTCGTAAGTCCGGTGACAATTTATGATTAAATATTTGTTAGAGAAAAAAAAATCGATTATATTCAAAGGAGGAGGCACACTTCTAATGGGATTTCCAACAATGTACGAATTTGATAAAATTATAGTATATTGTAGATATCGACCTTCAGATCAAAATGTCTCATGGGCCCAAAGAGTTCCTATGACTAGTTTCCGAGATACAGTGGTGGGTAAGGGGTATCTTGAAAAATACGAATTAAATGAAAAATACTATTGTTGTTATTTTCTTTAAAAAAGTGATACGATCAATTTAATTTGATTTTGAGCGGCTGTATCGGATGTCATGTGCTGATTTTTTATTTACAGGAGTACTCATAAAACTTATTAATTTGAAAAATAGGAATTAAATGAAAAATATTATAAAGGATGGTATTTTATTAAAAAAATAAAATAATACGTACTCATAACTATATTATGAATACTTTTTATTTCCACATTCTCAACAAAAAACTGACAAACCTCAACTTGCAAATATTTTTTAATTATTCTAGAATAAAACGTAAATAATTTTATATTGAAAAATAACAATAATAGGGTATATAAAAGTTAATTTAAATGATAAATATTTTAAATAAATTATGGTAAGACATTTTCTTCCGCGGGGATAGCAGGTATGTGCTGCCACATTTGCAGTGTTGTTTGGTGTTTAAGTTATGCCCGACATCAAGCAGTGGTCAAATATCCAAACAGTGTTTTAGAGTAATCTCCACGAATACCAAGAAAATGTTTTACCAGAAATTATTTAAAAACATTTAAATTAAGTAAGCTTATTAAATATTTAAATTAAGTTGTACATGGTGGCCAAATAAGAATGCGAGGTACTGTATCTGGGAAACTATCCATCGTAGAGGTTTGCGGAAAAAAAAGTTATGACTAAAACGGCCAAGAGAAAAACCTGGAAAATATTTATAAGTTTCTAAAATGTCCGCTAGGGGGCGTAACTGCAATCTTGAACCTAAGAAAGTGATGTTTCTGAGAATTCCGCTATATTAACCTAACAAAAAAATACCTGATCTTTAAAGTAGAGGATAATTTGAACATTTTTTGTTTAACAATTTTTGCTGTATCTCTAAAAATAAAGTGGTGGGGGGTATTCAAAGGTTTCAGTAAAAAACACCCTGTATATTCGAAACGGCTGAGCCGATTTTAACAAACTTGGGCTAGTTGAAAAGAGATATTTTTGGGCTACACATGTTATAATATTTGAAGTTTTGTTCGTTTCACATGTCGCCGCTAGAGGGCTTTTTTCGACATTTCGACAGAAACCGCTAATTTTCTTAAAAAAATTAAATGCCTTGCTATGATTTCTTTTTCATGAAAAAGTAGCTAAATGTTGCCTAAACAAGGTCGCGAAAACCGCATCTCGATATCTTGTTCCTCACCTAAAATTTAGTCCAAAGAAAATTTTATACGGAAATCCCTTAAATTTTTATTTTTTAAACCAATTAATTCCTTCTATTATGTAAGTTGTGGCCCTAAAAAGGACCGATTTAAAAAAGAAAGGTTTTTAATGCCCCCGTAAATGCTCTAAATGCTGACCATCACGCTCTATTCATTGCTGAAGCCCCTCGTGGGTAGACAAACCTGCAGCTTCAATTTCGGCTCTCGGTATGTTACGTAATGCATTACGAATCCGGTTTTTCATATCTCTGTGGTCGTAGGTTGAGTCTGAAAATCAAGACAAGTTAAGTCTGGTGATCGCGCAGGCCATGGAAACTCTTTTTCCTCTTCCAATCTACCGCTGTTGTAATACTGGATTAATATGCTTTCGCACAATAATAGCATAATGTGCTGGGCAACCATGCAACTGCAAAAACAAGTTTTGACATGTTTCCAGTGGCAAGATATTGCTTAGGGATTGCTCGAAAAAATATGTCCCAATAATTCTGCCTCCCAGTATGCAATACCACACATTTAGACTCCAACGTGCTTGGTGCTGAACTTCACGCAACCAATGCGGATTTTCTACAGACCAATAATGCATATTGTGCAGATTTTAAAGGTGGCTTCATCGTTCCAAAGAATTTGAAATAAAAATTCTCCATTATTGTGCGAGAGCATATTAATGCAACAGCGATGGATTGGAAGAGGAAGTCTGTTTCCATGGCCTGCGCGATCACCAGACTTAACTTGTCTTGATTTTCAGACTCAACCTACGACCAGAGACATATGAAAAACCGGATTCGTAATGCATTAAGTAACATACCGAGAGCCGAAATTGAAGCTGCAGGTTTGTCTACCCATGAGAGGCTTCAGCAATGCATAGAGCGTGATGGTCATCATTTAGAGCATTTATGGGGGCATTAAAAACATTTCTTTTTTAAATCGGTCCTTTTTAGGGCCACAACTTACATAATAATAGGAATTAGTTAGTTCAAAAATTAATAATTTAAGGGATTTCCGTATAAATTTTCTTTGGCCTAAATTTTAGGTTTTCGCGAGCTTGTTTAGGCAACATTTAGCTACTTTTTCATGAAAAAGAAATCATACCAAGGCATTTAATTTTTTTGAGAAAATTAACCATTTCTGTCGAAATGTCGAAAAAAGCCCCCTAGCGGCGACATGTGAAACTAACAAAACTTCAAATATTATAGCATTTTTAGCCCAAGAATAGCTCTTTTCAACTAGCCCAAGATTGTTAAAATCGGCTCAGCCGTTTCCAGTATACAGGGTGTTTTTTACTGAAACCTTTGAATACTCCCCACCACTTCATTTTTAGAGATACAGCAAAAATTGTCAAATAAAAAATTCAGATTATCCTCTACTTTACAGATCAGGTATTTTTTTGTTAGATTAATATAGCGGAATTCACAGAAACATCACTTTCTTAGATTCAAGATTGCAGTTACGTCCCCTAGCGGCCATTTCAGAAACTTAAAAATATTTTCCAAGTTTTTCTCTTGGTCGTTTTAGTCATAACTTTTTTTCCGCAAGCCTCTACGATGAATAGTTTCCCAGATACAGTACCTCGCATTCTTATTTGGCCACCGTGTAATACGATATTTATATGTAACTAGGTATATAAAACTATTTACGTTTTATTCGAGAATAACTAAAGAATATTTGCAAGTTGAGGTTGGACTTGATCAGTTTTTTGTTGAGAGTATGGAAATAAATAGTATTAATATTACTTATGAGTACACCCTGTACATAAAAAATCGACTCGTAATATCCGACTCAGCCGCCCAAGATCAACCTAAATTGCTTTTTTAAAGAAAATACCAACCTTCATAGGATTTTTTTTATTTAATTCGTGTTTATCAGGATACCCCTTACCCGCCTCTGTATCTCGGAAACTAGTCATAGGATCTTTTTGGGCCCACGAGACATTTTGATCAGAAGGTCGATATCTACTTTTTGAAATTGGCAGATGCTCGTAATTCCGGTGACAATTTATGATATAATTTTTACAATTCTCACTAATTTTTATAAAACTGAAGATATACAGGGTGGGTCACGGTAGACGCGACGGTCCATTGTGGCTAAACGGTTAATATTTTGAAAATTTTGTTTATTCATGGATATGTGGGTTGATAAAGGCTACATTTTATAATTGTTTTCAAATATACAGATTGTCCCAAAAAAGTGTGGCGTATCAAAGTTATATTATTTCTTATGGAAGACCCGATATTTTATAGATTATACGTTAAAAATAAGATAAAGTTTCTCAAGTATTCCCTATATCTAAGCTTTTTAGTTTTCGAGATATTTTGATATTTCTAAAAATGGAAGCACTTACAAGAAAACCAATAACTTGGAAACCTATGGAATCAGCCAAATACAATTTGGACTGAAAAAACTTAGACTAATAATTGAAAACAATCATGTATTTAGAGTTTTTAAAATTATACAGGGTGTCCAAATTGGGACAACCTATATAATTCAAAATAATTTTTTGTTGGACCACTCCAGATTCGTGTTCAGCAGCCCAAAAAACATAAAATGAACCACTAAAAAATTTACACCATAATTTTCGACTTCGAGCCCTCCTTGGGTAATATTTGACTGAGCTATTTAAGACAAATTATGTGATAAAAAATTGTAATTTTATTTCAACAATTAAAAAATAGTTTTATTCGTTTAAGTAAGAAGCAATCCATTCTTCTGCTTTGGTCATAAGCTTCGTATTTAATTCTTATTGATTTTTAATACTAAATGGTTGAGTGAAGAATCCCAATTGGTATAAATTTCTTAACTTTTAATTAATTAATTAAAAATCATCAAGTGATTTTTACCCTCTCTGTGATTTGAATTCACGACGCGCTCCGAATATATATTTTATCCGTACTTAAATAAAATTGTAATCACAATTTCTTCAGTAAAATTACAAATTGTCTTATTTTCTGTTTTAATATATATTTTTATAATTAACAGGAACAGTGTTCGGGCTGTGTCAAACTGTTGGTGCAGCAGGATTGTTAGCAGCTAATTATGTTGTTTCCGAGGGACTGCATGGATCAGTGAGTATTTCCAATTAAGTTAGAGACTAATTACACATGATTAAAATATAAAATGAACAAGAATAAGAAAGGAAAAACGGTTATATAAAAAATTGCAAAGATAATTTTAAAAGAATCGAACAATTAACCGAACCAAATAGATTTCATACAATGTAAATGTATCAATTTAAACAGATTTAAACATTTTTAAAAGTCTTTTAACCATACAATTCTATCTGCCAAGTTTAACATAGAAATGTCATATAAATTTAATACATTTAGATTAATTTTGAAATAAAAATGTTTTGCTAAAAGTGGAGATAAAACTGAAATAAATAGTTTAATTAATTTAAAAAAATTATCAACAAATTAAAGAATATCTAACTGGATTTTATTTTTCGATTCGAAAAATAATATAAACAGAATCATAAATGAATGTCAGGAACGTCAGGATTATCCACGGCTGTCAGGAAGGGCGGGTAACTTTCAAAAAAATGTCGCAGCAAACTGACTATGGGAGGTTGTTTCTGGACCCGTGGGCAATCAATTGCCACCACCCGTGAACTCGAAACTGTTCCTTTTTTCAAAATGTGGCCAAAAAACTATTTTTATTCACTCCTACCAGCAGATCTCGTGTTTCAAGTGATTTTCATACTCTTTTATGCCCAGATTTGCATAAAATATATTACAAGTATCCATTGTCCTTCGGCACTCACCCAGTCACCAAATGAAATGAACCCGACAAGGGATCAAGCGGGTGTGAGGGACCTTACGCCCTCGTTGCGTAATGTAGTATTCGTTGCTTTCTATGAAATTGTCGGGAAATAAATTTTATCAGGTGGAGTGAATTCCAAGTTGGATAATTAATTCAGAAACATTTTCATTGAGTAGATCACCTTTTGTTCTTATAGTACACAAAATACGAAAAAAAAATTTTAATGTGCAAATGAGAAAAGAACTCATGTCACCAGTTTGCGAAACAGTTTTTCCTAATATCTTGCAGATAACGGATTGCTTTGAATCAACCGCGTCGTTTATAGAGTCACGTGACTACAATACAGGAAAGTTTATCAATATTCGGAATCATGCAAACAAAAACAATTGGTATCACTGTTTGCAATTTACGATACGAATGTTTATCTACAATACAATTTGTACACAGTGTTTGCGCGCGTCAGGCATTGCTTGGGCACCCGTACCAGTGTTTTCATTTCCTACATATAAGAAAAGTGTTCTGGGGCAAAATTTACATAATTTGTTCTTACTAATGGCTCATCCCAGTACCTACAAAGTGTGATCATGAGCAAAATCGGCAAAAAGTTTGTATGCCATGTGGTCAAAAAATTGTTCCCGGGAAAAGTAAAGACCTGCAACGATTTCGAATCAGTGAATTGTGTGAAAAACTTATTAAATTTCATATTTGTGACACATTTTCCGTTCTGGACCCCAGGTTTCCAACGGGTATATGCGGAACATGTCGTTTGACCCTTTTTGAAAGGAATAAAAATAGCTTTCAAAGACCTCTCCAGAATACACCTAATTATCAAGATCTCGTGTTATCGAAAAATACGCGGGGGAGCAGTAATGACTGCAACTGTTATATTTGCTCAACTGCTAGATTCCGTAGCTGCAATAAAAAAGAGAGAGGGCGAGGGAAAGTTCGTGATCTAGGGGCAAACGTGATAACATCATCTGACGGCCTTTATGCAAGAGCGGATATTACCAAATCACCGAAAAAAAGCACCATCAAGAAGACTCCCAAGATCTTGAATCTGTGTGCGAAATGTTTACAAACTGTAGCCAAAGGTAAAAGACATTCGTGCATATGCACTGTTTACAGGCAAGGAAAGCCGCGGGATAATGTGTTGGAAATTGTAAACACCCTGCCAGAAAAACAACAGGAGCAAATAGCTTATAAAATTATCAAGAAGAAGGTCAATGACCAAAAAAAATGTAAAAACAATACCCAAAACACAAAAGTGGACTTGAGCACCGGTGGTGGCCGAGAAGCAAAAATTACATTGAACCCCTCGACGAAAACGAACATAGTGTTTTCCGCTGAGCGGTTAGATAATTTTCAGATGCATATGGGGGTTTCTGGTAAACAAATGAAAAAGGTTACCAATTTTCTACGCTCTACCGCAGGTCGGAGTGCGGTTCCAAAAGATATTCACGGACATATATCCAGCAAATCACACTTATTAGCGGATGTTTATCAACAGGGAGTATTTGAATTCGAAACAGAAAATAAAATGAAAGAAAAAAGACCGGTGATTTGGGCGAACGCTGAATCATTAGTGGAGGCGGTGTTGGATGCGCGAAAATTTACCGGAAACCATATTGTAAAAGTAATGGCTGATGGTGGCCAGGGTTTCTTTAAGATCTGTATGAGTATTCAACGGAGTTGGGCTGTTACAATGACGAGGATAACTACATGGTCCCTAAAAAGAAGCAGCGTTTATACTCAGAAGGAGGTTGTATTGGTGTAAAAAGTAAACTAACCAGCGTTCACCAACTGATTATGTTGTGTGTTGTGCCGAAGATAAAGGAGACGTACGAGAATGTAGAACTTTTATTTCAATTGACAAAACTCAACAATATTTCATTCAAGTTTATATCAGACTTCAAGCTTCTACTCATAGTGAATGGGCAGCAAACCGCCTCGTCCATGTATCCATGCCCTTATTGTGATATTTCCCTCGCAGATTTGAGGGACAAACAGAGAAATTCATCTAGTGATGAACAAACAAGTACGTTACTTACTTTAAAAACTTATGGACACTTGAAACAAGACTATAACAAATTTTCATCTCTTGGAAAGAAAAAAAAATTCTCCAAAGAATGCCATAGTACGGTTAATCTTCCCCTCATTGACGAACCAGATGAGACCCCTGTGCTCCAAAAATGCATTTTGCCAGAATTGCACATTCTTCAAGGGTTTGTAAACCATTTATTCTGGAATGGCTTAGTTCCATTACTTGGCCGTGAGAGGGCACTGCGTTGGCCTAAAAAACTGAACCTCATTAGTAAAGGTTATCATGGAGAGATTTTCGAGGGTAATGCTTGCCGAAAAATGTCGCAGGAATCTGACTTGCTACTGTCATCAGATGTTTGTAGAACAGGCGAGGGTTTGAGGATGCTTCCTTTTATCGGAGCGTTCAAGGCTATGAATAAAGTGGTTGATCATTGTTTCACTACAAAAAAAGTTGATGCTGATGTCAGGTTGCTCATCAGGAACTTGAAAACAGCATTATTTTCACTTGATATCTCTGAAACACTGAAACTCCACGTGATTACTGCTCATTTAGAACAAGGCCTAGAATTCGTGAATAATGATGGTCTTGGATTGTGGTCCGAACAAGCGGGTGAATCAATTCATCGGGAGTTCCTAAAATTCTGGGATCGACATAAAATCAACTGTTTGGAAGATTCTAGATATATAACGCGGTTATGCAAAGCAGTTGTCGAGTTTTCATCAACACATATATAGAAAATTGACTGCTTCTATACAAAGGATTGAAGTAAAATCTAGTTTTTGTACTGAAGATTTTTGTATATTTTTTCAATCGAATTTTGGGTTAAAAAGTCATTATTAATTTTCTTGTAGTATGAAAATTTGTCATTTAACCAATAAATATTTCTTTTCAAATTAATCATCAGACTTCGAATTTATTAAACCCTAATAGAATTTACTTCCTGGCACCTCATAGAAAGCAATGCATCCTACATTACGCAACGAGGGCGTAAAGTACCTCACAACCGCTTGATCCCTTGTCGGGTTCATTTCATTTGGTGACTGGGTGAGTACCGAAGGACAATGGATACTTGTAATATATTTTATGCAAATCTGGGCATAAAAGAGTATGAAAATCACTTGAAACACGAGATCTGCTGGTATGAGTGAATAAAAACAGTTTTTTGGCCACATTTTGAAAAAAGGAACAGTTTCGATTTCACGGGTGATTGCCCACGGGTCCAGAAACAACCTACCATAGTCAGTTTGCTGCGACATTTTTTTGAAAGTTCCCCGCCCTTCCTGACAGCCGTGTATCGTATCGCGTAATAGACCAGAGCCGATAATTTTTGAAACCAAATAAAATAATAGTAGGATGAAACTCAGATCTACCACTCTTGTATTTACACTTTTTTCACATAACCTCAAAATTTATGTCAAAAATTCAAATAATCAAGTTTTTGGTTTTTTATTTTTATCTTTTACAAAAACAATTTTTTTTTACGAAATTTGGTGAAAACTTACCTTTTTGTGTCCCAAACAGACTGTCATTTTTTTGTTTTAAAATATTTATTTTTTTATCCTTATTTTGACTTAATATCGTGTGGCGTGTTTTTTTTGCACACAGCGAACGGCAGCTCTTCCATCTGGGGCAATGGGTCGTGGTCCAAAGAAAAATATAAATAGTCAAAATTGAAAAAGATTTTAATATTGGGCGCCACTAAATTTCGTGTTATAAAATTTAGAAACTAAAAAAAATATTTGTGACAGGTGAAGATAAACAAAATTGTCCCAATGACAAACACATATATTCACAGGTAAGTATTTACAATTAAACCTTTTTTTTGAGAATGATACAAGTGAGTACAAAAATGTTAAAAAAAATGTTAGTAAAAAAATAGATACCAGTGATTTTTTCTGTTGTGGGAGGGATCCTCAACGTAACTTCTACCAAAAGAAACGTCCAGCCACCCTCTGGTGTCAGATGGCGGGGCTATCCCAAAAAAGGACGGGAAGCCTGTCTTCAAAAAAAATCGAAGGAGTCGAAAGATTCGAAGGACACAAAGGACTCGAAAGACTCAAAGAATTCGAAGTACTCGAAGGACTCAAAGAATTTGAAGTACGCAAAGGTCTCAAAGAATTTGAAGTACTCAAAGGACCCTGTTGAATAAAAATTAATTTTTATACACGTGGTTGGTTCAACAAAAAAAAGGAAAGCACAAAATGGCAGGTGTTCGGTTGAAAATTATATATATAAAAAGAAAAGGTACAAATAGATACCTCTTAAAATCAGAGGGTATATTAAAATACCAAAAGAACGAACTCGCTCATCAACAATTGGGACTTTTCGTCAATTTTAGCGATATCTCTTGACGGTCCAAAAAGAAAATTGCACTTACCTATCCAAAAACTTTTCTTCAACCGGCGAAAACGCAAGAATGATAAAAAAAATGACAGCTTCCACGACGTGGATTTGTAATCGATATAATCAATATAATCGATACTGAACAAAACGAACTATCGAAGTAGGAAATATGAGAGGTGAGATCAACAAGAAAATGACGTATCTTTAATATTTAACAGCACCGCAAATACTTAACCGACAACGAAAATATTTAAAAATCTTCTATCGAAGTCATGTCAATCAGCTGATTGTTGACAGAACTGAAAAATATAACCTCTCCATGCATATGAGAAAAATCATAGGTTCTGAAAATATTCACAATATCGTAATAAAAGTGATAATATATACATATAAAATAATAATATATACAAAAGAAAACTACAAAAAAAATGGTTAGGTAAATACAATATTATTTATGTTACTGAATATACATATGGTGATTATACAGTGAATCAAATAAACAAACATTTTATTTTTATTTTTAGGACTGACCTAAACGGAATTATTGTTCAGTTCAGGATTAAGAGACACTGGCAAGCAGTAATCGCCGAACCAACAGGTGATAATAAACCAGAATTATACAGTGAGCAAAACTAACAGTGATTTTCATTTCAGGTAATGGTTGACCTTGTTCAGTTTCAAATTACCAGGCACGCCCCTGTATTTTTGTTGATACCATAGTTATGTAGGTTTTGTTTTGTTTTTGTTAATTATATAATTATTATGGCAATTTGATAGTTATTATCTACTACGAATTTTATACATTTGAGAAATAAATACTCTTTTACACAGCAGTTTCAACCAGCCTTTTTTACGTTTCGTGGTTCACGATTAAAATACTAATTCGTTCCAGGAAACTCCACAGACCTTTTCAATGTCGTCACGAAATATTGATAATTTGTAAATTATAACTGAATATAAATAAAGTAGTAAAATATTTGTTAAATATTATTTCCGGATAAAAATAATGCTATAATCGAAAAAGCAGTCTAATTTTCAATCGAAAATTCTCACGTCAAAATATCTGCTTTATTAAAAAACTTGGTGGGCTTTTTGTTCGTTGAAATTTCTACTTTTTGATGGTGTAAAAAAAATATACATTACTATGGTAAATGTTCTCAAAAAATTTAAAGCAACGATGCAAAGAAACGAAAAAAACTCGAATCCGAAATTTTTTTTTTAAAATCATCATGTACAATTTTGAGCTATTTATTAAAATTTATACTTTAATTACTCGAAAAAAGTAAGATTCCGTGTTACATTTACGTTTTTCGAGTAATTAAAGTATAAATTTTAATAAATAGCTCAAAATTTAAAAAAAAAATCGGATTCGAATTTTATTCGTTTCTTTGCATAATGTATATTTTTTACACTGCTTTTTCGATATTTAGTCAAAATAAGGTTAAAAAATAAATATTTTAAAACAAAAAAATTACAGTGTTTTTGGGACATAAAAAGGTAAGTTTTTAGCAAATTTCGTGAAAAAATTTTTTTTGTAAAAGATAAAAAACCAAAAACTTGGTTATTTGAATTTTTCACATACATTTTGTGGTTATGTGAAAAAAGTGTAAATCTTTTTATTACCTACAACTTTGCCTTTAACTTTTGCCGGAAATCGAGATAAACAGTTTTCAACCCTTAAAAACTCCCCCCTTCCACTTCCCGACCCCACTTCGCCTGTAAATTATTTTTTCTGCAGTCGTCTCGAAAACAAAATTTTCGGTATGATTTATTAAATCGAAAGTACCACTTTACACAAATCGTACCGAAAGTAGTATTTTTGGGACGATTTTTTTCACTTTCGTAACGATTTCTTTACTTTCGTTATGATTCTTGTTACTTTCGAGACGATTTTAGATGTCTAGTAGGCGGTTTTGACAATAACATGAACTTGTATTTTATTCTGACAGCGCCTGTCATGTAACATTGGTGTGTGTTATTTCGCTTTTCAAATAAAAAAAATGGAAATAAGTAGTGAAATGATTCCACATGAGATTAGTGAATCTGCTAAAGCGACTACTTATGAATTATTGCATAAGTATTGTATTCATAAGAGTGTATGTAATTGTCTAGATATATAAAGTTCATACGTTATTATCCATCGATATCCTTTTTAACATACAAAACGGCTGTAGAAAAAATATTGTACGTAACACGATCCAAAAGTGATTTTACGGGACTCGCAGGAAATTTCCTACTCATCCCGCAAAATATCACTTTCGGAACTTGTTACGTAATGTACTATTTCCTTTCATGTTTGTTATATTCTCTTCCTTTTTCAATGGGTTTCATCCTACTATTATTTTATTTCCCTTTTTACCATTTTCAAAGGCATCTGCACTGTTCTATAAAGATTAACCAAGTTTGCCAAATAATTGTAATTAGTGATTTAAATATATTAAGTATGGAAATTTTGAGTTACTCGGACAGCACTCGCTAAAATGGCATGACCGGTGCAGCTATTTTATTTATTATGTTATGTTAGTTATTTTTTCTTTTTTTTCTAATGGACTATTCATATGCATATAGCATTCAAAATCAGTCAAAACAATTCTTAAATGCGATGTTGTCAAGCGTTCCTTCCTCTGACATTTTAAAATTCCTTCTTCTGTTAAAGTTAATAATTTTTAATGGGCCTCTAAAATATGTGTATAAAGAATACTGTTTTGATTAAAAAATCCAACAGGTGGCTAAAAGTTATTTTTTTAAAGGATGCTTTACACAATAGACCATAATATGTCTTTATAGTAATTTATTTATCAAGGGAATTATAAGGGACTTAATTCCCGAAGGCAAAGTATGCATTTGCAATTGCCTGAGGTAATTAAGGCTCATTAATTCCCGAGGTACATAGATTATTTTATTTCTGATCGATTTTAATAAAATAAGCAGCAATGACATTCACTAAATATAATAAAACACTGACAGCAATATTCAACAAAGGTTAAAATATCCTGACAACGGGAAATTAAGGCACATCTAATATCCCAAGGGAGTTATGACCCTTTTTATTGATGATATAAGCTTATAATAGCCCGGTCAGGAATAAATTATTTTCTATTTGAAGTTCCATAGTCCTTACCAAAATTTAAGATAGTGTTGTTACTGTTATAGATCGCAAGTCTTGGTGCATAAAGCAAGAATTTTTGTTAATTTTTAGAACACTGTGTATGTTTTTATATTTTGACGATAGAGATGTAAATTTGACAAATAAATAATTTGGCTTTCTGTCAGTATAGAATTTTGTTATAAATCGAGGTATTTCACGACACTTGTATTTTAAAGAGAGGTTCTATTTTGGATATAGAAAAACGATCTTTTTAATAAATAAAGAAAAGTATTATAATACGTCTCACATTTTGACAGGTGTCACATATTGACAAGTTTCACAATTTGGCCGGTGTCACATTTTGACAGTTGTTACATTTTGACAGGTGTCACATACGGACAAATGATACGTTTTGACAGGTTCCACTTTTGACAAGTTTTATATTTTGACAGTTGTCGCATTTTGATAGGTGTTGTATTTTGACAGTTCTAACATTTTGACTGTTGTTACATTGTGACATGTGTCACTTTTTGAAATGTGTCACGTTTTGACAAGTTTCACCTTTCTACAGGTTTTACATTTTGACAGATGTCACAATTTGAAAGTTGTTACATTTTAACAGGTGACACGTTTGGACAAATGGCACGTTATGACAGGTGTCACTTTCGACAAGTTTTATATTTTGACAGTTGTCAAATTTTGACAAATGTTACATTTTGACAAATGTTACATTTTGACAGTTGTAACACTTTGACAGGTGTTACGTTTTGACTGTTGTTATATTTTGACAAGTGTCGCGTTTTGAATTGTATCACGTTTTGACAAGTTTCACCTTTTGACAGTTGTCATATTTTGACGCCGTCATATTTTTTCATTTGTCACTTTTGACAAGTGTTACATTTTGACAAGTGTCACGTTTTGACAGGTCTCACATTTTTCCAGGTGTCAGTTTAGGTTAGGTATATTTTCTCATTGAAAACTGAGCTTTTTTGAGCTTATTTGACCTTTGCGGACGTTGAAAATCATGCGGATCGACTCAAAATCAAAAGTTGAGTCAAATGATATATAATTTTGCACTCTAGCGATAGACCGCGAAAACCAATTTTTACCAAAATTTTACGTCCAGCCTAAACATAAAATTTGATAAATATACTGTACAGAAGATACAAGTTTACATTTAGCATCTCAATATTTGTCACGTAAAAACCCAGTAAGAGGGATTTTTTATTAATTTTATGACATGACAGTAAAAACATGTAAATTAATTTAGTCAAAATAAATAAAAAATGACATAAGCCTCTTGTCAATGAGGAACAGAAGAACAAATCTCAAATTACTTGTGTTCCTACTACCAAAAAGATATTAGATCCGGTAATAACTTCCAGAAACAACTTTATAACTTCTCTATTAACCGTAAGATACCTTGTGCAAATAGATAGTGTTATGTGAATCAGAATGTATATATTTTGTATTATTAACTTCTAGTTTGCTGGCTGGTGGCGTTTGGTATTTGGAGTTTCTTCTGCTGTGCTTCTTGTCACAGCTACATTCTTTATGGTAATGGGCAGTGGGTCCGTACAAGATTGGAATGCACCTGGCGATAGTCAACCAGAACCAGAAGTAGAGGAAGAGCCTTCACGGCTTGAATCTGTACTTGAATAAATTCATAAAAGAATATATTGTTGTTATACAGGGTGAGTCAAGCCTCGGACTCTCGTGGCCAAATGGTAAATGGTCTGGGGTATGTCGATCTGAACTGAACAAAGTTTTTGATAAGAGCGTGACATATCAAAATTATATTTTTTTAAGTGGATTTTCTTGCATTTTTGAATTCTTTGAGAAAAAATAAGCTGACTTTGCTAAAGTATCCCTATACCTTACTCTCTCCGTTTGTGAGATATTCAACTTTTTCTCAAAATGGAACGTTGTCAATGAAATTCAATATCGTTGGAATTAGCGACGACAGGTGTACGAAATTTTGACCGGTCACTCAAATCCTTTTCAGCTAGATATTATGGCCTGAGTAGTCAATCAATAGTATACAGTGTGATATATATTATCAGGAACACTTACCGCATATTTGAACTCCAATAACTTTGTTATTTCAAATATAATACCCTATATTTTTCCACGTGACAAGATTCGCCTTTTCATTTCCTTTCGGCTGAAACCACAAAATCTGACTGTTCTGACGGATGAAAAAAATAATCAAAGGTAATACCACGAGTCCTCCAAATTTTATCGATTAAATTTTTGGTTTTCACGAAAACGGCTTTATTTGGAAAAACCACGAAAACAAACTCGTGATTTTATCTCAAATCAGTTTGTTTGAGTGGTTTTGCCTGAAATAAAGGCGTTTGAGTATGGAAACCGAAAATTTGATCTATAAAATTTGACAGGACGAGTGGTATTTTGAAAGATTATTTTTTGAATCATTTTGTGTTAAAAACAGAGAAAGACACTTTACACTCAAAAGTTCGATATTTTCTTTTACATTTAAACGCCAAATATTACAAACGTAATATAAGTTGCCTATCTAGTAGTAGGCATTTAAGATTATTTATTAAGTGTAATGTTTAGACGTTTTGACATTATGTCAGTTTTAAACTAATTTATGGATGGAGCTGTGTTGTGTGTTACAATAAACGAATAAAAACAGGTTAGTTTACAAATATATTTTGAAATTTTGGTATTAACATAGATTTGCAATACATTTTAGCATAATAATAATTGATAAATGTTTACATTTGACATCTCAAAAAAGGTAAACACAGTTTAATCAAAAAACAAAAACGACGAAGCGGTTTTATCAAAGGTAATACCACGAGTCCTCCAAATTTTATCGATTAAATTTTTGGTTTTCACGAAAACGGCTTTATTTGGAAAAACCACGAAAATAAACTGATTGATAAAATCACGAGTCCGCAGGACGAGTGATTTTATCTTAAATCAGTTTGTTTGAGTGGTTTTGCCTAAAATAAAGGCGTTTGAGTATGAAGATCAAAAATTTAATCTATAAAATTTCAGAGGACGAGTCGTATTTGAAAGGATTATTTTTTGAATCATTTTGTATTAAAAACAGAGAACATAGTCATTTATGCAAAAGACACTTTACACACAAATATTGAAAATTTTCTTTACCAATTTAAATTTAAATCTGAGCTGTTTTAGTTTTACATACAGGGCCACCAAGGCGATTTTTTGACTGGCTACCCCGCGAAACGGCGCCTTAAATAAAAGCAAAGAAGAACAATGAAATGAAGTCTTTCTTAATTTAATTAATTTTAAGTTTAGTGTTAAAGTGAGGTATCTAAAAATGTTAAATGAATGTTGAAATAAACTAATAAAAACAGGTTAGTTTACAAATACATTTTGAAATTTGGTTATTAACATAGATTTGCAATACATTTTAGTATAATAATAATTGATAAATGTTTACATTTGACATCTCAAATAGGTAAACACAGTTTAATCAAAAAACAAAAACGACGAAGCGGTTTTATCAGTATAAAACACAATGATTGGTTAGGATCCTGAGTTGTTATTGGCTGAAACCACAAAATCTGACTGTTTTGACAGATGAAAAAAATAATCAAAGGTAATACCACGAGTCATCCAAATTTTATCGATAAAATTTTTGGTTTTCACGAAAACGGCTTTATTTGGAAAAACCACGAAAACAAACCGATTGGTTAGGATTGTGAGCTCTTATTAGCTGAAACCACAAAATCTGACTGTTTTTACAGATGAAAAAAATAATCAGTATAAAACACAATGATTGGTTAGGATTGTGAGCTCTTATTGGCTGAAACCACAAAACTGACTGTTTTGACGGATGAAAAAAATAATCAACACAAATTTATAACAAAATATTACGCTATTTGATAGGAGCCTGCTTGGATCAACAATTGAACAGTTTAACGTATTACTCAAGTATATGACATCAGACTACTAGATGAAATAATGTTAATTCAAAAAATTCATCGGAATTCGAAAAAGCTTCGATAACTCCTGAAGCACCACATTTAGGTATAGGGCAATATTATATGGTTCGAAAGGAAATGAATAGGCGAATCTTGTCACCTGGAAAAATATAGGGTGTTCCATTTGAAATAAGTTATTGGAGTTCAAATACAAGGGCGGATTTAGCTTTTTTTATGCGAGGGGTAAAACTTACCAAGTAGTCCAAGAAAGCTAGTAATTTTTTTGTAATATCGAGCAGAAACTAGTAACTGATCAGATCGACTTAAATTTTTTTCAAATTGCTAGTAAAGGTGTCCAGAAGTAGAAAACTTTTGTTAGTTGCGTTTTGAGCAGGTGGGGGTGTGAAAAAAAAAAAAAAATTCGTAATTGATAAATTACCTTTTTTAATGAATTAATGTTTCTTCCCGAGTTATAGTGCGCAGAAAATTACGATTTTCACAACAATAACAGTACATTTCTAAACATTTCTAAAAGTATTTTTTGTCCGTAACTTTTTTTTGGCTGATAATATTAAATAATGTACAATAATCCATTTTAAAGCTTAGGATATCGCCGAAATATCATGTTATGACAAACTTTTTCATTAGAATGACCGTTTTTTCAATATTTGACCCGAAAAATGACATTGACGGTTATAAATGCAAAGATAAAAACAAAAATTTAGCTCAACTTTAACAAGACCAAAACATAAAAAATAATTATCCATAGGGCTAAACATTACTAGACAATTGTAAGAACATATGTTACGACTTTCTGCAAAAGGAATTTTTTTGTCAAATATCACAGTCTAGATGGCGTAAAAAAATTTATTTTGTCCATAACTTTTTTTCTGCTTATGTTAAACGGTTCTGGATGGTCTTAAAATGTTCCCAATGTTGTTTGCTCATTAAGATGTTATATACATTTTTTTGTGGCAGTCATATTTTTTCAGATATTTACGCTAGAACAGCGGTTCTCAAACTTTTCAAATTTTGTACCACATAAATATGAAACAAAAATATATGTACCACCATAAAAGCATTTCGCCGTTAAAAATCAATGTGTCGCGAAATTGTTCGAAGTTTTTGGAAAAAGTCGTCATTTCAATATTAAAGCTAGAGCCGTTAAAGTCAAAAACTTGAAGAAAAATATATGTGTTTCTGAAAACAAAATGTTAAATGTCAAATTGTACCACTAAAACATTGTAATGTACCACAGTTTGAGAACCCCTGCGCTAGAACGATCCAGTTTCTTGAAACATCCATTTTTCAATTTCCAGATCTTCCTTCGTATTAATTGTAGAAAAATAAAAGAAAAATTATTTTAATTGTTAGCTCAAGGCCATAAAATTAGTTCATATCAATTTTTACGTAATAATATCAGATTTTCGGTTATATTTAAAAAAACTAGAAATGTACGATTTTTATGGTGAAAATCGTAATTTTCTACGCCGTATAACTCGGGAGGGGTTTATTTTCATGAAAAATTGTATTTAACATTAATTCATTAACAAAGGACAATTTATCGAGCGCAATTTTATTTTCTTTTTTTCCCTCACTTTTTGATGAAAAAAACGCCACTATCGAAAGTTTTCTACTTCTGAGCTAAACACCTTTTCTACCAATTTGCAAAAAATTTCAAGTCGATCTGTTTCTGCTCAATGATTTTACTTCATTTCTTGGACTAAAGACAACATGTTTAAGAAAACCTTTATTCAAAACAAAAAAAAAACACTTTTAGACTGCTACTATTAAAAGTCTAGTAAAATAAGGAAGCTGCATACATTTTTCTTTATCGCGTTATAAGAAGCACCACTTTATTATGTAAAAGAGTTTTGTGTGTATTATGTTTTATAAATTATAATCATTGGGGGGGGGGTAATTACCCCTTGTACCCCCCGTAAATCCGCGGTAAATATGCGGTAAGCGTTCCTGATAATATAAATCACACTGTATACTATTGATCGTCTGCTCAAGCCATAATACCTAGCTGAAAGGGTCAGGGTCAAAATTTCGTACACCTGTCGTCGCTAATTCCAATGATATTGAATTTCCTTGACAACGTTGCATTTTGAGAAAAAGTTGAATACCTCACAAACGGAGAGAGTTAGGTATAGGGATACTTTAGAAAAGTCAGCTTATTTTTTCTCAAATAATTGAAAAATGCAAGAAAATATAGGGAAATTTTAGATTGACAGTTCTCAGTTCTCATTCTAATCAAAACAGCCATAGTCTACTCACTTTTACCAAAATAGTCATTCACTATGCGTCTACTTTAAATTCAATGTCATTTTAAACTTCAAAATTTTCATACTTTGGACCCCATTTTAAAGCAGTTCCCGAAGTAGTACGGAGGGGCACATCAAACCCTAAGCTTACTTTTTGATGCTCTATCAAAATCTGAAGTCAGAATTTTAAAATTCACAAAGGCAAAGAATTAACACACATACACACAGATCGAATTCAGATATCGAACAATTTGTTCAGTGAAAATATAACTTTGATATGTCACGCTCTTATCAAACACTTTGTATGAAAGCCATTATTTTTAAAATGTAGTTCAGATCGACATGCATATACTTCTGCAGACCGTTTACTGAAAAAAATACCATTTGGCCACGAGAATCCGAGACGTTCAGCTTGACTCACGCTGTATAATGAACATATTTGAATTATCTTTAAGTTTTGTTTTTGAGAGCTGTTTGAAAAAGTGACTGTTTATCGATGATATATTGAATAAATAAATGTAACTAAAGATTTTTAAGGAATTCTGTAAATTATTTCATAAAATCATCCATATTAATTATTACTCCACTGTTTAAGAAAGGGAATACGTATATTATCACAGATTATCATCATATCTCCTTTGTTACTCATCTCCCGAAGATATTTGAAAAGATCATCAAAAAAGGCTCGTTTCTTTCCTTAATAAATACAAATTAATTTACAACAGTCAATTTGGATTTAGAGAAAAAATTTCAACTCAAGATGCTGTACTCACTTTGACTTCAAAAGTAACTGAGGCCTTGAATGAAAGCAAAACCTGCCTGTGTGTATTCATAGACCTCTCGAAAGCCTTTGTCACTGTCAGTCATCATCTTCTCCTTCAGTATTTGGAAGATATCGGAATACGGGGTAACACATTGAAATTATTTAAAAGTTATTTAACAGGAAGGAGCCAAGCAGTAAAAATCGATGATATATTGAGCAGTTATACGGTAATTGACTGTGGAGTACCTCAAGGTTCTGTGCTGGAACCGGCATTATTCAATATATACAGGGTTTCCCGTTGGTAAACGGAGATATTTTTAAGGTTGGTAGATGTCACAAAGGGGATGCTAAATAACCCATATACAGGGTGTTTCATAGTTAAACCGACATACGTTAACTGTAACTAGAGGGTACTTAGGTGATTCCAAATAACCTTGGTTAATGGGTCTAACGCCTTTAATAACCGAGATACGGGGTGTTTCATTCTTTTCGGCCAATATTTTGATAAGCCGTAACTTTAGAACTACCCTGCAGATTTCTCTCATACTTGGTACAGGTATAGTGTGTTAATAGCCCAATCCTATATTGTATGAACTACCGTTAAAATCCGGATTAAGAAGAATTTGCAAAATTTGAAAATCCTCAAAACAACACCCTGTATATCAAATTTTTTAAAATTGGGATGGATATTTAAAAAGAACGGAAAAAAATGAGTTCAAGTTTTAACGTCAAATTATATCAAATGCATTTTTTTCATTTTCACAAGCAGTAACTTTCGAATACCTGGTAGATTTCTTTCATATTTGGTACAGGTATCATTTTTTAGTATCCCAATCGTATAATATAAGGACTACACTTCAGTTAAAATTCAGATACGGATTAAGAAAAATTTGTAAAATTTGAAAATCCACAACGCAACACGCTGTACATTTTTTAAATTGGATCAGATATTCGAAACGAATGGAAAAAACTGAGATATTCTGACATATTTTTATAAATGCACATCTCGTTATTACTAAACTTTTAAAGTAAATTCAATTAATTCAATGCATATTGTCATTTTCATAAGCAATAACTTTGGAAACACCCAGTAGATTTCTTTCATATTTGGTACGGGTAGATTGTTTATATAGCTTAATCGTACAATACAAGAACCAAAGTTAAAATCCATATCCGGATTAAGAAACATTTGTAACAGTTGGTAGGTAATCTCTAAAATAGCATCCTGTATATCAGATTTTTTTAAATGTAATCGGATACCTATTTAAAAAAAGAAAAAAAAAAGACAAAAGATGTGTTATACTAAAATATTTTTATAAGTGCACAAGAGCGTTCTACAAAAAAAGTACAGATTTAATTTTTCGGATTAATTCCGGATACAAAACTCATTAAACAGTCAGCTTCGGCAATAACACATCTTTTTTCTTTTTTTTTTTTCAAATAGGTATCCGATTACATTTTAAAGAATCTGATATACAGGGTGCTATTTTAGAAATTATTAACTTTTACAAATTTTTCTGAATCCGAATCTGAATTTTAACTTTAATTCTTATATTGTACGATTGGACTATTAAACAATCTACCTGTACCAAATATGAAAGTAATCTACAGGGTGCTTCCAAAGTTATGGCTTATGAAAATGACAATATGTATTGCATTAATTGAATTTACTTTAAAAGTTTAGGAATATGTAGAACGAGATGTGCATTTATAAAAATATGTCTGATCCAATTTAAAAAATATCTGATATACAGCGTGTTGCGTTGGGGATTTTCAAATTTTACAAATTTTTCTTAATCCGTATCTGGCTACTAAAAAATGATACTTGTACCAAATATGAAAGAAATTTACCAGGAATTTCGAAAGTTACTGCTTGTGAAAATGAAAAAAATCGATTTGATGTAATTTGACGTTAAAACTTCAGAAGTAGAATGGGATGTGTACTTAAAAAAAAATTCACTTTAACTCATTTTTTTCCGTTCTTTTCAAATATCCTTCCCAATTTTAAAAAATCCGATATACAGGGTGTTGTTTTGTGGATTTTCAAATTTTGCAAATTCTCCTTAATGCGGATCTGGATTTTCATTGTAGTTCTTACACTATAGGATTGGGCTGTTAACACACTATACCTGTACCAAGTATGAGAGAAATCGACAGGGTGGTTCTAAAGTTACGACTTATCAAAATATTGGGCGAAATGGATGAAACACCCCGTATCTCGGTTATTAAAGGCGTTAGACCCATTAACCAAGGTTATTTGGAATAACCTAAGTACCCTCTATTTACAATTAACGTATGTCGGTTTAACTATGAAACACCCTGTATAATGGTTCTCTTTGCTTCCATAACGGAGGTACATGCTGTTTTATCAATTATGCTTTTGAATCACTTTTCTATTTTTGGCATACAGATTACACTTCTCACGAATAACGTAATGAATTATTGAGAGAAATGAAAATCCAGATTGGCTTTAGAAAAAATTGAAACAAATAAAACATATCAAAACAACACTCTGTATATCATAAGTTTAATATTTCCATTTTAGATTTGAATAGAGGGGAAAAAACTGAATTGAAACAAGTTGTTGTTGTTATCCCGCCACCGAATGGGAAAATTTTGAAACGGAAAATAAAATTTTAGAGATAAACAAAGAAAATTACTTTTTTATCGTTTAATATTATTCATAATGGATTTATTTAAATAGTCCTATATTATTCATATTTTTATTATTTGTCCGTTTTAACACCATTTTAAGTAATGGTGCACATTTTGAACAATTTCCCTAATATTAATAAATGTTTGTTAGTTACCACGAGGCCGAAGTAAGAACAGCAATGCTTATGCGGATAATGTCAAATATGGGTGGGCCAAACAGTTATAAGAGACTAATGCTTTATGGAGTTACACAATCCATACTACTCGAGTACCAGTATGGGGGGAAAAGTGACAAAAACAAAAAAAATATTTTAATATGCTTGAAAGGGCACTGAGGAAAATTCTATTAAGAGTTGCCCGCTGTTACAAAACGGTATCTAATCAGGCTTTACAAGTAATCACAGGGGCGCCACCAATTGATATAATGATTAAAGAAAGACATTTATTATATACTGGGTGACACAGCAATCTTGTAACAGGCTACAATATCTGTGTTTCTCAAGATAAAATTATACAATTTTAGGGCATTAAATGGGACCTTAGTGGCCTCATTTTAGTCAGTTTGTTTCACTTTTACTACTTCCGGCTTTACCGGAACTTTTGAATTTTAAACGGGACACTCTGTAGGTTATTACATTTTTGAAATCTACATGATAACCTGATTTCATCGATGTATCATACTTGGTATCTGAAGTGAATAGTTAAGGAGCTACACACAAAAATACGAAAAATCAAAATGGGCTCAAATTACATACCAAAGAAATAAACAACGCGAAAAAACGGCACTAACTTAAATATTACATTAAATTATTTAATGTAATTCAAAAAATATACAAATTTAATACAACATAACTGAATTGTACGATTTTTTATTTTTTTTTTAATTTAACCCATTTTCCCCCCTGATTTCATTCCTTATTTAAATTGTAACCCTTGTTTTTTTTTCATCTTAAAACAATAAACGCATTCTATTCTAATTAACTGCATAATTTTAAATTACATTTTTTGTACATTTCTTAGTTAATGTTCTCATCTATCATCTATCATACTTTAAAGCATTACATTAAATAATTTTTTAATATTATCAAGGCGGCGGTGACTATGACATTATTTTGACTTATTTAGGTGACGGTGAATTTGACAGTTAGCTATCATAGAGCTGGTGATTTAAACTGCTAAATAAAGTAAATGATCTAAAATCGTTTTTCATAAAAATTTATACTCGTAATGAACAAATAGACATGTTACTAATATTTGGTGAATGTCGAAAACATTCAAGGGCTGCTGCTGAGTTGTGTAGAAATTTCCCAACAGGAATCATCCAAGCAACAATTATTTCTGGAGACTTGAAACTCAGTTAAGAAGGGAACCGATTGCTGAAAATGACGAATCTATAATAAGTGGAGAAGTTGAGACAAATGTACTTGCATATGTAAATTATGACCCAACATCTTCCTTGAGAAAGACAGTTTGATGTAATGAATTTAAAAAAAATATAAATATAAATCTTTCAAGTATCAAATTCATCAAGAGTTGTATGAAAATGATTTTGCTAGAAGAATTACATATTCTAATTGGCTTTTAAATAATTACAATTTAAACAATAACTTTCATTTCATCACTCCATTTTATTTACTGACGAGTCTAGATTTACGAATTTAGGAATACGTAATAAAAATACAAGGTATTGGGCTACAGAAATTCCACGACTAATAAGACAAGGACATCAACGAGTAAGATTTGGATTTAATGTCTGGTTGGGCATATTAGAGGGAAGAATTTTTGGTTCCATTATATTTAATGGAGCTTTAAGAGGAGACAAAAGGAAATTGAGAATATTTTCGACGATTTTCCAGACGAAGTAAATGAAAGAGTTACCTTTCAACAAGATGGGGCTGACCCTCATAATTTTGGTCTGGTTCAAAATTATTTACATTTTCGATTTGGAAATAGTTGGATCGGAAAAAACGGTCCTATCAGATGGCCAGCAAGATCACCCGATCTTACGCCAATTGAATTTTTTATTTGGGGACATTTAAAAAATATTGTTTATAAAAGAATATACACTACAAGAGAAGAATTGGAAATTTCTGTTCGAGATGCTATTAACAGCATAACAGCAGATCAAATAAATCGAGCCTATGAGACAACTGTTAGTAGAGCAAGACTGTGTATCGAAAATAATGGACAACATTTTGAAAATTTGATTTAGTTTGTAAATATTTTTTTGTGTGCTTAAGGATTAGTATTTTTTTATTAAAATTGTCAAATGAAGAATAAATATTATTTATTGTTTATTTCTTTGGTATGTTATTTCAGCCAATTTTGATTTTTCGTATTTTCGTGTGTAGTTATTCACTTAAGATACCAAGTATGATACATCGATGAAATCAGGCTGTCATGTAGATTCCAAAAATATAATAATCTACAGGGTGTCCCGTTTAAAATTCAAAAGTTGGTATCACTTCCGGTAAAACCGGAGGTTGTAAAAGGTTTAAACAAACTGACTAAAATGAGGCCACTAAGGTCCCATTTAATGCCCTAAAATTTTATAATTTTATCTTGAGAAACACAGATACTGTAGCCTGTTACATGGTTGCTATGTCACCCTCTATATGGACGTAGGCCGAAACATGGAAGTGAGGAAAGCAATCAGACAAGAAACAATAGAAAAATGGCAAAAAAGATGGGAAGAAAACGAGGCAACCGGCCAATGGACTAAGAGACTGATCCCCAATCTAAAAATATGGCTGAACTGTAAGTTTCGCATGGTAGACTACTTTACCACTCAATTTCTAACGGGCAATACGCCAAAAGAATGGGAAAATCTACCGACGATGTATGCATATACTGCGGAGAAATGACACAACGGAACATACTATTTTCCTCTGCGAGCGATGGAACAGCAATAGACTTAACATCTAAATTAAAATCGGAGAAGAATTAACAGCAGACAACATAATAAGTAAAATTGTAAAAGACAAACCCACATTTAACGACATTAATGGACATATAAGAGAAATAATGAGGAAAAAGGAGAAGCACAGAAAAGGGCGGTGGAGATATAGGAAAGCCAAGCGGCGAGACTAACGGATGTCCTACACGACGATACCGGCCTCACTGCCTGAGAAGTGAGGTGTTTTAGTGGGTAGACAGGGCTAGGCCTTGGAGTCCTACACTCCCGCCTGCATTGCCTCCTATTGTATCGCTTTACTTTATACTGGGCGTTTAAAAAATAAATACCTAATTGAATATTTTCCCCTAAGTTCGGGCCTGTACAGTACCAGTACAGTATAAAATTATTTTAAGCCGAATAAACAAGAAATAGGTAAAGGACGCGAAGTGAATTTTTGAAATTGTTAAAGAAAATAAATAGTAACAGCACCCGCTGAAGAGCGGGAACGATAGACTTCTAAACTATCACTTCCGGTTAAAGTTTTTAAAACCGGAAGTCGTAAAACGCTGAAATTTAGGCGTGCACACATTCAAGGTATCCTGAGTTCATATCCGTTGTCCGTAAGTCTCTATCGGTTCTGGAAACCGAGTTATATATGCGTACAGACGGACAGACGGACAGACGGACAGACAGACAGACAGAAGTCTAAAATTTTACTTTGAGTTTCAAAATTTTCCAATTCGAATAAGTGAAGGAATAACAGCAACAACTTGTTTCAATTCAGTCTTTCCCCTCTATTCAAATCTAAAATGGAAATATTAAAATTGTGATATACAGGGTGTTTTTTGATATTTTGATTGTTTCAATTTTTCCTAAAGCCGAACCTGGATTTTCATATCACTCAATAATTCAGTACATTATTCGTGAGAAGTGTAATCTGTATGCCAAAAATGGAAAAGATATACTAAGTGATTCAAAAGTTCGGGCCAAATGAATAATTAAGCATAATTGATAAAACCTCGTTGATACCTAGGTTATGGAAGCCAAGAGACCCATTATGTACGGGTTATTTAGAATCCCCTTTGTGACCTCTACCCACCTTTAAAATATCTCCCTTTACCAACGGGAAACCCTTTATATATTAACGTACTTTTTGCATTTTAGGCAACGGACATATCATTAGAGTCGGATTCGGAGATGACACTGCCATCTTTTATAAAGCAGATGCAGGGGCGGATCTAGGATTTTACTGCGGGGGAGGGGCGATTACGAACTGAGGGGGTGCGAACACAGTAACAATTTTCCAAAAAATATTTTAATATAGAAACTAAATGGTGAAACATACTACATACATTAGTATGTCTCATTAAGTTGGAACCATATGGGAAACTTTTTTATTATTAATATTAAGAAAAAAAGTTATTCTTTATAAAAAGTTGTGCATGGTCTAAAACCTAAAATGCAATAATCAGATATAACATTTTTTCAGTCGTATACGAGATTTGTCAAAAAATATGAATTTTGCTCAAGAGTAAAGTACCTTTATTTTTGAAATATGAAAAAAAAGTTATTAAAAAAAATTTGTTTCTAATGATATTTTACGTCAGCATACCGATTTTGAAGAAGATATTCCAACTTTAAGAAAACCCCCGTAACTAATAATTTTGAATTCATCATGATTTTGTTAATATTGTTCGATGGTATGGTTAGTATGTCTGAAAAAGTTGACAACAAATGAAAAATTCGTTAATTATTGATTTACAAAAAATATTCTTCATAAAACGTTCTACATCAGATTATAATCAATATGCAAAATTTAGTGGGATAGAAGGAAAATCAAAAAAAATTAATCCAGGCTAACTTTTTGCTTATAAACGGAAGTCTAGTATGTGTTTGTAAGGTCCCTGTGAACATTCTTAAATTTTTCAATGAATTCAAAATTGTCCGTTAGTTATGTGTATCAAAAAATGTTAAAAATGAAGTTGGAATTCTTGTTCAAAATCGGTGTGTTGACGTAAAATGTCATTATAAACAAGTTTTTTTCGTCGACCTCTACAACAAATCTGTTTTTTAGATGTGCTGCCATCTATGATTAGAAGAGAGTATTGACAATTACTAAAAGCAAAAAATTCCCGGTGTATTGGGATTGCATACACAATTTGCATTGTGTGTTGCAAAGCTTTTATTTGACTGATTCTAGTCAAAATGTCACTCTCTTCTTTCGTATCCCTTTCAGAGATTAATACAAAGTTAGAAAACGAGTAAGGAATTTAATTTATCAGATTCGACATCCTAAGACCGGTTTCTGCCTTTCGGCTTCGTCAGTTAGGCTTTTCGAATCCAATAAATAAAATTCCAAACTCGTACAAGTCAGTAGCTATATCCGCTATAAGATAAGATTTTTAGATGTGCTGCCATCTATGATTAGAAGAGAGTATTGACAATTACTAAAAGCAAAAAATTCCCGGTGTATTGGGGTTGCATACACAATTTGCATTGTGTGTTGCAAAGCTTTTATTTGACTGATTCTAGTCAAAATGTCACTCTCTTCTTTCGTATCCCTTTCAGAGATTAATACAAAGTTAGAAAACGAGTAAGGAATTTAATTTATCAGATTCGACATCCTAAGACCGGTTTCTGCCTTTCGGCTTCGTCAGTTAGGCTTTTCGAATCCAATAAATAAAATTCCAAACTCGTACAAGTCAATAGCTATATCCGCTATAAGATAAGATTTTTAGATGTGCTGCCATCTATGATTAGAAGAGAGTATTGACAATTACTAAAAGCAAAAAATTCCCGGTGTATTGGGGTTGCATACACAATTTGCATTGTGTGTTGCAAAGCTTTTATTTGACTGATTCTAGTCAAAATGTCACTCTCTTCTTTCGTATCCCTTTCAGAGATTAATACAAAGTTAGAAAACGAGTAAGGAATTTAATTTATCAGATTCGACATCCTAAGACCGGTTTCTGCCTTTCGGCTTCGTCAGTTAGACTTTTCGAATCCAATAAATAAAATTCCAAACTCGTACAAGTCAATAGCTATATCCGCTATAAGATAAGATTTTTGAATGTGCTGCCATCTATGATTAGAAGAGAGTATTGACAATTACTAAAAGCAGAAAATTCCCGGTGTATTGGGGTTGCATACACAATTTGCATTGTGTGTTGCAAAGCTTTTATTTGACTGATTCTAGTCAAAATGTCACTCTCTTCTTTCGTATCCCTTTCAGAGATTAATACAAAGTTAGAAAACGAGTAAGGAATTTAATTTATCAGATTCGACATCCTAAGACCGGTTTCTGCCTTTCGGCTTCGTTAGGCTTTTCGAATCCAATAAATAAAATTCCAAACTCGTACAAGTCAATAGCTATATCCGCTATAAGATAAGATTTTTAGATGTGCTGCCATCTATGATTAGAAGAGAGTATTGACAATTACTAAAAGCAAAAAATTCCCGGTGTATTGGGGTTGCATACACAATTTGCATTGTGTGTTGCAAAGCTTTTATTTGACTGATTCTAGTCAAAATGTCACTCTCTTCTTTCGTATCCCTTTCAGAGATTAATACAAAGTTAGAAAACGAGTAAGGAATTTAATTTATCAGATTCGACATCCTAAGACCGGTTTCTGCCTTTCGGCTTCGTCAGTTAGACTTTTCGAATCCAATAAATAAAATTCCAAACTCGTACAAGTCAATAGCTATATCCGCTATAAGATAAGATTTTTGAATGTGCTGCCATCTATGATTAGAAGAGAGTATTGACAATTACTAAAAGCAAAAAATTCCCGGTGTATTGGGGTTGCATACACAATTTGCATTGTGTGTTGCAAAGCTTTTATTTGACTGATTCTAGTCAAAATGTCACTCTCTTCTTTCGTATCCCTTTCAGAGATTAATACAACGTTAGAAAACGAGTAAGGAATTTAATTTATCAGATTCGACATCCTAAGACCGGTTTCTGCCTTTCGGCTTCGTCAGTTAGGCTTTTCGAATCCAATAAATAAAATTCCAAACTCGTACAAGTCAATAGCTATATCCGCTATAAGATAAGATTTTTAGATGTGCTGCCATCTATGATTAGAAGAGAGTATTGACAATTACTAAAAGCAAAAAATTCCCGGTGTATTGGGGTTGCATACACAATTTGCATTGTGTGTTGCAAAGCTTTTATTTGACTGATTCTAGTCAAAATGTCACTCTCTTCTTTCGTATCCCTTTCAGAGATTAATACAAAGTTAGAAAACGAGTAAGGAATTTAATTTATCAGATTCGACATCTTAAGACCGGTTTCTGCCTTTCGGCTTCGTCAGTTAGGCTTTTCGAATCCAATAAATAAAATTCCAAACTCGACAAGTCAATAGCTATATCCGCTATAAGATAAGATTTTTAGATGTGCTGCCATCTATGATTAGAAGAGAGTATTGACAATTACTAAAAGCAAAAAATTCCCGGTGTATTGAGGTTGCATACACAATTTGCATTGTGTGTTGCAAAGCTTTTATTTGACTGATTCTAGTCAAAATGTCACTCTCTTCTTTCGTATCCCTTTCAGAGATTAATACAAAGTTAGAAAACGAGTAAGGAATTTAATTTATCAGATTCGACATCCTAAGACCGGTTTCTGTCTTTCGGCTTCGTCAGTTAGGCTTTTCGAATCCAATAAATAAAATTCCAAACTCGTACAAGTCAATAGCTATATCCGCTATAAGATAAGATTTTTAGATGTGCTGCCATCTATGATTAGAAGAGAGTATTGACAATTACTAAAAGCAAAAAATTCCCGGTGTATTGGGGTTGCATACACAATTTGCATTATGTGTTGCAAAGCTTTTATTTGACTGATTCTAGTCAAAATGTCACTCTCTTCTTTCGTATCCCTTTCAGAGATTAATACAAAGTTAGAAAACGAGTAAGGAATTTAATTTATCAGATTCGACATCCTAAGACCGGTTTCTGCCTTTCGGCTTCGTCAGTTAGGCTTTTCGAATCCAATAAATAAAATTCCAAACTCGTACAAGTCAATAGCTATATCCGCTATAAGATAAGATTTTTAGATGTGCTACCATCTATGATTAGAAGAGAGTATTGACAATTACTAAAAGCAAAAAATTCCCGGTGTATTGGGGTTGCATACACAATTTGCATTGTGTGTTGCAAAGCTTTTATTTGACTGATTCTAGTCAAAATGTCACTCTCTTCTTTCGTATCCCTTTCAGAGATTAATACAAAGTTAGAAAACGAGTAAGGAATTTAATTTATCAGATTCGACATCCTAAGACCGGTTTCTGCCTTTCGGCTTCGTCAGTTAGGCTTTTCGAATCCAATAAATAAAATTCCAAACTCGTACAAGTCAATAGCTATATCCGCTATAAGATAAAATTTTTAGATGTGCTGCCATCTATGATTAGAAGAGAATATTGACAATTACTAAAAGCAAAAAATTCCCGGTGTATTGGGGTTGCATACACAATTTGCATTGTGTGTTGCAAAGCTTTTATTTGACAGATTCTAGTCAAAATGTCACTCTCTTCTTTCGTATCCCTTTCAGAGATTAATACAAAGTTAGAAAACGAGTAAGGAATTTAATTTATCAGATTCGACATCCTAAGACCGGTTTCTGCCTTTCGGCTTCGTCAGTTAGACTTTTCGAATCCAATAAATAAAATTCCAAACTCGTACAAGTCAATAGCTATATCCGCTATAAGATAAGATTTTTAGATGTGCTGCCATCTATGATTAGAAGAGAGTATTGACAATTACTAAAAGCAAAAAATTCACGGTGTATTGGGGTTGCATACACAATTTGCATTGTGTGTTGCAAAGCTTTTATTTGACTGATTCTATTCAAAATGTCACTCTCTTCTTTCGTATCCCTTTCAGAGATTAATACAAAGTTAGAAAACGAGTAAGGAATTTAATTTATCAGATTCGACATCCTAAGACCGGTTTCTGCCTTTCGGCTTCGTCAGTTAGGCTTTTCGAATCCAATAAATAAAATTCCAAACTTGGCAGCACATCTAAAAATCTTATCTTATAGCGGATATAGCTATTGACTTGTACGAGTTTGGAATTTTATTTATTGGATTCGAAAAGCCTAACTGACGAAGCCGAAAGGCAGAAACCGGTCTTAGGATGTCGAATCTGATAAATTAAATTCCTTACTCGTTTTCTAACAAATCTGTTGTGTCGCCACAAGACTTTCCCGGCAGTTATAAAATAAAAATTAAAAAAATTCATTTGGTGTTGAAAATTTTTAAAGTCCAAATCAATTGATATTTGGTATCCCAAAAAAAATTTGTTTCGAATTTGATATTTGAAATATTTCACAAAAAAAGTAAAACAATTTTTTAGGGTCGGAATTGTTTACTTCTTCTTAGACATGTCAAATGTCATTTGGATTTTAAATTTTAAAATTTTTTTCCATTTCTTAGTTTTAAAATTAAGGAATGAAAATTTCAGGATGTATTTACAAGCCAATAAGGTGTAGTGACGTTTTGACGTCTCTACATTTTATGACACATAATGACAGTTGGTTAGTTTTTATTTACAACCTCACTTACAAATTTCTGGCATAGAACAATCAGCACCAAGGCATCGTTCCAAGTTCATTTCTCCGTTTCCCTCGTCCCAAGATCGAAGTTCATCACCGAGCGACGAGGGAACAAATGAATTGTTTATGATCATTCATTATTATATTTTTATTTTTGATATACACATGTACAGATTAAGCCTTAAATATATATTTATACACCTTAAAATTTATTCATCTGCAACGGATCGTTAAGAGATCTTCTAGGATCAATCTATACGTAGTATTTGGTCATGGACGCCCAAATACAAATACCAACCGAATATTATATAAGACACCTAAATACCAAATAAAAACTTTAGGTCTTTTATTTTTTTGAAATGTACATAGGGCTACTGCGCCCCCTAGTCGGGCGATTTCAACCAAAAACAAACGGATTCATTCCGCGATGGTCCGATACCCACATACCAAATTTCAGCTCAATCGGATCAAGCGTTTGGACACTACGGGTTGCGATTTTTTAGGTTAGGTTCAAAATTAAAGAATCAAAATTTCAGGATGTATTGACAAGCCAGTGAGGCACCTAAATATCAAATAAAAACTTTAAAGTCTTATACACCTAGTGTGGCGATTTCAACCAAAAACTAATGGGTTCAATCCCCGGTCACCCGAAACCCATATACCAAATTTCAGCTCAATCGGATTAAGCGTGCGGACGCTATCGTGGAAGAATACAGACACACAGACAGACGGACAGACTTCCATCTGGAAATCGTTTTAATCGTCTTAGGGGACCTCAAAATGGATATATCCGTCGTTATCTCAATTTTTTTTTTTTTGCGTTCACAATAATTTCCCTTTGCGAGGGCCGGGAAAGTAAAAATCACATTTTACGTACTAATTTCCGAATGAAAAGTCAACTATTTTTGAAGGCAAGTACTTTTCGTCCTGAAATGACTCGCCGTATCCTAGCAACCACAGGAAGCACCGTGCCGTATCCTAGTGACCACAGCGGACGAAAAGTGTTTGCGGACGAAAAGCGTTTGCCTTCAAAAATGCTCGATTTTTCTTTCGGAAATTAGTACGTTTTTGTAGAGGTCGACGAAAAAAGTGATATGCGCCTCGGCGAAAAACTGTCTGTTGTCCCGCCTGCTTGCTAGCCTCGGCTATCAATTTGCAGACTCGACTATAATAGAAAGTTTTTCGTCCTTGGTATATAAATAACTATTGTTTTTAAAACCGGCCAGAAATTAGTACTTTCCGGTTTATTTTTAGGTCAGAAAATCTCATTTTGTCGGACCGAGCCAGAAAATTATTGTGATAGTCCGTTAAAAGCTTTTACCGGACTCATTTTTATTTACTTTCCGGCCTATCTTTAATGAAAAAAATAATAATATAGTTAATCTAAGATAGCGGTCAATTGGTTTCTATAGTAACCGAGTTTTGTATTATTTAAAACTATAAAATAACATATTTTGACGTTTAGTTGAAAACGTGACATTTACTATAAAATGGATATTCAAAATGATGCATTTGATTGTGAATTAATGGAAGATGAAATTATACCAGATGAAATTGTTAAGGCGGCGAGCCAAGCAATTGTTAAAATTAGTTAATAAAGAGTTCTTGTTATAAAAATGTAAACTGAATAATATGATGTTTATAGTACAACACTGCACGTTTTAAAAAAAATATTGTACGTAATACGTCCCAAAAGTGCTTTTACTGGACTCGCAGGCTTGCAGGACTCGCCTAAAATAAATAAAATACCACTTTCGGGACTTGTTACGTAAACTACTATTAATAACTTCTTTTTCATATTTTTCTCTCTTGAGCAAAATTCATATTTTTTGACAAATTTCGTATACGACTAAAAAAATTTGATATCTGATGATCGTATTTTACATTTTGGAACATCACGAACTTTTTATAAAGAATAACTTTTTTCCTAAAATTAATAATAAAAACTTATTGAGACATACTGTATATTGCACAAAATGCAAAATAACAACTAGTGGAGGCAAGGAGTCGGAGTGACACCTTTTTTCTCCGGACTGGGCCAATTTAGTCTCCCCCTGCATTCTCGAGGTCGCTGAAACCGAATCTGAGGTTTAAAAAAAGTTTTTATCCTCGGCGTCCCCTTCAAAACGGCCAAAATCCACCCCCCGGAGGGGTTAAACGCGCTATTTACAAGGTTTCGCTGTAGAAAACACACTTTTCCCCCATTTTCGAGGATGCTAAGCACAGTGGTGATGTTGGATATCGCTTCCGACCACCACCAACCCCTCCACCGGCCAATACTCTTCCCCGAAAGGGGTCAATTTTTATAAGTGTATTTCCCCTCCCCCGTTTTCGAGGTCGCTGAAACCGAATATAAGGGTAAAAAAAGTTTTACCCTCGGCGTCCCCTTCAAAACGGCCAAAAACCACCCCTACATACCCATCTATATATTTATTTTCTTCAAACAATTAATTTATTTTATTAAAAAATACATTTTTTCAACCCCCTGCGTTAGGGTTGGGAAGTTAGGCGTCATCTCTCTTGAGGAACTTTATATTTTCTTAAGGAAGAGACTATTACTCTCAAAAAAGTGGTAGAAAACTCGATAAGCTGAGAAACCCCTATTTGGGGTGGTTTCTGGCCGTTTTGAAGGGGACGCCGAGGTTAACAACTTTTTTTAACCCCAGATTCGGTTTCAGCGACCTCGAAAATGGGGGGGAGAGACTAAATTGGCCCAGTCCGGAAAAAAAGGGTGTCACTTATGAAAATTGACCCCTTTCGGAGAAGAGTATTGGCCAGTGGAGGGGCTGGTGGTACCACCGTGCTCAGCATCCTTTAAAATGGGGGGAAAATGTGTTTTTCTACAGGGAAACCTTGTAAAACGCGTTTAACCCCTCCAGGGGGTGGTTTTTGGCCGTTTTGAAGGGGACGCCGAGAGGAAAAACTTTTATTTACAACCATATATGCAATGCTGTCATTACTAACGTCATTGAAGGTTAGAAAGTGTCTTATTACACACCTCTACTTCCCGCCCTCACTTCCCGCCCTCTAAAATTTTGTGATCGTTAATATTTTTCTCATTTATTCTAGATGAATATTTTTTATATTTAAAAATATAACACATTGACAAATATTATAATACCTATTTAATGGCAAACAATAAAAAACAACAATGAACTAAAATACAACAAACTACTTATTGAAATTAATGGTTAAATTTGAATTATTATAAGCGTTTATAGAAATATTCAGGCCAGTACCAGCGCTGGCGTCTCCAACAGTTATCTCTTTGGTCGACAAATTACTTTGCTGTTGAATGACTAAGGTTTGTGAACTCTTGCAACACCTTCAGAAGACATCGGAGGACATTTTTCTCAATTTATTATTCGCGAACTTAATATCTGTTATATCTTTTGGTTTTACCAAGAATATGCTTGGAATATAAATATAACCAAATAATATGAATGAGTAAATTAAACACTTCTTCATCTGCTAATTACTATATTACTACTCAAATAATGACCATGTCATAGTGTCATGCGCAAGCGCACTGGTTCAGTATAAACTGTAGTACATGGTGTCTCAAATATATTACAATATCCATCCGACTTTATCTGACATTTATTTGGTGACAGTTGTTTACCACATAGCAATAGTAACAATATAGGTACCTGCTTAATCATTCTGAGAAAAATGCATGGTAATTTTTTATTAAATGTAATATTTTAGGTATGTTCAGAACGAAACAAAGATTTATTAATTTTGATCGAAATATGATGGTTGTAAATAAAATAGTATACAAACCTCGGTAGGAAGTTTCATTACTGCCGAGAGATTAGTTAGTTAACCTCGGTGTGTAATATACTATTTTTAACCTCAGATTCGATTTCAGCGAGCTCGAAAATGGAGGGCAAAGACTAAATTGGCCCACTCCGAAAAAAAAAGGAAAATCACCTCAAATTCCGACTCCTTGCCTCCACTAATATAGTTAGAAAATTAACCAAAACATATTACTAGTAGTCTGAATACTACCTAATAATAAAACGCGTGTCGCGAGACGGGAGGTACGAAAACCCCTTCGCCTCTCCCCTAAATCAAAGAAATGACATTATTGACAGTGACATTTAACAATTTTAACGTTGATGTCGAGTGAATTCGTTGAACCTTAGATCATACATGCTACACTAGATTCGGTACCTAGGTTATTTGTTTGGTAGCTCCGAGGGGAGTACTAATCCATTGATTGCTCGATTTCAAATTTCGACGATATCCGCTCATATCGTAAAGTTTGACAGATATGCCAGTTATTGTTTTTTGGGAATTATTGTGCTAATTTTGTGTATTTTTATAGTTTTTTGAAAGTTTTGGCTATGTACAATTAGTTTAGTTTCTCAAGAAAATTCCAAAGTCTTAAGTGTACAGGGTGGCCAAATAAGAATGCGAGGTACTGTATCTGGGAAACTATCCATCGTAGATGGCCAAGAAAAAACCTGGAAAATATTTTCAAGTTTCTGAAATGGAGGCGTAACTGCAATCTTGAATCTAAGAAAGTGATGTCTGGTCTTTAAAGTAGAGGACAATCTGAACCTTTGTTGTTTGACAATTTTTGTTGTATCTCTAAAAATAAAGTGGTGGGGGGTATTCAAAGGTTTCAGTAAAAAACACCCTGTATATTCGAAACGGCTGACCCGATTTTAACAAACTTGGGCTAGTTGAAAAGAGCTGTTCGTGGGCTACAAGTGTTATAATATTTGAAGTTTTTATAGTTTCACATGTCGCCGCTAGAGGGTTTTTTTTTCGACATTTCGACAGAAATGGTTAATTTTCTCAAAAAAATTAAATGCATTGGTATGATTTCTTTTTCATGAAAAAGTAGCTAAATGAAGCCTAAACAAGCTCGCGAAAACCGCATCTCGATATCTTTCGGCTCTCGGTATGTTCCGTAATGCATTACGAATCCGGTTTTTCATATCTCTCTGGTCGTAGGTTGAGTCTGAAAATCAAGACAAGTTAAGTCTGGTAATCGCGCAGGCCATGGAAACAGACTTCATCTTCCAATCCACCGCTGTTGTAATACTGCATTAATATGCTCTCGCACAATAATAGCATAATGTGCTGGGCACCCATCCAACTGGAAAAACAAGTTTTGACGTGTTTCCAGTGGCATCTTCCAACAACAACGGTAATTTATGGGCCAAAAAGTCAAGAAAGATATTGCCGCTGATAGACCAGTGCAGATAATTTTTGAAACCAAATAAAACAATAGTAGGATGAAACTCATTGGAAAAGGAAGAGAATATAACAAAAATGTTAGGAAAAATAATGTACTGGCGCTCTGGGGTCGGGAAGTGGAAGAGGGGGAGTTTTTAAGGGTAGAAAACTGTTTATCTCGAATTACGGCAAAACTACAAGTCCTATGGAAAAAAGTTAAATGGCAAAGTTGTAGGTAATAAAAAGATCTACAACTTTGCTATTTACACTTTTTTCACATAACCTCAAAATGTATGTGAAAAATTCAAAGTTTTTGGTTTTTTATTTTTATCTTCTACAAAAAAAAATTTTTTTTCACGAAATTTGGTGTAAACTTACCATTTTATGTCCCAAACACTCTGTAATTTCTTTGTTTTAAAATATTTATTTTGACTTAATATCGAAAAAGCAGTCTAATTTTCAATCGAAAATTCTCACGTCAAAATATCTGCTTTTTTAAAAAACTCGGTGGGCTTTTTGTTCGTTGAAATCTCTACTTTTTGATGGTCTAAAAAAAATACATTAATGTGGTAAATGTTCTCAAAAAATGCAAATAAGAAACGAAGAAAACTACGAATTTCTTTTTTTTAAATCATGTACAATTTTGAGCTATTTATTTAAATTTATACTTTAATTACTCGAAAAACGTAAGATTCCGTGTTACATTGATAAACAAAAGAGTAATTAAAGTATAAATTTAAATAAATAGCTCAAAATTGTATATGATGAGTTAAAAAAAAGAAATTCGGAGTTTTCTTCGTTTCTTATTTGCATTTTTTGAGAACATTTACCATAGTAATGTATATTCTTTTACACCATCAAAAAGCAGAGAATTCAATGAACAAAAGGCCCACCGAGTTTTTTAAAAAAGCAGATATGTTGACGCGGGAATTTTCGATTGAAAATTAGACTGCTTTTTCGATATTAAGTCAAAATAAGGTTAAAAAAAAATATTTTAAAACAAAAAAATTACAGTGTGTTTGGGACATAAAAAGGTAAGTTTTTACCAAATTTCGTAAAAAAAATTTTTTTTTTGTAAAAGATAAAAATAAGCTATCTGCACTGATCTATTAGGGATTGCTCGAAAAAATATGGCCCAGTATGCCACACCACACATTTAAACTCCAACGTCCTTGTTGCTGAACGTCACGCAACCAATGCGGATTTTCTGCAGACCAATAACGCATATTGTGCAGATTTTAAAGGGGGCATAAAGAGCATATTATTGCAGTATTACAACAACGGTGGATTGGAAGATGAAGTCTGTTTCCGTGGCCTGCGCGATCACCAGACTTAACTTGTCTTGATTTTCAGACTCAATCTACGACCAGAGAGATATGAAAAACCGGATTCGTAATGCATTACCCATTAGAGGCTTCAGCAATGCATAGAGCGTGATGGTCACCATTTAGAGCATTTATGGGGGTATTAAAACCTTTCTTTTTTAAATCTGACCTTTTTAGAGCCGCATCTTACTAATAAAAGGAATTAATTAGTTTAAAAGAGATTAATACAAAGGGATAAAAAAGAAGAGAGTGACATCTTGACTAGATTCAGTCAAAATTTAATGTCAATACTCTCTTCTTACCATAGATGGTAGCACATCTAAAAATGTTATCTTATAGCGGATATAGCTATTGACTTGTACGAGTTTGGAATTTTATTTATTGGATTCGAAAAGCCTAACTGATGAAGTCGAAAGACAGAAACCGGTCTTAGGATGTCGAATCTAATAAATTAAAATTCCTTACTGGTTTACTAACTTTGTATTAATATCTGAAAGGGATAAAAAAGAAGAGAGTGACATCTTGACTAGATTCAGTCAAAATTTAATGTCAATACTCTCTTCTTACCATAGATGGTAGCACATCTAAAAATTATATATTTGTAGCCCAAGAATAGCTCTTTTCAACTAGCCCAAGTTTGTTAAAATCGGCTTAGCCGTTCCGAATATACAGGGTGTTTTTTACTGAAACATTTAAATACCCCCCACCACTTTATTTTTAGAGATACAGCAAAAATTGTAAAACAAAAATGGTTCAGATTATCCTCTACTTTAAGGATCAGGTATTTTTTTGTTTGGTTAATATAGCGGAATTCACAGAAACATCACTTTCTTAGATTCAAGATTGCGGTTACACCTCCTAGAGGCCATTTCAGAAACTTGAAAATATTTTCCAGGTTTTTTTCTTGGCCATCTACGATGGATAGTTTCCCAGATACAGTACCTCGCATTCTTATTTGGCCACCCTGTACAACATCAAATTTGAGAAAGGTGCTGTCAGATCTTTCCATAGGTATGTATTCCATAGGCGTGCTGTTGGATAGGACAGGAAGTGAAAATAAGAACTAAACGTAAATTATGTATACTTTAATTTTAATTGTAAATGAATTGTTTAAATATCTATCTATTGTATGTCAATTTATGTTTTATTAAAATAAACCATGTTCATTAGCAAGTTTTTCAAATTTAGGAAAACTTTCAAACCTACAACCTTTTGGTCATGAGTCCAGTACTCTATCGATGAGCCACCCATGCGCTCCCCTCTGGTAATTAACTCTTTTTGTATCCATTCCTAGAAAACGATTGTTGTCAGAGGTACTACTATAGTCGAGGCTATTAATCAAGAAATACACAAACGAAATAGAACGTTTCGGCTCGAAGCTGTTTTGGCGCGAAATAATTTCTAAATCTAAATCCTTAAAGATATAAGAACAAAATTTTAATATATTCTAGCCAGTCTTAAGTCTTAATGATGTACAAAATAATATGAGGTCACGTAAGATATAAGGTCAGGAGTGCTCATATTAATGATGTACAAGTAAATGTTTATTTTTATTTTATTTTGGCGCCGAAACGTCCTAGACCCATGCATAAACGTGTTCGTTTTTTCGTGATACTGCTAAATTTGTTGTACGTTCTTATGTTTTTGTTTTTATCCTTTACTCACATTATCTGACCTGACCTGGCCTAATTTTAAAATGTTACTGATTATAATTATTTCCACTTTAAAAAAAATATATTAATTATTATTAATTGTTACAATTTGTAGAAATATTTTAATCAAAGATAAAAATATTTATTAAATTTTTTGTTAAATAAACATGGGAGATCCCGTATAGGTTGTACACAGTTTAATTTAAACTTTAAAATGACTTTGATTTCAATTCTAATATAATACTAAAAAATGTATGTAATGTGATCATTACATAACCTAAATTCTTCCCATTTCTACGTTCATATACCGGTTAATTGTTACAATCATAATACACGTAACTCAAATTCCTTATAAATACGGTATGCCAAATTGGGGCAGAAGTAATTTCTGGAATTTCAGGATTTTGACATTGTAATTATTCGGGACTAAAATGTGCTCATATATAAATCAACAGGACACATCTTTTCAGCGGAAAATACATATTTTTGTGGTCTATAAAAATATTTTAAAACTACCGTTGCTGATATTGCTTTAGACTTTTGTTATAACATTTTTTTAACAAATGAATAATAATTTAAGCGGTTTATAAATCTCATTCAGAATCTTTTACTTTCCCGGCCCCTCGCAAAGGGAAAGTATTGTGAAGGCGCTAAAAAAACAAATTGAGATAACGACGGATATATCCATTTTGAGGTCCCCTAAGACGATTAAAACGATTTCCAGATGGAAGCCTGTCCGTCTGTATGTCTGTCTGTGTGTCTGTATTCTTCCACGATAGCGTCCGCACGCTTAATCTGATTGAGCTAAAATTTGGTATATAGGTTTCGGATATTAGTTTTTGGTTGAAATCGCCCTACCAGGGGGCTCAGAAGCCCTATGTACATCGCAAAAAAATATAAGACTTAAAGTTTTTATTTGATATTTAGGTGGCTTGTAAATACATCCTAAAATTTTTATTTCTTAATTTTGAACCTAACCTAAACTAAAAAATCGCAACCCTTAGCGTCCAAACGCTTGATCCGATTGAGCTGAAATTTGGTATGTGGGTATTGGATCATCGCGGAATGAATCCGTTTGTTTTGGTTGAAATCGCCCCATCAGGGGCGCATTAGCCCTATGTACATTACAAAAAAATAAAAGACCTATAAAGTTTTTATTTGGCATTTAGGTGCCTTATTGGCTTGTAAATACATCCTGAAATTTTCATTCTTTAATTTTAAAACTAAACAAAGGAAAAAAATTTAAAATTTAAAATCCAAATGACATTTAAACAAAATTGCGACCCTAAAAAATTGTTTTCCTTTTTTTTGACATGTGAAATGTCTGTCCTTTTATAATATTTCAAATGTCATTTTTACTTTAAAAAAATTCGAAACAAATTTTTTTTGGGGATACCAAATATCATTTGATTTGGACATTTGATTTTTTTAATTTTTGTTTTATAACTGCCGGGAAAGTCTTGTGGCGACACAACAGATTTTTTTAACTGCAATAAGACTGAGATGGTCCTTTTTACCAGGAAAAGAAGAATATCGGGCTTAAAACCCCCTGAAACCTTCAAAAACAAATTAAACTTCACTGAAGAGGTGAAATACCTTGGTATTACCCTCGACAGGAAGCTAACATGGAACTCTCACCTACAAAGCAGAGTAAAAAGAGGATATGTAGCTTATGAGCAATGTTGGAGGACAGTGGGACGTACATGGGCTCTTTCACCCCGAGTGGTCACCTGGAACTACACTGCAATCATAAGACCCATGTTAACATACGGAGCCATTGCGTGAAGACCGAAGGTTCTACTAGCAACGGCTATCCACAAATTATATCAAATACAGCGACTGGCTTGTTTAAACATAACAGGAGCCATGAGAACAACACCAACCACGGCAATGGAATTAATTACTGGTCTGACCCCTCTGGACCTGCACGTCAAAGAGGTTGCGTTGATGGTCATGTTACGATTGCGCACGGCTGGTGTAAACCCCGAAGTAGGAGTGGGTCAATTGAGACTAAGCCTATGGCGAGAAGCGTTTACTGCATTACCTCTGCTGCAGGCGGTCAACGATGCAATTGAACCCAAGTTTGTGTTTAACATACCCTACAAAATACAGATAAAACAGAACACGGAGTCAGATGTTGCGAATGTAATACGCATATACACAGACGGCTCCAAAACCAAAGAAGGCTCAGGATGTGGTGTCTACTCCAGATCACTAAGCCTAAGAATTAAGTGGGGAATGGGAAATAATGCCAGCGTGGTTCAAATAGAACCGGCTGGTATCTTAATTTCCACAAAAGAATTAACCAGAAAACGTTACACCCATGCTCAATCTCTAAAGAGATGGGATGAAATGAAGGGATGCAGTTCTGTCAGGGTCACCCTGGGCGACGCTGGGAAGCTGACGTCGAAGAAATACTTGGCGCTGACCAAGAAAAACCTACGTCTAGTAGTAGAATTTCTGACTGGCCACTGTTAACTAAGGAAGCACCTCCGTACAATGGGGCTAGTGGACACACCTCTATGCAGGATGTGTGAACTGGAAGACGAAACGGTCAATAATGTCCTATGTGATTGCCCGGAGTTATCGTCAATGAGAGAGTGCGTGTTCTGTGAGTCTTGGCCTACACCTGCCGATATAAAGGAGATGTCTCCTAGTGACTTGTCCACTTTCCTGGAACGGACAGGGTGGACGATGACCTAGGAGGACAACTCCTCGGGAGAATATACAATGGGTCAAATGTGGCCTAAGTGCTGTGGAACTAACTCACCCTCCCTACTCTACAGATACAGAACTGTAAGTTGTGAAAATTGGTAACAATGTTTTTTGTTGGCTGGGGTTTTATTGAATAATGTCTTGCAATTCTATAGGTTAAAAACTTACACCGTTTGTTACAGAATCTTGACAAATCAATAATACAAAAAAATTTTAATTTGATTCATTAATTGACATAGAATTTACTACTTTAAGTTAAGTATGACTAAGAATACGAACACAATACAAATGTATATGTAAAATATAAATATAACATAAATAAAATACAATACTAAATATAAATAAAATAGAAATACTATGCAGAAGAATTACAAATTGAGGAAAGAAGGAAGCCTTACGCTGCAGACACACACAACGATTTTTGGACGTACGATAAAAAATCGGACGATATTTTGCCGTAGCATCTTGTTTTCACACACAAACGATATTTTGCCGTACGCTACAGGCACACACAACGATTTTTGAACGGACGGTAAAAAGTCGGACGATATTTTACCGTTGGTTGAGCTCAGTATATATCTTGAATGTAACTAAAATTTGGTAACTTGATTTTTGATGCAAAATTGTGGGTTGTTGAAAAAAGTTGATAAGAGAGGGAAGAATAGTTATTTTTGTATTAAGTGCGTAAAATGAGTGTTTTTTTAATGGCACATGAGAGTGTTAGTTTGTCGGCCAAGACCGCCGATCGAGGCCACAAATTCGCTCGAATGTGTCACGAAAACACGAATTTTATACACGAAATATAAACAACATTTTTTCTACAATTGTGAATGTGAATTTACATCGTCTGAAATATATTAAAAATAAACATTTCCAATACATCTTGACGTGGTTTTTTATCCCGATTAGTTATCACACAATTTCACAGCATCCAGTGGTCTTTCTAAGTCGTTAGTTACTATAGGAACGGTTTGTTGGCACGCCGCGTGTTTGACTGTATGACTGTGTTTGCTCGTAGTTGCTTCAATTTCAAGTTATTTTCAAGAAGATGGATGTTGATTATGATAGTGGTAGTGATAGCCCATCAGATATATCTGAGGGAGCAAATGCAATAGTATCTAATATCCAAGTTAGTATATGAGAAAACATATGACCAATTTCGTGAATGGTGAGACAAGAAACATGTAAAAAAGGTTTCTGAAAATGTGCTGGAAATCTACCTCCGTAGCAGAAGCATATAGAAGATAGTTTGAATAACAAAATTGAGATTTCTAACAAAATATTGAATATTATTCTAATAATTGAAATTGTTTTATGATGAATAATCAATTAATAATTGACTGTGTTAAAAATAAATCCTTCATAAAGTAATATTTCATGTTTATTTTGTGAATTATTTTGGCATTGAAGAAAAGTTTTTTTGACAGTTGTACAAAAAAATTATTTTCCTGGTAAAGAATTTTTTGTAGTGTTCCCAGAATTTTTATAGTTATGCGATTAATATGTAATCTAAAATTAGACATGGTAATTGTGGTGTAATTTTTTTAAATTTTAGTTTGTTCATCTAATTTACATACAGGGTGTCCCAACTAAAATTTGCCCCCAAATATTTCGAGTTTTGTTCAAATTTTGAGAAAATACCAAAACAGCTCAATTTTAAGCTAGAGGGGTCTCAATTTTTATCGTAGCATCAAACTTATTTTTTCATTCCTCTAGCGCCCAGAACCACCCCTTGAAAAATCTTAAATGGCAAGTGGTGTTAAGTGACACATCAGTTGGAAGCTGCTTTCATTATCTAATCCAACCCCTTTTTTTATTTTATTACTCTTTTTTAAGAAAACTGCTTAGATTACAGAGCCCCACAAAAAAAATTTTTGTCTGCGCCAAGAACTTAACTACTGTAACTAGGGGTATTTGGGGTCGCTGAATCCGAATCCGAGGTCCGGTTGACCTCATTAGGTCAGGTTCAATGTCATTTGATTGTCAAATTGAGGAAACCTACTGGGAAAAATCGGAAAAAATTCATTTAAATTAAAAAACCTTGAATTGAATAATACATTACATTCGTTAAAATTAGTTTTTTTAGAGCTACTATTGTTTTCTTTCGCAATAATCTAAGCAGTTTTCTCAAAAAAGAATCATTCAAAATAAAACCAGTTGAGAATGCTTTTCTAGCATTGCCATACACTCAACAAATTGATTTGAAATTTAGTATGGTTATATTTTTAAGTTAATATAATAAGTATCAATTTTTTTTATTCCTGGGGCCTTTTTTGATTTTTTTCAAGTCTTTATGATACACCCTGTAAATTCAAACAAAAAAGGTGTACTTGTTTTAATAGCATAAATTCAGCTCATTTCGAGATATTTGCATTTAAAATATTCTAGCCACAGTATCTATTTAATTTACTTTAACATATTTCAACATAGTAGGCTTTGAAACTAAAATAAACATATACAGCTATCAAATAATTAATTGTTAAATGGCAGCAGCAAGTTCAGAAAAATTTATTTGTGCATAAACAAATCAAATCTCTCATTTTTGAATTAGAGAAATGGTTGTGGATGGAATTTAGTGAACAAAATTACATCTAACAATTAATTATTTGACAGCTGTACATTTTCATTTTAGTTTCAAAGCCTACTACGTTGAAATATGTTAAAGTAAATTAAATAGATACTGTAGCTGAAATATTTTAAATGCAAATATCTCGAAATGAGCTGAATATATGCTATTAAAACAAGTATACCTTTTTTGTTCAAATTTACCTACAGGATGTATCATAAAGACTTGAAAAAAATTCAAAAAAGGCCAGGAATAAAAAAAAATTGATACTTATCTTCATCCAGTAAAGTGTAGGTAGCGCCCTCTTTATCCGATCTCAAAATTGATAACACGCTTATGAGTTACTAACTTAAAAATATAACCATACCAAATTTCAAGTCAATATAAGAAATAATAAAAAAATTATTGCAAAAAAACGAAAAATAAATTTTATTTCCACCACCCTGTATCTTAGTAGTAGATAACATTTGACACAGAGTTATTTAGTAAAATATTAATATTTCGAGGTCCTGAACCTATGATTAAAATATTGACAATTCCTTATGATACACCCTGTATATTGAAACAACTAGACTACCGGATTTTAGAGTCGTCAGTATGCATACTTTTGATACAGGGATACCAGAATAAGGTTTGTAAGTTACGTGTTAAGATTCCTTTAATCCAACAATCAATGTAAGAGTTTCTATCCAGAACAACTCTAAATCTGGCATCATTAACTAAACTTATGAAAATAAAACTTGCAATAATTGCAAATCTGCTGGCACGTGCTAATTGCTTATCCAGAAGATAAAAAGTGAGCCGGTTCTACCTTATTGGAGCATTTTCTGTTCCAAGGATTCGTTCAATTACTCAGTGCTTGAATTAATTACCTATGCATGATTTAGCCAGGTAAGAAGGGAGATAGACATTTTTTTGTTTTAAAGAAAAGAAAAGGATAGAAGGTTCCCTTACATCCCTTTGTTCTTAATGATAATTCCATAAAACTTTTTGATCAATAAGGACAGTTGTTACCTTTCATTCGTCATCTTTGTCATAAAGTAAACAAATATTTTTAAAATAATAATTATAAGTTTATTTTATATTTTGGTGGTAAAAATAATACCTATAATATGAAGGCTTACGTCACACTTCTGTATTTTCTTTTCAATTTTTAGGGGAACGGTCTCAGAAATATATATAAAAGAACATTCAACGGCAAGTCATCCTAATGAAAAGGTCGAGGAAAAGTGGATATTAAAATGTCATAAACTCTGAAATTTCAACTAAGTTCAGGTAAGATAACTTCATCTAAATGTAAATTCTCCTTTTCTAACCTCGAGTTTAATGACGGTACCTGGTATATAAAATTATAAAATATGTTCGATAATGAAAGCAGCTTCAAAATGATGTGTCACTTAACACCCCTTGCCATTTAAGATTTTTTAAGGGGTGGTTCTGGGCGCTAGGGGATCAAAAAAGAAGTTTAAAGCTACCATAAAAATTGAGCCCCCTCTAGGTTAAAATTGACCTGTTTCGGCATTTTTTCAAAATTTGAATAAAACTCGAAATATTTGGGGGAAAATTTTAGTTGGGACACCCTGTATATCAGACTGTTTGTTGGAATAATTTTGTTAAATTTGGGGTTTTGAAGTTTTTTAATCTAAATTTTTTAAAATAATAGGTTTTTTACACATAATAAACAATAAAATTGTAATAACTGTTTATATTAGTATAAATTCTGGGAAAAACAGAGATAACAATAATTTTTCACGTTTTCAAGGAAGTATGAAAATTGGAAATTATTTTGGGAATTACGAGGGTGATTGAAATTTTTAATGGGATCAATAAAATTGAAATAATAAATAATTTCGCAGAACTCACACAAAGTAGAATAGAATAGAATTTTTGCGCTCAACTAATTAATTTAATATTAATTTTAATTAATTAATTTAAACCCTGTTTTTTATCAGCAGGATCGCCGTACCTTGCAGTGGCAATGGACGGCTGCTAAACGGCACATCAACAGCAACAGCACGGCAAAATATCGTGCCGTGCTGCGTGAAAGGTCCCATTCATTTCTTCACGCCACTAAAGGAATGTGGACGTCCGACTTTTTACCGTACGTCCAAAATCGTTGTGTGTGTCTGAGGCGTTATGTTGTTTGATATATATCTGACAGTTCAATCATAATTGGTCTGTGTTTTACACGGAATTTGAAGGATTCCCAACTCAGAGAAAAGAAACTGAAATCAATAGTATTACCATTCTTGGCAATTCTAGCTAATGGCGAGAAAATTCCATAATTGCATCTATGAAAATCTATTGAGAATATAGTTGTGTTATACGGACTTGTAAACTGGACATTCTAATAGTATTTCGAATATAATGTGTTCTAAGGGAATCTTGAATTTGTATGCAGCAAACCTAAGGAGCTTGTTTTAAACTTTTTCTAAATTGTATACCATACTTGGAACATCATACTGCAATAAAGATCTTACAAAGGAGGTCTAAAGAAAGGAGAGGCACACTTTTAATGATATTTCCAACAATGGCGGAATTTGATAAAATGGTATATTGTAGATATAGGCCTTCTGACCAAAATGTCCTATACCAAGCAGCATTATAGTGACAAAAACTGATATCGCAACTTCGATTGGGTGGCTATTACATAATAATCACTATATCTACCTCAAAGTTGCACAAACATTAAAGTGGAAAGTTGTAGGTATGGTCACCAAACAATATCACTTGAATACCACTTAGAAGTGGCAGTGATCTTAAAGTGGGCGTGATAGTTTTAGTGTCGTTTTGGGAACAATTAATATACCTTTAAAGTGGCGGCACTTGATTATGTGATTGCAGTTATTCTCGCCACGTTTTTGCCACACAAAAATCACTTTAAAGTTTGATTTTATAAACGCAGCCAGTTTTGTTAATAACAAAGATTGATAAAAAATACAGTTTGAAGCATCTAAGTATTTAATTTCCATGATTATTTCCCTCATCTGTCAAAATTTATTCGCTGATAAACTCACCTTCCTACCTTTTCGAATAAACTACATCGTCCTCCTTAACAGCTCCTAAAATATAGGCAACCCATCATACATGCACCGCTTATTTTACGGTCGGCATTGCGGAAATCAAGTATACGCTGAATGTCAAATTGAAATTTATTAATCTGATAGGTTATTTTTAGTCATCGTTTACTACTGTAAAAAAATGGATAGATTTGGAAATGAAAATAATGAAAATATCAATAATTGAATAAATAATTCAGTACCAGCAAACACTGTGCGCACTAAAAAATCTGTGTGGACACAATTTGAAGAATTTTGCAGTGCCAGATGTCTGAAAATACTACAAATGTAGAGTTTTTAATAACTGTACATTTAATAAATAAAAATACATGAGTTGAAATATTTATTTTTGGGTTATTAAACTAGTTGAGAAATAATCTGATCAAATATGTTCAAAGAATAAAACCCTCGAGCTAAAGCTCCCGGGTTTTATTCAGAACATCAATCTCCGAATTAAACTCGTTAAGTTTTCAAACAAAACTATTTTTGGAAAAATCGAAAAAAATTATTCGCTCATAAACGAGGTCTTGTTATATTACTGTCGATAAAAAATTTATAAATTTTAACTTTTTTCTTAAATTATGAAGTATTCCAATGGCGCGTGCCATTATTTCGAGCTACAACACTTATATTTGACAGTAAACTTTCAATCGTTCAAATTTGTAGCTTTTCAATATTGCTAAACCAATATTCTTATATTTCCATAATTATATAATAATTATACAATCTAATTATTATTCAGTATGTACCTACTTAAGTTACCAGTTATAGTGGAGTCGATCTGGCAGAAAAAACGCGATTAACGAAGTCGCTCTTTTCGAATTTTTTTTTTGTGATTTCATAGATTTGAGGTCCCTCTTTCACCTGATCACTATATGAAAGCTAAGGGAGGTGTGGAGGGGAGGGTGGGTAAATTAACATGTAAAGATATCGAAAATCGGTTTTTCGCACTTAACTCACTGAGTTTTATTCGGGTCGAAACGACTTATATATAAAACACAGTCTACCCTAGAAACGGAAAAACTCATCCCCGAAATCATAGCTGTTCCGCTTTTCCATAAAAACGCGTTTATCCTCAATTAAAGGGAAACAGAACCCGGCTACGTCCCCCGGACAGTTTTTCGACTCTTGTTGGATTTGTAGGGAAAAATCGAGAAAAGTGGGCCTGTACGCCGCTGGACTAGAACAATACGAACATTTTGCGACAAAAATCAGCTCGATCCGTCCATTTTTGCGGGAGAAATATTGTTTTTGGCCAGAAATACGTTTAAGAAAGTAAAAACAATGTTTCTCCCCCAAAATGGACGGATTGAGCTGATTTTTGTCTCAAAATATTCGTATTGTTCTAGTCCAGCGGCGTACAGGCCCACTTTTTTCGATTTTCCCCTTAAAATTCGACAAATTGGTTGACTTTTTGAATTTTGAAACAATACCGGGCCATGCTGAGCGCGCGCAGCGGGCTGTTGTTGTTGTATATATATAATGTCTATGTATACCTGGTGATCGCGATTAAGTGGTAGGGCTTTTCTTATGGGGGCTCTAAGTCCCTAATATCCTCAAATATGTTTACATGTGAGGCCATTGAACTCACACGAGAGAGGGGTCTTGTAGACTGGTGCCATGGAACTCGCATGTAAACATATTTGAAGAGTAAACTACCAAAGCATAATTTTGCTCTATCAATCAGCCTCTCTCGAATACTGTAGTCCCACTCTCTTTAGGGCCCCTTTATCAACGCAAGAGGAGTAGGATAGAGCTCCAGTATCGTATTATTGACAGTAGTGCAGACACTTTTGTCGATCTTGGTATAATATACGAAATTGCAGTATGTTTTCACGTGTATTAGAAATTGTATACTATCATACTTCCATCAGACGTCTTAGCAACAGTGATTCGCGTGAGATTTTCAAGATTAAAATGCCGTATCCTGTTTGGAAACTTTGTGATCATGAAAAAAACAGGAACAAGCTTTGTGGTCCATGCGGGAAAAAAATTAATTTCCGCGATCAGAAGATAGAACAATTCCGTATTACAGAAAAATATGAAAAACTTATACAGAAATTTATCAATCCAAATTTCTTGACTTCCAACAGTAAATACCCCCTTAGTATTTGCTCCAATTGTCGCAAGATGCTCGCAGATCACGATCAAAGTAATTTCCACAGATCTTTGAAGACAATGCCAGATTATGAGACAATAGTTTTGCCGAGAAAAACCAGATCAACTGATGATAACGCTATATGCCAGTGCTATGTTTGCTTGACTGGGAGACACAAAGGATCAATTAATTTTAAAAAAAAATTGAAAATTGGTGAAAGCTTGCATTTATCCCCGAAAATATCACGTAAAAAATTTCAAATTTCGTTAATAAATAATTTTTTTCTTTTGTTCTCAATATTATATTTTTATGTTTTTGAATGAATTATAATTTTGATTATTATAATTTTGATTATTATGATTTTGCTAATTATGAGCATTATTGTGATTCTGACCAGTATAGAATATTATGATTGTAATTTTGAATTTGTTTACTATGAATACTATGAATATTACAAATATTATGAATACTATGAATATATAATATGAATACTATGTTTGTATCACCCTTCTTATCTCGTTAAATAAATCCAATTGTTAACGGGAACCAGAACCCGGTAGCGCCCCCGGACAGTCTTTCGACTTTTGTTGAATTTTAAGGGGAAAATCGAAAAAAGTGGGCCTGTACGCCGCTGGACTAGAACAATACGAATATTTTGAGACAAAAATCAGCTCAATCCGTCCATTTTGGGGGAGAAACATTGTTTTTACTTTCTTAAACGTATTTCTGGCCAAAAATAATATTTCTCCCGCAAAAATGGACGGATCGAGCTGATTTTTGTCTCAAAATGTTCGTATTGTTCTAGTCCAGCGGCGTACAGGCCCACTTTTATCGATTTTTCCCTACAAATCCAACAAGAGTCGAAAAACTGTCCGGGGGACGTAGCCGGGTTCTGGTTCCCTTTAATTGAGGATAAACGCGTTTTTATGGAAAAGCGGAACAGCTATGATTTCGGGGATGAGTTTTTCCGTTTCTAGGGTAGGCTGACTACTGATGGACACCGGAATTTTTGTTTGGCATCGTAGGCAAACTTTTTTTTCCTTCCAGCCACCTGTGAAAATAAAGTGCTCGCCAAAACGCTTAAACTGAATTTTAACTAGTCCAAATCGGTGTAGCGGTTCTCGAGGTATTGCAATCCTCTGTATACTTAGAGCTTTGTGGTAAAAAAATCTTGTCCTTGAAAATGAGCCTAGCACGAAGTCACTAACCCTATCCTTTGCTATTCTACAGGGCAAAACGCGTTCACCCCTCTCCCACCCTTCCTGATTATCGGATCGAGTTCTTGTAGGACTCAAATCAAACAGAAAAAAATTCCGCAACCGATGGCTAATAAAAAATTTTCCTTACTTTACTCTTTCGTTGCGAAAATCAAAAATTAAAATTTGGAAAATACGAAATTCTGTCGCCATTTGTACGTTTTCGCGAAAACCATCATCTCCTTTAATACATCCTGTAGCAGTGTCCTCATGAAAGAGTTTGCCATTTTGCTGAATTGGTCAAGAATTAAAAAAGTTACCTCGAGTCAAAAATTATTCAGTGTTTGCCCGCCCTCTCTCCCCAAATTAACCTTCCGTTACTAACATGATTTTTTTTAACATGAACGCTTACATCCCTCTTAGATACCGACTATCAAAAAAGCTATTTGTGCCTGGAGAAAATTTAACTTGGATATTTTTTTTGTTTGGTACATATATACATATAAACAAGCACATCAGGGAAATCAACTTTATTAAACATTTTTTAACAAAAATATAGAATAACAAAGAAACTCAGTAAAAAAAACATAACTTTCTAAAAATGTCTATGACAAGAAACAAAAGCAGATTTTTTGGCAATAAAAATAAGTATGTTGCTTCTAAAACATTGAAAAAAATAAAAAATTATACAAAAATGTAGGAACCTTTGTAATAAACTGAATAAAAATTATAGAAGTTGTCCATCACACTCCATACAAATACCATATAAGTATTCCAAGGACCTGATTTTTTTTCTTCTTCAAACATACGTTGAAGTCTTATTTGATCCTCTTTACGAAGAGTTAGGGAAGTTAGGGAGTTAGGGAAGTCATAATTATAGAAATTACTAAAAAAAACGAATAACTACATTTTTTTTAATAAAAAGGATTATAAACTGACCCACAGACAGTAACGCCACAACTAACTTCCGTCTGATAGACCGAAATTAAGTATAACTTGAACAAGAACAATCCACCGCCACTATAATTTTAACACTGACTTCATGACCCTACGAAAAACAGCTACTGAGAACTGCCGAAAGGAATTGTGGACCGTTTGGGAATAATCGCGAAATATCGAATACGTTGGTCTCACAGACGACATGTTAGTAACGGAAAGTTAAACTAGCAGGTTGAAATTTTGACACAATGCTTGGTCATGACTATCTATCGGAGAAAAAAAATCAAGTCACTTTCCTCCTTGCGAAAAACGCGAACACGGGTCTAGGCGTGTTCTCCCGGCGGCGAAAATCCATATACTTTCAAATCGCAATGTCTCGAGAACCGCTAGACCGATTTGGACGGGTTAAAATTCAGTTTAAGCGTTTTCGCGAGCACTTTATTTCATAAATAGAAGTCGTTTCGACCCGAATAAAACTCAGGTCAGGTAAGTCAGCGAGGTAAGTGCGAAAAACCGATTTTCCATATCTTTACATGTTAATTTACCCCCCTCTACACCTCACTTAGCTTTCATATAGTGATCACGTGAAAGAGGGACCTCGAATCTATGAAATCACAACTTTTTTTTTCGAAAAGATCGACTTTGTTTTCAAAACCAGATCTGCTCCACTATTATGTCAGGTTAGAGAAAAAGCAAGGAACATAGAAGAAATAATAGAACGAGATACAAATCAAAAAGACAAGCGCAGAGAACAAAGTTTCGTCTTTAGTGTCGACCACCACGCCACTACGTAGCTACCACCAAGAAAGAAAGAACCGTTTCTATAACGTGGCAAAGATTTTGGCAATATACTATAAAGTGTCTAATGTCGTGGCCGCCACGTTCCATCCACGAAAAATGCTACTTGGGATGGATCCAAAGCGATCCTATGACTGGTTCCCGAGATACAGTGGCGGATATGGCGTACCTTGAAAAGCACGAATTAAATGAAAAATACTATAAAGTTCGGAATTTTCTTTAAAAAAAGTCATACAAGCAATTTAATTTGATCTTTGGCGGCTGTGTCGGATGTCGTGCTGATTATTTCATCAGACATAGCCATGTACTTTAATCGTTTGAGTTCTACCACTCACGAGCAATCTCAATGCATGCAATTTTGCCCCTACTTTGGTGATTTCGTTCTTAATTTTATTGCAAACAATGTTTTCAAATAGTTTAGGTATTGAACATAAAATAGAGGCATGTGGTTTGACGAAACATACAATTCTTCAGTTTTTCGAAATATTTGCACAATCTTTCAATTTTTGTGCTGCCTCTGTCAATTTTAACAGGATAACAGACTTCATGTTCAGTTGCCTCCTTTAATAACAGAATCAAAGGGTACGATTTGTTCCACCAAAGCTTTGGGTTCTAACGCAGGTCTGGAATGACGTAGTGATAATTTTAGATGTATTTGTTTTGTTTATGTAGGTCATTTTTCTCCCTTTATGTATATAAATTTTATTTAGTTACTCTTATATTATTTATTTAATCATGAAATCTGTTGACTTACCTAATTCATGTATGAACTTGTAGCATTTATTTGGGTTTCGGGATTAAAGTATGTAATTTTAGTTTTTTGTTGATTAAAATGCATTATTGATATTTACTAATAATTTCGTTTATTTAACATCTTTCTAACAATACAGAACAGTTAACAATGAATCCCCCGCTTGACATCCCCTGGTACAGACAAGGTTTTTGGTAGGCGGGGTTGCCAAACTATATAAAAATGGGATGTTATCACTAGTAATCTCCCTAGAGCTTGAATTACTATCCGAAATATTTCTGAAAGCATGAATTTTTTTAAAAATTATCCCGAGTCGAAGATAGATAGTAATTCAAGATCGTGGGAGATTCGGTAAGAAAATTTCACACCAAAGTAATATAACAAATTATAACATGACATTTTCGTAAGACACCTTCATATATACCAATAGAATATATTTCTAGGATTTTAGTAGTATGAAATAAACATTTGTTGGTCTAAAATAATTTATCTATTAACTATTAACCAATCTGTATTATGTGTGTATTTTTATAATTTGACACTTGACACAAATACTATCGCTGTGATACCGGGTACCCAGGAGGAAAATACTATCGCCAAGTTTTGTGGTTACTACAGTAACGAGCTGAAACGAAAGCTTCTTATTGGTTAAAAAATGTTGGTGTGAAATTTTCATTAAAATAAAAAAAGACAAATGAGGACGAACCATTGATAGTATAGGTCATGAGTCGGAAATTGAGGTGATTTTCCCTTTTTTTTCCGGACAGGGCCATTTAATCTCCCCTCCGTTTTCGAGGTCGCTGAAACCGAATCCGAGGGAAAACGGCCAAAAAACGGCCAAAAAACATCCCCTAGCACGGCTGGTAAGAACGCAGCTTAACCCAAAAGTGTTTTTTCTATCAGCATACACAAATCGAAAAAGAAAAGTCTCAGGAAGAGAATGCACAAGAGTGCAAGTCAAGAAGTTGCTCCACGTTCGAGAAACTTGCAAAAAACTGGTCAAACTCGATAAAAAAATCATTCTAACATGCGAGTGCATACACATGTGTGTGTGTTTGTAGAACCCCCCCCCCTGTCTATTCTGGGTATATATATTTTGAACTTGGAGAAATTCCGGATCGATAATGAAAAATGCCAAAAATTTCAAAAGCTGTATCAATCCTCCAGTTTTCGCTGGTGATGACGATAATAAACAGATTCTTGACATTATTCCACCTCCAGAACTACATATCATACTTGGGTGTGGTTAATAAAATAGTCACCCATATGCGAGATGAATTTGTTACTGAAACAAGAGAATGGATCAACCTATGCAATGTGCATCGAGAATTTTCTCAAGAAGGTACCAAATTCAATGGCAATTCATGTAGAATATTATTGAAAAAAGTGGATAGTTTCCGATCGTTTTGCTCCATTGGGTGTTTGAAATCTGTGGAAACACTGAAGTATTTTTCCGTAATTTTTTATAGGTTTTCGCAATTTTTCGCAATCACTCTGACATGCGTGAAATATCTTATTTTTAATGTCCTTCCGGATGATTACAGCATACAAAAATCGAAAGAAGAAAGTTTCAGGAAGAGAATACAGAAAATTACAGGGCGATGTTGTTAATTTGCAAATTATTTTTCTAACCCCATACGTGGGGATATTATAAATTATTTCAAATAAATCAAAACTCATAAAGGTCTAGGAAAACAAATAGTATATTACATAACGAGTGCGGAAAGTGACACTTTTCACACGAGTGAGAAATATTGTCGCACGAGGCGTAAGCCGAGTGAGACAATCCCACGAGTGTGAAAAATCACTTTCGCACAAGTAATGTACAGTATTTTTCCTACGACCACGTGATAATTTTACTAAATATTGTGAAATGTGATAGTTTTATTTGTGTATTTAGTTTAGTTTATATTATAAATAATGTTGTTTTATTTACAATCACTTTAGTAGTAGAATAAATACAAATATTGATAATTAAAATTTATTTGAAAACAAAACAATAACGGTCGCGGTCGGATTATTAAACTGTCAAACTGACACTCTTTGTAATTATGCAACAAGTTATCGATGTATAACCTGATTATTTTGAAGTACTTATAGTATTACTACTGAAAATATAAGAAACATCGATGTTTTATTTGACATGTGTGCAAGAAATTAAATCGAAAAGAGGCTGATGCGAACGATTTCAAGAGACTTCTTTAGTTTTAATAATTAATCAGTTTCTAGTGCAAATTACTTAAAAGACCACAAGATACTTTTAATTTTTAATAATTTGTTATTGTTAAAAATTCCTACAATAGAAGAACTTGGTTCAATTCAGGACTTTGTTTATAAATTTATGCAGGGTGATTTTTTTCGATGACACATTAGATGTTATGGCAAAACTACTTTGATGAAAAATCTGATAATAAAACAAACGTGCAGAAAGTGCGACCTCGAAAATGCGGGGGAGACTAAATTTGCCCTGTTCGGAAAAAAGGTGTCACTCCGACTCCTAACCTGCAGTATGATTATGTATGACAAAGGTGAATAAATCTATTTCATTATCACATTATAGAAGACTGGTACGAGTTGAAACCAGACTACTGATTTTATAAATGAGTACATTTTACGAATACTTTCCTCGGAAGCTTCTTAAATATCTCTATAATTAAGTAATCATAGTATTTACAGAAGAAGTTTTAATATTTTCAAACTTAATCATCACATTATTTCATTCGATCGTTGTACAAAGGCACAATTAATTTTTTTTATAATCAATACTTTAGTTCCAACTAAATTATAACGATCTAGAAAAGTATAAAATGTATCTATAATCTTAATAAAGCAAATTTCAATATGTATTGTAATGATTTCTTTTTTAGTTACTTAATAGTTTTTCGATTTCTGCGAAGCTTTTACATTTAGTTTCAGGCAAGAAAAGATAAACTATTGTGAACGTTACCATTGTTATCATACTATGGAGCCATATAGCACAATGTGTGCCATAAGCTGCTTTAATTAAAGGATAACTTGATAAAACTATAAACGAAGCTATTGTTTCGGAAACGTAAATTGTAGCCATTGCTGTTGCCCTTAAGTCGCATGGAAAAAGTTCGGCAAGTAACAGAACTGGAAGAGAACCGATTCCCAATGCAAATGCAATCATAAAACAGATAATACATGTAACTGGCAACCACCGTACAGATGATATTAGAGAAGAGTGATTTTCTACTAAATAAAAGTATAATCCTAAAATAAACATAAAAAAAGAACAACCAAATGTAGAAAGTAACATAAGTTGACGTCTTCCCCATTTGTCTACAGAAAAGGTTGTTACAAGATAAACACATATACTAACTATTCCTAATAATATCGCTACCGCATTTCCAGATAAATTGGTATTGGCTTCATTAAAAATAGGACCAGCAAAAGCTGTTACTGTTGAAACTCCACAAGTTTGCATTGAAAGGTTAACTGTGAGACATAAGAAAAAAGCTTTTCTTGTTTCTCGGCTTCTAAAAAGATCTAACGGCCCATTTTGTTTTATTATCTTATCATTTTTAACAAATTCTTCGATTTTTCTGTACTCCTGCTCTAATAGCGTATAATTTTTGTGACCTCTTAATTTCTGTAAAGAGTATAAAGCATCCTGTTCCTTTCTCTTTGAAGTTAAATATACTGGTGACTCCTCTAACATGATGGATAAAGGTAAATGAAGCAAAGCTGGAATAGCACACAAAGTAGTAAACCATTTTACATTGAAAATTGATCCAAGAATATAACTATAAAGTGATCCGCATGGTACAGCTAGAGTTAGAAAACAACCAAGTTTTCCTCTATTCTTGTCTTCAGCTATTTCAACATTATAAAGTGGAACGGCTATGCATATACCACCAAGTGATAAACCAGATATAAACAAGCAAATATAATAGATGTATATATGAGTTGCTTGTCCCATTGCTATAAAACTAATTGCCGCACTTGTTGCAACAAGAAACATGGATTTCTTTCTTCCTAGTATATTTATCACTTTTGCCATTATTATTAAACCTATGGCAGATCCAACTGAAGGTAAAGCAGCTATAGTGGAGATTTGTAGAGTTGTAATTGGGGTTTTCAAAGGATTGATTTCGGTGTCATTTGAAAGCAATTGCGGCAATACTGGTGATGTCCATACGAAGCTTATTCCACTATTGAAGATCAAAAGATTTGCTGAAACAAAATAAACCTAAATTAATATAATTAGTTTATAATACGGTTACGAAACATTTGTGGCAATGAAACTCGTTAATAATTTAAATGAGAACATAAGTTTACTAGCAATTTTTGATATGTTAGTGGCCTCGTGAAGCAACTGTAATTGAATTGAATCAATTTTGATTCATAAATATTCGATGATATTGAATATGTCAGATGTTAAAAAAGTTAAATAAAGATTATTAAAAGTATTTAGAAGAATTTCAATAGCATAACAATTGGCATCCCAACGTGGGGCTCTTTGAAAACAGGGCCTAAAACATAATTTATAAATTAAAATGGATTTAAGAAACCGTATTTCATAGTTCATAGTTCGAATGAATCACATGATGGTTTGGTAAATTTGGAAGAAACATTAAGGATTGCTGAACTAGGGTAGACATCATTCCAAATGGGAGAAAGAGGAGACACTGGCACACAGAAGAGGGAAGAACAACAATGCAGCTTCCAGGAAATGATGAGATGTTTTATGGAGAAGATGGAAAATATGGGTCAGAATATAAAAGAAGACATGGGGAAAATAGAAAATAAAATGGAAAGTATGGAACAGAACATAAATCAAAAAATGGGAAATATGAGGCAAGACATCAAAGAAGATATGGGTCTTATGAGACAGGACATAATGGAAAATATAAAACAAGAAATAGAAATAAATATTAAGAAGAACAGAGAAGAATTTATGGAAAGAGTAAAAAAAATTGAAGAAAATTGCATGAAATAAAATAGACAGATACAAGAAGAAGTAGTAAGCATCAGAAAAGAAGTGGACACAATCGGATTGAGAGTTCACCAGGAATATGATGAAGTTGTCCAAAGAATAGAAGAGGTGAAACAAGATGTGGGAACTATGGCTGTTGCAATACAGGGGGAACTCAAAGAATACGAAAAAGAAATTAAAGTTGATGTTGAGAAAATGAGTAAAGACAATCAAGAAAAATTGAGAAAACTGAAACAAGAAATAGATGAGAATGGAAAACAAATAAGAAATATAAAAAGGAATATTCAAGAAGGAAATATGACAGAAGAAATACACGAAATAACAGAAAACAGAATCAAACAGACGGAAGAAAATTTAAGAAGGGAAATAGACAGCCGAGTCAGGGAGAGAGTTATTATTACTACAGGAACAACTCAAGGATAAACTAAATTTGACGGATATATTAAAAGATTGCATCCTAAAATATTTCTAAACATACTAAGAAATAAAATTGACCAAAATTTAAATATAGAGCATTTGAGGGAAGCAATAAGGAAAAATTTGAGTGGTAATGCATTACTATGGTTTGCCAGCAGGGAATTGAGCATGAGGAATTTTGAGGACATCCAACAACAGTTTTTAAATTATTATTGGGGAGAAAATGCTCAGACGATGACCAGAGAAAAAATTATACTTTGGAAAATTTGATTTTAGAAGGGGAACATCCTTTAATGATTATGCATTGATGTTATATACTCTAGTACAACATAAAAAAAATATAAACAAAATACAAGGACATAAGTTGAAGATTAAAATGGGGCAAAATTCGTTGAACTTTTCTTATTCATTACTTTGCAAGAAAAGTTCAACAAAATTTTAGAGAATGTTGTTATGAGGTTAAAATTGGGCAAAATTTGGAAGTGTATTTTAAAATAAATTATAAAAATTATGTGAAAAAGACTTAAAAAAAAGTGATAGGAGTGTTGACATGTTTTTTGAGTTTGAAGTTTATGTTAATGATATTGAATATGTAAGATGTTAAAAAAGTTAAATAAAGATTATTAAAAGTATTTAGAAGAATTTCATTAGCATAACAATATGTACGTATTCGTTTAATACAGAGTTTTACAGCGACTATCTATGTTTCATTTTTTTCCAAGATAAATCTTTCAAATCCTATGACGTTATATTTTAATTTTGATATTAATATCTTGTTCGTAGTCCTAAAATTTTACCTCTGCCTGCAAAATTTAATTTAAAAAAAGTATATTTCTTCTATAATACTTATAGTCCAATCAACCTGTCACCAAAATCCAACACGAAAACAAAAAATAGGGTCGTATAGAGAAAAAAATAATAATATCAGTTTCTGTTTCATTAAACTCGATCCTAGTTGGCGAAACTGCCTAAAAAATTCTCAAAGTTCGCGAAAACGGCTTTAATAAAAAAGGAGTATAACTCCAATAAAAAAAAGTAAATGAGAAAGTTGTAGATAATAAAAATATCTTTCAATTCATTTTTTATAAGTCTCGATCGAGATGTAACTTCCGATTTTTTGTTTTTGCTATAACTTTATCAAAGGACCCCGCACTAATCTTATGGAAAACCGGTTTCGGTGAAAATCGCTGAAAATTCAATATGATTTAGCCCATGCCATTCTGAACAAAAGTTACCATTGCGCCAACTCTCTAAATGCTAACGTTTGGATTTTGACGATTTTTCAAAAAATCCGGAATTTCATTTTCATCGTATCGATCTGAATTTTTGTAATGAAATAGTCCACAATATGTGCATCAAAAAGTTCAAATGACAGAAGTTTCTAGAATCAAAACTGGCGGGTATACAGAGGGTTAAACTTTGTTTTTGGTAATTTTTATCGAACTTTTTTCGAGAAAATATTCGATTTCCTGTAGATCCATATGCAATTCATGTTACTTACAGTACATGAGAGGGCGATCATATTTTGCATTTGAACCAACCATCCAACTTTAAATATTTGGAAGATACTGGGCGATCAAACATATATTTTTAATTTTGGAAAAATGTATCCCTTTGTATATTCAGCTTCCACCAACATATTTAGCTGATGTTTTGAAACTATGTAGTTAATATATATACAAAGGCGTCAACGTCTGTGCACATTAATTTGAATACAAATAAAGTTGCGGCGATGGGCCAAAAAATATGGAGAAGGGATGTTTCGGAATAATTTTGAAATGATTTCTAAAATCATCCGTGAATTTTTTTTATTTCCCACGAAATCAACTCCCAGATGGTTTGGGAGTGCCTAGAGAATCTAAACGAACTGGGCAAGAATAACACTGTTACCCTCCTATGGGTTCCGGGACACACTGGAGTGGAGGGTAATGAAATAGCAGACGTACTCGCAAAAAAAGGGGCTGAAACACCATTTCTGGGACCTGAACCCTTCTGCGGAATAAGCACCAGTACAATACTTGATGAACTTGGAAAAGAAGTAAATAACAAAAGATCACAATACTGGATAGGACTACAAGGAATGAGGCAGGCCAAGACACTACTGGGAAACTATAACCAGAAGAGATCTGAAGACTGCGTCAGTAAAAGGGTACATTGAACTCTGAAAATCTCAACTCCGTGAAATGTGTGGAAGGGTGGGAAAATGGCCCTAGAGTTCTGGAAAATCCGTTTTTCGCCGATATCTCCCAAAATATGACTCTCAGAGAATTATTGATTAGACAAGAAATAAAGAGCAGTCTATTGCCTACAAAATTGAAAAATTCATAATTGTAAGAGAATGTAAAAAAAAAGAAAAATACCGTAGACAAGGGGACAATCTAAGCTTTCCAATGATGTGGGTTGAAACCCGATAGGGTGCTTGATTATCTATCAATTCCCGATTAGCCCCGAGCATTTTGGAAAACTCCAAAAATCCAAAAAAAAGCAACCCTGAAAAAACACGTTATTTATAAAAATACGAAAAAAATCCTTATTGAATCTTTTGGAATGTATTCAAGTCCTTCCCAAGCCTCATTGGTCAAAAGGATTTAGTGAAATTACTCTTTATAAAAAGAATATAAACAGATTGATAGAAGGGCTAAAATCTCGACCAAAAACAAACTTTGGCCCCGTTTTCAATAGTCCCGAAAAATGACTAAAAGGAAAAATTAACATGGTAATATAGCTACAGGTTCCTCCTTTCACCTGAACTTTGAATCATGAAAAAATATTAATTTTTGCCCGATTTATTCAAAAATTTTAGTCCGCTTGGGAGTGGCATTCCTCTAGAACGTGCTCTCTAGATACAGGTTGGGAGCTAAAAATACGAGATGCGGTTGGGGCCGATTATGTCGAAAACCATTACATTTTCGAGAAAAATGATAACGATCATTTTTGTAGGCAATAAACTGCTCTTTATTTGTTGTCTGAACAAAAATTTTCTGAGAGTCATATTTTGGGAGATATCGGCCAAAAACGGATTTTCCAGAACTCTGGGGCGATTTTCCCACACTTCCACAAATTTAAAGGAGTTGAGATTTTCACAGTTCAATGTAACCATGAATAGCTGCAAATTAAAAAAATATTCTTGTGCAACCTGATGCCCAGGTCGATATCTTCGTTTACTGGACTATACAGAGAAACGAAGTTTTAGATAAACATAAATATCTATCTAAAATTGTACAATATGTTAATAATGAAATAAATAATAAATAAATCAATAATAATAATAATAATAATAATAATAATAATAATAATAATAAAGCGTCTTTATTTTAACAAATATTATTCAAATATTTGTCCCGAAAATGCGAAGATTAACTATCTAGCGATTCTTTATCTTTTAACCTTTCCAGTTAAAAAAAATATAAATAAAATAAAATAAATTAAAAATTAACAATTTCAATTTTAATTTATTCAATTTTAAACATTTAAATACAAGAATTGATTTCATTTTAATAGCCCCATAACTCAGCCATGCCTAGACTTGCCTGTTTTGCAGTGTACTAAGATTGGGATTGTTTTATTATTGTACATAATTTAAAATTAATTAGTCTGCTTTGCATTAGGATAAAACAAATACAAAATATAGATAATTTGAACAATGAAGAAGAGAGATAGAAAAAAACGGAGTTTATCTACAACTGTCATTATATGGATGTATTATTTGCGTATCTAAGGCAACATAAGACAATCCATATTACACATGTGAAAATATATTCATATTACACGGTATTTGTCTATTAGCCGGAATAGAATTAAAAATCATTAGATCTAGTAGGTACGTTTGTCAAATTAGTTGACAGTTATTCATTGTTCCCGATTCTTTTTTGAAACCAAACTTAAAATTAACAGTTTTAAGCCCGTTTTAAGTGTATATCAAGTGAAAAAATGGAAAACGATGATTACATGGAACTAACACCTCCCGAAATCCGCGACGCTGCTAAAGTGGCGTCGTTGGAATGACTACCCGAGATATCGCGGAAAAATTTTGAAATTGCATACAACAAATTTATATCGTGGAGACAAACAAAAAATGTATCCTCTTTTTCCGAAGACACCGTGCTTGTATATTTTACGGAAATTGCAACTAAATACAAATCGTCTACTTTATGGACAAACTACTCCATGCTAAAAAGCACGTTAAGCATCAAGCACAATGTCGAAATTGATAAATATCCGAGATTACGTGCTTAGTTGAAGAGTCGATCTGAAAATTACGAACCTAAGAAATCTGAAGCTCTGACCGGTGAACAAATTGACAGGTTTATAAAGGAAGTCCCAGATTTTAAATATCTTGAAACAAAGGTAAAAGTTCGAATCGAAAATGTAAATTCTTAACTTAATCTACACACTTTTTTAAGGTTGCCTTGATTATGGGGGTAATGGGTGCTTGCCGATCCTGTGAATTAAAGAATATGAAAATTGAGGATTTAAGATGTTTTGAGGGATGTTTTCAAGTAAACGTGCCACTAACAAAAACCAAAGGTCCAAGAAATTTTACAATTGTGGATGATTTTTTCAAAATAGTTAAAAAATATATAGACCTCCGGCCTGAAAATGCACCACAAGATTTCTTCCTCAATTTCCAAAAAGGAAAGTGTACTAAACAAGTAATGGGAATAAACAAGTTTGGCGCAATGGGAAAGCAAATTGCAACGTTTTTACAATTACCAAACACTGAGGGATATACTGGCCATTGCCTCAGGCGTTCATCTGCAACATTGGTTGCTGATTCTGGAGCTTCAATGACAACATTGAAACGTCATGGAGGCTGGAAATCCGCCTCCACAGCAGAAGGGTACATCGTCAATTCAAAAAAGAACAAAATACAAACAGCTGAAGCAATTTTAAGTCAAATCAATAATGATAATTGTGTTGACCTAAATAATCCATCATATTCTGCCAGTAATCGTCATGATTCTGTACTCATTAATAGCAACAGTAATTTTTCTTTAACTACCAGTAATCTTAATGATGTTGCCGGAGCCATTAATATTTCAAATTGTAATGTTACTATTAATTATATCAATAAATAACTTTTAACGAGTTCCTGTATAAATTGGCTTTTTATTTCACGCGAGGGCTTAAATACTCCTCATTTGAAAGGTCTTTAAATTATGAACAATTTTGTCAATTCTATTTATAACAGCTTGAAAGAAATTTTTCTAAAAATCACCTTTTCGTTTTCGGTGAGCCCCCGTATTCAATTGTAGATAAAATATAGTATTCAATTCGTGTATCTCGAATATTTACATCGAATATTTACAACACTCGTGTAATATGTTCTACATTATACACTTGTTAAATAATATACTATTATACAAAACGACAAAAATTTAAGAAAAGGGTACATAATCACTACCTTGGTTTTTTAACAAAATGTTCTTTATTTTTTTGCGAAACGTATTGAACGAAACAGGAGGATCCGGTTTAAAAATATTGTAAAGTTTAACGGCGTTATGAGTAAAACTTCGCTCAAATAGAGTTAAAGGGTGCTGTGACATAGTCAGTGAGTGTATATTTCTTGTTTGACGATCATGAAAGTTATATCTGTTATATCCTATTTATTTAACAATCATTTAGGACTTTGCGATTTAATGAGTCGGTATAAAAAAGTTACAAAATTTTGTTGAAATAAATACGAAAGTTTTAGCCAGTTTAGTTTTAGGATGGCTTGAGAAACATGGTCATATTTTCTTAAACAATGTACAAACCTACAAGTATTTGGTAACTTGAGTTGAGTATATTTTAGAGGTTTGACAGAACAATCCTCCCGTTTCGCGGTCGGATTATTTAAACTGTCAAACTGACACTCTTTGTCATTATGCAACCAGTTATCGATGTATAACCTGATTATTTTGAAGTACTTATAGTATTACTACTGATTATACAACTCATCATAAATTTAGCCAATAGCAGTTGCAATTTTTACTTAGTTACCATGTATTGATAAGCGAATATACCCTTGACGACGTGGTATAACCGTTTTTGATTTTTGCATCCTTCCATCTTGAAAAGTTTGCCATAGTAACAATACGTTTGACGTTTATAATAAGCAAACGTCAACAAAAATAATTATATAATTCGTTATACAGGGTGTTTCATTGGGAGAGGGTAATATTTTAACAGGGGATAGGAGTGACTGAAGTGATTTCAAATAACCCATATTATATAGGTCTACGGTCCCTTATAGCTGAGATACAGAGTGTTTTGTTCATTTTGGTCATTTCTTCATTGCCTCCTGTGCTTTTATCCACTTTGTATAATTTTATAATATTTGGTACACATACTCTATGTATCTTAACAAATTAATTGAGATATTATTAATATTGAAAATACAGGCCCGGCTTCACTATAAATTGACAAATTCGTTCCACTCATAAACAACACCCTGTATGTTAAAATTTTAAAAATATTTTACCGTATCTAAAAAGAGGACAAAAAATTGAATTTAATGATGTACTTTTTATTTTTACACATATGATTTTACTACTCATAAATTGTTAGGATCTTTTATATTTTTGGGGCACCAACGTGCTTAATTAATCCTATTAAGTTGTAATCAATATTATTTGTCCTAATTAACTTTTTTGTTTAAAAGTATGTTATACCAAAAATTTTTATCGTCATCTAGGCCTATGAAAACAGATTTACAGGACCGTACTAGGAACTAAATATCACATTAGATTTAGCTAGACATCACGCATTTTATTTATTTTTTTAACCTTCCTTATGAAAAATTATGTATTTTAGAGTAGGAGAGTTAAAGAATCTAAAATCTAATTTTTGTAAAGGATAAAAGTACTTGAAAACGCGTTCTTTATTTAATTAAGTAAGTTTGGTAATGAGCTATTTGTGAAATTTAATAGTAATAATATGAAAACATAAAAAATTACAAAATCTAGATAGAATTGACAGTTTAGAGTTCTCTGTATCAATCTATTTTTATTTAAGTTTTCACAAGGTTTGCATTATTTTTGTAGTTTGTAGTTTGGTTTCGATTATTTTAAAAATGTCACATCAATTTTCTAATGAAGGATATACATATATGGTTTTTGTGACGGGAATGGTCTGGCCGCAAGCAACAGTACCAAAGTATGAAACGTTTTCAAGAACGTTTCGGTACATGAGAGAACATGGTTTTAGGCTAATTGTACGGTATTTTTTAAATGAAAATTTTCCTAATAGGTGGATACGCAGAGGTGTTCCTATACATTGGCCTTCAAGATCACCGGACTTTAATCCCGTCGATTACCATATTTGGGGACATTTAAAGTCCAAAGTTTACTCATCTCAAATAAATACCCAGGAAGAACTGATTGAAAGAACAGTAAACGCCTGCCAAGAGGTTAAAAATAACGAAAACATCATTCGAAAATCTGTAAACCAAATTATAAAGCGAGCAACAACATGCATTCAACAGAATGGGCGTCATTTCGAACAATTATTATAATTTGTTTAAACTTGTTTTTTTTCTAGTCTTTTAAGTGTTGTGTAATTTTTAATTTTGTTTATAATTTAATTAGATATTATTTAACTAAAAATTATTTTTATTTATTCGGATCATGTGTTGTTGACGTATCTATTTAACTTCACAAATAGTATAGCGTATTCCCAACTTTAAATAATATCGCGTCACATTCACAATGCTTTTTACTTTTATCATTAACAAACATTTGATTATAGTTTATTTTACTCTTCTACTCCAAACTACACAATTTTTCATAAGGAAATAAATAAAATGCGTGATCTATAGTTAATTCTAATGTGACGTTTAGTTCCTAGTACGGTCCTGTAAATCTGTTTTTATAGGCCTAGATGCCGATAAAAATTTTTGGTATAACATACTTTTAAACAAAATAGTTAATTAGGCCAAATAATATTGATTACAACTTAATAGGATTAATTAAGCAAGTTGGTGCTGCAAAAATATAAGAGATCCTAACAATTTATGAGTAGTAAAATCATATGTGCAAAAATAAAAAGTACATCATTAAATTAAATTTTTTGTCCTCTTTTTAGATATGGTAAAATATTTTTGAAAATTTAACATACAGGGTGTTGTTTATGAGTGGAACGAATTTGTCAATTTTTAGTGAAGCCGGGCCTGTATTTTCGATATTAATAATATCTCAATTAATTTGTTTAGACACATAAAATATGGGTACCAAATATTATAAAATTATACAGTGTGGTTAAAAGCACAGGAGGCAATGAAGAAATGACCAAAATGAACAAAACACTCTGTATCTCAGCTATAAGGGACCGTAGACCCATAAAATATGGGTTATTTGAAATCACCTCATTCACTCCTATCAACTGTTAAAATATTACCCTCTCCCAATGAAACACCCTGTATAATTGTATCGAATACCACGCGAGCATACAAAAATAATATTTTATACTTCCTCCTCGCTCGACGTATTTCTTCACAAAATACGTCTCGTGACTCGGAAGTATAATCGATTATTTTCGAAGCTCTTGTGATATTACCACTGATTATCATTTTATCGATAATTTTTTTTTACATCTTATTTTCTTGATTCTATCCTCTAGGGGATGCTTGTTCCGTTTTTATGAATATCCAGTCCACGGTTTTACTTTTACTTTTAAAGACACAGCTACTATTTTCACATACTAAGGACAATTATACACAGAGAAAAATTAAAATCTATAATGAAGAAAAGATTTGTACTCGGAAGATTATACTTCTTTAAAGTAAAGCACAGTTTGCGCCAAATAATATTTCTCGATACAATAAGAAAATAAATGTTGAGTCAAATGTAGGTTTAATCTTGTATTTTAAGATTAAAAATTATTAATCTGAATCTAAATTATTTCATCCAAATGTAGAATTGTTAACAAAAATATTTTTAAGTTTGTTGTAAGTATAAAAAACTAACCAATGCGTACTTGATCCAATGTTTTAGGACTGACTTAATTCAATTCTATAATAGTATTATATTCAAATGGAACTAATATTTTAGCATTGCCATAAACCGAATAAATTGAAATGACAGTATTAATAAAATTTTAGATTGACAGTTCTCATTCTAATCAACACAGCCACAGTCTACTCACTTTTACCAAAATAGTAATTCACTATGCGTCTACTTTAAATTCAATGTCATTTTAAACTTCAAAATTTTCATATTTTGGACCACATTTTGAAATTTATTTATACCATTCCTACCTAATTATTTCTACCCATTAGAAACCGGAAGTTGCATTGCTGCAGCCAAAAATGCATTTTTTGAGAGGCCTTTTGACCCCCCGAACACCTGGAGGTCAGGAACGCCTAAGAACGTCATCTCCGTGGGACTATCCCGAAATTCATGCGAGGAAGTAGAGAAACTCGGTGCCCGGGGGTTTTTTGGATCGCTGAATTCAAATATGCCATCGGTGAACACCCCACGGACACCTGGTGCGCCCTAAACTGGACGCGGACGTTATCTTCGAGAATTTTCCTGGAAATATCGACAAAAACAAACCGAAAATTGTTATGGAGGCGTTTTGTGGGCGCTTAATCCGAATTTCATGTGGAAAACGACCCCCCGAACACCTGGTGCGCCCTAACCTGGCCCTGAACGTCATCCCCGAGGTTTTTTCAGACAATTGAAAAAGACGAACCGAAAATCATTATGGGGGGTTTTTCGGGGCGCTTCATCCAAATTTCACGCCGAAAACTACCCTCCCAACACCTGGTGCACCGAAAATTTTATCTCGACATCGATGTCATTCCCATGAATGTCAACTAAACCTGATGTTTTAGAGACCGACGTCAATATACTGCAATAACTGTATGGAATTGTTGATTCTAGTTAAAATATGTATGGAGGAAAGGAAGAGAATGAATAGAAATGTTTATGTAATTGACATTTAAAAACTAAAATAAAGTCCCCTTCATATGTTTTTTGCTTACATAAATGCCTCTTAAAACAACTTTGGTGGTATTTTATAGCTTTAACATTTTCATCTGGATCATCGGGGTTCGAGAGCGAATCTAAAATTTGATCGCGCTTAGATAATTCCAAAGTTGATGAGTCTTTGATTTCTTGTAGATACTTGATGGTATTTTTTCTTGTACCTTCTCTAGTACATTTTGAGGCAGGAGTAGAATGAAAAATGGTTTTGGCACATATTACACACTTTTCTGAAAAGTTGAAATCAGCCTGAACCTCAACAGGTTCAACATCATGAGAATGGTTTTCTACTCTTAATCTCTTGTGTTTGGGTTCTGGTGTACTTCCAGGCCTAATATATTTGCAACGACACTTTTCGTGCACTTTGATGGAATCATGATCTTCAATAATATTATGGAAATCATCTTTCTCCACGGCCACTACTGAATATAGTTATTCTGAAACCACTTATAATAACAGAAAAGAAACATTCTCGCTCTTGAGATTGAAAGAAAATTTTGAAACATTTGTCTCTTATGTATTTTACACGTATTACATTACATTCTTCAGTAATTGTTTAAAAAAATAATGTTTGCCGTGAATGTCAAATTAACTGTCATTATTAGTTGACGTGGTCTTAATATTGGTTTGTAAAAACTTTTAATTTGTTACAAAGGAGAAGAAAATCAAACGATTCATATGTAGAATTTGAAAATACTCCTCCAGAAATAAAAAAATATGCCGATAATATAACTCAAAATTTGCTACCGCAAAAATCCAAGCTTGAATATAAAAATACTACCTACACAATGTTGAGATATTAAGGTTTCATTTTACTATATTGAATTTCTACTTTCTGTGGCCGTGGAGAAAGTACAGTCTGTTACTCTGGTGGAATGAAAATCCGACACTCGTGGTTCCTCACGCTCGCGTTCGGAATCCTCCACTCGTGTCGAATTCTCATTCCAACCTTGTTACAGAATATACTATTCCGTATTGTACGTGAAAACATGACTATGGTAGCGATGCCTTTAGCCGTCACATTGGTGATCGAATTGTCTGAGGAATGATTCTGCCAATCATAAATAGGGAAAGAAAATTAATGACGTTACAAAAAACCCCACGAAAATTAATTGATTCTTGCGCGAGAAAAGAAAGTATTTTCGGTTCGTATTGTGTCTGGAAAACCCTCGGGGATGACGTTCAGTGCCAGGTTAGGGCGCACCAGATGTCCGTGGGGTGTTCGCCGATGCCATATTTGAATTCAGCGACCCAAAAAACCCCCGTAACGATTTTCGGTTCGTCTTTTTCAATTGTGTTTGAGAAAACCCACCAGGTGATCGGGGGGTCGTTTTCCACATGAAATCGGATTCAGCGCCCACAAAACGCCCCCATAACGATTTTCGGTTCGTTTTTGTCGATATTTCCAGGAAAATTCTCGAAGATGACGTCCGCGTCCAGGTTAGGGCGCACCAGGTGTCCGTATGGTATTCGCCGATGGCATATTTGAATTCAGCGACCCAAAAAACCCCCGGGCGCCGAGTTTCTCTCCTTCCTCGCATGAATTTCGGGATAGTCCCACGGAGATGACGTTCGTCGGCGTTCCTGACCTCCAGGTGTTGGGGGGTCAATTTGAACATCATAATCGTGATCAGCGACCTCAAAAATCTCTGGGTACCCGACTTAGGCCAATTCTGCCTCTTATTTACAAAGTTATTAAATTTGCCAAAAGGCCTCTCAAAAAATGCATTTTTTGAATCATTTTTGGCTGCAGCAATGCAACTTCCGGTTTCTAATAGGTAGAAATTAGGTAGGAATGGTATAAATAATTTTTGGAAGCGAATGCAAAAAACCGCCTTCCGATCTGTCCTATCCTAAAAGATGTCCTATCTTTGGCCTTTTTATTGCTTCATTGCCTCGACTATGGTCTATTTTTATGTATGAGAGAGTAATAAAACAACATTTCTAATGCAAAACTTAGTACGGTCATTTTAAATATTTTTACGGAATAATCTAAATATTTCCTAAAATTGTCATAAATGTACCTGAGCTAATACAAGTTTTGGGTTTTTTATTGGTCTTTTATAACCATAAGCTGTACAGAACAATAGAAAAAGGTTTGGACAAGCCAAAAGCCCTGTGTATTAAAGATAACATAGCCGTATCTTAAGATTATTTGCCAATTTTGTTTTATTTTAATTCCAAGAATTTCTTACAGTAATCGAATTATAAGTAGATAAATCCCTTACCAACAAATTTCACCGAAAATGCGATTGTAGGTTTTCCATTTAGTAAGGAGGTCCAGTTGTGTATTCTTGACAGCTTACTAAATGTCGTTTAGTTGCAACATGCAAGGTGCAGTCTATTGTGAATTCTAGTGTAATCATGGAAAATTTGGAAGTACCGCGTAAACGACAAAAAATCGGTCCTTTAACAGTTAATGAAAAAACATTAATATTTAATTGTTTTAAATCATTTATAGACAAACATTTATGTAAAAGTGTTGATGACACAGTGGAATTAGTTAGTAGTACGCTTGATGTTGGGCAATCTACGATTTACAGAGTTGTTAAAGAAGAGAAATGTGGCGAGTTTCAAACAGCACGTAAAGCTCCAGGAAAACCAAAATTTCAAATAGAAAATCATTTGAAAGAAAGACTTCGAAGGAAAGTTCTTCTTTAGAAAAGAATTTCCGACAGTAGACAAAGTTCTTGCCACGGTTCGAGATGATAAGGATTACCCTGAAATGAGTCGAAGCACACTATGGAAACTTTTAAAAGAAATAGGTTTTCTATGGAAAAAGCATTCCAGAAAGTCTATTTTAATAGAAAGAAGCGATATTGTAGTATGGAGAAGAAATTACCTAAGGACTATAAAAGAAATGAGAAACCAAAGAAGAAATATATTTTATTTAGATGAAACATGGATACATACACCAAATAAATTTTGGCAAGATGAAACTGTTACAAGTCGAAGACAGGCTTTTTTAAATAATTTATCTACTGGTTCAAATCCACCATCAGGAAAGGGGCGCAGACTGATAATAGTACACATCGGTAGTTCAAACGGTTTTGTCTGGTTTATTGACTTTTGAATCTACTCGTACCGGTGACTACCATGAGGCCATGAATGCTGATGTCTTTAAAGAGTGGTTCGAACAAATGGTAGATCTTCTTCCTCAGAACTGTATAATAATAGTAAAGGATAATGCAAGTTATCACTCGAGACTTACAGAAAAAATGCCCACAACCAAGTGGTTAAAAAAAGATTTACAGAATTGGCTAAATTCAAAGAATATTAAGTTCCATCCCGGTTCTGTGAGAAGAGAACTGTATCATTTGTGTTCCCTTCATAAAGAGAAATTAAAAAAATATGAAATTGATGAAATTGCAAAAAATCGTGGGATGACGGTGGTTAGATCACCACCATATCATTGCGAAGTAAACCCGATTGAACTGATATGGGCACAGATAAAGGGAGAAGTTTCAAGAAAAAATAATTCTTTTAAAATGAGTGATGTTAAACAGTTGTTTTTGGAGGCTGTAAATAATGTGAAGCCTGAAAACTGGGAAAAGGCAGTAAATCATACGATTAAAGAAGAAGAGAAAATGTGGAAGTTGGACAATATTACTGATGAAATGATCGAGCCACTCATTGTAAATATTGGTTGCGACAGTTCATCTTCTGATTTCGATTCTGATTTGGATTTGTAGGTAAGAAGTAGTTTTTATATTAAAATTATTTATGAACGTAACGTTGTTTAAAAGTCAAAGTTTAAACCCTTATACCTACATAACCCGTTTGACACAGTGTTCTTAACATCCCTTGTGGAAAAATAAAATATTTTAGAAAAAATTGCACTTTTTTACCTTCAGCTGTTTAGAAGTTATAAGCAGGTTAATTAGGTGAAAATATAAGTGTACACCCGATATATTTATTATATTTATACAAAGGTTATTTCATACGAAAATTCTCGAGGTATAACTTCACAAAATATTTTAACTGTCTACTAAAAGAAGTGGTACGCCTATGGATTACGAACGCTTTATTATTTTAATACACTCTCATACATAAAAATAGACTATAGTACTTGACTTAAGACTAAGCATCACGCGTTCATGTCCCAACAAGATGGAGTTCGAAATAGTTCTTTGTTCTTTCTTATTAGTGCATTGTATTTTTGTGAGAAATTCTTGGAGCCTGGGTGAGCTAATCCCGATATTTAAAAGTAAGTAAATTGAGTTCACTTACTTGTTGGTAGGTAAATACAATTATTATAAGAATACACGAGGTAAAATACAAAATGTGATACTTTTGGAACCAAAGATCCTTAAAAATTAGGTTTTTAACTTTTACTCAATATTTTGTCTAAATACCTACTTACTTAGTAAAAAATTTGAGAAAACAACTTACTTGTTTTTCTATTTTAACTTGTTGGTTATACCTACCTAATGCTTTGCAATAAATAAAATTGTCTTATTATTTTTTAAGAACATGAAATAAATCTTGAGAACATCTTCAAACTGGATGAGGAATTAATTAAAGAAATTATCCCAATTATAGGCCAGAGGATTAAATTTTTACAACAGTGGAAAGAATTAAAAGAGTTATCAAGCCTACCAGTGGTAATATTCAACCAAAATCAATATATTGTATAGCTAGTATTAACATTTTTTTAAACAAACTTAGTTGTATTAGATTTAAGAACAACGTATCATTGAATGTAATTTATATTAAACTTGAACCAATAAAATATATCCTGTTATAAGATAATCGTTTCTTGAATGAAAATAAAATATATTTAACGAATGTTTAAGTGTATTTCATTTAAGATTAGAATATACTGCAATTAGATGTCAGATAGTGTTAAATTAAATGGAAATATTTTAGTTAAGGCAACTTGATTTTAATCTTGAAGCAAAATTAATTCGCTATTGTTGAACAATCATTACTATAATCTTAAATGAAGACTAGTACTACTTGTGGCTATTTAAACACAACAAACCATTGGAATAAGACCATTCATCTTGAATATAGTACACCTTTTCTCTGTGTAACACATGGCGAGATTACTCAGCCCTGTTTGTATCGCTTTGATGTCATATGAGGTTATTGTTAATTTTTACGTTTAAGTGACGGCCTTGTAATTATGTCTTTTATCTATACAATATGAACAGGAAACTCATTTACAAACATTTTATGTATTATATATTGTTGTTATATCTTATTGTTAAAGTTTTCTTTGGAGTTCAAAAAATTGGGCATCTTCTCATTTATCATTTTGGAAACGGTAGCGATGCAATTTCAAAAAAGTACAAGATCAAAATATGGCACAAAATTTCTGACAAGCGAATGCAAAAAAACCCCATCTGATTCCGCCGTACGGCGCCAATATTCCGGATTTTGAGCTATTTTTGTGTTAAATTTTAGAAGATACTTTTATTTCGCGGAGTGCTACTGCGCACAATCACAATGACGATTTAAAAAACTAAATAATAACTAGTTCAGCAAACCGAAAAGCCACAGCAGACATAAATGAACGGCTCTCTAAAATAATATACTCAGTATTAAAAGAAAATACTGATAAAATTGACACATTATCTAGTAATGATGTTAGTTATATAAAAAAGAACATTTACGCTAGAAGACAAGAACTGCTTGCATTACCTACAAGTGCAGATGATGTAATTACAATTTTGCAAGCTTTAAATTTAAAGACAATTAAAAATGAACCATTTTTATTAATTAATGATGATTTACATACAATTGTAGTGTTCTCGTGCAAAACAAATATAATATTTATGTGTAATAGTCAAAAAGTTAACCTTGTTGGAACATTTCGCTACTGTACAAAATAATTATTGCAATGTTATCGAGAGCGGACACACAAACGTTTATCGCTGTTATGTACAGCTTCGAAAAATTGTAATATACCTTTAACAATTTACTTCATTAAGTATTACAGACTTTCCTTCTCTTTTTCTCCCATAAAAGATTATTCAACAAAAATATGTTGAGAATCCACAAATTTCTTTAAATATTTTACTCTCTACTCTACTCTACTCTACTTTACTCTACTCTACTCTACTTTACTCTACTCTACTCTAACAAACTAATCAACACACATAAATTTAAGAATAGCCTACGTGACACCACGTTTTTCCAACACGAAAAACAGACTGAAAAATTCGTTTCAATACCGTATAATCCCACTTACACCAAAAAAGCGGGTTTAAGTTTAGTTTTTCAGTCTAACAACACTTTAAAACAGTTATTAGGTAATCCCTGTAGATTTCTCTCATACTTGGTACAGGTATAGTGTGTTAATAGCTCAAACATATACTGTAAGAACTACAATTAAAATCCAGATCCGGATTAAGAAGAATTTGTAAAATTTGAAAATTCCCAAAACAACACCCTGTATATCAGATTTTTTAAAATTGGGATGGATATTTGAAAAGAACGGAAAAAAATGAGTTAAAGTGAAAATTTTTTTAAGTGCACATCCCATTCTACTATTGGAGTTTTAACGTCAAATTATATCAAATGCATTTTTTTTATTTTCACAAGTAACTTTCGAAATACCTGGTAGATTTCTTCCATATTTGGTACAGGTATCATTTTTTTAGTAGCCCAATCGGATGATGTAAGGACTACATTACAGTTAAAATCCAGATAACTACGGATTAAGAAAAATTTGTAAAATTTGAAAATCCCCAACGCAACACGCTGTATATTTTTATATATGCATATTTTTATAAATGCGCATCTCGTTCTACATACTACTAAACTTTTAAAGTAAAGTCAATTAATGCAATACTTATTGTCATTTTCATAAGTCATAACTTTCCCGTAGATTTCTTTCATATTTGGTACAGGTAGATTGTTTAAATAGCCCAATCGTACAATACAAGAACTAAAGTTAAAATCCGGATTAATAAAAATTTGTAAAATTTGGTAATCTCTAAAATAGCATCCTGTATATCAGATTTTTTTAAATATAATCGGATACTTATTTAACAAAGAAAAAAAACAATAGATATGTTATACTGAAATATTTTTATAAGTGCACAAGAGCGTTCTACAAAAAAAATACAGAATTAATTTTTCGGATTAATTCCGGATACAAAACTCATTAAGCTATCAAGTAGGCTTTGGCAATAATACATTTTTTTTCTTTTTTTTTTGTTTCTTTTTTCAAATAAGTATCCGATTACATTTTAAAGAATCTGATATACAGGGTGCTATTTTAGAGATTATCAACTTTTACCAATTTTCCTTAATACGGATCTGGATTTTAGCGTTAGTTCTTGTATTGTACGATTGGGCTATTTGAACAATCTAACTGTACCAAATATAAAAGAAATCTACAGGGTGTTTCGAAAGTTATGGCTTATGAAAATGACAAGTATTGCATTAATTGAATTTTAACTTTAAAAGTTTAGTAATATGTAGAACGAGATGTGCATTTCTAAAAATATGTCAGAATATCTCAGTTTTTTCCATTCGTTTCGAATGTCTGATCCAATTAAAAAAAATCTGATGTACAGCGTGTTGCGTTAGGGATTTTCAAATGTTACAAATTTTTCTTAATCCGCATCTGGATTTTAACTGTAGTGTAGTCCTTACATTATCCGATTGGGCTACTAAAAAATGATACCTGTACCAAATATGAAAGAAATCTACTAGGTATTTCGAAAGTTACTGCTTGTAAAAATGAAAAAAATGCATTTGATGTAATTTGACGTTAAAACTCCAGTAGTAGAATTGGATGTGCACTTAAAAATTTTTTTCACTTTAACTCATTTTTTTCCGTTCTTTACAAATATCCATCCTAATTCTAAAAAATCTGATATACAGGGTGTTGTTTTGGGAATTTTCAAATTTTACAAATTCTTCTTAATCCGGATCTGGATTTTAATTGTAGTTACTACACTATAGGATTGGGCTGTTAACACACTATACCTGTACCAAGTATGAGAGAAATCTACAAGGTGGTTCTAAAGTTACGGCTTATCAAAATATTGGCAGAAATGGATAAAACACCCCGTATCTCGGTTATTAAAGTCGTTAGACCCAGTAACCAAGGTTATTTGGAATCACCTAAGTATCCTCTATTTACAGTTAACGTATGTCGGTTTAACTATGAAACACCTTGTATAAAAGATTATATTTAGTTGTCAAAATTATAAAATTGTCAATGGGAATTTTACCAACATAAATTTTAAAAAAAGAGGGTAACTTTATTTTTTTTTTGGAAAAAAAAATTACTGGTTTGTTGGGAAAAGTGGATTTTGATTTTGAATTTTCCCATATTTTGGTTTTTTTTTGAATAATGTTATAAATGATGTTATAAACATAACGTTAAATGGTAAAGTTTTCTTGTGATGCAGATATTTTTTGTGGCGAGAAGAAACAATTTAAAACTGACAGTTGTGGTTAAAAGAAACAATTAACTGAAGAAGAAATAAAAAATTTGCACTATGAATTGATGAAAAAAAGGTATTTTAAACAGTCATATTGTTTGATATTTATTTATTTGTAGCGTTAGGATGTTCCATTTAATTTAATTACACCATACCAGCCTGTTAAACTGTATTGTTCATTGGGGTTTTTGTTGGGAATAGATTTATTAAATTGGATTTTGAATTTTTTTTTAACGAATATAAATTTTAATTTATAAACGGAGATTGACAATATTGGTTAACATAAGGATGACATTTAATTTTTGTATAAATTCTGGGAGAAAAGAGAGTGATTAAATTAAAATTTTCATATTTCAAGGGAAGTAAAAAGAACAAAGTTATTACGAGGGTGAGAAAATTTTGAATGGAGCAATAATATTTATTTTAATTAAATAAATAATTTGCAAGTTTTTTTTTGTTTTTGGCATTTTAATACATATAATAATTTGATAATAAAAATAAAGGTTTACTTATAATTGTTAAATAATTTGTAGTTTATCAGAACCCTATAAGGTACATATTAATAAATGAAACCCTGAGAATTAATTGGCGCTCATTCTTTTTTATAAAATTTGATATTTCATAACAATATATTGTTATGATGTTAAAAAGGGGCAAGATTTGTAAGTATATTTCAAAATAAATTATGTGAAAAAGACTTAATAGATAGGAGTGTTGACAGATTTGAGAGTTTGAAGTTAATGTTAATTTGAATTTTATAATATGTCAAATGTGAATTGATTAAAATAAAGTTGATTAAAAGTATTCAGAGAAGAATATCATTAGCATAACAATTGGCGCCCAACGTGGGGCTCTTTGAAAACAGGGCCTAAAACATAATTAAAATTAAAATGGGTAAAATTAAAGTTTTAAATGAGTTGAAATCTTCGGAAATCAGTGAGTTTCTTGAAAAAAGAGGTATGGATAAAACAGGAACAAAATTAACTAAAATGGCGAGATTAAGGGAAGCATTAATTAATGAAGGAAGAGATACAGAAACATATGGTTTCGAGTTAGAAGAAGAAACGATTAAGCCAGGGGAAGAAGTAGTAGTAAGAAATATATTAGAAGAAAGAACTATGGGAGAAATATCAGAAGAAAATCTGGATAACATGGAAAATCCAGACACTTAGGAAGGATGAGATAATCAAATACAAGAGGTAAATGTGGAAGACAAAGAACAGATGTTAAAGCGATTTTTGAGTGAAAATTTTTCAAAAATATCTGAAGAACAGAAGAAAATGGGGGAAGGACAGAAGAAAATGGGGGAAGAACAGAAGAAAATGGGGGAAGAACAGAAGAAAATGGGGGAACAACAGAAGAAAATGGGAGAAGAACAGAAACAAATGAAAGAAGAAATTAAAAATCTAATGGAAGAAAAAATTAGTGATTTAAAGAAATCAATGGAGAAGAAGTCAAAAGAACATGAAATAGAATCGACTAGAAAATATGAAATGATAGAAGCGGAAATGATGATACAGAAGGAGAAAATTACCAATTTACAAGAAATTAGAAATAAACAAGAAGAAATAGAAATTTCTTTAATCATGCAAGAAGAGAAAATTATAAATTTGCAAACAAATATACAAAAAGAAGTGCAAAGAAACACTGAAATAAACAAAGGACGAAATTGAAAAAGAGACGAAAGAAGAAATAGAAAATATTAAAAGAAATTTAATTATAAAAGGTAGAGAAATTACAAGTTTAGAGGAAGAAATAATACAAGACAATTGGAAAATTGCAGAAGAAGAGAATTTAAAAATAAGAAAACATACAGAACAGAATTTGAAAATAATGAGACAAGATATTGAAATGAATGGGAATTTAAGTAGAAATAAAATTAAAACAAATTATCATAGATGGAAAATTAAATTAAAAAAAAAATATTTTTTGGATTTTGGAAGAAAATTAAAAAAAAAATGAATTTGGAAATAGCAGAGGAAGAGAATTTAAGTATATGAAAAGAAAAGAAGTGTGCTAAGCATCAATTACCATTTGAAGGACCTTATATTATAGATAATGAAAATGGAATAAATAGTTACCGATTAATAGATCCAGTGACTAATAAAGTCCGAGGAGTATTTAATATTAGTCAATTATACAGATTTTGTTTTTAAAAGTTAAAGTTGAAGATTAAAATGGGGCAAAATTTGTAAAATTCGTTGAACTTTTCTTATTCATTATTTTGCAAGAAAAGTTCAACGAAATTTTAGGGAATGTTGTTATGATGTTAAAATGGGCCAAAATTTGTAAGTGTATTTTAAAATAAATTATGTGAAAAAGACTTAATAGATAGGAGTGTTGACAGATTTGAGAGTTTGAAGTTAATGTTAATTTGAATTTTATAATATGTCAAATGTGAATTGATTAAATTAAAGTTGATTAAAAGTATTGAGAAGAATATCATTAGCATAACAATATTTACTCCTTAATTTTTACCATCTAATTCAGGGACACCCGGTACATTAATATTGTTAGATAAACACTTTATAATTTGGATTTGGTTCCAAAAAACATCTGTCTTGGAAAAAAAAACAGCGTTACAATCATCTGCCTTTTATATTTTATTTTTTTGGCCCAATCTCAATAATTATCGCAATCTGCCTGACCACAAAATTATTTGTGGACTTTTAAACACAGCGATAGCAATGTATATTTGTTGAATTTAACTTTTGTTTATGTAAACAAAAAGTCAGACGCAATAATATGATTTGTATAATCTTCTTATTTGATAATAAAACATAAAACCACTTATTCTAAAAATATTTATATTGATTTGAATCGTTTAAAAAAAGGAGATTGTATATAGGGCCTGAAAGTCTCCTCCTGAATAGAATCCAATATCTTATAGATGTTGATGAATTTTTACCACAACATCAATAATACAGCAATGCCATCGCATATGCATATGCCAGACAAATATACCTTATCCTCAAATCCTACATCAACAATCGATTTTTCCAAGTCAAAGTTAATTCCTCAACTTCAAATTATAATCCTATCCAATCTGGAGTTCCTCAAGGTAGTGTCCCTGGCCCTTTTTTATATTCGAGTGCTAGTAATCAGGCGGCTTTCTTTGTTTTTTAGGTACGGTGATGCTTGATTTCTCACTTTTTTAGACCTTCTCTTTCCTTAAAAGAAGATTTTTATTTCCTTTGGTATATTGTTCTTTAATTGATTTTTTTATGAAAACCTGTTCTGCTTTTCTTATTAGTTATATTTCTTCCTATTTTTCTCCATTGTCCTGTTCAGTATTTGTTTCTTTGGTAAATTTTTCTATCGTCCAATATAGCTTTAGTTTTAGCATTGAACCATTTATTTCTAGTTTATTTTCCATGATTTGCTCACTATATCTTTGCCGCCTTGCACATGACTGTTTTACTATTTATTTCCGTTCCTATTTCATCTGGGAGGTTCTAAGATTTACTATGCCAAAAACAAGAAAGGGTCCAAACTTGCATTGTATAGCTTCATACATGATACTTTAATGATGCATTAGTTTAATCAAATTTTATCGATCAAATTTTTGGTTTTCACGAAAACGGCTTTATTTGGAAAAACCACGAAAACAAACTGATTTTATCTCAAATCAGTTTGTTTGAGTGGTTTTGCCTGAAATAAAGGCGTTTGAGTATGGAAACCGAAAATTTGATCTATAAAATTTGACAGGACGAGTGGTATTTTGAAAGAATATTTTTGAATCATTTTGTGTTAAAAACAGAGAAAGACACTTTACACTCAAAAGTTCTATATTTTCTTTTACATTTAAACGACAAATATTACAAACGTAATATAAGTTGCCTATCTAGTAGTAGGCATTTAAGATTATTTATTAAGTGTAACGTTCAGACGTTTTGACATTATGTCAGTTTTTTATGGATGGAGCTGTGTTGTGTGTTACAATAAACGAATAAAAACAGGTTAGTTTACAAATATATTTTGAAATTTGCAATACATTTTAGTATAATAATAATTGATAAATGTTTACATTTGACATCTCAAAATAGGTAAACACAGTTTAATCAAAAAACAAAAACGACGAAGCGGTTTTATCAAAGGTAATACCACGAGTCCTCCAAATTTAATCAAAGGTAATACCACGAGTCCTCCAAATTTTATCGATTAAATTTTTGGTTTTCACGAAAACGGCTTTATTTGGAAAAACCACGAAAACAAACTGATTGATAAAATCACGAGTCCGCAGGACGAGTGATTTTATCTTAAATCAGTTTGTTTGAGTGGTTTTGCCTAAAATAAAGGCGTTTGAGTATGAAGATCAAAAATTTAATCTATAAAATTTCAGAGGACGAGTCGTATTTGAAAGGATTATTTTTTGAATCATTTTGTATTAAAAAAAAAGAACATAGTCATTTATGCAAGACACTTTACACGCCAATATTGAAAATTTTCTTTACCAATTTAAATTGAAACCTGAGCTGTTAGGCTGTTATAGTTTTACATACAGGGCCACCAAGGCGATTTTTTGACTGGCTACCCCGCGAAACGCCGTAAATAAAAGCGAAGAAGAAGAATGAAATGAAGTCTTTCTTAATTTAATTAATTTTAAGTTTAGTGTTGAAGTGAGGTATGTAAAAATGTTAAAGGCGTTTTGGCGTTAATAAAAACAGGTTAGTTTACAAATACATTTTGAAATTTGGTTATTAACATAGATTTGCAATACATTTTAGTATAATAAAAATTGTTAAATGTTTACATTTGACATTTCAAAAAGGTAAACACAGTTTAATCAAGAAACAAATACGAAGAAGCGGTTTTATCAAAGATAATACCACGAGTCCTCCAAATTTTATCGATTAAATTTTTGGTTTTCACGAAAACGGCTTTATTTGGAAAAACCACGAAAACAAACTGATTGATAAAATCACGAGTCCGCAGGACGAGTGATTTTATCTTAAATCAGTTTGTTTGAGTGGTTTTGCCTAAAATAAAGGCGTTTGAGTATGAAGATCAAAAATTTAATCTATAAAATTTCAGAGGACGAGTCGTATTTGAAAGGATTATTTTTTGAATCATTTTGTATTAAAAACAGAGAACATAGTCATTTATGCAAAAGACACTTTACACACAAATATTGAAAATTTTCTTTACCAATTTAAATTGAAACCTGAGCTGTTATAGTTTTACATACAGGGCCACCAAGGCGATTTTTTGACTGGCTACCCCGCGAAACGGCGCCGTTAATAAAAGCGAAGAAGAATGAAATGAAGTCTTTCTTAATTTAATTAATTTTAAGTTTAGTGTTATGTTATGTAAAAATGTTAAAGGCGTTTTGAAATCAACTAATAAAAACAGGTTAGTTTACAAATACATTTTGAAATTTGGTTATTAACATAGATTTGCAATACATTTTAGTATAATAAAAATTGTTAAATGTTTACATTTGACATTTCAAAAAAGGTAAACACAGTTTAATCAAGAAACAAATACGAAGAAGCGGTTTTATCAGTATAAAACACAATGATTGGTTAGGATCCTGAGCTGTTATTGGCTGAAACCACAAAATCTGACTGTATTGACAGATGAAAAAAATAATCAGTATAAAACACAATGATTGGTTAGGATCCTGAGCTGTTATTGGCTGAAACCACAAAATCTGACTGTATTGACAGATGAAAAAAATAATCAGTATAAAACACAATGATTGGTTAGGATCCTGAGCTGTTATTGGCTGAAACCACAAAATCTGACTGTATTGACAGATGAAAAAAATAATCTATAAAATTTCAGAGGACGAGTCGTATTTGAAAGGATTATTTTTTGAATCATTTTGTATTAAAAACAGAGAACATAGTCATTTATGCAAAAGACACTTTACACACAAATATTGAAAATTTTCTTTACCAATTTAAATTGAAACCTGAGCTGTTATAGTTTTACATACAGGGCCACCAAGGCGATTTTTTGACTGGCTACCCCGCGAAACGGCGCCTTAAATAAAAGCGAAGAAGAAGAATGAAATGGAGTCTTTCTTAATTTAATTAATTTTAAGTTTAGTGTTAAAGTGAGGTATCTAAAAATGTTAAATGAATGTTGAAATAAACTAATAAAAACAGGTTAGTTTACAAATACATTTTGAAATTTGGTTATTAACATAGATTTGCAATACATTTTAGTATAATAATAATTGATAAATGTTTACATTTGACCTCTCAAATAGGTAAACACAGTTTAATCAAAAAACAAAAACGACGAAGCGGTTTTATCAAAGGTAATACCACGAGTCCTCCAAATTTTATCGATTAAATTTTTGGTTTTCACGAAAACGGCTTTATTTGGAAAAACCACGAAAACAAACTGATTGATAAAATCACGAGTCCGCAGGACGAGTGATTTTATCTTAAATCAGTTTGTTTGAGTGGTTTTGCCTAAAATAAAGGCGTTTGAGTATGAAGATCAAAAATTTAATCTATAAAATTTCAGAGGACGAGTCGTATTTGAAAGGATTATTTTTTGAATCATTTTGTATTAAAAACAGAGAACATAGTCATTTATGCAAAAGACACTTTACACACAAATATTGAAAATTTTCTTTACCAATTTAAATTGAAACCTGAGCTGTTATAGTTTTACATACAGGGCCACCAAGGCGATTTTTTGACTGGCTACCCCGCGAAACGGCGCCGTTAATAAAAGCGAAGAAGAATGAAATGAAGTCTTTCTTAATTTAATTAATTTTAAGTTTAGTGTTATGTTATGTAAAAATGTTAAAGGCATTTTGAAATCAACTAATAAAAACAGGTTAGTTTACAAATACATTTTGAAATTTGGTTATTAACATAGATTTGCAATACATTTTAGTATAATAAAAATTGTTAAATGTTTACATTTGACATTTCAAAAAAGGTAAACACAGTTTAATCAAGAAACAAATACGAAGAAGCGGTTTTATCAGTATAAAACACAATGATTGGTTAGGATCCTGAGCTCTTATTGGCTGAAACCACAAAATGTGACTATTTTGACAGATGAAAAAAATAATCAAAGGTAATACCACGAGTCCTCCAAATTTTATCGATTAAATTTTTGGTTTTCACGAAAACGGCTTTATTTGGAAAAACCACGAAAACAAACTGATTGATAAAATCACGAGTCCGCAGGACGAGTGATTTTATCTTAAATCAGTTTGTTTGAGTGGTTTTGCCTAAAATAAAGGCGTTTGAGTATGAAGATCAAAAATTTAATCTATAAAATTTCAGAGGACGAGTCGTATTTGAAAGGATTATTTTTTGAATCATTTTGTATTAAAAACAGAGAACATAGTCATTTATGCAAAAGACACTTTACACGCCAATATTGAAAATTTTCTTTACCAATTTAAATTGAAACCTGAGCTGTTAGGCTGTTATAGTTTTACATACAGGGCCACCAAGGCGATTTTTTGACTGGCTACCCCGCGAAACGCCGTAAATAAAAGCGAAGAAGAAGAATGAAATGAAGTCTTTCTTAATTTAATTAATTTTAAGTTAAGTTTAGTGTTGAAGTGAGGTATGTAAAAATGTTAAAGGCGTTTTGGCGTTAATAAAAACAGGTTAGTTTACAAATACATTTTGAAATTTGGTTATTAACATAGATTTGCAATACATTTTAGTATAATAAAAATTGTTAAATGTTTACATTTGACATTTCAAAAAGGTAAACACAGTTTAATCAAGAAACAAATACGAAGAAGCGGTTTTATCAGTATAAAACACAATGATTGGTTAGGATCCTGAGCTGTTATTGGCTGAAACCACAAAATCTGACTGTATTGACAGATGAAAAAAATAATCAAAGGTAATACCACGAGTCCTCCAAATTTTATCGATTAAATTTTTGGTTTTCACGAAAACGGCTTTATTTGGAAAAACCACGAAAACAAACTGATTGATAAAATCACGAGTCCGCAGGACGAGTGATTTTATCTTAAATCAGTTTGTTTGAGTGGTTTTGCCTAAAATAAAGGCGTTTGAGTATGAAGCTCAAAAATTTAATCTATAAAATTTCAGAGGACGAGTCGTATTTGAAAGGATTATTTTTTGAATCATTTTGTATTAAAAACAGAGAACATAGTCATTTATACAAAAGACACTTTACACACAAATATTGAAAATTTTCTTTACCAATTTAAATTGAAACCTGAGCTGTTATAGTTTTACATACAGGGCCACCAAGGCGATTTTTTGACTGGCTACCCCGTGAAACGGCGCCGTAAATAAAAGCGAAGAAGAAGAATGAAATGAAGTCTTTCTTAATTTAATTAATTTTAAGTTTAGTGTTAAAGTGAGGTATGTAAAAATGTTAAAGGGTTTTGAAATAAACTAATAAAAACAGGTTAGTTTACAAATACATTTTGAAATTTGGTTATTAACATAGATTTGCAATACATTTTAGTATAATAATAATTGATAAATGTTTACAAATAGGTAAACACAGTTTAATCAAAAAACAAAAACGACGAAGCGGTTTTATCAAAGGTAATACCACGAGTCCTCCAAATTTTATCGATTAAATTTTTGGTTTTCACGAAAACGGCTTTATTTGGAAAAACCACGAAAACAAACTGATTGATAAAATCACGAGTCCGCAGGACGAGTGATTTTATCTTAAATCAGTTTGTTTGAGTGGTTTTGCCTAAAATAAAGGCGTTTGAGTATGAAGATCAAAAATTTAATCTATAAAATTTCAAAGGACGAGTCGTATTTGAAAGGATTATTTTTTGAATCATTTTGTATTAAAAACAGAGAACATAGTCATTTATGCAAAAGACACTTTACACACAAATATTGAAAATTTTCTTTACCAATTTAAATTGAAACCTGAGCTGTTATAGTTTTACATACAGGGCCACCAAGGCGATTTTTTGACTGGCTACCCCGCGAAACGGCGCCGTTAATAAAAGCGAAGAAGAATTTAATTAATTTTAAGTTTAGTGTTATGTTATGTAAAAATCAACTAATAAAAACAGGTTAGTTTACAAATACATTTTGAAATTTGGTTATTAACATAGATTTGCAATACATTTTAGTATAATAAAAATTGTTAAATGTTTACATTTGACATTTCAAAAAAGGTAAACACAGTTTAATCAAGAAACAAATACGAAGAAGCGGTTTTATCAAAGGTAATACCACGAGTCCTCCAAATTTTATCGATTAAATTTTTGGTTTTCACGAAAACGGCTTTATTTGGAAAAACCACGAAAACAAACTGATTGATAAAATCACGAGTCCGCAGGACGAGTGATTTTATCTTAAATCAGTTTGTTTGAGTGGTTTTGCCAAAAATAAAGGCGTTTGAGTATGAAGATCAAAAATTTAATCTATAAAATTTCAGAGGACGAGTCGTATTTGAAAGGATTATTTTTTGAATCATTTTGTATTAAAAACAGAGAACATAGTCATTTATGCAAAAGACACTTTACACGCCAATATTGAAAATTTTCTTTACCAATTTAAATTGAAACCTGAGCTGTTAGGCTGTTATAGTTTTACATACAGGGCCACCAAGGCGATTTTTTGACTGGCTACCCCGCGAAACGCCGTAAATAAAAGCGAAGAAGAAGAATGAAATGAAGTCTTTCTTAATTTAATTAATTTTAAGTTTAGTGTTGAAATGAGGTATGTAAAAATGTTAAAGGCGTTTTGGCGTTAATAAAAACAGGTTAGTTTACAAATACATTTTGAAATTTGGTTATTAACATAGATTTGCAATACATTTTAGTATAATAAAAATTGTTAAATGTTTACATTTGACATTTCAAAAAGGTAAACACAGTTTAATCAAGAAACAAATACGAAGAAGCGGTTTTATCAGTATAAAACACAATGATTGGTTAGGATCCTGAGCTGTTATTGGCTGAAACCACAAAATCTGACTGTATTGACAGATGAAAAAAATAATCAGTATAAAACACAATGATTGGTTAGGATCCTGAGCTGTTATTGGCTGAAACCACAAAATCTGACTGTTTTGACAGATGAAAAAAATAATCAGTATAAAACACAATGATTGGTTAGGATCCTGAGTTGTTATTGGCTGAAACCACAAAATCTGACTGTTTTGACAGATGAAAAAAATAATCAAAATAAATAATCGTGAAATGATGAGTGCGGGCTCTTTTATGGGATTATAATGTAATATACAGGGTGTATCATAAGGAATGGTCAATATTTTAATCATAGGTTCCGGAACGCCAAATATTAATATTTTACTAAATAACTCTACTACTAAGATACAGGGCGGCTGCTCCATTCCAAAACACAGTATCCAACATTTTTTCAGAAAATCGTGTTTTTATATCTGTGGATATACTTACTGTGTTTTATTAAAATTACGTAAACTTTAAAGACGCATTAAAGAAGCATTAATCCATTAATGTCAAAAGAATTCGTTAAATAGCCTACAGAGGCCAAATAAAAAAACTAAAACACGTTTTTTTCACAATTTTATTTTTTACACATACTGTGTTTTGGAATGGAGCAGCTGAGGGTGTTGAAGATACAATTTCTTTTTCGTTTTTTTGCTATAATTTCTTTTTTATTTAATATATTGACTTGAAATTTGGTATGGTTATATTTTTACGATAGTAAATCATAAATGTGTTATCAATTTTGAGATTAGATAAAGAGGCCGCCACCTTCACTCTACTGGATGAAGAAAAGCATCTTTTTTTTATTCCTGAACTTTTTTGAATTTTTTTTTATGATACACCCTGTAAATTTGAACAAAAAAGATATACTTGTTTTAATAGCATAAATTCAGCTCATTTCGAGATATTTGCATTTAAAATATTGTAGCCACAGTATCTATTTAATTTATTTTAACATATTTCAACATAGTACACTTTGAAACTAAAATGAAAATGTACAGCTGTCAAATAATTAATTGTTAGATGTAATTTTGTTAACTAAATTCGGTCTAAGTAGGTAATGAAAATGTCACGACTCAACCATTTCTCTAATTCAGAAATAAGAGATTCCTATGATTTGTGTTTATGCACAAATAAAAATTTTTCTGGACTTGCTGCTGCCATCTAACAATTAATTATTTGACAGCTGTACATTTTCATTTTAGTTTCAAATCCTACTATGTTGAAATATGTTAAAGTAAATTAAGTAGATACTGAATATTTTAAATGCAAATATCTCGAAATCAGCTGAATTTATGCTATTAAAACAAGTATACCTTTTTTGTTCAAATTTACAGGGCGTATCATAAAGACTTGAAAAAAAATTCAAAAAAGGCCAGTAATAAAAAAAAATTGATGCTTTTCTTCATCCAGTAGAGTGTAGGGGGCGTCCTCTTTATCTAATAACACTTATGATTTGCTATCTTAAAAATATAACCATATCAAATTTCAAGTGAATATATTAAATAATAAAAAAATTATAGCAAAAACAACGAAAAATAAATTGTATCTTCAACACCCTGTATCTTAGTAGTAGATAACATTTGACCCAGAGTTATTTAGTAAAATATTAATATTTCGAGGTCCTTGCACCCTTTATTTTTACCTCCCTTTCTTTATTGCTTCTTCCTCGTAAGACCCTTGATCAATTATGTTTCTTCTATTTTATCTATCCAATATATCGATTTTTAATATCGATCTTTAATATATCTAACTCTTCTTGAACTTCTTTACTTTTATTCTTCAACACCTCATTTTCTTTTTTATTTCGTTTCAGTTCATTTTTTAATTATTCACATACATATTTTATTCATTAAAATCGATTCTAGTAAATAAGCACATAACTTAAAGGTGTAAAAATGCAAATTTCACGGAAACGTTGAATATTTTAAAATTAAAGCAAGTAGATATAGTGTTTTTTATAGAAATAATAGGTGATTTCTATACGCGAATATGGCGTATAAGTTTACGCATATGTATTTCACAATATTTTTTATCTATAAAAATTACCTTAGACACAGATAAGCATAATGTTAATATTTTTCTATTGCTTAATGTCAGTTTATCTATAACGATTTCATATTTCATTCATTTTTAATCCAGTCACTTAGGCTAAAAAAGGTGTCAACCTCAGAATGAACCGCAATCAGATTTTTGGAAAAATCTCTTTTACTTTGGCTAAAATCGTATTTATATACTAAGCCTATGGCGAGAAGCGCTTACTGCACTACCTCTGCTGCAGGCGGACGGCGATGCAATTGAACCCAAGTTTGTGTTTAACAAACCCTACAAAATCCAAATAAAATAGAACACGGAGTCAGATGCTGCAAATGTAATACGCATATACACAGACGGCTCCAAAACCAAATAAGGCTCAGGATGTGGTGTCTACTCCAGATCACTAAGCTAAGAATTAAGTGGGGAATGGGAAATAATAATACAAGCGTGGTTCAAACAGAACCGGCTGGTATCTTAATTGCCACAAAAGAATTTACCAGAAAAGGAATTTCTGGCAAAAACATAATGATCTGCACTGACAGCAGACAAACTTTACTAGCCTTGAATGGACAGCGTGTTATATCAGGGCTAGTATTAGAGTGCCATCAAGCTAGCCTCGGTAGATAACAATATTATCCTGAGGTGGGTTAAAGGACACGACAGGCAACATGGCAAGCCGCGATAAAAACACGCATGATAATGCATTGAAGAATAAATCTTGTAAAAAGTGCAAAAAGAACCTATGAAATGGTCTAACTTGTGTAAATTGTGATGCAAGTTCTCATTTAAGCTGTGCCAAGCTTTGTAGTAATGTAAAATTCATAAGTGGTGATGTTATAAGTTGTTGTGTTGTTTCACAACCGCAAACTATTACTGTAAGTAACAAAAGTGACCATGACATTACATCTGCATTCTTTGAGGCCTTAGAAAGTATGTCTCCTGATAATAAAATATATATCAACATTTTACTTTACCATAGGTAAAGTATTGTAATCGCAAAAAAAAAAGTTCAGCTTTCAGTGGATTTACATGTTTTGAGACCCCCTAAGTCATTTAAGACCATTTCCAGAAAATGTATGTATGGAGTATGGAGTATGGAGTACGTAGTCCGGAAAAATTTGTGTGCGCTCTAACTCCAACTGCGATCGAAATTTCCTAACCAAATTTTATATTTAGCATTTTTACAACATGGTAATGAGCTGATTAGATTTTGGGCAAAATCTGACAACCGGAAGTGGGGGTTTACTCTTGAGAATTTTCAGATTTTCGCAATTATTACCGTTTCTATTAAGTTTATGTAAAAATATTAAGAGAAAAAATTTATTTTAAATTAAATTTACTATAAATTTTGTTTAAAAACTTTTTTCAAACTTTGTATTATAAGCGAGTTAAAAATAAAATATGGAATAACATAGTTGCATAATAGCGCAAGCGCAGTAGAAGTGTTTTGTTTCATGGAGACAATTGTATGCTCTCGCCAGGCATGGCCTGCCTAAATATGTACGAGTAATTGGATTATGAGCCCTTAGGGCCGTTAAAGTATGGTAAAGTCATGTGCATGGCCACATCCGATTTTTTAATTATGTTGTACAACAAAAGTATTTATTAATAGACGAACTGAGACAAAAAATAGATTTTTTAAACTATCAATTATTAACCACAATTAAAACAAATACATTTTGTGACACTAACAAAAACACGCAGACGACCACAAAAAAGTTGTGGATAAAAGTGTAATTCCTAGTAGCAGCAGCAACAGCAAGAACATAGAACCAAGCAGTGTTGCCATATCAAATAAACAGGTTTCTAGACAACAGGTGTCTGCAGCCTTATTGGAAGTAAATTCAAAAAATAAATGTAACGATGAACAAGGAGAAATTAATAAAAACCAAAAGACGAATCTGAATGGAAAAAAGTAAATTATCAAAGAAATCACAAAAGTAGGAGTTAATGGCAGAGAAGCTAAGGGAGTGGCAAAACTTTCAAAATTACATGTATATAGGATTGATCCAAGTGTGACTGCAGAGGATCTACAAGATATAGTACGAAGCAATTTCCCTGAGGCACAGTGTGAAGTAATTGCCTCAAGACATCCAGAGTTGTATTCATCTTTTAAGGTTATGATAAAGTGCAATGGACGCCTCCTCATAGTGGTCTGCAGGAGCTCATGTACAATCTTTGAAGGGCAAAATAAGTGCGCCTATTAGTCACTATGACATCCTACTTTTAAATACTGAGTGCTTAAACCAATATAAAATTGACACTATAGTTATAGATTATCTGAATAACGATTGTTTTAATGTAAATTTTTTATGTTTAATTGAAATATGACTCAGGGAGACTGAAGATTCCTTAATTTTTCCGGGGGATAAATTGTGCGCTTATTAGAGTAGAAAAAATTTTGTAGGAGGAGGTGTTGGAATATGGTCTAAAGTCCAAAAAGTATCAATTATCGATATTAACGAATATTGCATTGATAAATCTATCAAAATTTGTGGTATAACATGGCACAATAATATGAAAGAAACCTTAATTTTCACTTGTTATCGGTCACCAACAGGCCGCTTTGATAATTTCTTTAACAATTTATCTATTATTTTAGACTTTTACTGTCACCCCATAAAAAATTTTATACTTAACGGCGATATTAATGTTAAGTCCAATGAAGCCACCTGCATATCAGGAACCACCGAGAGTATATTGGACCAGGTATATACAAATTTCTCAAATACGGAGTCTGGTAAGTACAAACACGAATTCTAGACACAAGACGGTATTTTTTAATACGAACCTGAATGTAAGGGTATGTCAAGATAGGTTTGTTTTCAGGAGACTTTGCAATGTGACAAACATGGCAAGTTTAACAAAATATCTCAGCAATGAAAAATTGGACAACGTCTATGAGGCGAAAAATACTGAATAAGTTTTACTATACTATTTTGATACAAATTGTCCACTAAAATTAAAAAAAAAATAAAAAAGAGAACTGGTAAGGAGTGGGTAAATTCTGAAGTTATATTTCTTCACAAAATCTAAAAAATATTCATTACTTATATAAAAGAAATCCGAACTTAAATATAGACTACAAAAAAGTCAACGGTTCTTTTTATACTAATAAAGCTACATGGGACGTGATAAAAGAGCTTACTGGGAAAAATATACCCCGAAACAATATCGCTTTAAATATAGATGGCTATCTCATCACAAATCCAAGTACAATTGCTAATGCATTCAACAAATTTTTTAAAGAAATTACATATGAAACTGTAAATAAAATCCAAACCTGTAGTTCGGGCGCAAAATACTTACAAATTACACTTAGCCAAAGTATGTTCTTACTGAAGACGATGTCAAACTAAAAATCAAACATCATTTAAAAAATAAAAGCTCCTGTGGACCAGACAATATTTCAAGTACAATAATAAAAAACATTGTAGATTTTATAATTACTCCTTTAACCCACATTATAAACACTTCTTCACACTCCTTCACGTTTAAGAATAGCAAACGTATGCCTAATATTAAAAAAGGGAGATGCCAAGAAAATGGAAAATTACAGACCAGTTGCAATGAACTCAAAAATTTTCGAATACGCTATGTGGAGTCAGATTTCAAGGTTCTTAGAGATAAGTAGGGTACTTAGTAGGGATCAACATGGATTAAAAAAGGTTCGTCTACAATAACAGCAATAAATAGCTTTTTTGAGAGTATTCTAGAGGATTTAAATGCAGGCGGAAATCCGACTGGGGTTTTTTGTGACCTTAGCCGTGCTTGCGACTGCGTGCAGCATGTTATCTTGCTTGATAAACTTTATAAATACGGACTCCCCATACCTGGTTTGTGTCATAATTAAATAACAGAAAACAAGCAGTGAGAATTGTATATACTGATAATGGAAGGCAATAAAAAATATTGTCAGATCTGACGTCAATGAACATGGGTGTGCCTCAGGGCTTAGTATATTAACGAATTACCACTCTTAATAAAAAATGGATCTATTACCATGTTTGCAGATGATGCTACAGTTCTATTTCCTGATAAAACTCAAACAAATTAAATTAATCTTCGTCAAAATAATATATCGGAATGGCTTGCTCAAAATTCATTACTGTGTAATCCTTTCAAAACAACTTATATTCAATTTCACTGTTATCAAAATAGACAAATAAGTTCTAAAGACATTAAGATTAATAATTCTAATATTATTAGCACTGAATCTACTAAATTCTTGGGGGTGCATACATGCAGGGAACATTGTAACAACTTGTCTAAGATACTGAACACAAAATGTTTTCAAATAAGGACATTAATAGAGGTCTTAGATGTATATGGTTTAATAATATTCTACCACGCCCAAGTACAGTCGAGGATCCGATATGGCATAACCGTGTGGGGTGGTTCCGGTCATATTAAAGAATTATTAATCTCCCAAAAAAGAATAATCCGGTGCATTGGGAAGGCAAAACCTACCGAGTCTTGCCGTCCCTTATTTAAAAAATATAATATTTTAACAGTTCCAGGATCGTACATTTTTGAATTACTGATGTACGTTTATAGAAACAAAGAAAAATGTATAAAAAATAACTCAATTCACAATCATAATACAAGAAAGAATGATAATTTTTATGTACCATTATGCCTTTTAAATATATGCACTAAATCTATAAGTTTTGCAGGAATGAGATTATTCAATCATCTTCCTCCTCATGTCAGGGATTTAACATTAAAATTGTTTAGTAAAAACATAAAAAATATATTAATTGAACTATGTCCATATACATTAGATCAATTTTACCACTATGATTTCTTGTAACAAAGCCAATGTGAAAGTTTTAAATGTGTATGATTGTTATTTATTATGTCAAACTATTTTCCTTTTATATATATTTATATTGTATTTTAATGTACTATGTACTACAAAATTTTAGTTTTGCCTTAAGCAATTTGTGACGTGTCCTATAACATTGCAGTAAGATTTCTGACTGGCCACTGTCAACTAAGAAAACACCTCCGTACAATGGGGCTAGTGGACACACCACTATGCAGGATTTGTGAACAGGAAAAACGGAAAACGTCTGTAAAACACTTTTGGAAAACTCGCCTTCACAATTCCTGAATTTCTTAAATTATTGAATCCCAAAGAATACACCGGGCACTGTTTACGCAGGAACTCAGCCACTTTACTCGCTGAAAGTGGTGGTAGTATATAACTTGAAGAGACACGGAGGATGGAAATCAACCAATGTAGCAGAGGGATACGTAGAAAATTCTTTAAGAAACAAAATTCACATAGCTTCACAGATTGAAAAGGGCCGTAACGAAACTAATATCTCGAAAACTAGTACAATTAGTGATGCGTATAATTCTAATTTCAACACTGTCACATCTGCTAATATCCCTAATAATATTGTCATAATTCTGTAATTAATATTCATAAGTAATGTATTCATAATTGTCTATATAAAGTTATCCATCGAAATGCTTTTTAACATACAAAACGGCTACGGCTCGTCCTAGAAAGTTCCTACTCATCCCGTAAAATATCACTTTCAGAACTTGTTACGTAAATTAGTATTATGCAAATATTAAGCATTCGTTTCGTTCGATGTGAAACCACTAAGGTGACTGCACTATTTGTAGACAATTCAAATTTTTAAATGTCTGTTTTTAGAATGAAAGAATTTAAAATCCAATAAAAAACCAAATCTTCATTTATAAGATAATAAAACATTGCCAGAAAAAGTATAAAGTATAAGGTAAGTAAAAGTTAAATTGAAGTTAGCAAACTAACATTAAAAAAGAATGACATACCTGTAACAGCCGAATAGAATAAAAACCACGTAAAACCCCATTCATTGGTAAGTGTACTATCAATAGGCAATTTTTCGTAAACCATGTTTAAAAAGTTTTTGCATTACAATATTATAGAAAAGTACGGTTCCATTATATACTTGGTACACTATCAGCAAAAATGAATAATAATATTTGTAATTAATCTCTTGTTGCTTTAAATTTACATTCAATTTAAATTAACTTAAATTGAAACATTATATTTATACCAAGTGGCACACGATTATCTAACAATCATTAATATCTGAAAAACAAGACAAATATTTGTTGGTTGGTAGGGGTTTATCTTTGAATGATATTTGGATGCATACAAATTTATTTTTTATCCCCTTATAAGTAATATGTCTTTGCACATCGCCAGAATACAGTTCTGTGTAGAAAAGTTTTTCGTTTATATCACAGTATTGCATCCATAAACTTTTTGCCGAATCGTCGTCTTCCAAAAGAGAATTTTTACCGTTGGGAGCCGTTTTATAATATTTTGGTGCCACTGAAGGTGTGTCTGCGCAGTACACTTTGTTTTTTGATTTTTCACGCTGTTTTAATACAATTTCTGTTATTATTTATCTCAAAAATGGATTTTTTCTACAACCAGTATGAAAAACACAAATTTTTATACGCAAAGCAGGCCTTTTCTTAATACCAGTGATATCCGTTGGAAAAGTAATAATTTCAAATGGTAAAAGTACACGCTATGGCACTTTTCCCCACAGAAATGTTAAAATTTTATAGTTACAAACAGCAAACCATCATAATGAATTGATTTTGTTAGGTACATCTACACAGCTATGACCTGTCAACATTTTTTTGACAATTTAACATTATCATTGCAGTGAATAATTTCTAGGTGTTCAAATTTTAAATTTTAACTAACAATTCTGTAAGTAAACTATTTATTTGATTATTTATTTTAATTTAGTAATTATAAAAACAAATTAATTTGAAGTAATTTGAGTACTTTTGCAGCGGTTTACCAGTCTTGCTGACTTTTTAAACCATGTTTGATTTTTGTTGTTTGATAATGTGGACTGTCTAGAACGTACAAGAACTCTTTCTCCCTTCTCTCCAGTATTACCAATAAAACATCAGGAATTTCATAACACTTTTTATATAAAATTCTTTAACGAAGAAAAACAGGAACAACACATAAAAACATGTAACAATAAGTATTATAACTTAACTATAAATAACTAGTATAATATTTCAACTAGTTTGAGCAATTCACTGAAGTGAATGTTTTAAAATTGAATTTGGAAATTGAAATTGCAAATCTATTGCGAAGAACGATCTAACCAAGACGAAGGTGTGAGAGATACTATATGCGATGTGAACTAGGTGAAGTGATGAGCGATACTATTTAAAATTGAATTGAAGTTTGCAAATAATTGATCGCCGCGATGTGTGCGATCTGAACTAGACGAGGTGTTGAGCGATACTGATTAAAACGCGCGAAGACGGTTGCATCCAGACAAAGGCTGGATACTTCCGGTTCGCACTAGTTTTTTAGTTTGCTAACGATATAACGGGTGGAGTCAAGGTTGTTGTTGGGTGTCTAGACTGTTTTTTTATTATTTTATTATTATTTAATCGCGTGGGTTTGTGCGATATGTGGCGTGCTTTCGCGACGTTGTCGGATTTACGAAATAATAATAGTCGTTATGCAAATTGCGCGGTATGTGGCGTGCTTTCGCGCCGTTGTCGGATTTACGAAATAATAATAGTCGTTATGCAAATTACGACTTATGTTCAATTTTTTAATTGAAAATTGAACATAATTTATTACGCATTGTTTTAGGAATTATGAATCAAGATCAAAATTTATCTTTTGAGTTGTCGAATTCCGAGACATAACAATTCAAAATTGTTCAAATTTCACTATTAACTATAAGTTTAACTGATTTTTCTACATTCAAAAATTCATTTTTTAAATTCTTTCTGTTCAAAGTTTGAATAATACACCTATATAAGTTACTATTGTTCTTTCATTAATAAACGTGGTTGTAGAAAAAATATTGTGTACAACTCGTACGCAAAGCACTTTTCCCACTCGCTGGATTTGCGGCCCTCGTCTTGCGGCTCGTGCCACAAACTTCTGCGCTCGTGGTAAAAGTGACGCTTTGCGCACTTGTTGTACAACCTACTATCCCCGTTTGATGTAATGTATTTCTTACGGAAACGTCACCCTACTTTGTGTTCGAAAACAAAGCGCCAGGTGTCAGATCCCAGTCAGTACGGCTTCAAATTTAATACATTTCCATACATAATTAATGATTTTAATAACAAAGATTGATAAAAAAAACACAGTTTGAAGAATTTAATTTCCACGATGAAAAATTTATAGATTTTAACTTTTTTCTTAAATTATGAAGTATTCAAATGGCGCATGCCCATATTTCGAGTAAACTTTCAATCGTTCCAACTTTTTGCCTTTCAGTATTGTTAACCCTCGGCTGATCACGTTATGTCTCTCGCACCGACTGATTCAAATTTTCGGGTTTAAAGCATCTCTCATTTTTATTTCAATCCGTACTTGACAGTACCTTTCCGTGTATCTATTCAGTCGTACATTGACAAGCGTCTAGTGTGTATGGTTGAATAAAATTTTTGAATATCATTTACGCTTCGGTTTCACAAACCGACGTTATCACTCCTGTTATATTTTGAAGTAAGAGTAATTTGAGTGATGTTTTGTTTGTAGTACCGATTATTTTATATTTTAAGACAATACGCTTATAATGAATTATGAAAGAGAATAAGAATGGTTGTTACGGCTTCATGGGGAAGTTTTAACTGATTCAGAGGCTGAACCAGAGGACGAGGAAGGGAGTTTGATAGACGATCATATAGAAACTGTTGAGGATGTAGACTCGGAAGAGGAGTTTGAAAATGAACAAAACTGATTAACCAAAAATTGAACAAAATATTCCTGCACAAATTGTAAAAAATATATGTGCCTAGAGTACCTGAACGGATTATGTGGAGATTGTTATGAAGATTATGATGTTACAGGCTTGAAATAATAGTTTTAGTAATCCATATAGACTTCGAGAGTAAAAGTTTATTTTTCTTATTTATATGTATAATCTCTTATATGTTTTAGTGAAACCAGACATTTGTTCTGTTTTGTTTATTTTGATTTAAATAAAATCCTGTTAATAAAAGTTACCATTTTTATTAGCTCACCTAAATTATTAAAACAAGAAAAAATATATCAAATTTGATATATTTACATAGAGAATAAAGTAAATCATCCTGTTCTTACAAAAAAATGATCATTTACAATTATTTTTAATTATTGAAAAACTCTGTTCGATAGACCGACGTTATCAACTATTTTAAATTTTTTTATGCTATCAGCCGAGAGTTAAACCAATATTCTTGTATTTCCATAATAATATAATAATTATAATTAATTATTATTCAGTACGTCCCTACTTAAGTTAACAGTTATGTCAGGTTAGAGAAAAAGCAAGGAAAATGGAAGAAATAATATGCAGGACAAAGAACGAGCTACAAATCCAAAAGACATACATAGTGAACAAAGATTCGTATTTAGAGTCGACCATGGTACCAAGAAAGTGTTCACCATTTTAGTCACCGCCACGCTACGTGTGAAAGACTTTGGCAATACACTTTAAAGTTTCTAATGTAGTGGCCGCCACGTTCCATCCACGAAAAAAGCTACTTGGGATATGGAAATAATAGATTGAGCAATAAATGCTTTTAAATCTTTGCGAAGAATTTGTAATTCGACAATAATAGCAACTTTGAGGGTGATTAAGGCATAGGCAAGTACACAAAAATTATGACCGTTGTAACGTAATAAATGCATACATTAGTGAAAACACAGTTAAATTTAGAGCACAACTATAGTTAAGAATGTCAATATTCCAAACACTTAGAAAATAACAATAGATAAATACTAGAGCAAACTAATTTAACTTGGAAAATATGGTCGGTAATTAACAGAAGGAATGCGAGATTTGCGATTTGCAATATAATCAAAGTTAATACCACGGGTCCTCCAATAAATTTTTGGTTTTCACGAAAACGGCTTTATTTGGAAAAACCACGAAAACAAACTGATTGATAAAATCACGAGTCCGCAGGACGAGTGATTTTATCTCAAATCAGTTTATTTCAGTGGGTTTGCCTAAAATAAAGGCGTTTGAGTATGAAGATTAAAAATTTAATCTATAAAATTTCAGAGGACGAGTCGTATTTGAAAGGATTATTTTTTGAATCATTTTGTATTCAAAACAGAGAACATAGTCATTTATGCAAAAGACACTTTACACACAAATATTGAAAAATTTCTTTACCAATTTAAATTGAAACCTCATGATGAGCTGTTATAGTTTTACATACAGGGCCACCAAGGCATACGTGATTTTTTGATTGGCTACCCCGCGGAACGGCGCCGTAAATAAAAGCGAAGAAGAAGAATGTTTATAAGCTTGAAATGAAGTCTTTCTTAATTTAATTAATTTTAAGTGTTTAGGTATTCAAAAACTGATATTTAATGAACAAAAAGTTTAGTGTTGAAGTGAGGTATGTAAAAATGTTAAGGCGATTTGAAATAAACTAATAAAAACAGGTTAGTTTACAAATACATTTTGAAATTTGGTTATTAACATAGATTTGCAATACATTTTAGTGTAATAAAAGTTGTTAAATGTTTACATTTGACATTTCAAAAAAGGTAAACATAGTTTAATCAAAAAACAAAAACGACGAAGCAGTTTTATCAGTATAAAACACAAGGTTTGTTCCAACATAACACAAAACCAGTTTGCGTACTGTCGGGATTCTGCGCAGTCTAGATTTTGTGTTCCAACAAACTTCGGACTCAAACCTGTACAAAAATTTAGTGTTCCAACACAACCAAAACTAATCACAAACCAGTTTATGTACTGTCAAATCTGTTCCTGGGTTTGAGTAGGTACAAATTGTCAAGACTTGCGCAAAACGAGTTTGTAAAACGTCATCCTAACCTGAAAATTTTATTATTGCATTTTTATCATGTAAACATTCATATTATTTAATAGGTACACTTGTGTAAACACGTAATTATTATTTAGGATTGTAGACATCCAAATTTATAAATATTTTCATTAGTTTTTGTTATTTCTCAAATTCAAAATTTGACATTGGTTGTGACGTTACTGACAGTATAAATTTGACAAAAAATTTGTTGGAACACTTCTGAATTGAGTGCCCGATCCTCGACAGGTCATCGACTAATAGTCGTTGACATGTCGTCGACAATAAGTTGTGGACAAGTTTACGCACAGTCACAAAATTGTTGTTGGAACAAACCTACAATGATTTTTTGATTGGCTACCCCGCGGAACGGCACCGTAAATAAAAGCGAAGAAGAAGAATGAAATGGAGTCTTTCTTAATTTAATTAATTTTAAGTGTTTAGGTATTCCAAAAATGATATTTAATGAACAAAAAGATTAGTGTTGAAGTGAGGTATGTAAAAATGTTAAACGCGATTTGAAATAAACTAATAAAAACAGGTTAGTTTACAAATACATTTTGAAATTTGGTTATTAACATAGATTTGCAATACATTTTAGGATAATACAAATTGTTAAATGTTTACATTTGACATTTCAAAAAAGGTAAACATAGCTTAATCAAAAAACAAAAACGACGAAGCTGTTTTATCAAACACAATGATTGGTTAGGATCCTGAGCTCTTATTGGCTGACAGTTTTGACAGATGAAAAAAATAATCACCATAAATCCATCTAGTCCTCTGCTTCAATTAGAGCTAATATGGCTATGGTGATGAGAGGTAGATTCTACAATTATATTTGTTGTAAAGCAAAGTCTAATGAACAGTAAAGTGATGACGATTCGAACATGCGGCAACGTCTTATATAATCAAAGTTAAAATAATGTAAAATTAACCCCTTCTGTTGAGAATGCTCTTCTAGCATTGCCATAGACCGAACAAATTGTAACGAAAGTATTAATAAAATTTTAGATTGACAGTTCTTCTAATCAAAATAGCCACGGCCTACTCACTTTTACCAAAATCGTCATTCACTATGTGCTTTAAATTCAATATCATTTTATACGTCAAAATTTTCATATTTTGGACTCCGTTTTGAAGGTGTTCTCGAAAAGGTACGGAGGGGCACATCAAACCGTAAGCTTACTTTTTGATGCTCTATCAAAATCTGAAGTCAGAATTTTAAAATTTATAAACACAAAAAAGCTACATACACAGAACGAATTCAGATACCGAATGTTAAATGAAATACTTCCAAGTATTCTGAGTAACATTAACATATTAATGGGCATTATCGACTCAAAGGACACCTTAGGAAACTTGGATTAGTATAAGAAGCTGAGTGTAGATTCTGTGAGGAGAAGGTCATGCAAAATTCAAGGATGGAAGCACGACATATATTGAAAGGCGATCTTCCCAGCTTTGAGCCATTTCAAATCCAGAATTTCCTTAGGAAGCTAGGATTGGAGTGGTTGTTATAGGCATTTACATGGCCTTATAAGTTCAGAAGGGGACAAAATAGATCTTTTTTAAGTCGTAGTATAGTTAACACTCCAATATTATACATACATTATAATCATACAATTCTTGTTAAATGTATATTATTATATAAAAAAAACCCAGTAGCCTTATAATCTCCCACCTATAGTTATGTTCTTCCAGCGGTTATTTACACTTGCGTAATAACTAATATGCATATGAGATAAGACTAGAAGTTTTAGTCAAAACAATGTATGAATTAAATTTATAAACGACGTGGCTACTACCACGACCATCGTGTATATAGTATATTATTACTTAGATATTGAGGGTGATTTATGAAGAAGAAAAAGTGATATTTGACCGAAACAATGGACAGTGTCACAAATCAATTGCAGAAATGCACTTTTAATTGCTTCCTCATCCACTGTATTTTCCGGATCTGGCTCCCAGCGACTACTACCTGTTTGCAGACCTAAAAATAATGCTCTAGGGAAAGAGATTTGTGTCCATTGAAGAAGAGAAATCTATGTGGAGGCCAAAGATAAATTATTCTAGAAAAAAGGCCTCCAAATGTTAGAAAGCGTTAGAATGAATGTATCACTCTTGAATGAAAAAGTAATAAACATGTATTAACATTTGTGGCATTATTCAAATACATGTATAGAACCGCTGGTATACAATTGATCTTAGATTGGCCATATCAATATTAAGGAACGCTTATAAAAGAAGCAACATTTTATCAATAGAGAATTTTACTCCATTTGCACTTATTTCGGAATAAAAACTAATTGCTATGAAATTGGCTCGACCGTATTATTTTATCTTAATGATTACTTAACCAACCAGTTTTTACCATTGATCACAACACCATGCCTTCTGGCATAGACTATTTCGTTACAAGTAGACCACAAGTCTCTTAAAAAATTTCGATCCAGATATATCTAATCACCATGCTCAACATAATTTTTGTTCAAAACTTTCTGTGAGAGCTAAACATCCCTTATTTAGAAAATATTAAACTATATAGGAAAATAAATGACAAAACTATCAACGAGGTTTTTGAACTGTTTGAGTCAATTGAATTAAACACAAATCGCATTTGTCATCAGTAATTACTGAATTTAATTGGCATTTGAACATCTGGAATTGGTCCATACAGGGCAGTATTTCTGATATTTTTTATGTAGAAAAGAAACCTGATACAATGGTTAAAAATATCTACTACTACTTTTGAAAACGAGCAGCTCGTTGAAATCTCGTGTGATTCCACGATGAAAAATAAATACTTAAGTTCTGGTATTACATTGTTAGATTTCTGGAACTGTATTGGAAAGGAACAAAAAGAATTATCTAGCATCCCTAATCGAGAGGAAGGTTTTTAAAAATTCAAAAAATGCGGCATTTGTCTTCAGTAATTACTGAATATTTTTTAAAAAGCTGAGATTGGTCCATGCAGGGCAGTGTTTCTGATATTTTTTATGTAGAAAAGAAAACTGATGCAATGATTAAAAAGATCACTCTCCGGGAAAAGAAATACAAAAAGCAACTGTGAGACTTTTGAAAGATTGCACATATTTTTGCGAGATAATGAGAAAACTTATCTAATTTTACTGAATTTAACTCTCAAATGGGCCAGCACTTGAATGCACTGAAGATTCCTATAAGAGAGTCCTCTCCACATTTAAAGAAACCGTATGACTAGTTACACCAGAAAACGACGCTAAACAATTTTTCTGATTTTATTGTCAATAAATTTTGTAATATTGTTTTTAAACAGTGCTAGTCAGCTTATGTAGTGAAAATGAGTCGCTTTGGAAGAAATTCTATGACTAATATTGATTTGTCGATTGAGAAAAGTGTACCGTACAATACCGTTAAAACCCATACGTCAATATGGAAACAGTTTACGGAATTCTGCAAGGCAAAGAAATACGAGCTTTTGGAAACTACAAGTTTAGAGCAACTAAACCCAATCCTGAAAGATAGGGCGTGGAAGATGAAGAAAGAAAACGATGAAAATTACAGAACTAGTTGTGAAGACAGTGTGGAACACCGTTGCAAAAAAAATGCAAGAGATGTATTTTATGAAGGGGAAAATAATTTGTGATCCATTTAAAGATATTTTCTTCAAGTCAAGTAGGGAAGCTCGTAATACGAAACGAGGGAATTTGCAGATGTGCGCCAATAAAACGAAATCGAGCTCTGCTTCATTAAAAGTGGAAGAATACTACGCAATGGTTTTATTATGAGACGAAGACACTCCTGTGGGACTCCAGCGAAAATTTGACCATATCGCTTCAATAGAACTTGCCTGGAGAAGCAGTCAATTGCAGAGTTCATTATTTTAAAGAGGAAGTGGATAATTCTGAAATTAAAACAGGTAGATAACATAGTTACATATTTTTTAAAATAACTGATTTTCAAAAATCCTACTTTTTAGGAAGAGTAGAATATAATCCTCTCTTCAATAAAACGGCCCAGGGTGGAGAAAAAAAATGGCCGATAATAAATGGCTGGTCCCCAACACGAAGAACCCTACCTTTTTTCCAGTCCGTCTTTTTAAAATTCTAATGGTTAAACGTTCATCTAGAATAACAACTGATAGATTATTCTTAACAGTAAACCCATCATAGAACAAAGAACAATCAAATGGATGGTACAAAAACACTCCAGTGGGAAAAAACGAACTTTCTAAATGGTCTAAAGAAGCAGCAAAGAAGGCAGCAGTTTTTTAGTGGCTTCTAATAACTTATATTCTTCGAAGTTCATCTACAATTGCCTTTACATTCATTATGTAATTTATTAGCAATAACTCTGATTGGTCTCTTCTGTTTGTTCTCATAGGTATACCAAGAATACCCATCACATCCAAGCATTTTTGATAACCTGTCAGCAATCTGTTTAATTCCTCATGCAAAGGTTTTTTGATTATTATCTGTTGATTAATTGAGACAGTTTGTGGAGGTGATAGTGAAATATTCTTTCTTCTTTTCTTGTTGTTTCCCTGTTTCTTTCTTATCCACTCTCTAGCTAATTGTTTATCAGTGTGATATTCTATTTTATCTTTTTCCTCTTTCAGGGAGGAGGAGATAATTTCTTTAGCAGATCTGAGTGATCTATATACTACGGATACTAACCTGACTTTGAAAAGGAGCAGCTCATTGAAGGCTCGTGTGATTCCACGATGAAAAATAAATACTTAAGTTCTGGTATTACATTGTTAGATCTCTGGATCTGTATTGTAAAGGAACAAAAAGAATTATCTAGCATCCCTAATCTAGAGGAAGGTTTTTAAAAATTCAAAAAATGCGGCTTATAATTTCGTCTTCGTCTTCTTCTTCTAGAATCTCTAAATCATCATTTGATAGTTTCGTAAACTTTAATATATTTATATATTTATTTCTTTCATCATCGTCATCTATAGTATCTACCAAATGAATTTAAACTATAGTACCATAGTGTCTACTCTTTAGCCTAGGTCCATTATTTGGACTGATGGGGACATTATCCAATATTATGACAGATGGCTTACTTAAACTTTGTAGTAACTTTTGTTTTCGATTTGACAAACATCTACGTATGCACAATATTGTGAGAGTCAGATGATTTTGACTTTAAATTATTATTTTAAACGCAACTTGTTAAAAAATACCACAGAAGTGTATTTAAAAAATGCTAAAACACGATAATATTAAACAACGATGGGGTGCTGGATAATTCTTTTTGTTCCTTTCCAACACAGATCCACAAATCTAACAATGTAATACCAGAACTTAAGTATTTATTTTTCATCGTGGATTCACACGAGACTTCAATGAGCTGCTCCTTTGCAAAAGTAGTCAGGTTAGTATCCGTAGCATCAGCATCAAAGGGGTCACGTAGCCAGTCATACGGTTTCTTTAAAGGGGTAGAGGACTTTCTTATACGAATCTTCAGTGCATTCAAGTGCTGGCCCATTTGAGAGTTGAATTCAGTAAAATTAGATAAGTTTTCTCATTATCTCGCAAAAATATGTGCAATCTTTCAAAAGTCTCACAGTTGCTTTTTGTATTTCTTTTTCACAGAGAGTGATCTTTTTAATCATTGCATCAGTTTTCTTTTCTACATAAAAAATATCAGAAACACTGCCCTGCATGGACCAATCTCAGCTTTTTAAAAAATATTCAGTAATTACTGAAGACAAAGGAGATTTGTGTTCGGTAAAACAAATGCAATTCTTCCTGCAGTTCAAATACACGGGACAAAACATTTCCAGTGAAAGCCACCGCACTTCAGTGTGAAGCAACAAGTTCTCAAGAAGGATCCCTATATCCTGACATAGAATTTTAAAGTAGTGAGATTTCTGAGTCCTAGTTTTGATGAAGTTTACAATTTTCACACTCTGATCAAGGATTTTGGAGTTTTTTCATCTATTTAAATTTAAAGGTTTGTTAGCCCCTAAAAATTGTTAGTATAGTAGAACCCACTTGTTTAGGAGAATGAAAAAACGTTATAAAAACACAAAGGATACCGCCAATAGAAGGAATGCTGATGAATCTGGACATTTTTGAGCAGTTTAATGTCGAAAACACCGTACACTGTCCATATACATAAAAATAAAATAATATTTTGGCTATTAGCACCACTGTGCAAAGATTCAATAACCAACTTAGCTGGATATCGTTATAGGGGAGAATGGCGTATAATTATTTAATATGAATTTACATTTTAATTTCTATAACGCATATTAGATTTGAATAGAGGTTGATATCTTCATTTCTTGATCTCTTGTGAGATTAACAAACGTTACTAATTAAAATTTTGTCTTAAATTAATTTAACTAAACTGTGGGGTGTGAGGTTACACTCATAAGAGGCGACAATGGAAGTGTGGTTATAGTTTTTACATTTTCAATTGCAGAAACAATATTCTCAGATGTGCAGACAGGTTGCATTGGCGGCTTGTAGATGTGCCGACAAGTGGCTTTGTCGGTATTAGCGGCATGTAGATGTGCCGACAAGTGGCTTTGTCGGTATTAGCGGCATGTAGATGTGCCGACAAGTGGATTTGTCGGTATTAGCGACTTGTATAAAGCGGGATCATTTTGTTCTGCAATTAAAGTAGGAAGTAGAAGTTAGACAAATATTGTCTTCATTAGTGGGGGCTAGGAAAATATTCATACAGTGATACACTGTGCTTGTGTTCGCACTTGATTTTTGATTTAGTGAATAGTAGGTGGTAGGTGATTCGTGGCGTTAGTTTATTTCAGTTAATATTATTCTTGGCTTCCGTGTATATACATACTTTTTTTATTTTGAAACATTGTTACAGTGTACTTCTTATTTATTTATTCGGTGTCAATTTCAATATGTTTCGTCCTTGGGAAAATACAGTTTCTTTAAGTGGATCTAAAGAATCGGAACAATCATTAAATGATATTCCAATGGATTATGTGGTATCAGGTTGTAGTCCCAAAGATTCCTGTAGCTCCGATGAGGAAGAGAACATTTTTGGTGAAAGAACTTCAGAGTATCAAGAAATATCCACCTCGAAAAAACAATATCTTTGTAAAGATGCCCAAACCATATGTATAAATGTTTATAAGAATATTGTAACTTCCGAAGGTGAAAGGAGTGCCATTGAAAAAACATCTTTTTTAACAAATGTTCCCATTAGCACTTAGAATTATAAAGAATGGTCCAAAAAATCGTAAAGAGAGGTATGAAAAAGGATGTGTTAAAACTTTAGATCCTTCAATATCAAAATTAATTGGTAGTATTATTTATGAATCTTACCAAAGAAATGAGTTCCCAACAGTGGATAGTATATTTTCTTTACTAAAAAGTAAAAGGCCAGATTTAAGAATTTCTAAAAGCACAACACAGCGTTGGATATCGAAAATTGGATTTAAATACCAAACTATCAACAAGAGGACTGTAATAATGGAAAGCCAGAGGATCATAAAATGGAGAATACAATATTTGGAAAAAATTAAGGAATCTCGAAATAGTAACAGAAAAATATAGTATTTAGATGAAACGTGGTTCGATACCCACGATACGCCAAAGAAAGGATGGTCTGACGGAACAAGAAGATGTTCAGTAAATGTTCCTTGTAACAAGGGAACTCGACTTACAATTCTTCACTGTGGATCGGACTCAGGGTGGGTACAAAATTGCCTCAAACTCTCTGGAAAAAATTTGAAAGATTGTAATTTAGATTACCACAAAAATATGTCTGGAGAAAGTTTTGAAGATTGGTTTGAAAATCAGCTGTTAAACAATATTGAAGAGAATAGCATCATAGTGATGAATAATGCTTCATATCATTCCCGCTTAATAGAAAAAATTCCCAATACCAACTCAAATAAGTCTGAGATTCAGGAATTTTTAAGAAATCATGAACTTTATTTCGAAGAAAATTATACAAAAAAACAATTGCTTCAAGTATTAGGCACACAATCATTTGAAAAAAAATTCTTTATTGATGAAATGACATCAAAAAGGGGCCACGAGGTATTGCGCCTTCCGCAACTTAAAAAAAGAATAATAATAAGAATAAGGCGTCATAACGTGTTTCCCAAATTTGACAGGTTGGTTGCAAATTTGGTAAAAGAAGAAATTAACAAAATTTCAGCTGATGCTTGGCAGAAAAAAATCAAACATGTCATGTCATCAAAGAAGAAAATTCTTATGTAATGAGTCCGACCCAATTTATTATCAATGTTGACGACAGTGAATCCGATGGTGAGGATTGAGATAGGGTAGGTAAGCTTAATTAATTTATAATATTTATGACTTTATTCGCTGTGTTTTTAATTTTAGAATTAAAATTTGAGACAAAATTTTATTTAGTAACGTTTGTTAATCTCACAAGAGATAAAAATGAAGATATCAACCTCTATTCAAATCTAATATGCGTTATAGAAATTAAAATGTAAATTCATATTAAATAATTATACGCCATTCCCCCCTATAACGATATCCAGCTAAGTTGGTTATTGAATCTTTGCACAGTGGTGCTAATAGGCAAAATATTATTTTATTTTTATGTATATGGACAGTGTACGGTGTTTTCGACATTAAACTGCTCAAAAATGTCCAGATTCATCAGCATTCCTTCTATTGGCGGTATCCTTTATGTTTTTATAACGTTTTTTCATTCTCCTAAACAAGTGGGCTCTACTATACTATCAAGTTACGCGTACCACAGTTTGAGATCCACTGATGTAGATTAACATCAAGCGGGCAGCGTAACTTTAGTTACCGACGGTCAACATTTTCTTCGATTAAAAAAAACATTGGCAGGAACAGTGTTTCCAAAAAAATGTAGAGATGTAATATTACATTTCCTTACAAGAATACAATCTGTAACTCATGGTAGAGATTTACGAGTTTTATTTGATTTTAAGAATTTGATTTGAGTTTAATTCAAATTCAAAGCCTAGCAGTGCTGCGACTCAAATCAAATGAAAATATAAACTTTTAAAGTTTGAAATATCAAATATTTTGATGAAAGTAGTTTCAAAGTTTGAATAATTAAATCGCTAGTTGGTTCACAAGTATTTCATTAGTATGCTGAAGTATAAAAAAGTTGCTAATACATGAAAAAAAAAGAAACGTTTACCTAATAAAAAGCCAGCATTTTTTTGTTAGTGTTGGATATTATAAATGTTCTTTATTTTTTTTTTTCATATTTTAATGGAGGCAGAAAATATGAGATACTTGTGTTTGTATTTGTTAAAATATTACAAATTTTTTGTTATTTCCAAATTTGGTCTACATCCGTCATTTTTAGTAAGTTTATACTTTAATTTAAGTATTTCTTAACAATCATTGATTACACTCTTCTATATGTAACGAATAAAATACATCGGCAAAACAACTCCATTATAATTTTCAATAATAGTCACAAAAGTTAGCAAATAGCGGGAGTATTCACAAATATTTTAAGCCAGCCCTGCGTGTTTCGGCTCGAACGCGTAATAAAATGTCTGCCTCGCCCCTTACCGCTGCCCTTCAGGAGAAACTGAAGGATACAGAGCGAAATCTTAGAGAGCAATACTGATATTTCCAGTTTCTGTGCAATTTCTCAATCTTAGGTAGTCAACAGCAGTTGCGATATTTTTATTAAGTCGAATGCTTATTTAAAGTATTAAAAATAAAAGTTTGTTTATAAATATCGAAGAATCATGGAAAAAGTATAGTATTCTACTAGCATTAAATGGCTATTATTCATATAGGCGATTTACTGTTTCCATGTGAAAAATTATTTGCTATTGTGTTACTTTAAAATATATGGGTATATTTAAGAAAAAAATAAAAATTTCTAAAAACTAATAGCACCGCGTGAAAGAGCGAAAAATTTTACTAAAAGTTATATTACAAGTTATTTAAAAAAAAATTGTATTACTATAAAAAAGTATTAAAAATAAGAAAGCAAATTCGAAAACTCTACGCGCGCCGAGGCTTTCTCAGGAAGCCATTAGTTTTTATTTTTTTTTTGTTTTCTCATAGAAAACTTGACCGGAAGTTTTATTTTCTAAAATTCTCACTGATTTTTATAAAACTGAAGATATCTATTATTAGAGGCATAACAAAAAAAATCCTTGTACACTTATCATCATTATACTTTTACTGTTGATTTAAATATAATTAAAATGATGAACATTATCTCTGTTTAGTAAAACTTATGTTTTAAAATTATCATTTTTTTACAATGTTCATTTGACGCAATTTTTATTTTCAAAATAGTGTTGATATAAATCAGAAATTATTTTTTTTTAAATAAAGTTATAAATAAATTAGAAATTGATTTATATAAATAAACACTATTTTGAAAATAAAAATTGCGTCGAATGAATGTTGTAAAAAATGATCATTATAAAACATAAGTGTTGATCATTTTAATTATATTTAAATCATAAGTAAAAGTATAATCATAATAAATCTTTTTTTATGGCTCTATTAATAGATATCTTCAGTTTTATAAAAATCAGTGAGAATTATTCGAATTTATAAATTCCGGTCAATTTTCTATGAGAAAACAAAAAAAATTAAAAACTAATGACTTCCTGAGAAAGTTTACAGTTTCCTCTTTAAAATGCTTTCTTTTGTTTCTTTGCGTACATTTTAGACAGAGATATTAGCACAAAAACCACATTTTTTAAAAAATTCCTCAAAAAAGCTACTGTGATGTAAATGAAACATGCACCTATCACAATAATCACACAACATCTTCACCTGTTGCACAGGGTATTTGCCGATGGCGTGCCAATAGTCTAGTTTTCAAATGGCAATAACTTAATTTTTTCAAATGGGACACCCTGTATATTTTTCTTCAGTTAGGTAGCTCTCCCTAATACGCATTAAAAAAATATAGGGTTTTGCACATCTAACTTTACTATTTACTTTAATAATTAACGTTAAGTGACAAACAACATATTTTACACAATTTTTAATAAGTACAAAATTTTACAAAGTTTAATCGTAAGAAAACTACAATAGTGAAAGTTAAAATTTATAGTAGGTGTTCAAAATTTCTTCCATTTTCATTTATATATTTTCTTGCCCTTTTTTTCATTGATTTACGCACATCTCTTAGCATTGCAGGGGTCAGCTGTCTAAATGCTGCAGTAATTCTTTCTGTCATATTTTCTCTTGTGATAACCTCTTCTTTGTAAACAATATTTTTACTAAACCCCACAAGAAAAAATCGCAAGGTGTAAGGCAAGTCGTTTTTTTTTTAGTTTATTATTTATTTTCTTTTGGTATATATTACATTTTTCTAGGACATTTCATTTTCCTAAGTCCCTGCTATAGGAGTTTTCCTCCTTTTCAGGGTGAACTAAGGCAAGGCGATCTAGTAGGCCAATTTATAGGTCCTCCCCTTCCTATCCAACGATCCTGAAATTATGTGGTGTGGCACCATCTAATTGAAACCATATTCCAATAATTTTGAGGCACATTTTGCAATAAGTTGCGAAAATCATTTTCTAAAAAATCTAAAAATATAGCTCCATTTACAGTCCCATCAAAGAAATAGGGACCAATTACATAATCACCTATTATTCCCTCCCACACATTCAAAGACCATCGATACTGTGATGTGGTTATAAATAAATGTTCATTGTGGTCCGAATAATAATGGAAGTTGTGTCTATTTACACAACCGTTCTTATGAAACGTGGCTTCGTCGGAGAATAAAACTTTGTTTAAAAAGTTACGCTCTGTATTTATCTTGTTTATTAACCGTCTACAGTATTCCACTCTACGCGCGAAATCACGTGGTAACAATTCTTGGTGAAGCTGGATATGATAGGGGTGATATTTATTCTTTTTTATTATGCGTCTAATTGTAGTATTAGAAATATCTAACTGATTGCTTAATTGCCTTGTGCTTATATTGGGATCTTCAACTATACCGATGATTACCATATATTCGTTGTCAATAGTAACAGCTGTAGTTTCACGTGAATGTTTTTCATACTTGAGTTCCTGTTCTATCAAATCTATTCTTTAAATTCTCAAAAGTATCCTTTTGTGGATGACGTCTTTCTGGGTATCTTTGACGATAGACCCTACTAGCAAGAAACGCATTTTTTTTGACATTCACCCAGTATCCATATCATATCAATATTTTCTTGAACACTATAATTCTTATTAAAATCCATTTTTTATACACAATACCGATTAAATATAGTAGACGTGATACAATACAAAATTTTATGTTGACAATTAATGCCATAACAAAATATACCTACTGTCATTTTCATAGGTAACTTGATTTCTTATTAAAAATTGTGTAAAGTATGTTGTTTGTCACTTAACGTCAATTATTAAAGTAAATAGTAAAGTTAGATGTGCAAAACCCTATATTTTTTTAATGCGTATTAGGGAGAGCTTCTAACTGAAGAAAAATATACAGGGTTTCCCATTTGAAAAAATTAAATTATTGCCATTTGAAAACTAGACTATTGGCACGCCATCGGCAAACACCCTGTGCAACAGGTGAATATGTTGTGTGATTATTGTGATAGGTGCATGTTCCATTTACATCATAGTAGCTTTTTTGAGGAATTTTTTAAAAAATGTGGTTTTTGTGCTAATATTTCTGAAGTGCTGTTTTTTCATTAAATCTGCTTAAAATAGGAATAACTTGTCACTGCCGCGTCGGATTTACAAATACAAAAAACTACAGTAAATCTAATATTAAGTAGAATCAGAAGACATAATCGTTCAATTTCAAAAAACCAAATTAATTTTCATTCCACAAAAATTAGCCACCCTGTATACATCAAAATATTTTAAAATTGTAGTCCGAGTGACACTGTCTACCCCTACAAAAAATCTTGTTGATATCAACAAGATTTTATAGTTTCGGTGCTAGAGATCGAGTGGAAATAATTGGCGCACCCTGTATGTGGAGACGACTTCGTGTTTTATTTTGGTTTTAACTAAAAAACTCCACTATGAGTATGGACTACTTCCTTCAGATCTAATGGAAAAACCAAATTTTCGAAAGTGTGAAGTTAGCATACACAAAGATTTTTTACTTAAGTACTTAAATGCCAACTTTCATCGATATCACATTTTGTGCGAGCTTTTGGTCAATATCCTTCTCTGGCAACTGGGCTATTTGCAATAATATGTAATTGTAATGACTAAATATTAATTATTTTCAATAGAAAACAACCAAACATGTTTTAAAAATCCTAAATGTAAGTACTAGACCAGTGCAGATAGCTTTGAAAATGGTAAAATATGAAATAAAATAATAGTAGGATGAAACCCATTGGAAAAGGAAGAGAATATAACAAGCATGAAAGGAAAAATAATTTACTGGCGCTCTGGGGTCGGGAAGTGGAAGGGGGGCGATTTCCGACAAAACTACAAGTCCTATGGAACAAAGTTAAATAGCAAAGTTGTAGGCAAGAAAAATATCTACAACTTTTGTATTTATACTTTTTTCACATAACCTCAAAATTTATGTGAAAAATTCAAATAACCAAGTTCGAAAAACGTAAGATTCCGTGTTACATTGATAAACAAAAGAGTAATTAAAGTATAAATTTAAATAAATAGCTCAAAATTGTACATGATGATTTAAAAAAAAAGAAATTCGGAGTTTTCTTCGTTTCTTATTTGCATTTTTTGAGAACATTTACCATAGTAATGTATATTTTTTTTACACCATCAAAAAGTACAGATTTCAACGAACAAAAAGCCCACCGAGTTTTTTAAAAAAGCAGATATTTTGACGTGAGAATTTTCGATTGAAAATTAGACTGCTTTTTCGATATTAAGTCAAAATAAAGTTAAAAAAATAAATATTTTAAAACAAAAAAATTACAGAGTGTTTAGGACATAAAAAGGTTAGTTTACACCAAATTTCGTGAAAAAAATTTTTTTTTGTAAGAAGATAAAAATAAAAAACCAAAAACTTGGTTATTTGAATTTTTCACATAAATTTTGAGGTTATGTGAAAAAAGTGTAAATACAAAAGTTGTAGATCTTTTTATTACCTACAACTTTGTCCTTTAAATTTGTTCGATAGGACTCGTAGATTTGCCAGAAATCGAGATAAACCGTTTTCTACCCTTAAAAGCTCGCCCCCTTCCACTTCCCGACCCCAGAGCGCCGGTAAATTATTTTTCCTATCATTTTTGTCATATTCTCTTCCTTTTCCAATGAGTTTCATCCTACTATTATTTTATTTGGTTTCAAAAATTATCTGCACTGGTCTATACTTCCAATAGGAGTATTTTCTATAAATTCGTAAGCTGCTGTTCAATTCATATAAAAACTAAATAAAATTTTTTATTTGTCTCCACACTTATCTGTTGTAAACTTCAATTTAACGACTTATTCACTTTCATTTTTATGCGCATATTGTGTTGTTCTTTTATTTGTATAATTGTATAATTATATAAAGCGTTTTACGGAGTAATCAGTATAATTTAAATGAGTTTTTAAAAAATAATTGTTAATTATTTATGTATCTTCTTTAATTTTTCCAGATTTTACTTTCGAATTTGGTTACAGTCATTTTTCGGAATTTTAAATGACAATGGACTGCATGATTTCTCTTTCGTTAAAACATTCGTTAATGCGTCTTTATCTAAGTAATTGATTTGCCTAAATAGCGTCTTTAGATAATATTTTATTAATTCTCGTATTCTAAAAATACAAATATTCAGAAATATTCGGAAAAAACTAAAGTATCTTTGCCTAAAATCTAAGTTTTTATTTTTTTTCTCATTTGACCGGAAGTTATAATTTCTAAAGTTCTCACTAATTTTTATGAAATTGAAGATATATATTAAATTAATAAAGGCATAACAAAAAATCTCTGCTGCTCGAAAGTGTATGCTTAAATTTACAATTTCGAAAACAAAATCGGTTTTTGCGTTACCGATATCTCGAAAATTAAAAAAAAAATCGAGAAACTAATAGCATCACGTGAAAGAGCAAAAAAATTTTACTAAGATTTATATTATTAATTATTTACCTAAATTATTAAATATATGAAAACGACTTAGAAAACTCTACGCGCGCGCGCGCCACATCGTTCCGAAAAACACAAAAGTATCTTTGCCGAAAATGTAAAAAAAGAATTTTATTCTCAGGAAGCTATTAGTTTTTAACTTTTTTTTTGCTCATAGAAAATTTGACCGGAAGTTATAATTTCTAAAATTCTCACTTCGCAACTCTTAAAAGTGTGCTTTTAAAATTTTACTATTACAATATGAAATGTGCAGTTTCGAAAACTTGAAAAAAAATGAGCACTGATAAAGTTAAAAAATTGATAATTTGTTAGTGAACTTTTTCGATTGAAAATTAGGCTTTTTTAATTTAAATTCGTATAAAATCGAAAAATAAATATTTTGCATTGAAAAAATTACAGCTTATTTAAAACACAAAGAAGAATGTTTTCACAAAGTTTCATGAAAAAAATTATTTTTGCGGGAGATAAAAATTAAAAACTAAAAAAGCGGTTTTTAACGATTTTCTCAATAATTTTGAAGTTATGTTAAAAAATGATTAATACAAAAGTTTTACATTTTTTAATTATCTACAAATGTTACATTAAACTTTTTTAGATAGGATGCATGTTTCAGCCACAAATCGTAAAAACCAATATCCATCCCTCAAGTTGTATATTTAGCTACCCCCACCCCCTTCCAGAACTTTTAATTTGTCCAATTTATTTTTTTTAATTTACTTATAATTTTCCCTACATTTTCCGACCATCCACATACTGCTAAGAATTTTTTTATGAATTCGGGTATTTAAAATCGGTACAAACATCATTCAAAACCAACGAGTGACCTTCAATTAACAATGCAACTATTTATTAACCCCTATAAACAGGAAAATTCCACTGAAACTCAGGTTGTCTTGGTGCGTCTAGAGTTCTTGATGACAACGTTGCCAAACTTTGGTGGATTACTCACACCTTTAAAATATCAATAGCAAGGCAGTTTTTTTTAATATAATACTCTAATATCTGTCTAACCAGCATCAGATAAAAAAGATTAAAGTTGTTTAGTATCAAACAACAACAGATAATAATTTATTAATTTTACCAGAAAATAAAATACTAATAAATAAAAAATAAATTATTTTATACTTTTAAAATTAACTAAAACAATCATATAATATCCATATTATAAACAAAATATTGCAAAAAATATACTTTAAGAAAAAAATATGTCGATTTAACATTGACTCTGTAGTCTTAGTCCTTTTTATTCCAAATTTTAGTATTAAAAGTTAAACGGGTTTAATAAATTAACAGATTAGAATTTTTCATAATTACCATTATCGATAGTATAGACCTTTTGATTACAATTTACAATTGCCCTTTGCTCACAAAATTACTTACAGACTAGTAAAATACTCACAAATTGGCAACCCTGGTTTCTGGGAGATAATTAAATATTTTGGGCCTTCAATTTCATACGTCTTCCAATTCCCTTTCGTTGTATATAAATAACACATTAACAACAGACAAGCAGAAATGAAAAAGAAGATTTCAAATTATAATTTCACTCAAGCAACGACATGACCTAAAGACATGACTTGTGTCCACTTGGAGTGCTGCCATCTCCATTGCGTTCACATAATCCTACTGATAAAAGTCCGTAAGGCGATACTACTATATAATCTATATACAATGATAAAGGTCTACTATTATACCTAAATCTATTAATTTTGGAGTTATTTTTATTTTTGTTAAATTTTACATTATTTTTCCACCGTAATGCCTAAATATAACACCCTGTATTTGATATTAAAGTAGAACATTCGACATCGACTTTAAAAAATTTTCAGATGGCCCGACTATAGCGATTTTATATTTAAAAATATAAATAAACGTTGATACCTCGCTGACGCATTATAATGCCTGTATGCGAGTTATTTTGACATATCTAATTTATAATTATATAAAAAATGAAGTAAATTGTAAACAAGTTATTATGAATTATTCAAATATATAAAAATATGAAATATTAAATAAAATGACAATAACAAACAAGTTTTTATGAAATATTTAAATGTACAAGTAATATTCACAATGAAATTGAAATTGAAACCAACATTATCTGGGTTAGGAAATGAAATCATTTCGGGATAGGTCTTAATAGGGAGTTATAGACATATTCGGTAATTAAAGTCATAATCGGGTAACGAGAATTTAGGTTTGGAGTTCTAATCCAGGGAATAAAGACAAAAATTAGGTCCAACTTCGGAAAAATTAGGGGAAAGCTGAATTTTTGCATGAGGCTTCCTTTTGTAATCCTAAAAAACATCTCAAAAGTCTCCGCCTATACACTGGCCGCTAAAAAAGTTATGCATGGTCAAAAGTTAAGAAAAACGGCTTTTGGCAAATATCTCGCTAACGGTAAGTTTTATCGAAAAAATTCAAATTACAATTTTATAGCTTAGAAAATTTCCAACAAAAAAAACATGTATAACTTTTTTTCGTAAGACTAACGATTTAAAAAGTTTTATAAAAAAGAAAATAAATAATAATTTATTATAATTTTTTTGCTTTTGTATAAATTGTTTATAAAGAATTAATCATTTTACTGTCTTATAATAATTTTTGTTATTTAATTAAGTAGCTATAAATAAAAAAAACTAATCTTTTTTTATATAGGAACAAAAATAATTTATTATAATTTTTTTATAAATAATGATTCTGCTATTAAAAAATAATTTATAATTTGTTTATTTTCTTTAATAAATAATTATTTTTTAATCACAAATGAACGTCGATTATGTCTATTATCTGAAAAAAAAAACCCATCTTGAACTCTACCTCAAAGCTGGTGTGGAAAGAAGTGCACGTATTATGAGAAAAATAAAAGTTACAACGTTTTGAATCGAATTTTCTTAAAAAACGTTAGTCGTTCAAAAAAAAAGGTATACATGCTTTTTTTGTAGGAAATTTCCTAAGCTACAAAATAGTATTTGAATTTTTTCGATAAAACTGACCGTTAGCGAGATATTTGCGAAAAACCGTTTTCTTGACTTTTGACCCCATATAACTTTTTTAGCGGTCCGTATATTGGCGGGGACTTTTGAGATGTTGTTTAGGATCACAAAAGGAAGCCTCATGTCTTTATTTTCTGGGATATTCAGTTTTCAATTTGGTTTAAAATTTTAAATCTTCTAAATAGTAAGTTTCTTAAATTATTTTAAGTACAGGGTGGCCAAATAAGAATGCGAGGTACTGTATCTGGGAAACTATCCATCGTAGAGGCTTGCGGCAAAAAAACTTATTACTAAAACGGCCATGAAAAAAAGCTGGAAAATATTTTCAAGTTTCTGAAATGGCCGCTAGGGGGCGTAACTGCAATCTTGAATCTAAAAAAGTGATGTTTCTGTGAATTCCGCTATATTAACCTAACAAAAAATACCTGATCTTAAAAGTCGAGGATAATCTGAACCTTTTTTGTTTAACAATTTTTGCTGTATCTCTAAAAATAAAGTGGTGGAGGTTAATAAAAGGTTTCAGTAAAAAACACCTTGTATATTCGAAACGGCTGCGCCGATTTTAACAAACTTGGGCTAGTTGAAGAGCTATTCTTGGGCTACAAATGTTATCATATTTGAAGTTTCGTTAGTTTCACATGTCGCCGCTAGAGGGCGTTTTTCGACATTTAGACAGACATGTTTAATTTTCTCAAAAAAATTTAATACATTGGTATGATTTATTTTTCTTGAAAATTAGCTAAATGATGCCTAAACAAGCTCGCGAAAACCGCATCTCGATACCTTGTTCCTAACCTAAAATTTAGGCCAAAGAAAATTTTATACGGAAATCCCTTAAATTTTTATTTTTTAAACTAATTAATTCCTTTTATTGTCTAAGTTGTGATCCTAAAAAGGACCGATTTAAAAAAGAAAGGTTTTTAATGCTCCCGTAAATGCTCTAAATGCTGACCATCACGGGTAGACAAAACTGCAGCTTCAATTTCGGCTCTCGGTATGTTACGTAATGCATTACGAATCCGGTTTTTCATATCTCTCTGGTCGTAGGTTGAGTCTGAAAATCAAGAAAAGTTAAGTCTGGTGATCGCGCAGGTCATGGAAACAGACTTCCTCTTCCAATCCAACGCTGTTGTAATACTGCATTAATATGCTCTCACACAATAATGGATCATTTTTATTTCAAATTCATTGGACCGATGAAGCCACCTTTAAAATATGCACAATATGCATTATTGGTCTACAGAAAATCCACATTGGTTGCGTGAAGTTCAGCACCAAGGATGTTAAAGTTTAAATGTGTGGTGTGGCATACTGGGAGGTGGAATTATTTTTTTTAGCAATCCCTAAGCGGCAATATCTTTCTTGACTTTTTGGCCAATAAATTACCTTTGTTGTTGGAAGATGTTCCACTGGAAACACGTCAAAACTTGTTTTTGCAATTGAATGGTTGCCCAGCACATTATGCTATTATGTTGCGAGAGAATATTAATGCAGTATTGCAACAGTGGTGGATTGGAAGAGGAAGTCTGTTTCCATGGCCTGTGCGATACCAGACTTAACTTGTTTTGATTTTCAGACTCAACCTACGACCAGAGAGATATGAAAAACCGGATTCGTAATGCATTACGTAACCGAGCCGAAATTGAAGATTCAGGTTTGTCTACCCATGAGAGGCTTCAGCAATGCATAGAGCGTGATGATCAGCATTTAGAGCATTTAAAACCTTTCTTTTTTAAGTCGGTCCTTTTTAGGGCCACAACTTACATAATAAAAGGAATGAATTAGTTTAAAAAATAAAAATTTAAGGGATTTCCGTATAAAATTTTCTTTGGGCTAAATTTTAGGTTAGGAATAATATATCGAGATGCGGTTTTCGGGAGCTTGTTTAGGAGTCATTTAGCTACTTATTCATGAAAAAGAAATCATACCAATGCGTTTAATTTTTTTGAGAAAATTAACCATTTCTGACGAGATTTCGAAAAAGGCACTCTAGCGGCGACATCTGAAACTAACAAAACTTCAAATATTATAGCATTTGTAGCCCAAGAACAGCTCTTTTCAACCAGCCCAAGTTTGTTAAAATCGGCTCAGCCGTTTCGAATATACAGGGTGTTTTTTACTGAAACATTTGAATACCCCCACCACTTTATTTTTAGAGATATAGCAAAAATTGTTGAACAAAAAAGGTTCATATTATCCTCTACTTTAAAGATCAGATATTTTTTTGGTAGGTTAATACAGCCGAATTCGCAGAAACATCACTTTCTTAGATTCAAGATCGGAGTTACGCCCCCTAGCGGCCATTTCAGAAACTTGAAAATATTTTAATGCAGTATTACCACAGCGTTGGATTGGAAGAGGAAGTCTGTTTCCATGGCCTGCGCGATTACCAGACTTAACTTGTCTTGATTTTCAGACTCAACCTACGACCAGAGAGATACGAAAAACCGGATTCGTAATGCATTACGTAACATACCGAGAGCCGAAATTGAAGCTGCAGTTTTGTCTACCCATGAGAGGCTTCAGCATTTCGAGCATTTACGGGGACATTAAAAACCTTTCTTTTTTAATTCGGTTCTTTTTAGGGCCACAACTTACATAATAAAAGGAATTAATTAGTTTAAAAAATAAAAATTTAAGAGATTTCCGTATAAAATTTTCTTTGGCCTAAATTTTAGGTTAGGAACAAGATACCGAGATGCCGTTTTCGCGAGCTTGTTTAGGCATCATTTAGCAACTTTTTCATGAAAAAGAAATACCAATGCATTTAATTTTTTTGAGAAAATTAACCATTTCTGACGAGATGTCGAAAAAGGCCCTATGGCGGCGACATCTGAAACCAGCAAAACTTCAAATATTATAGCATTTGTAGCCCAAGAATAGCTCTTTTCAACTAGCCTAAGTTTGTTAAAATCTTTGAATACCCCCACCAGTTTATTTTTAGAGATGTAGCAAAAATTGTTAAACAAAAAAGGTTCAGATTATCCTCTACTTTAAAGATCATGTATTTTTTTGTTAGGTCAATATAGCGGAATTCACAGAAACATCACTTTCTTAGATTCAAGATTGCAGTTACGCCCCCTAGCGGCCATTTCAGAAACTTGAAAATATTTTCCAGGTTTTTCTCTTGGCCGTTTTAGTAATAACTCTTTTTTTCGCAAGCCTCTACGATGGATGGTTTCCCAGATACAGTACCTCGCATTCTTATTTGGTCACCCTGTACCTTAAATCAATTACATCGTTAAAAATATATCTATTATTACTGGCTATCCACGTTTTTATAAAATATTTGTAATGTGGCAGTGTATTTATATTCTTAACATTATCTGGAAACATATTGACAAGTCTCGGTGCAAAATAAGTCGGACAGCGTTGTCCTACGGTCTTTGAGCTCATTGAAGGGTAAGTAGATACATTTACCTACGGCCATATACAGTGTGCCAAAAAAGTCTGGACTTATAACAGGCTACTTCATTTCTTCAAATGGGATATTCTGTATTTTATTGCATCTTTAGATTTTTTTAATAATTTTATTTCGAACAATTTTACATAATTCTCTTCAAATCCAATAGTTTCCCGCACAGAATCTCTTAAATCAAATTGTAACCGCATTAATTCAAGAGAATGGTATTCTTGAATAGGTCCAACCAAATATTAGCTAGATGTTTTGACAAAATATTCTTGATTACTTGGTAACAGAAAGTTTTGTATCAAATGTACACTTTCTTGTTAAATAATGTGATTTGGTTGAGGCAAGAATATTTCAATTTTGTTGAGAAACAATTTTCTTGGATGAAGCTGATTTCTCAGCCCATGTAAACAATGATCCTCTTGATTCAAGAGGAATTTGATTGGGGCTGAGGTATGGATACAGCAATGAATCATTATTTTACGAACATGAACTTAACCTGACTTATGAAAAATCGTAATAAGTGATTGACAGCACAAAACAAAGCAAAACAAATAGTTATGATTGAACAGAGTTTTAAGATCATTGCAAATGATACTCAATTAAAATCATTGAGTGACACGACGCCATGCATGCAGTTGATTGAAAAGCCCACATGCCTACACAAGTCGTCCACAGGTGTTCTTAATGGTTCGTCTCCAAAAAACCTCCATGCTAACTCGTTTTAAATAATTTCAAATAGAACAGAGCGCGGGCCTATGCACCACCAAAAACGCAAACGCACTTGTTCACTATTCACGTTGTTTCATATCCAAATATACCTTATTTATTGTAGCGAGGCAGTGACGTAATTTCTAGTTATTTCTGGTGTCAAAGGAATAAACACGAAAACACTAAGAGCAAATACGATTTTAACCTAACTTACAGGGGAAAATAACTGTTAAAGGTTGGCAACACTTCGCGACGTTGCCGTTGTGATTTATTTAGAGTAGTTACAAATTGACCATCAAAGTGTCAATGTACTGTAACATAGTGGCATATTACAATAAAAATTCCAAAACTACATAACTATTATTTTTTATTTGAATCTTAAAACACTTTCCTTACTATTAAAATCGCTTTATAGTCAAGAAAATTCATGTAAACAGGCAAACAACGAAATTAGTTGAAAATAGAAGTATATTGGTCTATCAAAATTGTTATTCTTGGGGGAAGATTATTTAATTCACACCTGTATTTTGCGATTTTGTTGTTTTCTTTTGTAATGTTCTTCTTTAGTATTATAGAAATAATGACCTTTTAAAAGTTTAATAGTTTGAGAGTACTGTTGTGCAATATTTTATTGGTATTCTTCTTTACATATTATAATATTAAGTATTCCTAGAGGGCTTATATAGCATATGCCATAAGCCCCTTAACTATGTACTTACTAAGTTCCTATTTTCTATTTATGTATGTATTTTTTTTTCTTTCGGAATAAATAAATAAATAAATAATTAAATTATTGAAAATGTAGGTATTCTTTTTTAAACAGTATGTATCCTATAATTATTAATTAGAACTTATTTGTCTTTCAAAAAAGTTTGTTTTACTTTTACGTATAAACTGTGCGTACCAAAACCGTGCGATTTGTTTATCGTGCATAATGAGCTATATACTGAGGCTTTGTGTCGTGTGTTTTTGCCTGTTTTCCAAAATAGTACGTAATGCGTGTTCTAAAGCAATTTTTCCGTTCCTGCGTAATATGCTTTTTACAACACTTGTTACATACTATTACCTCTAGTAGGGTAATTATGTTGCGAAAAAGTTATGCGAATGTTTCTTTTAAATATCGTCCCTGTAATTGCAAAATGTCGTATGTCAAAAAGGCCACTTTTCAGGAGAGCAAAAAAAACTGAATATCTTTTTACTTTTTTGTTTAATTATTTCAGAAATCAGTTTATAGCTTATTTTTATGATGTAACATCATGTTATATTGCATTTAAGGCGTTAACTTAACGTGTTTGTGTTTTATACGCACATACGGAATTTTTGACATACGACATTTTGCAATTACAGGGACGATATGTCTATTGGAATGTTTTGGCAGTGAAATACTTTTAGTGAATAACGCGTCGCTCGAACAAGTTACTGGTTTTTTAAAAATAAGTTTGATTAGCCATTTTTGTATATTATTCAACTGCTTTAAATCACCTCCCCAACCAATAATTCTACAAGTAAGGTGAGACTGTGCTAGAGACAAATATAACATTTTCAAATGGGGTTTTCAAGATAGAAAATTTCATTCAAACAATAAGGAGTCTTTTCATGTTATTGTAAATTTATTTTAAAATAAGAAAGAGTTTATTCAAAATAAGCTTTTAAATATAAATTTTTAAATATTTAATTTCGATCAGTGATCAACACTTTGTGCTTTTGACTGTTAATAATTACGAATTTTATTAAAATTTTATCGGTGTTTGTTTAAGTTGCCAACATTACTATTAATTTCTCTTATTTGACATACATAGTTTTAAACCTTTTGACATTCAGACATTTCTTAGATAAATAGAGGTTATGTTTATTTTTAAGTTGTTATTAATCTTTTATAATGACCCTGAAGTATTTTATTATATCATTCATCATTTTGAAGGTATTGTACACATTTTTATCTTTATTTTGATTGCTATTCATTCCTTTTATCTATTATTTTCTTTGATAAAAGTACCCCGCACGTTTCTTATGCAAAATGGGTCACAGTGGAATTGGATTTAGTATGATGTAGTTTATGATGTCCTGATCAAATGTCTCTATAGGCCCAACAAGATCTAATACACAGTTTTTAAGATACAGGGTGTTAAACATGCGGATGCAGGGTTGTTTACTAATCTTTAGAAAATCAATAAGGTGTCGATTATTTTGTTACAAACACTTAAGGTTAATATCTTAATATTGTCGACACGAGTTGTAATAAAAAGTTCTAAGACTTCGCATACAGGGATACTCTTTTTCTACTAGCCAATGTTAAGATTTTTATGTAATTCTTTGAACAAACTCATTCAAACGCAAAATCTCTTAGACTTGCAGAATAAGTACCTAAATATTTGATTTTAATATTGGGTGATCTGAGGTTACTATTATACGGGGTCACTCAAAATTTTCAGTTTTAGTTGTATTCATTTTAAATTTTTTAGGAACATATTGTAATAATATTCCTTAAATTTTATTATTACTTTTAATTATTTAATTTAATTTATATTTAAATAATGTGAAATTTGAAATTCTTGAATTTTTGTTATCTAATTTTAAAATAAATAATTTGTTAATATCGCCACGACTATGCTCAATTGTTGTTATATATCTTGAAATCTTTTTTAATCTCAGGGATTATTTACTTGTGAGTTCAAGTTCTTAGATCTACGCTCCTGATATACCCTGTACTTTCTAATAAAATAAAATGTTGGTTCAATAATTAAATGAGTTTATTTTAATAACGAATATAAAAAAATTGACAAAGATCAGACTAAATTTGTTAATATGGAATGCTTGCACTCACACACATTCATTCAATGATATCTTATTTCTAAAATGATTTTAAATTTGGCGCAATAAATTTTTAACTAAAGTTGGCACACCGAGTTACCAAAACAGTGAGTAATCTGTCGGTCTTAACCACAAAAGCGCACGTCCCTCACGTTATTGTTAGTATGAAGCACGTTACAAATGATATAATGAATTTATACCTTCAACTATCAGTTTTTCTTCCTCTTCTAACTCGTACAACCAGTGATATGTTACAACTAGACTTCTAGTTATGTGATGTTTCCAATTTCTGTTGATTCTTCAAGTGATATATGCTCAATTGAGCACGGTGTTGAAAGCAATATCCAGATGATACACAAAATAGGCCCAACAACTTCCAGGTAAGTTGTTGTTTGAATATTATTTAATATTATCCACTTATTAATCATAAAACAATACCGCAGTAATAATTGGACTTCCAGGATATAAATGCCTTTTTAATTTTCTACCTTCTTCTTGTAAAATTTTGATAAATAAGTTTCCGAAATTTCTATCCTAGACTCTCTTTCCTTTTATAACTTTTAAATTAAAATTTCTTAAATTTTTTGTTTAGACTCGACTTTCTACTATTTTTCAACTAACTTTTAAAACTTTTAAATAAACTATCTTCTTAAATTTCTTATACTCGTATCTTTTCTACCATCTTCTCAAACTAACTAACTTTTTCCCTCGTTGCTAGGTTACCTTCTCCCGCGAAACAAAAAACTCAAATTATATCTGAATTTGTTGTAATTATTTCGAAATTTTGATTCTATTATATTTTATTATCAATTTTATGTGTTTTGGTTTTCATAATTTTAATTATAACAATTAACATACTTTTCCTTTATATTCTGGTGTTAAATTTTATACATTTTATTAATTTATAATTTAGTTACCAAAGTTGGTATCTTTGCATTTCATTTTAATTAGTTGTCACAACTTTTTATTTCATTTTGCTATACAGGTTGTCCTGACATTATAATTTGTTATATAGATTGTCCCGAAGTTAAATTGTTGATAAAATTTTGAATTTTGAATATTTTTTAATTTTGGTTTTAATTTTTAGGTTAATATCAGAGCTTTTCAAAAGGATTTTCACTATTATATTGATCTCACATTAAATCATTCCCTTAGGTAAGTTAACTTTAACTTTTATCTTTATCAATAAAATAACATTTTGTTTATTCTTCTAAATTCTATTTTAATAACACTATTTCCCTATTTTTAGGCATCGTTTCATTTTATTTAACCTGACAAGATAATTTTAAGAAGAGATATCGGATTGGGCATAGTCTTGGTATTTGGTTTCTTTAATTTATAATTTAATTTGATCTAAATATTATAATTTTGATAATGTTAAAATTCCATTTCAATAAATACAAATTAAACATAAAGTAGAAAACTAAATATCAACGGCATGATGGTGCATCAATAAAATGGGAGACTACTGCATTAAAAATCAGTGACGGATAGTGTCTACTGATGGCCGCATTGAGGTGTTATAGTTTTAGTGTTCCCTTAGTCATTCATAATTCTAATACAAAATAAGTATGTATATCCTACCAGCTGTATAACATCAAAGTGTATCAAATATATTTGAGCAAAGATCCTTGTACCTCCAAAGCTGATGCAAAGCGATACTGATGACGAAGGTAGACCTCCGAAACCGGTCCTATTTAAAGCAACTGTGTTACTTTGAGATGAGACCACGTGCATATTGTCTTTATTAAGGTTTACTATTTCCTTAATGATTCCCAGTTTTCACACAAAAAATGTAGGTCACATATATAATTATAGCTTTTTGTAATAATGTCACAGCCACATTTCTCATTTTATGAAGTATATGCAAGATGAAGAAGAAAAAAATGCTCTAGATGATTATTAATGCACCTGTCACTGTCTCGTATGGTTTTCGGATACGTTTCGCAGGCCATCAAGCAAACATTCGCTTTATTGGCTATCTCTTAACTGAAACAAAATACTCACTAATAGTCACTAAAACTGAAAATTTTGAGTATGTATAATAGTAACCTCAGATCACCCAATATTTAAATCAAATGATATTTACTTATTCTGCAAGTCTACGAGCTTTTGCATTTGAATGAGTTTGTTCAAAGAATTACATAAAAATCTTAACATTGGCTACTAGAAGAAGAATATCCCTGTATACGGAGTCTTAGAACTTTTTATTACAACTCGTGTCGACAATATTAAGATTGTAATTGTTATCCTTAACTATTTGACTTGTTGTGTAACAAAATAATCGATACATTATTTATTTTCTAAAGGTTAGTAACAACTCTGCATCCGCATGTTTAACACCCTGTATCTCAAAAACTTAGATCTCGTTGGGCTCATGGAGACATTTGATCAGGACATCATAAACTACGTTATAATAAATTTTCAGCCAATTCGGCTGGGACCCCCTTTGCATAAGAAACGTGCGGGTTACTTTCATACTATAACAATATATATCATCTATACATATACAGTGTGTCCAATTAACTAGGCACAATATCGAAAACTTTTTTATTATTTGTTTTATGAAAAAAGTTGTTCCAAAACAAACTCATCAGATATCAATTTTTTGCATTCGTACAGGCCCGTACGCAAGGAGGGGGGGTGTTGGAACTCCCCCTTAAGAGAAAAACTTCTGTATCTTTACCTGAAATATTATTAAAAAAAAAATATTCCAGAAATGTATAAAACTGATATTCTACAAATTTGAATATGATACTGGCGTCTGTGAGTCATAAAAAAACATGAAAAATGGACCAAAATTTACCCGCATGAAGAGTACCTCTCTCCCCCGTTTTCGGGAATGCTGAACACGATGGCGAAAATAATCTTCAACACCACCACTGTGCTCAGCATCCTCGAAAACGGGGGGAAACATGTTATTTTAAAGGAAATGATATCCTGCTGGTTTAACACCATTAGAGAGTGGTTTTAGGGGTTTTAGGCATCCTCGAAAACGGAGGCACAGGCGTTTTGTCGCTGTTAAAAAGAAGGAAAAAAAAACACATCTGTCGGGGGTGAATTTTGGCCGGTGGAGGGGATGGTGAGGTTCGGAAGTAATCTTTAACACCACCACCATGCTCGGCATCCTCGAAAACGGGGGGAAAGACGTTTTTTTACAGGGAAATAATGCGCTGCCCGTTTAACCCCTTTAGGGGGTAGTTTTTGGCCGTTTTAGGGGGTTCAGCAGTCGAAAATAGTAATTCTGATACCGCCATCGTGTTCAGCATCCTCGAAAACGGGGATAGGGAGGTACTCTCAATCCTGGTAAATTTTGGTCCATGTCCTTCCGACTCACATATAAATATCATACTTTACTTTGTTTTAGATAGTTTTCTTTATATACAGGGTGGCGCAAATTTAACTGAACACTATTGGGATTTCGGAAACCATTATACATATAAAGTTGGTTAAATGGGATAAAAAACCGAAATTGACGATTTTTGTTTTATTTAATTAACATCTTAATTTTGAAAAATAGAAGAAAAAAATATTAAGCTTTTTTATTGAAGAATAAATACAACTTAACATAGCGTATCCGATGTTTTAAAACGACGTTTCGTCTTTGAAGTGCCGCTCTCAAATATTTTTTTAAATGAGGGGCTGTGAGTTTTATTTCATTTTTGAAATCCCCATTTTTTCTCTATTCAACCATGTAGAACATATAATATTTTTATTAGGTTTTGACAATTAACTGTACTTTATGAATTTTGCTAAGTACGTTCCTGTTCCATTTCCACTGAAAGTATTTTTAAATCTTTTTGAATAAAATTAATTAAAAATTGACCATTTCTCAAAAATTTTAATCGATTTGCAACTAATTCTCTTTTAGATAATTACTAAAATAACACTAACTAATAAATTTCACTGCGTCAAAAAATCAACAAAATTAAGAAACGTCAAAATAACGAATAATTTTTGTTTCTTAGCCATCTTGATATGCATTTTTATGATTAAATGTGTCCTTTCCTAAGTGCACATTTCTTGAAAACTTACATTCAAAATTTGCTCAAGAAATAATGAAATAAAATAAAAAGTACAGGTCCGTATTTAAAAAAAAATAGTTGAGGGTAGCCCTTCAAAGACGAAACGTTGTTTTATAAAATTGGATACGCTATGTTAAGCGATTTTGGCCTTCAATAAAAAAGTTTTATAAACTTTTTTCTATCAAAAAATAAGGTTTTAATTAAATAAAACGAAACTCGTCAATTTCGGTTTTTCTCAAATATCTCGGAAGCCGCGCCTGGTATTTTAATTTTTAATCAACTTTGTAACTACAGGGTGAGTCATAACTATTGGGACAGAGGCTAAGGGCAGGTTATTTGAATTAAAATATGGCGATAGGACCAAATATACCTTAATAAAATATTGCTGTGGAATAAGATACAGGACGTTAAAGAAATATTTTTGTTTTTTTCTGATGATAGTGATGATGTCCCTGTATATTTATCAATTGTTATCAAAATCGGCACAGAGGCATAACTTTGGACAAGGAATATTATTTTATGTCTTATTTCACATTTTGTTACATGAACGTTTCCTGATGATGAAATCAAGTGGCATCTTTTTTTTTTGAAACTAGTAATTTTGATTAGAAAATATGACGTAAACATCATTTCTACGTAATATTGATACTCTTGTTTAAACACGATAATTTCACCCATTTTCGAGAAAAACGCGATTGAACAGTTCTGAGAAGGGGATTTCAAACAACAGACAATAAAAAACTTGTGACATAAGGCTTCTATTTCAACGGTTTATAAAGCAGAATTAAAAATAATTTAACATAAAAAGAGCAAACTTAAATTAAATGTTCTATGTGGCCTCCTCCAACCTCTATGCCTTTTCTAATTCTTGTAATAAAGGATATCAAAGAAAAAATTATAAAATTACCTGTTCAATTGCGTTTTTCTCGAAAACAGGTGAAATTATCGTGTATAAACAAGAGTACTAATATTATGTAGAAATGATGTTTACGTCATATTTTCTAATCAAAATCACTAAGAAGTTTCGTCAAAAAAAGATACCACTTAATTTCATCATTAGGAATCATGACTCACTCTGTATAAAGGTTTTCGAAATGCCAATAGTCTTCAATTAAATTTGCGCCACCCTGTATAATTCAAATCGGCAAATCAGGTCTTGGTGATTTTTTATTTTTCAATTGTGAAATAATTTTTTGTATTTCATTTTTATCTGTGGGAAAGAGGCATATGGTATGATGATCTGATTTGATTTTGGTTTCCGTATAATTTCCATCCTGCTTAATATGTTTTGCTAGATTTGTATCTACATTGCTAAAGAATGAGTTGAATTTACGAGATTATGCTCGGATCGGGCAAGTTACATTTTTATCTTCAGCTTCTGTTCTTTAATCTGGCATGTATTGCATTTTTTTATTGATGGATTTCAATAATGACGCAGTAACCCATGCTTTCCTCTTAAGGCTTGGCTCCGCGGGTGAGTGAAAATGACATTTTAAGGGTTTTTGAAAAGCGTTGTACAGGATGGCCAAATAAGAATGCGAGGTACTGTATCTTGGAAACCATCCATTGTAGAGGCTTGCGGAAAAAAAAGTCATCACTAAAACGACCAAGAAAAAAACCTGGAAAATATTTTCAAGTTTCTGAAATGGCCACTAGGGGGCGTGACTGCGATCTTGAAGCTAAGAAAGTGATGTTTCTGCGAATTCCGCTATATTCACCTACCAAAAAAATATCTGATCTTTAAAGTAGAGGATAATCTGAACCTTTTTTGTTTAACAATTTTTGCTATATCTCTAAAAATAAAGTGGTGGGGGGTATTCAAATGTTTCAGTAAAAAACACCCTATATATTCGAAACGGCTGAGCCGATTTTAACAAACTTGGGCTAGTTAAAAAGAGCTATTCTTGGGCTACAAATGTTATAATATTTGAAGTTTTGTTACTTTCAGATGTCGCCGCTAGAGGGCTTTTTTCGACATCTCGTCAGAAATGGTTAATTTTCTAAAAAAAATTAAACGCATTGGTATGATTTCTTTTTCATGAAAAAGTAGCTAAATGATGCCTAAACAAGCTCCCGTAAACCGCATCTCGATATCTTGTTCCTAACCTAAAATTTAGCCCAAAGAAAATTTTATTATGTAAGTTGTGGCCCTAAAAAGGACCGATTTAAGAAAGAAAAGTTTTTGGTGCCCCCGTAAATGCTCTAAATGCTGATCATCACGCTCTATGCATTGCTGAAGCCTCTCATGGGTAGACAAACCTGCACCTTCAATTTCGGCTCTCGGTATGTTACGTAATGCATTAACGAATCCGGTTTTTCATATGTATCTGGTCGTTGGTTGAGTCTAAAAATCAAAACAAGTTAAGTCTGGTGATCGCGCAGGCCATGGAAACAGACTTCCTCTTCCAATCTACCACTGTTGGAATACTGCATTAATATGCTTTCGCACAATAATAGCATAATGTGCTGGGCAACCATTCAACTGCAAAAACAAGTTTTGACGTGTTTCCAGTGAAACATCTTCCAACAACAACGGTAATTTATTGGCCAAAAAGTCAAGAAAGATATTGCCACTTAGGGATTGCTAAAAAAAATAATTCTGCCTCCCAGTATGCCACACCACACATTTAAACTCCAACGTCCTTGGTGCTGAACTTCACGCAACCAATGCTGATTTTCTGCAGACCAATAATGCATATTGTGGCTTCATCGGTCCAAAGAATTAGAAATAAAAATTCTCCATTATTGTGTGAGAGCATATTAATGCAGTATTACAACAGCGTTGGATTGGTAGAGGAAGTCTGTTTCCATGGCCTGCGCGATCACCAGACTTAACTTGTTTTGATTTTCAGACTCAACTTACGAACAGATACATATGAAAAACCGAATTCGTTAATGCATTACGTAACATACCGAGAGCCGAAATTGAAGGTGCAGTTTTTTCTACCCATGAGAGACTTCAGAATTTCGAGCCTTTACGGGGACATTAAAAACCTTTCTTTTTTAATTCGGTCCTTTTTAGGGCCACAACTTACATAATAAAAGGAATTAATTAGTTTAAAAAATAAAAATTTAAGGGATTTCCGTATAAAATTTTCTTTGGCCTAAATTTTAGGTTAGGAACAAGATACCGAGATGCGGTTTTCGCGAGCTTGTTTAGGCATCATTTAGCTACTTTTTCATGAAAAAGAAATCATACCAATGCATTTAATTTTTTTGAGAAAATTAACCATTTCTGTCGAAATGTCGAAAAAAGCCCCTCACCACTTTATTTTTAGAGATGCAGCAAAAATTGTCAAACAAAAAAGATTCAGATTATCCTCTACTTTAAAGATCATGTATTTTTTTGTTAGGTTAATATAGCGGAATTCACAGAAACATCACTTTCTTAGATTCAAGATTGCAGTTACGCCCCCTAGCGGCCATTTTAGAAACTTTAGAAACTTTAGAAACAGGTTTTTCTCTTGGCCGTTTTAGTTATAACTTTTTTTTCCGCAAGCGTCTACGATGGATAGTTTCCCAGATACATTACCTCGCATTCTTATTTGGTCACCCTGTACTTTTTGCTGGATTTTTTTATTTTATAAATAAAGGATCCACACATGCTTATATGAGAAGTTTAGAAATTGTACAGAAAAATATGAATTTTTTAGTCAATTATTGACAATATTCGAGTGGGTATAAATTATAGTAGGCCTTATGACATATTTAAATATATTTTAAGCATCGAGACAACTTTTCCCTATAAGCTAGTAAAGAAAATTTAAAAAAATATATATACCGTTACTGAGAAAACTCTGTATTTCAAAACCCTTATAAGTCCATTTTTACCGGCCAGGATGTGGCGCCCCTACGGATTATTATTATACTCAAAGTTCGGTAAAGCGAAGATTTCCTGGGCCGTATGCTAGTCTATTCGAATATTGCATTTGGATAATATAATATAATGTCCTTAAATTCCTGGATGGTTAATACAGTTTTAACAGACTTTATTTCAATATTAAAATATGAAAAAAAATGAAAATAAGAATTGTAAATCAACATTGTTTATAATATCTAACACTAACAGATAAATAATTTAAATGATTTACAACTCTCTCTGCTTTTATAAATACTTTATTTTGTTGTCTTTTTATTAGGTAAACATTTCGTTTTTTTCGAACTAGTTTGATCAAAATAAAATCAAATTAAATCAAAATTTGATTCACAGCAATGATAGGCTTAACAAAGTTTAAGTTAAAAGATAATTATGCAATAAAAGTGCATAGTATGAAAAAAGAAATGAAAGATTTTTTAGATATGTAATTAGAGTGTAATGGAAGAATCAAAAGTCAATATTTTATAATATAAACAAAATTTAAATTATATTCAAAATAGATTCGCTTGCTAAAATTTCAATAGTTTTGTATTTAGTCCAATGCACTTTCTGACTGAGATTGCAAAACTGGTAATATTGCATACATGTAAAAACTGCAGACGTATAATTTGTATATCATTAAAAAAGAACTTCAGAGTTCATGTTAAAATGTGTCATACAGGGTGGGCCAAACCTCTGTCGTCGGAGGATTACGTCGTTGTGATAAGAGATAAAACTTTCAAATTTTGTGTGAGTCACTGGGTGCACATTTTGAAAATAGTTTCGATTATACGGGGTGTTCCAAAAACTCGTGGCAATACAAACTTACATTTTTTTAAATGAAACATACTTTGTTTTATTCAAGAATCGAAAAGATCTCACCGAGACCGTTAAAAATATAGCATGTTAATATATTACATGGGTGTTTCAAAAAGATGTGGCCAATTATTAGCAAAAATGACCCCATCTTTAACACTCTGTAAAACAGTAAATCAAAATAAATCAACAGGCCTTTGTATTCAAATGTCATTCTCCTATCGTTGGCTTTGCTCACTATTAATTACTTTCTTTATCTGTGGCTTCTTTAATACAGAACTCAAATCAAGCAATATCTCAAAATTTTCAAATGGATCCTATTTCTTTTTACAATTTGTTAGTACAATTATTAATCTTTCAAAAGATATAGTATAGTTAGGGTATAAGATAATGGAAAACTGTAAATATTTTATGATAACGGAAAAATCATGTATTTTACGTACAGGGTAGCCAAATAAGAATGCGAGGTACTGTATCTGGGAAACTATCCATCGTAGAGGCTTCCGGAAAAAAAAGTTAGAACTAAAAAGGCCACGAGAAAAACCTGTAAAATATTTTCAAGTTTCTAAAATAGCCGCTAGGGGGCGTAACTGCAATCTTGAATATAAGAAAGTGATGTTTCTGTGAATTCCGCTATATTAACCTAACAAAAAAATACATGATCTTTAAAGTAGAGGATAATCTGAATCTTTTTTGTTTGACAATTTTTGCTGCATCTCTAAAAATAAAGTGGTGGGGGGTATTCAAAGGTTTCAGGTATATTCGAGCCGATTTTAACAAACTTGGGCTAGTTGAAAAGAGCTATTCTTGGACTAAAAATGCTATAATATTTGAGGATTTGTTAGTTTCAGATGTCGCCGCTAGATGGCTTTTTTCGACATTTCGACAGAAATGGTTAATTTTCTCAAAAAAATTAAATGCATTGGCATGATTTCTTTTTCATGAAAAAGTAGCTAAATGAAGCCTAAACAAGCTCGCGAAAACGGCATCTCGATATGTTGTTCCTAACCTAAAATTTAGGCCAAAGAAAATTTTATAAGGAAATCTCTTAAATTTTTATTTTTTAAACTAATTAATTCCTTTTATTATGTAAGTTGTGGCCCTAAAAAGAACCGAATTAAAAAAGAAAGGTTTTTAATGTCCCCGTAAATACTCGAAATGCTGAAGCCTCTCATGGGTAGACAAAACTGCAGCTTCAATTTCGGCTCTCGGTATGTTACGTAATGCATTACGAATGCGGTTTTTCGTATCTCTCTGGTCGTAACTTGAGTCTGAAAATCAAGACAAGTTAAGTCTGGTGATCGCGCAGGCCATGGAAACAGACTTCCTCTTCCAATCCAACGCTGTTGTAATACTGCATTAATATGCTCTCACACAATAATGGATAATTTTTATTTCTAATTCTTTGGACCGATGAAGCCACGTTTAAAATCTGCACAATATGCATTATTGGTCTGCAGAAAATCCGCATTGGTTGCGTGAAGTTCAGCACCAAGGACGTTGGAGTTTAAATGTGTGGTGTGGCATACTGGGAGGCAGAATTATTTTTTTTTAGCAATCCCTAAGTGGCAATATCTTTCTTGACTTTTTGGCCAATAAATTACCGTTGTTGTTGGAAGATGTTTCACTGTAAACACGTCAAAACTTGTTTTTGCAGTTGAATGGTTCCCCGGCACATTATGCTATTATTGTGCAAGAGCATATTAATGCAGTATTCAAACAGTGGTAGATTGGAAGAGGAAGTCTGTTTCCATGGCCTGCGCGATCACCAGACTTAACTTGTTTTGATTTTCATACTCAACCTACGACCAGATACATATGAAAAACCGGATTCGTGCATTACGTAACATACCGAGAGCCGAAATTGAAGGTTTTGTCTACCCATGAGAGGCTTCAGCAATGCATAGAGCGTGATGATCAGCATTTAGAGCATTTACGGGGGCACTAAAAACTTTTCTTTTTTAAATCGGTCCTTTTTAGGGTCACAACTTACATAATAAAAGGAATTAATTAGTTTAAAAAATAAAAATTTAAGAGATTTCCGTATAAAATTTTCTTTGGGCTAAATTTTAGGTTAGGAACAAGATATCGAGATGCGGTTTTCGGGAGCTTGTTTAGGCATCATTTAGCTACTTTTTCATGAAAAAGAAATCATACCAATGCGTTTAATTTTTTTGAGAAAATTAACCATTTGTGACGAGATTTCGAAAAAGGCACTCTAGCGGCGACATCTGAAACCAGCAAAACTTCAAATATTATAGCATTTGTAGCCCAAGAACAGCTCTTTTCAACTAGCCCAAGTTTGTTAAAATCGGCTCAGCCGTTTCGAATATACAGGGTGTTTTTTACTGAAACATTTGAATACCCCCCACCACTTTATTTTTAGAGATATAGCAAAAATTGTTGAACAAAAAAGGTTCAGATTATCCTCTACTTTAAAGATCAGGTATTTTTTTGGTAGGTTAATACAGCCGAATTCGCAGAAACATCACTTTCTTAGATTCAAGATCGCAGTTACGCCCCCTAGCGGCCATTTCAGAAACTTGAAAATATTTTCCAGGTTTTCCTTTTGGTCGTTTTAGTTACAACTTTTTTTTCCGTAAGCCTCTACGATGGATGGTTTCCAAGATACAGTACCTCGCATTCTTATTTGGCCACCCTGTACACAAATTATACAGGGTGTCCCGTTGGTAAACGGAAATATTTTAAAGGTATGTAGAGGTCACAAAGGCGATTCTAAATAACCCATATATAATCGGTCTCTTGAACTATGAATATGAAATTTGTTATAAACGCTTTACAGACTGGTGTGACACAAAGCGTGTTAAGAACATTAGTGAGAACGTCCTCCTAGCGTGTTTGAAAGAAAAATCGGAGATACTAAAGACATCGACCTTATAGTCAGAATATTCAATGGTGAAGGCTGAAATTAATTCGAAAAAAAGTAAATAACTAGTTTAATAAAATTATCGTTAGTTTAAAGTTAAATTTTATTTTCGATCGTAGAAAAAATATTGTTTGCTACACGTGCAAAAAGCATATTTGTTGCACTCAGCATGATTGAAGCTCTCGACTTCGTCTCGAGCAGAAGACTTCATGCATCGTGCAACAAATATGCATTTTTTGCACTAATTACACAAATAACTATTAACACAAAACAATTTTTAAAAAATGTGATAATTAAAGTTTGTTTAGACTGCAATTTTTAAGGTTACTGTTTTATTCACCTCAAAAATATCTTACTTCATTTTAAGATTCTTTGGTGCAATCGATCATTAAGCTCTTCTATATGTAACGAATAAAATATATCGACACGGCAACTCCATTATAAATTTCAATAATAGGCACAGAAGTTAGCAAATAGCGGAAGCTTATTTTAAGCCAGCCCTGCGTGCAGATAATTTTTGAAGCCAAATAAAATAATAGTAGGATGAAACTCATTGGAAAAAGAAGAGAATATGACAAAAATGATAGGAAAAATAATTTACGGGTGCTCTGGGGTCAGGAAGTGGAAGTGGGGAGTTTTTAAGGGTAGAAAACGGTTTATCTCGATTTCCGGCAAAACTATAAGTCCTGTGGAAAAAAGTTAAATAGCAAAGTTGTAGGTAATAAAAAGATCTACAACTTTTTTCACATAACCTCAAAATTTATGTGAAAAATTCAAATAACCAAGTTTTTGGTTTTTTATTTTTATCTTTTACAAAAACGAAACCCACAGAGTTTTTTAAAAAAGCAGCTATTTTGACGTGAGAATTTTCGATTGAAAATTAGACTGCTTTTTGGATATTAAGTCAAAATAAGGTTAAAAAAATAAATATTTTAAAACAAAAAAATTACAGTGTGTTTGGGACATAAAAAGGTAAGTTTTCACCAAATTTCGTGAAAAAAAAATTTTTTTGTAAAAGATAAAAATAAAAAACCAAAAACTTGGTTATTTGAATTTTTCACATAAATTTTGAGGTTATGTGAAAAAATATAAATACAAGAGTTGTAGATCTTTTTATTATCTACAACATTGCCATTTAACTTTTTTCCATAGGACTTGTAGTTTTGCCGGAAATCGAGATAAACAGTTTTCTACCATTAAAAACTCCCCACTTCCACTTCCCGAGCCCAGAGCGCCTGTAAATTATTTTTCCTTTCATTTTTGGTATATTCTCTTCCTTTTCCAATGGGTTTCATCCTACTATCATTTTATTTCACTTCTTACCATTTTCAAAGCTATCTGCACTGGCCTATTGTTGCTCGAGAGTGTAATAAAATGTTTACCTCGCCTCTCACCGCTACCACTCAGCACAAACTCTGAAGGATACAGACGGGATCCTTATATATTTCTTTAAACTTTTATGAATTTCAAACATCTAAATACTGCACTTTGAACTAGTCTAACAAATTCTATTTTGGAATTTGGTTTCAGGAAGATAATTTGAAAACAAACATCTGTACCTATACTGAATGATATTTAACTAATAAAAAGCAAAAATCTTGAATTTAAAGATAATGAAACATTGTCGTGTAGTCCAAGGTATGAAGTTATGACAAAATTCCAAAGCGAAAACAAAAAATAGGGTCGTATAGAGAAAAAAAAATAATATGAGCTTCTTTTTCATTAAACTCGATCCTAGTTGACAAAATTTCCTAAAAAAATTGGAGTTAGCAAAAAAGGTTTTTCGTGGATTATTTTTTTCATCTGTCAAAACAGTCAGATTTTGTGGTTTCAGCCAATAAGAGCTCAGGATCCTAACCAATCATTGTGTTTTATACTGATAAAACTGCTTCGTCGTTTCTGTTTTTTGATTAAACTATGTTTACCTTTTTTGAAATGTCAAATGTAAACATTTAACAACTTTTATTACACTAAAATGTATTGCAAATCTATGATAATAACCAAATTTCAAAATGTATTTGTAAACTAACCTGTTTTTATTAGTTTATTTCAAATCGCCTTAACATTTTTACATACCTCACTTCAACACTAAACTTTTTGTTCATTAAATATCAGTTTTTGAATACCTAAACACTTAAAATTAATTAAATTAAGAAAGACTTCATTTCAAGCTTATAAACATTCTTCTTCTTCGCTTTTATTTACGGCGCCGTTCCGCGGGGTAGCCAATCAAAAAATCACGTATGCCTTGGTGGCCCTGTATGTAAAACTATAGCAGCTCATCATGAGGTTTCAATTTAAATTGATAAAGAAAATTTTCAACATGTGTGTGTAAAGTGTCTTTTGCATAAATGACTATGTTCTCTGTTTTTAATACAAAATGATTCAAAAAATAATCCTTTCAAATACGACTCGTCCTCTGAAATTTTATAGATTAAATTTTTGATCTTCATACTCAAACGCCTTTATTTTAGGCAAAACCACTCAAACAAACTGATTTGAGATAAAATCACTCGTCTTGCGGACTCGTGATTTTATCAATCAGTTTGTTTTCGTGGTTTTTCCAAATAAAGCCGTTTTCGTGAAAACCAAAAATTTAATCGATAAAATTTGGAGGACTTGTGTTATTACCTTTGATAAAAAAAAGTATAAATCCAATAAAAAAAAGTAAATGAGAAAGTTATAGATAATAAAAATATCTTTCGATTCATTTTTTATAGGTCTCGATGGAGATTTAACTTATCGGGATATATCGAAAAAAAAAAAACCGTCAAAAATCGCATTTTTTTGTTTTTGCTATGACTTTCTCAAATTTAAATAAATCTATTTGATACTTGACAAAAATATAGCTCGTGTCATGTAGAATAGGTATTTCAAAAAGGCGCTTGCGAAAATCGGCTACTCTTGCTACAGGAGTGATCTTAAGCTTATTTTCTTCGGAAAGACTTGTACTTTCATTCTATAAAAAGTTTGTAGCAATTTTTTTAAATTTTAAGTACCAAAAAATGACTGAAAATTTGGTTTTTTTTTTCGATCGCTTTTTTTAACTGTATCTTTTTCAATTTTAATTGTAACGTAAAATCTGTAGCAGAATTAAGAAGCTGGCATCTTTTAATAAATTAAAAAAAAAATAAATATAAAAATATTGAGGGTCTTAATTTTGTAAATATACACAACTGCCAAGTACCTTACACAATACCTTCACACATCAAAGCAGCTAAAAAAGCTGTTTCAGATCAATTAGCCAAAACAAGGAAAGAAAATAAAGAGGCTGGCAAATTTGATTATTCTTCTTTGTGACTTTTTTGTGCCACAGTTGCAAAAACTGACACTCATAACAACCTATTAAACTAGTGTCAAGTGATAATGTTCGTAATCATATTTTTATTATATACAACTTTCTCATTTACTTTTTTTTTATTGGAGTTATACTTTTTTTTATTAACGAAAAACCGTTTTTGCGAACTTTGCAAATGTTTTTAGGCAATTTCGCAAACTAGGATCAGGTTTAATGAAACAGAAACTCACATTATTATTTTTTTCTCTATTCGACCCTATTTTTTGTTTTCGGGTTCGAATTTTCTCAAATTGACCATTGGGCCGTTGATTGGACTATATTGAATTTTAAGATAATGAAACATTGTTGTGATACTATTTATAAAGTTGAATTTAAAGCAAATATCCTAAAATGAGTCTAACATACCTGTAACAGCTGAATAGAGTAAAAACCACGTAAAACCCCATTTATTGGTAAGCGAACTATCAATATTAATATCAAAATCCAATTTTTCGAAAATCATGGTATAACCAAAACAATTTTAGGTTTCGCTTTCAACTATTAATTACTGTAGAAAACTGTTGCAATATATTATGTACTCGTACATTATCAACAAGAATGCAAAATATTTGTAGTTAATAATTTTGTTGATTTATATTTACATTAATTTTATATAGCACCTAAATTAAACTGTGATACTAAGTGTACTAAGAAAAACTATTAGCTGTTAATATCTAAAAAAGAAAAAAGTTACTCGTTTGCTGTTTTTACGAAACTTACATAGAGATCCATCTTAAAATGATGTTTTAATACATACAAAATATCTGGACCTACAAAATTTTTTGATTCTACCATGCATTTTGTATAACGATAAGAAACATTTAAATTTTTCATTTAAAAAAAAAGTCACGATGTTCTTCGCCAAAACGATATTTGCCCGAAAATTTATTAAATTTAACAAACCGAGTTTCAATATTAAAGTCTAGCATAGACGTACGAATATTTAGCTCGGAAAAAGATGATTAAAACCAAAACTATTTTTAGCAAATTTTGACAAGTGTCCATTTTAACAGTGTTACTCAACGTTCCATTAAATATTTATCTAAATCCATGATTTCTGAAATTGAATTGGCAACGTTCTATTTTCAACTTTGAATTTATGAGATGGCTGTTATTTGACAAGCAAATTATTTATGTCCGTCAAATGAACATTTTTTCCTTTTTTAATACTTTTCAGGCTTATTCTGGTTATAAATTGCTACTTGGGCACTTGTAGAAAAGTTATGTACCTATGCGTTTATATTGGAAAAATATGTTAAATAATCGTTTCAACGCACTGAATTTGGTTGTCTTGGGAGTGAGTATCCCAAGATACAGGATCACAAGGAATGGTCAATATTTTAATCATAGGTTCAGGACCTCGAAATATTACTAAATAATTCTGGGTCAAATGTTATCTACCTCTAAGATACAGGGTGTTGAAGATACAATTTATTTTTCGTTTTTTTGCTATAATTTCTTTATTATTAAATATATTGAATTGAAATTTGGTACGTTTATATTTTTAAGATAGTAAATCATAAGAATGTTATCAATTTTGAGATTAGATAAAGAAGGCGCCACCTACACTCTACTGTATGAAGAAAAGTATCATTTTTTTTTATTCCTGGCCTTTTTTTGAATTTTTTTCAAGTCTTTATGATACACCCTGTAAATTTGAACAAAAAAGGTATACTTATTTTAATAGCATAAATTCAGCTCATTTCGAGATATTTGCATTTAAAATATTCCAACATAGTAGGCTTTGAAACTAAAATGAAAATGTACAGCTGTCAAATAATTAAGTAAAGTAAGTAAGTAAATTTATTCATCCTATTGTGATCATTTTACAATGATATATAGGTAAGTCAAATAACATAAATATAAATATAAATAATACATGAACAAACTATACAAAATACAATAAAAATTTAAAATTAAATAAAATATATAGTTACAAGATCTAAAAATACCTATATAAAATATAAAAAGTTAAATGTAAGTTGAAAATAACTCTAACCTGTTATACACACATTTTCCTAATAAATGATCTTTAATTGTTAGATGTAATTTTGTTCACTAAATTCCATCCAAGTAGGTAATGAAAATGTCACGACTCAATTATTTCTCTAATTCAGAAATGAGAGATATGATTTGTGTTTATGCACAAATAAAAAATTTTTGGTCTTGCTGCTGCCATCTAACAATTAATTATTTGACAAATGTACATTTTCATTTTAGTTTCAAAACCTGCTATGTTGAAATATGTTAAAGTAAATTAAATAGATACTGTGGCTAGAATATTTTAAATGCAAATATCTCGAAATGGGCTGAATTTATGCTATTAAAACAAGTATAACTTTTTTCTTCAAATTTACAGGGTGTATCATAAAGACTTGAAAAAAATTCAAAAAAGGCCAGGAATAAAAAAAATTGATGCTTTTCTTCATACAGTGTGGTGGCGCCCTCTTTATCTACCCTCAAAATTGTTATCACGCTTATGATTTACTAACTTAAAAATATAACCATACCAAATTTCAAGTCAATATATTAAATAATAAAGAAATTATAGCAAAAAAACGAAAAATAAATTGTATCTTCAACACCCTGTATCTTATTAGTAGATAACATTTGTCCCAGAGTTATTTAGTAAAATATTAATAGTTAGAGGTCCTGAACCTATTATTAAAATATTGACCATTCCTTATGGATATATATTTTTTTTAAATGTGAAAAATATTTTTCCACGCAAAAATGTCTAATGCTATATTGATTGTATCATGTTTTATAGCATCTGTGAAAATTTCATGAAAATCCCAGCCGGTCCCATATTCTTAACCTTTACCCACAGATATGCGTGTCAATAGTTGTCAAAATTTGTAGGTTATTATGGCGAAATCAAACCTTGACGTTGATATTTACAAAAATATGTTATTTTCTTATGACAATTTTCCATCATCACTCCACCAACGTTTTCGCCGGCCACTTGTTACAACTCAATTTTGAGTTTTGGTTATAAATTTATTTTGATAATGTTTTATAACATATTTAACTTTTAAGTATAATAATTCTCAGTCAATGTTTAGTTATTTTGCTCACGGTGTAATTTAAAATTCATATATTGTTGGTTGTCTAGTATTTTAGTTCGAAATATTAGAATCGATTATTTAGATTCATCTTCTTTTTCTATTTTTGAAATTATTGATTTTATTAGTTTCTTCTTGCTTGTCATCATAAAACACGGTTTTGAGTTTTGACGTATAAGTTTTTGTAGAATTTTCTAAAGTATAAATAACGGTGCAGAAGTGATTTAGTTCCTTTTTTGTTTTTTAACTGCCTTTGACTGGTAAAAGTTCTTATAGACACATAGTGATTTCGTAGTAGTTTCCACAAAAGGCAATTTGAAGTTTTGATGCCATGGGACAGATATCACTTTGTTAAGTTTAACAGTTTTTGAATGCTGGATATTTGCCTTCTTTTGCTTGCATGTCTTTGGAGCATTTTTACCATCGTTCTAGATAATAAAAATATCTTTCGCTTCATTTTTTTTGTGTCTCGAACGAGATGTATCTTATCGAGATATATCGAAAAAACCGTCCAAAATCGCATTTTTTGTTTTTGATATAACTTTGTCAAATTTAAATAAATTTATTTGATACTTGACAAAAATAAAAATCGTGGCGATTTTTCGAAAAAAAGGCGCTTGCGATAATCGGCTACTCTTGCTACAGGAATGATCTTGAGCTTATTGTCTTCGGAAAGACTTGTACTTTTATCCTATAAAAAGTTTGTAGCAATTTTTTTAAATTTTAAGTACCAAAAAATGACCTAAAATTTGTTTTTTTTTCGATCGCTTTTTTTTAACTGTATCTTTTTCAATTTTAATTATAACGTAAAATCTGTAGCAGAAATGAGAAGCTGGCATCTTTTAATAAATTAAAAAAAATAAATTTAAAAAAATTGAGGGTCTTACTTTTGTAAATATACACAACTACCAAGTACCTTATTCAATGCCTTCACACATCAAAGCTGCTAAAAAAGCTGTTTCAGATCAATTAGCCAAAACAAGGAAAGAAAATAAAGAGGCTGGCAAATTTGATTATTCTTCTTTGTGACTTTTTTGTGCCACAGTTGCAAAAACTGACACTCATAACAACCTATTAAACTAGTGTCCACTCTAGACGAATTTAATCGACAATTACAACAACAATTTTAATTCGCGGAGGATTTGCAACAGAAAAAAGCTCGCTATCTTACAAAATGTATGCAATCATTTTATGCCCCTCCGACGCCTCGCCTACTAAAGCAGTTGGTCGTCCTATGAATGAAAATATGCAAGAAATCGTGCAACACATTATTAGTTGTATTATCGATTCTGAAGACTCTCAATTTCTCTTAAAGAACTGTTACAAAATTTTCAAGAAAATTTACCAAGGATTGACTGAATAAAAAATCATCTCATTGCTTACTTTGGAAACGATATAATAATACACACAGTACCTTTTGATACAATAATATATTTCGTCAATAAAAATGGAGAATAATTAAACAACGACTGGTATAATAAAAAAATCACAGACTGAGGAAGAAGAGCGCATAAGAATAATAGAAATGGCAGCACAAATTATTTTACAAGACATACGAGTGAGGCGATATGATACTAATACACACAAAGCTTCAAGCTCCTTTTTAGGACACGTTGAAGAAGATGTACCCAAAAGTTTGAAACATTTTATAGATATTATTATTAAAAGTAAAAAGCGATCGAAAAAAAAAACCAAATTTTCAAAGTAATTTTTTGGTACTTAAAATTTAAAAAATTGCTACAAATATTTTATAGGAGAAAATAAGGTCAAGATCGTTATTCTATAATCACTCCTCGAGCAAGAGTAGCTAATTTTCGCAAGCGCCTTTCTTTGTAAAGTATCAAATACATTTATTTAAATTTGATGAAGCAAAAACAATAAAAATGCGAGTTTGGACAGAGTTTTCGATATATCTCGATAAGTGACATCTCCATCAAGACTTATAACAAATGGATCGAAAGATATTTTTATTATATGCAACTTTCTCATTTACTTTTTTTATTGGAGTTATACTTTTTTTTTATTCACGAAAAACCGTTTTTGTGAACTTTGCAAATGTTTTTAGGCAATTTCGCAAACTAGGATCAGATTTAATGAAACAGCATTTTTTTCTCTATTCGACCCTATTTTTTGTTTTCGGGTTCGAATTTTGTCAAAAACATAGAGCCGTGACAGCTTGATTGGACTATATTGAATTTTAAGATAATGAAACATTGTCGTGATACAATTTATAAAGTTGAATTTAAAACATTTATCCTAAAATGAGTATAACATACCTGTAACAGCTGAATAGAATAAAAACCACGTAAAACCCCATTTATTGGTAAGCGAACTATCAATATTAATATCAAAATCCAATTTTTCGTAAATCATGGTATAACCAAAAGAATTTTAGGTTTCGCTTTCAACTATTAATTACTGCAGAAATGTGTTGCAATATATTATGTACTCGTCCATTATCAACAAGAATGCAAAATATTTGTATTTAATAATTTTGTTGATTTAAATTTACATTAATTTTATATAATACCTAAATTAAACTGTGATACCAAGTGTCCTAAGAAAAACTATTAGCCGTTAATATCTAAAGAAGAAAAAACTTACTCGTTTGCTGTTTTTACTGTTTTTACGAAACTCATATAGAGATTCATCTTTAAATGATTTTTAATACATACAAATTCAACCCTTACCCCTGCCACCCTTTTGATAGTGACTCTGGAATTTTCTTTCCCTGGGCGTTTTAGAAATAATATTTTAGGTTTCTATCTATCTATCAAGCCTCAGCGACCGTTTTTACTGGTCCTGGACCGGCGTTTGGCATTCCTAAATCCTCGGTACGACTCTCGCTGACTAGGTGGATGTTAAAAGAACACAGGTCACGCTGGGATCTCGTGCCGGGCCAACAAAACAGTAAACGAATAGTTAAAGCGCAATCAAAAGTACTGACAGGTGATATACTGAATCTAAGCAGAAATCAAATAAGGCATGTCACGGGACTAATAACCGGACATTGTCACCTTAGGGAACACCTACATAAAATGGGCATCTTTCAAGATGAACCCATATGTAGACTATGCAATGAGGAGGATGAAACAGCCTCTCATATCATACTAGAGTGTCAGGCACTCACCCTCTGGAGGTATAACCCTACTGGGGCCGGTAAACCCACAGGAGGACTTTCCAAAAGAAAATCTGGTGAAAAGGCTACTCAGCCTGATAAAGGTAACAAACCTCTTCACCTGAACATAACGATGTAACTGACATAGTACAATAAGTCTTAAAGCTGCAGTATTGAGGCATTTATAAACCTCAGTCAGGTGCATCGTCTTAATCAATCAATCAATCTATCTATCTGTTGATAAGATCTATTGTGCCCCCTTCTGCTGCCCATTCGTTAATAATGTCTCAACGATTAGAGAAGTTCCTCCAGTCCTACTGCTTTCAAAAAGTTCAGGATGTCGGTAGGCTTAAGGTTAGGTAAATCTCCCTCTTTTATTTGATATTATCCGAGGTATCGTACCCTTGGATTTTGCAGGATTATGCATTCTGAGAGAATGTGGATAGATGTATGTTTTAGGTTTACATTTTAGTACTTCATCAATGGAAGCAGGTTATAAGTGGATGTTATCTACACTAACCTTTCTAAAGCTTTCGATAGCGTCTGTCACAAGTTGTTACTCAGGAAATTGCTAAACTCTTATTTAACAGACCGCTCTCAGCGTGTTTTGGTTCTTAATTCGGTCTCTTGTGACATATCAGTGACTTCCGGCGTTCCCCAAGGTTCCCACATTGGTCCCGTTTTATTTGTACTCTTTATAAATGACGCATCAAATTGCTTTTTAAACAGTTGTTACCTCTTATTCGCAGACGACCTAAAGTTCTTTACTACAAAAACCAGTGATAATTCTGCCTTACAATCAGATTTGGACCGTTTCACCGATTGGTGCAAAATTAATCGTTTGTCTCTTAAATTACCAAAAATGTCTATAAAGTCGATGATGCTTCATTAGGCAGTGACTCATTCATTGTTGATCTTGGCATCATCCTCGACACCGGTCTGACATTCAATCTTCATATCGAGTCTATCGTTTGCAAGGCTTTTAGAATGCTCGGATTCATTAAACGCCACACTCGTCACTTTCATGATACAAAGTCCATCATGGCTCTATACAATTCTCTGGTTTGAAGCATTCTTGAGTACTGTGCTGTAGTCTGGATGCCTATTTACACCTGCCACATCGACATAATTGAACGGATGCAACGAAAGTTTGCCAAGTATTTGTTATTCGTTTCCACATCAAAATTCTTCGTACGAAACACGTTTATTATTATGTGGTATGCAGTCACTCGAAGAAAGAAGGAAACAGTCTCTTCTTTTGTTCCTTTTTAAATTGCTGTTGGAAAAGATCAGTTTTCTAACCCCTACTTGGCGAACACGATATACTTCGTTGTTTCACATTCGTCATCATCGAACCAACTATGTACAAAGGACATTCTCTGATCGCATTTGTCTCAACTATAACAAGTTTTACTCCGAATGCGATATATTTGGTGTTAAGCTGCTAGCCCTTAAAAGAGCTATCAAATTCGGAGGCCATTGACGTTTTCATTGTTTGTCTTTCTTTGTGCTTCATTGTTGTCTTTTTATTTTTTTACTTTTTTACTTTGTACCTATTAACATGTATTTGGTTTAGGATTTTATTATGTGCTATTTAGGAAGTGTCTTCCTGTAATGTACGCTTTAAAATAAATAAATAAAGTATTACGTATACAGATTTTCATCTTATTGTCGGTTTTCACAAGGGAATCCGCCGATGATGCACTGTTGCGAAAATAAAACAGGCATTTAAATAGAAGCAATATGTGAAAAGAAAGATAGGTTTCACAAAACGGGTTTTAATCTTTTCATCGGAAAATGATATCTCAATATTGGAGTTGTTTAAGCTATAGACAATTTGTCCATAGAATGCGGTCGTAGGAACTTACATACATGACTTATTTTGCATAAATTCTCCTGTTATCTCGCTAGAATATTGTTAAGTGACTAATAGCTAGATTTGCAAAAACTAGGAAAGTTTTTCCAAAACGAAAATGTTCCACGACGCCTCCCTTACCCGTCAGAATAATTTCAGTGTATCAAAAAAACAAATGGTTCATCGCGTACGGACGTTTTGGGTATTGCAAAATGTCCATAATTTAAATAAAACAGACTTGCGCAGCTGCAGGGAGTGCTGCGGAGTCATATCTGTATACTTCATGTTCGCACGTATACGACGAGATTCGATCATTACTTTTCAATATTTTTATTGATGATCTTATTAAACATATTGCTGACTCAGAGGGATTGTTATTTGCTGATGATCTCAAGCTATACAGCGTGATTGTATCAGATGCTGATTGTTTGAAACTTCAAGATGATGTGAACTATTTAACCAATTAGTGTAGAAATAATTGCTTAGAACTAAATCTTGACAAATGTCTTGTTATGTGTTTCAATCGTTCTGAGGCACTAATCACATATTAATACTGCATAAACTCTTTGCCTTTGAACCAAGTTGATAAAGTAAAAGATCTTGGTGTTATATTTGATAATAAATTATCATTCTCAATAAAATATCCTTAAAATAACTTAAACTTCTTGGATATGTAGGTAGGATCGCTAAAGACTTATCAGCTAACACAATGAAAATTCTATATTGTTCAAATAAGGTCACACTTAGAATATGCTTCCATTGTATGGTGTCCCTCTTACTCAGTGTACAAAACATTACTGGAACGGGTCCAAAATGAATTTTTGCGTAGTGCTGCCTACAAAATGGGCTTTCAAATAGACCAGCGACATAACTATACTGATATTCGTTCCACACTACACCTAACTACATTGGAAAACAGGCGGACACAAGCTGACCTAATATTCCTATAATTCCCCAGAACTTCTCTCTTTAGTTGGCCTGAGAGTTAAGCATGCAGTAACAAGGGATGATAAAACTGTTTTCGTAGAGAACTAACATTCTACCAATTATGGATTTAATAGTCCATTGTCAAGAATGTTAAGGGGAGCTAATGCATCAGAACTTGATTTTTTTATTAATTCCTCGGAGGCATTCAAAAAGTCTGCCATTATGTTTTTTTATGTTTGTTAGTGTTATTTTTATTTGTTTTAGCAGTTAGTTTTAAGTATATTTTTTATATATTTCAACATTTTTACTAATTTTGTAACTGTTTTAGTTTTAAGTATTTTTATATATCAACATTTTGCAACTTTGTAACTATAGGGATTTCCCGTTTATACCAAAAAATAAAATAAAATAAAAATAAATAAGAAGAATATCCACCTTAAGCCCGCCATACATGAGCGGTACATCGAGCCAAATAGCCCCGAGCCAAGCCAAAATCTCACCGTGTATGGGAAAACTCGGATGGACACATTCTGTGTCTTGACCGTGTGTGTGGTGATATCCTGAGCCAAGTGACGCCAAGCCATCCATTGGACGCATCTTGTGTGTGCAATCCCGGTCCGAACCAAACCACCGTCAGTATTGGTTATTAGGGAGTTTTAGCAAATTTACGTTAGATCTCCGATAACGTTAACGCTAACGTTAAAATAACGTTGCGTAGATTGTAACGGCAAGTGCAAAATATAGTTTTAGCAAAATTCAGGAACTTTAACTTTTATCGTGGTTTTACACCTTCTTCTGTTAACGGTCAAAGTCAACTATTGTTTATTTCTAAATTTTATGGTGTAGTTATTTGTTGATGGCAATACTTTTTAATTCTTGAAGTCGTTCGATTATCTCATAAATCAAATTAATTTTTTTACTACGAAATGTCACATGCAAATGTCAGGAAGGTCATCCAATAGGAAGTCTCTATTTCGTATAACGTGTCACTTTAAAACACCCACTATTTTCGCCAATCTAACGTGTTCCTCTAGATTTGCGACACGTCTAGTCGAACTCAATCCTTTATGAGAATGAAAAAACAGCACAGGATTACCGCAAATAGAACAAATGCTCATGAATCTGGACATTTTTGAGCACTTTAAAGTCGAAAACACCGTACACTGTCCATATACATAAAAATAAAATAATATTTTGGCTATTAGCACCACTGTGCAAAGATTCAATAACAAACTTAGCTGGATATCGTTATAGGGGAGAATGGCGTATAATTATTAATTATGAGTTTAATATGAATTTACATTTTAATTTCTATAACGCATATCAGAATTGAATTACTAATTAAAATTTTGTCTTAAATTAATTTAACTAAACTGTGGGGTGTGAGGTTACACTCATAAGAGGCGACAATGGAAGTGTGGTTATAGTTTTTACATTTTCAATTGCAGAAACAAAATTCTTAGATGTGTAGACAGGTTACTTTGGCGGCTTGTAGATGTGCCGACAAGTGGCTTTGTCGGTATTAGCGGCATGGAGATGTGCCGACAAGTGGCTTTGTCGGTATTAGCGACTTGTATAAAGCGGGATCATTTTCTTCTGCAATTAAAGTAGGAAGTAGGAAGTTAGACAAATATTGTCTTCAGAAGTGAGGGCTAGGGAAATATTCATACAGTGATACACTGTGCTTGTGTTCGCACTTGATTTTTGATTTAGTGAATAGTAGGTGGTAGGTGATTCGTGGCGTTAGTTTATTTCAATTAATATTATTCTTGGCTTCCGTGTATATACATACTTTTTTTTATTTTGAAACATTGTTACAGTGTACTTCTTATTTATTTATTCGGTGTCAATTTCAATATGTTTCGTCCTTGGAAAAATACAGTTTTTTTAAGTGGATCTAAAGAATCGGAACACTCACTAAATGATATTCTAATAGATTATGTGGTACCAGGTTGTAGTCCCAAAGATTCCTGGCATCAAAAAGGGGCCACGAGGTATTGCGCCTTCCGCCCTATTTTTGTGTATTTAACCCCATAGAATTAATTTGGGGACAACTTAAAAAAAGAATAAGGCGTCATCGTGTTTCCTAAATTTGATGGGTTGATAGCAAATTTGGTAAAAGAAGAAATTAACAAAATTTCAGCTGATGATTGGCAGAAAAAAATCAAACATGTCATCAAAGAAGAAAATATAACGAGTCCGACCAAATTTATTATCAATGTTGATGACAGTGATTCCGATGGTGAGGGTTGAGATAGGGTAGGTAAGCTTAATTAATTTATAATATTTATGACTTTATTCACCGTGTTTTTAATTTTAGAATTAAAATTTGAGACAAAATTTTAATTAGCAACGTTTCTGAATCTCACAAGAGATCAGAAAATGAAGCTATAGGCCAGGTGGAGTGGTCAACCTCTATTCAAATCTAATATGCGTTATAGAAATTAAAATGTAAAATCATATTAAAGAAAGTTAATCAATATAGAAATTTTACGAAAATTACCCCTAACGATCTCCAGAAACTTGGTTATTGAATCTTTGCACAGTGGTCCTAATAGACAAAATATCATTTTATTTTTATGTATATGGACAGTGTACGGTGTTTTCGACATTAAAATACTCAAAAATGTCCAGATCAATCAGTATTTCTTCTATTGGCGGTTTTTTTTTTTTTTTTTAGTTTATTTATTTTCATTTGGTATATATTACATTTTCTAGGACATTTCATTTTCCTAATGGCAGGGATGCTATAGGAGTTTTCCTCCTTTTCAGGGTGAGGCCCTGATTACAATATTTGTAACCTAGCTAGCTAATTTTTCCTAAGGTTTCTGTGCGCGTTGGTGTGTTATATTTTGTGTGTGTTGGTTGGGGCCTGTGTGGGCAGGAGCTGTTTCCCAGTTTTTTTATCTAAGAATCGCCAATTTTGCTATTTCCACCCTTATGTTTGGGGAAAACGGTGCCCAATCTAAGGGGGGAAATATGATTTAGGAAAACCACGAAAACCTAAATCACGATTCTGTACAGGTGGTTCTTATGTTCTATTTATTATGTTCTATAATGTTATGGTATTGTATGTTGGGGGTTGGGGTTTGCGGGGGGTTTACCTTATGGTGAGGGGGGCGGAGTTCATTAGATCATGGTGTTCGGGGGGGAGGGGGAGGTCTTGGGCGTCAGCCAGAAGTCTGAGGTTGGGCTGTGGGAGTTTAGCTTTGGGTTTCCTGAAGAGGGGGAGACGACGAGGTCGCCAAGGGGTGAGGAGGGTGTTTTGGGCTTGGGTGTTTGAGCCATTCAGGGTGCGAGAGACGTATTTTTTCCGTAGGAGTTGGAAACGAGAGAGAATTGGGGTGCTGGAGACGTTGTTGTAGACTTCTCTAGATAGGGGAGATATTGACATCGTCGTAGGATACGTCTCTCGAGTGAGGAAATTTTTCGGGCTAGATGGGGGGGTAGTACGCCATATGGGACTGCTCTGTATTCGGCAACGGGGCGGATGTAGGAGTTGTATGTGTGTATGAGGGTTTTGGTGTTGCACCGTCCAAACCGGCCACAAAAAGCGCCAAGGAGGCGGGCTCGTTTACGCATTCTGTTAAGCGTGTTGTCAAGGTCAGGAGACCATTTAAGTGTTTGAGAGAATCGAACACCTAAATAATCTACTTCCCTTTGTTGAGCGAGCCTGACTCCCTGGAGGTTTACAATGACGTCTTGGGGGAGCTGGGTGGGTCTTTTTGAATTCGGATGTTTAAAGATGATGAATTGTGTTTTTTGAGGATTCAATGAGACCCTCCCCTATTGCTCCAGCTGGTGAACTGATTCAGTAGGTTTTGGGTTCTGATGCTAAGTTGGTTAGAGTTTTGGGCTACCGAAATCAGAGCAGTGTCGTCGGCGTATAGAAGGCGGGTTGATGATGGGTGGTTTGGGGGCGGGAGGTCGCAGGTGTAGATGAGATAGAGGAGGGGGGCCAGGACGGAGCCCTGGGGCACTCCAGCGAGGGGAGTGAAAGGTTCGGACTGGGCGTTGCCTACTTTGACTGTGATGGTACGGTCCGAGAGATAAGAGTGGATGAGTTTGGTGATGTTAAGTGGGAGACCTATTTTCATGAGCTTTTTGACTAATCCGGCATGCCAGACTTGGTCAAAGGCTTTTTGAACATCCAGAAGAACGGCTGAGGAGATTTGATTAGAGTTAACTGCCGTGACGGCAATTGTGTGGAGTGAGGAGATTGCGTCCTGAGTGGAGTGGTGGTTTCTGAATCCATGTTGGGATTGAGGGATGATGTTCCTCTCTTCACAATAGGTCCATATTCTCTCCTTGAGCAGAAGTTCAAGGAGTTTTCCAAGGACCGATATGAGAGAGATGGGACGGTAGGAGTGTACGGATTTGGGGTCTTTGCCTGGTTTTGGAATTAGGATGGTGTTGGCGGATTTCCAGGCAAGGGGAAAGTAGGATTGGGAGAGGCAGGCGTTAAGGAGAAGGGTTAAGATCGGAAACATGGATTCAGGTAGATGTTTTAGCGTTCTTCTGTTGATGGAGTCGGGCCCTGGGGCCGTATTTTTGCCTGATTGACAGGCGGCTTGGATGTCATGGGGGGTGAAGGGGGTTGTGAGGGGGTTTTCGGCATCCAAGGGGGGTGCTGGATTGGCAAGTGTCTGATGGACAAAGTGTTCGGTCTGGTTGCGGAAGTTTTCGTCAAAGTAGGGGTTGTTGGGGGTTCTGAATATGGCTTCTAGGTAGGTTTTGTGGGCTTGGGCTTTCTCTTCCGGGGAGGTGTGGGTTACGCCGTCGATTTCGAGGTGTGAGTGGGTTTTGGATTTTTGACCCGTGAGAATTCGGAATTTGTCCCAATACTTGAAACCGTCTCTGAAGTCCAAATTAGAGGTGGTATTGATCCATTGTTGTTGTTTGTGTTGATTAATTCGGAGCCTGATCAGGGCATTGAGACGGTTCCAGTCAGTTTTGGTGACAGGGTCGTGGGTACGGACATAAAGTCTATACAATCTGCGTTTTTGGCGGATAAGGTTCAAGATTGATGGGGGGAGGGCTTTTTGGGCTGTGTTGATGGAAGTGAGGGGGGCGGATGTTTCGACGGCGTCGGTGATGGCTGTTTGGACCTCGGTCACGAGTGTGTCGATGTCCAGGGGGGTGTTTAGCGGCCGTTGCTCTGGAAGGTTGGCAGAGATGGATCTCTGAAATAAAGGCCAATCTGCTTTTTTGAGGTTGCGAAAGGTGTGGATTGTGGCTGGTGGTGGGATGGGGGTGAAGAGAGATGTATATAACATCAAAGGGAGGTGATCAGAAGTGATTGTCTCTCCAATGAAGCAACTATCATCAACCAGTCCCGTACAGGGGTCTGTGAGTAGGATGTGATCATTGATAGAAGATCCATTGTGGGACAAATAGGTCGGACTCATAAAGGGGTGGGTTCTACTATAACAATACACTTAGGCATGCGCAGATTGAGAGTCGACAGTTTAACGTTAACGTGAGCGGTAGCGGAAAAGTTCTAAAACTCTCTAGTATCTCGACGTGTGACGATCTGTGCTTTGTTTACAAAATTTAATTTCACGTTTAATTTTATTTATTTAATTTATTTTTAATTACTCACATACCTACGCTAATTAATTTATTTATGGGTACTAGGGGGCATGATTTCGTTCTTGAATTTATGAATTTATGCCTTTTTGGCAGACTACTAGTGACGAATATAACGATAAAACAAAACGAAATGTAACTCTTGATGATTTGTTAATATTATTGCATACAAAAGATGGTAATTCTAATAGAGATACAGTATTCAAAAAGATTCAAAGAATGCCATCTTCATATAACAAAGAACTCTAATACGTAGGTATAGAATGTTCCAGCGAGAGTTGTTGAACCAAATTTAAATGGCATATGTGTTTCCTTCAGCAAGCTCTCCTTTCTAATACTTGGTCCTTGGTTTTCGTTTTTTTTATAAAAATACATATTTAAGAGATAGGAAAATTGTCGTTAAAATAAATCAAACTCAATCAAATGAAAGCATTATTAATCTGGCTGTTGCTCAGGGGTCTGTACTTGGGCCACTTATATTTTTAATGTTTATTAATGATTTACCAGAATATATGGACACGGACTGTGAGATTATATACGCTGATGATGTATCCTTCGTAACTCATGGAATTCTCCTGAAGAACTATCAGATAAATTAAGTATGCTCTACAACAAATTTAGTGAATGGTGTTTAAAGAACCATCTAATTCTAAATCATGGAAAAACAGTGTTAATGAAATTTTATCTAGCAAATGATTCCACCAACGGTTTTGAAGTACACACTGAGAATTTAAATATGACGTCTTCTGAGATAACAAAATTCCTTGTAACTTTTCTGGACTCATCACTCTCTTTTCAGGCATGTACTGATCACATTGCTAAGAAAGTATGTAGCAGGTACTAATTTTGCAACTTAAAAATATATTTTCACAACAACTATTAAATATTTACGATGCAATGACTTACTCTCATTTGTCTTATAATATTATAATATGGGGAAACTCTAGATTTGCTTCAAAATTGTTTATCTTACAAAAAAAAAGTAATACGCCTTATTTTCGGGATTCATAGACGCACTTCTTGTAGAGACTACTTTGAAAATTACAAAATCCTAACTGTTACCTCTATTTATATATACAAAAATATTTTATTTACGAAACAGAAGTTAAACGACTTTACTAAAAGTGCTGACAACCACAACTATCCGACTAGGCACGGCAATCTGCTCCTTGTTCCGCTTCACCGGACAACATTCTATGAAAAGAGTCCATCTTACACTGGTATACAGTGTTACCCCCCCTATCTAACTCGTTACTGGACCCTTATTAGGAAAATCGCCGAGACAGGTCGACTTTTGATTTCTACAATGTACATTTTTGTATGAATAGTTTAATTTAAATAGCATGAGGTGGTGAGTGATAGCTCATTTGAAAGGGGGGTTTATTCTCCATTCAACCGTGCAAAATATTTTAAATTTGCTTTATTACGTGATTAGTTATTAATGTTTAAAAATAACAAAACACTACAAACTGGAAGGCAACTAAACTACAATTACAGTTACAATAAATGTTCAAAATGTTCCCCGTTGACCTCCTGGCAAAAATAAAGTCTATTTTTAGTTTCAGCTTTGACGTTTTGCAAAAAAAAACATTAAAAAAATAAAATAAAAAAAAAATCGTAAAAAAAAGATAAATAAAAATAAAATAAAAATAATAGTAAAAAATAAAGTAAAAATAATAAATAAAAAATAAAAAAAATAAAAAAAAACACGGTTGAATAGATAATAAAACCCCTTTCAAATGAGCTATCACTCACGATCCCATGCTATTAAAATTTTTCGAAAAGGGTTGCTCCCCTCCAGTAAGTGATGAAATTAGGGGTAAACTATTCATACAAAAATGTACATTGTAGAAATCAAAAGTCGACGTGTCTCGGCGATTTTCCTAACAAGAGTCCAGTAACGAGTTAAATAGGGGGGGTAACTCTTTCGATCATCACCCCTTTACTCAACACGTAATGAAGCAAATTTAAAATTTTTTGCACGGTTGAATGGAGAATAAACTCCCCTTTCAAATGAGCTATCACTCACCACGCCATGCTATTTAAATTTTTCGAAAGGGTTGCTCCCCTCCAGTAAGGGATGAAATTAGAGGTAAACTATTCATACAAAAATATACATTGTAGAAATCAAAAGTCGACTTGTCTCGGCGATTTTCCTAACAAGTGTCCAGTAACGAGTTAGATAGGGGGGTAACACTGATCCGCACTGTATATAATAAACTACCAATCTTCCTAAAAGATAATCAGAATTTTAATGTATTTAAAAAATCTCTCAAGGATCTGCTGTTATAGTATGCATTCTATAATATAACTGAATTTATAGATTGTAACTTTTAATGTTTATATTTATTTTCTTAAATTGTTCTCTAGGTATACTTTTTCTCTCTTTTTGTATTGACTCTTTCAATATCATGTATATGGTCTTAATGGAATAAAAGTTTACACAGGTTTACAAAAAAAAAGGTCGGGACTATTTGACCAGACCACGCTATTCCTTGGTATTTTGGCGCCCTGAATCCGAATCCGGGCTCAGTTTTTCCCCAGCACGTCACGGAAACGAGATTTCAAGGTCATTTATAGATACTACATTCTGTGAGTCGGAAAAATATACAAACAAATATACAACTCTCCCCCCGTTGTCGAGGATGCTGAACACGATAGCGGTGGTGAAAATTCTTTTGGAGTTTACCCAACCCCCCAAACGGCCAAAAATCACTCCAAAAATGGGGTAATCGCGTATTCCGCATATTCCATCGGTAAAATATTCCCTATCGCCCGTTTTCAAGGATGCTGAACACGATGGAGTTATCCAAAATTACTTTCGACTTGACCTCATCCCTCAAACGGCCAAAAACCTCCCCCAAAATGTGAGAATTGCGGATTCCGCGTCTTCCACCGGCAAAACATATCTTCCCTCTCCTTTTCGAGGATGCTAAACACGATGGCGGTATTCAAATTTTTTTTAGACTTAGTCCCACCTCCCAAATGGCCAAATTTTTTCTTGAGCAAACATGAAAACCCGCGAAAATTTTTCACCCTGTAGAGGGTGATTTTTGGCCGTTTGGGGGGTGGTCGTATGCAGCATCCTCGAAAACGGGGAGGAGGAAGATATATTTTGCCGGTGGAAGATGCGGAATCAACGATTCCCCCATTTTGGGGGTGGTATTTGGCCGTTTGAGGGGTGGGGTCAAGTCGAAAATAATTTTGAATACCACCATCGTATTCAGCATCCTCCAAAAGGAGGGTGAAGATATATTTTGCCGGCGGAGGTCGTGGAAGTCGCGGAATCCGCGATTTCCCCATTTTGGGGGTAGTTTTTGGCCGTTTGGGGGGTTGGGTCAACTCCAAAAGAATTTTCACCACCGCTATCGTGTTCAGCATCCTCGACAACGGGTGAGAGTTGGTTTGGTTGCTGCTTAAAACCTTTGTATATTTTTCCGACTCACAGAATGTAGTATCCATAAATGACCTTGAAACCTCGTTTCCGTGACGTGCTGGGGAAAAACTGAGCCCGGATTCGGATTCAGGGCGCCAAAATACCTAGGAATAGCGTGGTCTGGTCAAATAGTCCCGATTTTTTTTTTTTTTGTAAACCTGTGTTATTATTATTATTATTATTAAAGCCCTTACCGTTCTCCAAACTTAATATACTATAATTTACTAAATTAGATTGCTTATTATCTTTTTACCTAAATTATCTTTACTAAAAAGATTGCTCGTATATGAACGCAAGACAGTATAAACATACGCAGCCCGACTTTCTACTCGACTGGAATGGGCTGACTGGCTCGATCGTCTGTGGGCCCTGTTTTTGGCTTCGAGGTAGATGGACCCGGGCCGAATGGACTCGGGCCCTTTTGAATCGCTCCTTATGGCGGGCTTAAAGCCCGCCATACATGACTGAAGGCCTGAAGAAACCAAAGTTATCAGAAGGCTTTAAGGTTCTCGGATAATGAGCATTGATCTTAGATTAAAGAGACCGGAAATTGAACATTGTCGTTTGCGCATGTTGTCGATTTCGGCATGATTTCATATTTCACCCTCCAATAGAGAATCAAAGTTTGTCTGATTAGACCCGAACAGCACCAAGCCACGTGTCATTTTCATTTCCAGGATGGTCTTCGTGAGTCAGAGTTGAATGTCACCGAACGTCGCCGACGACGCCGGCGCTGCAACTCGAAACACATCAATCACAGTTATACATTTGGTCACGTGGCACATACACGCCACGGCGATCATTTATTGGCTCGTTTTTCGTTTCGGTAGGCGCGGGAATTTTAAGTTGATACTATTTTCTCGATTTTATAATTTATATAGGATAAACGACACTTTGCTATTTATTTCTGTTGTTGAGAGTCGCTTTCCACGAACATTTTAAAGACTCGTTTTATTTTATTTCTTTTTATTAATTCCTTGTAGGTAGTTTGCAAGTAGTACTTTACCAACACTATAAAACTATATCGTTCAAAAAGGGTTTGTAACGTTTGTAAGATGCCATAAAGTTTCATATTAACAAAAGTTAGTAAATAATATTCCAAATGCATATCGTATGTACGGAATATTTTTTTAATACAAGATATATTTGATATATTCACTGCATATGTCATGAATATTGCAATAGGTATATTGTGGCCTACTGGTAGATAGGAGGAATATGCCAGGAATTCAAAATACTATTATATCTTGGTTTGTACACGCTATTATATTATATATACACCATATCGAATAATTTTACATATATTAATCAATTTTAATCATAATTTCGTTTAAATTTTCTTGTATAAGTTATTAATATATTATAATCCCCTACTACTGTTTTTAATTATTAGTTAGTTTTTAATTATTAACTTTATATTATTAATACATAACTTTATATTTATAATATTAATACGTAACGTTATATTTTTCATTTAAATCATTTTATTTCGTATTTTATAATTTTATAATTATTTCAAAATGACCAAAGTCTTTTCATGTTTAGGAACACAGTCTGGCTGTGGCTAACGTGAACCTAAACATGACACAACGTTAGTAAAAAAAATTGTATTGAATGAAATGAAGGAATAAATATTATTATTATTATTATTATTATTATTATTTTTATTATTATTATTATTATTATTATTATTATTATAATTATAATTATTATTATTATTATTATTATTATTATTATTATTATTATTATTATTATTATTATTTTATTTTTCAAATACTTTATTTTGAAAATTTGTTTGAAAAAAACATTTTTATTCTTGGGTTTTTTTTTGTGATATATAAAAAATGGTTCTTAAATAATTTTGATTAATTTTTTTTTGTCAGGTTAGCCCACATTTATCTCAAAAATACACAACCGCAAAAATGTACCCTTTTTATGCAACAATCGTTTTCCAATTTTTTTCCTAACAATTTCCGCCTTTTCAGCAAGTAGGCCCTTTTTGGACATGTACCTGGTCTCTAAATGGCCAACGAGTGATGCCATCTATCGAAAACGAAGGAATGCACCTGCCTTCAGATTTATCAGGCAATTACAATACTGTCTGATATTGAGCCCGGGCTACATTGCTGCACTTCTCAATAATTCATGCAGGTAAGCTACAATAGAGTACTCAATCGATCACCAGACAGATGAACTATACAATTGCAGTTCAATTCTTGTCCAAGTACATGATGAAAAATTCCACGAGCAATTCCGATCATATTTTTCCCTCACGTCCCAAGCCACAATATCTGACTTCAACTGGAAAACTAAATCAGCGGTCAAAAAATGAAAAAATAAAATTCAACTGTTCGTTTGCTTCTTTTTTTCTTTCTATGCTACTAATTTTTAGAAGTAAGGTAAAAAATCAGTAAGGTCTTTTTCATTATTATATCATTAATGATTTGTAATCTGAATACTTATTTTAAATGTGGTGTCTGCCCCAATTTATAATTTCCGGAGTGATTGAGTTATTTATAACCTAATGTCATATCCATACGCATACAAATAGTTATAAATCGGTCATACTTTAAGGTAAAGTGTCTTTTGAACATTTAAAGTGAATAGACGAGGTTTCAAAAGATTTAATTTTACTTTATTGTGAATAGTGATATTCTAAATTATTAAAACATTAAACAATGACTGCAATAGTGTTAACCCTCAATGCCTAAGCCTGCCTAGGTTCCGAAATTTAAAACATCACCACCCAATGTGTATAAACAAAATAGCACCTGTGAATTTGCTTGTAAATAATCCTTATGACAGTGTGACCAGTGCAACCACAACACCAACATGGACCGATACAACTGCAAACCCTTCATAAAACCAAACACCACTAAACAGAGAGCACCAGATAATTCCTGGAAACCCAAAAGCCATTCACTCCTAACAAAAGATTGGTGAAAATTCAATGGACCAGAGATCTACTTCATAACAGAACAGCAGGTAAAACGAGTGAATCAGCCACAAAACTCAATTCAACAAAAACCCGAAATAAATTATATTTTGAGAGGATCCATAAAAGTTTGGAAAAAGAATTAAACACGAATAAGGTGAACAGCACAAATTTACAAAAGACGGATCAAAAATTCACGTCGTACATGTGAACAAACTAAATATTGGACGGCCACACAGTCTGAGAAGACCACTTCCAAATTTAGTAATTTAACCAAAAATCACGATCTGTACAGGGTGGCCAAATAAGAATGCCAGGTACTGTATCTGTATCATCGTAGAGGCTTGCGGAAAAAAAAAGTTATTACTAAAACGGCCAAGAGAAAAACCCGGAAAATATTTTCAAATTACTGAAATGGCCGCTAGGGGGCGCAACTGCAATCTTGAATATAAGAAAGTGATGTTTCTGTGAATTCCGCTATATTAACCTAAAAAAAATACCTGATATTTAAATTAGAGGATAATCTGAATCTTTTTTGTTTGACAATTTTTGCTGTATCTCTAAAAATAAAGGTTTCAGTAAAAAATACCCTGTATATTGGAAACGGATGAGCCGATTTTAACAAACTTGGGCTACTGGAAAAGAGCTATTCTTGGGCTACCAATGTTATAATATTTGAAGTTTTGTCAGTTTCACATGTCGCCGGTAGAGGGCTTTTTTCGACATTTCGACAGAAATGGTTAATTTTCTCAAAAAAATTAAATGCCTTGGTATAATTTCTTTTTCATGAAAAAGTAGCTAAATGTTGCCTAAACAAGCTCGCGAAAACCGCATCTTGATATCTTGTTCCTAACCTAAAATTTAGGCCAAAGAAAAAAGAAAGGGTTTTAAGGCCCCCTTAAATGCTCTAAATGCTGACCATCACTCTCTATGCATTGCTGAAGCCTCTCATGGGTAGACAAAACTGCAGCTTTAATTTCGGCTCTCGGTATGTTACGTAATGCATTATGAATCCGGTTTTTCATATCTCTCTGATCGTAGGTTGAGTCTAAAAATCAAGACAAGTTAAGTCTGGTGATCGCGCAGGCCATGGAAACAGACTTCCTCTTCCAATCCACCGCTGTTGTATTACTGCATTAATATGGTCTCGCACAATAATAGCATAATGTACCATCCAACTGCAAAAACAAGTTTTGACGTGATTCCCGTGGCACATCTTCCAACAACAACGGTAATTTATTGGCCAAAAAGTCAAGAAAGATATTGCTGCTTAGAGATTGCTCGAAAAAATATGGCTCAATAATTCGGCCTCCCAGTATGCCACACCACACATTTAAACCCCAATGTCCTTGGTGCTGAAATTCACGCAACCAATGCGGATTTTCTGCAGACTGCAGACCAATAATGCATATTGTGCAGATTTTAAAGGTGGCTTCATCGGTCCAAAGAATTTGAAATAAAAATTCTCCATCATTCTGCGAAAGCATATTAATGCAGCATTACAACAGCGGTGGATTGGAAGAGGAAGTCTGTTTCCATGGCCTGCGCGATTACCAGACTTAACTTGTCTTGATTTTCAGGCTCAACCTACTACCAGAGAGATATGAAAAACTAGATTCGTAATGCAATATGTAACATAGCGAGAGCCGAAATTGAAGCTGCAGTTTTGTCTACTCATGAGAGGCTTCAGCAATGCACAGAGCGTGATGGTTAGTATTTAGAGCATTTACGGGGGCATTAAAAACCTTTCTTTTTTTTAAATCGGTCCTTTTTAGGGCCACAACTTACATAATAAAAGGTATTTAATTAGTTTAGAAAATAAAAATTTAAGTGATTTCCGTATAAAATTTTCTTTGGCCTAAATTTTAGGTTAGGAACAAGATATCGAGATGCGGTTTTCGCGAGCTTGTTTAGGCAACATTTAGCTACTTTTTCATGAAAAAGAAATCATACCAAAGCATTTAATTTTTTTGAGAAAATTAACCAGTTCTGTCGAAATGTCGAAAACAAGGCCCTCTAGCGGCGACATGTGAAACCAACAAAACTTCAAATATTATAACATTTGTAGCCCAAGAATAGCTCTTTTCAACTAGCCTAAGTTTCTTAAAATCGGCTCAGCCGTTTCCAATATAAAGGGTGTTTTTCCGAAACTTTTGAATACCCCCCACCACTTTATTTTTAGAGATACAGCAAAAACTGTCAAACAAAAAAGATTCAGATTATCCTCTGCTTTGAAGATCAGGTATTTTTTTGTTTTTCTCTTGGCCGTTTTAGTAATAACTTTTTTCCGCAAGCCTCTACGATGGATAGTTTCCCAGATACAGTACCTCGCATTCTTATTTGGCCACCCTATACTTCAGCCATATAGAAGTGGAAAGTGCAATGGTGTCCGAAGCAGAGTCGGAAACAGCCCAAACAGCATTTACGGAATATACAAAAAAATCCAAAACAATATAACAACTTCTGAAATACCTAATATCAATGATTATTTTTTTCGTGTAATTTTTAACCAATCAGAACTTTCAATTTAGTTAAGTTACCTCATATAATTTCGATTATTTTCCTTGCCTGTCAAATATCAATTTTTAACCAATCACGTGCTTGGAAACTGATTTGACGCAGCCAATCAGAACAAAATAAAGCGACTATTCACCTTGGTGGTAAATAGTCGGCTATTTGATTATCGTCCTCAATATTCACCTGAAGGACGGTATTTATACGTACGTACAGAATTTTTTTTGACTCGGGAAATAATCTTATTAAATATAACGCGACCTTGACAAATTAGCTACTATTTTTATTGCTACTAAATTTCTCGTATATTTTACAATTTGTCTCAACAATTTTGGCATTAATAATCAAAGAATAACTCATTCAGATTATTGATGCCAAAATTAAGTCTCGACGAATTGATCCTAAAATAAACTCGAAATTTAGATGCAATAAAAATAGTCGGCTATTTGTCAAGGTCTTGGGATATTACTGTCGATAATACCTGATTATACATAGAGTAGCTCCACCAATCGAAAATTTTACAATAATTTCATTTCCGTAGTAACCACATCGACATCAATATACAATACACAGACTAATAAGACCGTCAAATTTTGACGTTTATCAATAATTGTTCAAATATGAGTCGATTTTAAAAACGGGACAGGTTCAAATACGTAGTATATAATAATTGTAATTTTCATTGTACCAATTTGTATTTAAATGAATAAATTGTTTATATTTACTTAATTTACTCAAAAAATAATCGTATCAAATACTATACGTACTTCAAAATAATTACGGTTATACATCTCAAACTTCCTGCATAATTACAAGTCGTGTCAGTTTGACAGAACAATCCTCCCGCTTCGCGGTCGGATTATTTAAACTGTCAAACTGACACTCTTTGTAATTATGCAACAAGTTATCGATGTATAACCTGATTATTGTGAAGTACTTATAGTATTACTACTGATAATACAGAAAAAACGTATATCAGTTATAAACTAGAAGAAAAATCGAGTAACACTTCTAAATACAAAAGCATGAAGAAAAGTAAGATTTATGATTGCGAAAATGTTCAAAATAAGAATGAAAAACAAAAAACACTATTATATTGAAGAAAGGCCCTAATGGTATAACTAGAAGAACCATTAATTTTCGCCACTTGTGTAGACAACCCAGAAGAACTAACCAAAAACTTTAAAAAACTAATGACCACTGAAAAATAAAACCATAGATAAAATACCGATACTCCATATAGCAAATTACCTACCAGAAAACGTAACAGGACAAAGACAATACCCAGCACAGACAGAAAACATGGATACGACTGAAATCACGGGCGAAAAAGGGTTTACAACCTGTTGAGGGTTCTGGAATAAGCCCTATGTTGTGCCAGTTTCCCAGGACGGCCAACAATGTGTTACCGCCTTTTTAAACTGCATCGTAGTTCGAATTTTGAGTGGACTGTACTTTTAGATTGAAGAAATGTGCTGTAGTAGGTTTGCCTTCTCAACTTCATCCAATAAAAACAATGGACACTTTTATTTAACCATTTATTAGACTTGTTAAATAAATAAATGAACAAAAACAACAACGTAACAAAGATTACATTAAACTAGTAATCGTGAACAAAGTATTATAGTTAATTTAAAGAAATGACCACATCATTCAGAAAATATTAATTTTGCTGTACTACGAAGCACTGAGTTTAGATTTAAATATAAAATGAAAAATAAAGTGGACCGCCTGATACGCAGCTAAGTACCACTGTGTAAAACGAAACATTTTTACGTTGAGTTGGTGCCAACGGAGGGTCTAGCCTGATTCGCGGCTAGCAACACACTGATTTTAAATTTGAATATGAAATGAAAAATAAAATGGACCGTCTGATACGCAGCTAAGTACCATTGTGTAAAACGAAATATTTTTACGTTGAGTTGGTGTCAACGGAGGGTCTAGCCTGATTCGCGGCTAGCAACACACTGATTTTAAATTTGAATATGAAATGAAAAATAAAATTGACCGCCTGATACGCAGCTAAGTACCATTGTGTAAAACGAAATATTTTTACGTTGAGTTGGTGTCAACGGATGGTCTAGCCTGATTCGCGGCTAGCAACACACTGATTCGCCGTACTAGGAGGCATTATGAATAATTTGTCAGAGAATTTTGGATATATAATATCCCTAACAAGCCCTTATACGAATGAACTTGCAATACGTCGCACTTGACGGAGTAGTGAATCGGTTGACGATCAAACACACACTGAGTTTAAATTCGACGAACCTCCGTCGCTTCAAAATCTTTCTTTCCGGATTGCGCAACACCTTCTCGAAAGATTCTTTAACGTGAGCCGCGTAAACAAGTGTAAGATTTTTTCTATTGTCTAGACGCGACGGTTAAATTTACGGCTTAATACCATCATTAAAATAGAGCAAAAAATTATCTTTGATGAAACCGCTTCCTGGTTTGACGCCGCTCGCCAACGTATTTTGGTGCGGCGTTGCCGGTTGAACGAATAAACGAATATGAGTTTACATGTTTAATTATCTGAAAATTAAACACAACCACTAAAATTGAGCAAACTGCACGAAAATAACAAAACAAAAAACCAGACGGTCAATCACGAAGATCAAAAACAAATTCTACCCCCTAACCGATTCGGAACAGGAAGAAGATGAAATTGTATCAGAAAACCCACTAAAAAACTTTACTTCCACTACCTGACCTGACTTTTTAAAGAGTAACTGACCAGTAAAATAATTTTATTCTTATACATATTTGAAAATATATTAAAACAAAAGCTGCATTCAAAATTAACATTTTCAGTTCAAAGTACTAGTCGATGCATGCTGAAGTACTTGTACGTGGTTGAACAACTGAACCACGAACAGTGTCTCTTTGAAGCTGTAACATCTCCACCATCATCAACAAAGACGTATGACCCTTAGAAACGATGTCCTATTTACAATTCCGTATTTTTTAGTCTTCATTCTGATTCTTTGCGTAGTGCATTTTTGATATTTCATGAAAAAGAAAGAAACTGTAATATTTATTGTAACGACGGTGGAATTTTTTGTAACCATAAAAATACCAAAAAAGGACCATGGGCGTACCAAAACTACCTAAGGTTGTGAAATAAATCACACTTGTTCCCAAGAACAAAGACATTGACTACACTGCACCAGCGTCTAGACTTCAACAACTACTCCTTGGTCTATATTCCCCCCCAGGTATTGAATTACGAAAGTCCAGACGTGATTTGGTGCCCGACCAAAAACTTCGATTTTGTTATTAAAGGAGCTTGCCATTCTTAGACCGGTTTCGGAATTATTGTTCCTCTTCAGTAAGAAGCAGGCTAGCTCGAATTTCTATCTCTAAAGAAATTCTGAAGATCGCTTTGAACCCACCAACTCTTAGTACAAACGGTTAAGTCGAGAAAGAGGAGGTGAGTGCAACGCCATCTCTTCACTTTTATAATAAAATCAAAGCGTGCAAAACTATAGAAAACTCTAACGACGGTGGAATTTTTTGTAACCATAAAAATACCACAAAAGGACCATGGGCGTACCAAAACTACCTAACGTTGTGAAATAAATCACACTTGTTCCCAAGCTCCTTTAATAATAAAATCAAAGTTTTTGGTTTAAAGCCCCGACTTGGTCGGGCGCCAAACCATGTCTGGACTTTCGTAATTCAATACCTGGGGGGCATATAGCCCAAGGAGTAGTTGTTGAAGTCCAGACGCTGGTGCAGTGTAGGACATTTAATGTCTTTGTTCTTGGGAACAAGTGTGATTTATTTCACAACCTTAGGTAAAATTTATTGGGTTTGTAAAAATTGCCATTTACTGGAAATTCCCATTCATTCATAGTTATATGAATTATTAATATACGTGATCCAAGGTCTTGAATATCCTTAAATGTGGTTCGAGGAACACCATTATACCTGTAATTTACGCGTTCCTAAAATATTTCATAAATGTATCTATGTAAAAATAACCATAAATAATGTATATCAATGTCGTCAATGTGTTTTTAATATGGAATATTTTTTTCACAACAAAGAGGTCTATTTTGTAAAACATTCTTGTTTATGTTAAAGTTGGCTATGAAATACCTGTCACTTATCAATTAATATTTTGTTTTGGGTTTGGTTGTGTTTCAACAGTGAACAATAAATTGCAACAGAGAAATCGTAAATAGATAGATAGATAGATTTTATTTGACTACTTTATATTCATTTAAAATGTTTGTAGCGGGTCTAAGTAAAAAATATTGTAATGCTTGTGAAATTATTCTTCTATAATACTTTTTAAAATCCCCACGTTGTTGCGCCAATTGTTATGCTAATGATATTCTTCTCAATACTTTTAATCAACTTTATTTTAATCATATTATAAAATTCAAATTAACATTCTGACATATTCATATTCAAATTAACATTAACTTCAAAAAACTCAAATCTGTCAACACTACTATCTATTAAGTCTTTTTCACATAATTTATTTTAAAATACACTTACAAATTTTGCCCCATTTTAACATCATAACAATATATAAATTACACAAAAACAAAAATATCCGTATAGACAGTTAACCTTTAACTGTATACCGTATCATATTTGAAATATCTCATTTATAATACTGCTACGGACATCTATTGACTAATGAACAAATTTCATTCTTTTGTACGGCTGAGACAACATTCATCACAAAATTATATGAAAAGTTGACTGTATTTATTTCTAGTACAGAAGGTTCATAACCTCAAATGTGCATAATAGCGTTTGCTCCGAGGTACCGGTATTGTGATCTGCTTTTACGATTTATTTCTGGTGTGTAAATTTATAAAAATAAATACAAAAAATTAATTTGTTAGTATTTGAGGTAAGTAGTTTAGCTTCATTTGTTTAGTTTTATGTGTTTTATCAAGAAATGTCTAAAAGTTCCATATTTACGTGATATCGCATTTGATCCATCATGTGGTCATGTAAAAAAATCCATATTATGTGATCATATTTGATACATCATGCAGTCGTGTAAAAATGTATCTATTTAGTTCTACCACGTCAACAATTCCGGATGCTGACTTTCCTAGCACTTCTGCTTTGCCTACCATATCAAAAAATTTAGATGACCTGCCTAGTACTTCGAAAAGTACTTTCATTTCGAAAAGTATTTCCGAAGGTGCTGCATCAAAAGTTTCTGCAAAACCAAAATAACGTATTCTTTCCAAACCAACCACCAATAGGAAGAAAGCATTAGAAGAGAAAATTCGTTGGAGAAAAGGTTCAATGATAACTTCAGACGCTAGTAAAAAATTTAAAGGAAATTCAAGTATTCCTAATAGCCCAGTTGTCAGAGAGTTTGACCTCGCACAAAATGTGACGTCGATGAAACTTGGCACTTAAGTACTTTAAAGGATGTAGAAAATAATAAAAAAATCTTTGCTGCTCTTAAGTGTATGCTAACTTCACAATTTCGAAAATAAAATCGAAAATTTGGTTTTTCCATTATATCCCGAAAAAAAATAAAAGTTTCGAAAAACTAATAGCACCACGTGAAAGAGCGGAAAATTTGTATTACTATAAAAAATTATTAAAAATAAGAAAGCTAATTCGAAAACTCTACGCGCGCCGAGCCGTTGAATATAAATATTCAGGCGAGGCGTTCGGAAAAACTACAGTATCTTTGTCTAAAATGTACGCAAAAAAAAAAAGAAAGCGTTTTAAAGAGAACACTCTAAGCTTTCTCAGGAAGTCATTAGTTTTTAATTTTTTTTTGTTTTCTCATAGCAAATTTGACCGGAAGTTATAATTTCTAAAATTCTCACTGATATTTATAAAACTGAAGATATCTATTAATAGAGGCATAATAAAAAAAATCGTTGTACATTTATCATCATTGTACTTTTACTTTTGATTTAAATATAATAAAATGATGAAGATTATCTCTGTTTAATAAAAATTATATTTTAAAATGATCATTTTTTTTAAAACATTCATTCGACGCAATTTTTATTTTCAAAATAGTGTTTATATAAATCAGAAATTAATATTTTTTTTGAATAAAGTTAAAAATAATTTAGAAATTGATTTATATAAATAAATAAACACTATTTTGAAAATAAAAATTGCTCCGGATGAATGTTGTTAAAAAAATGATCATTTTAAAACATAATTTTTATTAAACAAAGATAATGTTCATCATTTTTATTATATTTATATCAAAAGTAAAAGTATATAAATATACATGCCTCTATTATATAGATAGATATTTTATAAAAATCAGTGAGAATTTTAGAAATTATAATTTTCGGTCAAATTTTCTATGAGAAAACAAAAAAAAATTAAAAACTGATGACTTCCTGCGAAAGCTTAGAGTCTCCTCTTTAAAATGCTTTTTTTTTCTTTGCGTACATTTTAGGCAAAGATACTTTAGTTTTTTCCGAAAGCCTCGCCTGAATATTTGTATTCAATGGCTCGGCGGAGGCGCGCGTAGAGTTTTCGAATTTGCTTTCTTATTTTTAATAATTAGGCTGTCCAGAACACGTGACCCTGACCCTTTAAAAATGGCCGCCTGTAGGCACACATAACCATGTTTTACATGTAAAAGCATTGGCTTCATTGCCTAATTTGGTTAAAATAATTTAACGAGGGTGGAATTTTTTGAACCATAAAAATACCAAAAAAGGACCATGGGCGTACCAAAACTACCTAAGGTTGTGAAATAAATCACACTTGTTCCCAAGAACAAAAACATTAAATGTCTTACACTGCACCAGCGTCTGGACTTCAACAACTACTCCTTGGGCTATATGCCCCCCTAGGTATTGAATTACGAAAGTCCACCTCCTCTTTCTCGACTTAACCGTTTGTACTAAGAGTTGGCGGGTTCAAAGCGATCTTCAGAATTTCTTTCGAGATAGAAATTCGAGCTAGCCTGCTTCTTACTGAAGAGGAACAAAGCCCCGACTTGGCCGGGCGCCAAACCACGTCTGGACTTTCGTAATTCAATACCTGGGGGGCATATAGCCCAAGGAGTAGTTGTTGAAGTCCAGACGCTGGTGCAGTGTAGGACATTTAATGTCTTTGTTCTTGGGAACAAGTGTGATTTATTTCACAACCTTATTTATTATTTATTAAATTAACAGTACGTATCTTTTTAAATTTCATTTCATAAAAAACTAACTTTTTTATTTAACTTCTATCTTATCACTTTGAATTCAATATACCTTTTAGATATCGACTTTAGATTTCAACTTATAAATTATTAATTTCAATATAATTTATCAAAAAAAATTTCATTGTAATAACTTAAATATCTTAGTTTTATTCTAATGTCATTCAATTTAATTTTAATACTCAATTCGATATCAACATTTCACCCATTATAATTTTTTCACACTTGTAACTTAGAATTTTAATTTTTTTGATATTTTTTAAGTCAATAACGTACACTTGTTAGTTTGTTGTAAAGTCATTGTTTTTCGAGATATTCGCAGTTAAAGATAGATAGACATGTACTTTTTTTTATTTATTTATTTATTTAAATTTACGTCATAACTTCTGGATTTTGCAGGATGGTGCGCCAGCCCATTACATATTAGATGTTCGGAATTACCTAAATTTACGTTTTCCACATCGTTGGATTGGACGTGGAAACGAATTTGCTTGGCCACCACGCAGTCCTGAATTTCATCCTTTAGATTTTTATTACCCGTCAGGAACTTTGGAACAAAATTCAGAATGCTGCTGCTACAATTCGACAAAATCAAGCAAATCAGTTGTTTAAAGTGAGACAGTCTTTAGTTAAACGTCTAAGGAAGTGTATACAAGTTAATGGTGGACACATTGAAAATTTGTTAAAGTAAAAATTTCATTACATTAGTTTTTACTTTGTTTGGTTTTTAAGACAAAATTGTAAAAATGAATATTATTAATAATAATACAAATAAAAAGTACATGTCTATCTATCTTTAACTGCGAATATCTCGAAAAACAATGACTTTACAACAAACCAACAAGTGTACATTATTGACTTAGAAAATATCAAAAAAATTAAAATTATAGTCAAAATTAAAATTTAGACAGCGGCGTAACATTTGGAAGGGGTACAAGCATTACTTACTCCTGCCGTACGCTACTGGTAGAACGTACTGAACTGTTTTTTTTACTGTTAGGTGCATTTTATGATATTTAACAAGTGTGCCGATTTGAGTAAAATTATACGGTGTATTAAAAAAATTATGGCCATTAATAATTTTTCAGTTTTCAACTTCAACACTCCGTATTTCGGAAACGAGTAACATTTTATCTAAGCATATTTCGCTTAATCGTTTTATTTTGAATTGGAGAATCTGCCGTTGTTCTATGTCCCATTCTTAATGGGACACCCTGTATATAAGATTCAATAAAAATATCTAACATGAAACGATTCTCTGAAATAACTTTTTAATCGTTGAAAATCTACGACAAAACGCAACTGTCACATATAAACAATAACATAATAGTACATTAAGCAACGCATTTCATATGACATTCTGTTAAGACACGAGTCCAAGTTTAAAGGACGAGTGTCATAACAGCCATTTCAAATAGGTTGCTTATAATACTTTTTATATTTTGCCATTTTATTAATTTTTTAATAAATTTATACTTTGCATATTATAGAGAAGTTTGCTTTAAAAAAAATAAGTTGTTAGCACTGTTGTAGAATTTTTAAAATTTGACAGATTTGAAACCGTATAACATAAAAAGTTGCGTACTCTAATGAAACATTAGAGTACTCAAATTTTTTATAGACATACAAATTTTTTTTTATAATAACTTATAATATTATTTTTTAGTAAAATTTTCCGCTCTTTCACGTGGTGCTATTAGTTTTCTAAAACCAAATTTTCGATTTTATTTTCGAAATTGTGAAGTTAGTATACACTTTAGAACAGAAAAAAAATTTTTTTTTGTTTTCTATACCCTTTCCAGTACTTAAATGCCAAGTTTCATCGAGATCACATTTTGTGCGAGCTTTTGGTCAGTATCCTTCTCTGGTAGCTGGGCTATAATGATTTGTTACAGTTACAGTATCCATATGATTTTTTTTATTACTTTTTTGATGATGATTTGATAAATCTAATGGTTGAACATTCTATAAACATTCTATATTATATTTGGTGCAAAAGAACCCTATTTACATTCCATCTATGACATTTCTGGCTAAACCGGAAGTCGTTCGTCAAACGTTATTTTATTAGTTTTTCGATAATTTTGCTAAAAATAGATATTATGGACATCGGACGAAAGTTATCAACTTGTGAAGTATTCCCTTTTTTATGCGTTGGCAAAACTTTGGGAAACTTGAAAGCATCTGGTAAAATGCCAGTATTAAAAATTAAATTTATCAGAGTTGTAAGAAGTTTCATAATATGTGACGTTTCTTTAATTATAAAGAGTTTTTTAGATGATCAGTTGAATTTATAACTTCTTCATTTGTTGTTGGTAACAGAAAGAAAGAACAGCAAGGGGCTGGAAAATTTCTGAAAGATCGTAAGTAATGATTTTATAATGTTCTCCGCTACATTAGCAAAAAAATTATTGAAATCGTTGGGAGGTAAGGAAACATCTGGAGAACAGTTTTCAATTTATTATTTGCCAACAAGCTTTGGGTTTGTTTTAGAAGAGCATGTATGTAATTGTCATAAGCTGCCTTTTTTGTATTTTTTAACTTACAATTATAGTATTTCCTGTAATGGATATATGCTGTAACATTATTAAGATTACCCCTAACCTCTGATATAATTTGGAAACTGCAAGGAATCATTATACCAGTTTACAGGACATTTATTTATTTTAGTGGAGTCTCTCTTAAGAGGAAAACAGTTGCAGGTATTTGTTAAGTGAAAAGCTAACACATTTTCATCTAGTTCAGATTCAAAAACTTCCCAACTAACCTGCTTTAGGACTTCTTTTACTTTATTCATATCTGCATTTGTTATCTCTTTTCTTATATAGCTCATTATTTCTATAATTATTTGAATTTTCATTGATTATTTTTTTCATCTGTCAAAACAGTCAGATTTTGTGGTTTCAGCCAATAACAGCTCAGGATTCTAACCAATCATTGTGTTTTATACTGATTATTTTTTTCATCCGTCAAAACAGTCAGTTTTTGTGGTTTCAGCCAATAAGAGCTCAGGATCCTAACCAATCATTGTGTTTTATACTGATAAAACAGCTTCGTCGTTTTTGTTTTTTGATTAAACTATGTTTACCTTTTTTGAAATGTCAAATGTAAACATTTAACAATTTTTATTATACTAAAATGTATTGCAAATCTGTTAATAACCAAATTTCAAAATGTATTTGTAAACTAACCTGTTTTTATTAGTTTATTTCAAATTGCCTTTAACATTTTTATATACCTCACTTCAACACTAAACTTTTTGTTCATTAAATATCAGTTTTTGAATACCTAAACACTTAAAATTAATTAAATTAAGAAAGACTTCATTTCATTCTTCTTCTTCTTCGCTTTTATTTACAGCACCGTTCCGCGGGGTAGCCAATCAAAAAATCGCCTTGGTGGTAAAACTATAACAGCTCATCATGAGGTTTCAATTTAAATTGGTAAAGAAAATTTTCAATATTTGTGTGTACAGTGTCTTTTGCATAAATGACTATGTTCTCTGTTTTTAATACAAAATGATTCAAAAAATAATCCTTTCAAATACGACTCGTCCTCTGAAATTTTATAGATTAAATTTTTGATCTTCATACTCAAACGCCTTTATTTTAGACAAAACCACTCAAACAAACTGATTTTATCAATCAGTTTGTTTTCGTGGTTTTTCCAAATAAAGCCGTTTTCGTGAAAACCAAAAATTTAATCGATAAAATTTGGAGGACTCGTGGTATTACCTTTGATAAAACCGCTTCTTCGTATTTGTTTCTTCATTAAACTGTGTTTACCTTTTTTGAATTGTCAAATATAAACATTTAACAAATTTTATTTAGCATTATCAATTATTATTCCACTAAAATGTATTGCAAATCTATGTTAATTTCAAAATTTATTGTTAAACTAACCTGTTTATTCGTTTATTCACACACACAACATCAGTTTTTGAATACCCAAATACTTAAAAATCCATAAATCTCTTTAAAACTGACAAATGTCAAACTCTATACCCGAATTAAGCCAAACGCAATCCCGTATGCTTTGGTTGCCCTGTATTTAAAACTATAACAGCTCATCATGATGTTTCAATTTAAATTGATAAAGAAAATTTTCAACTGTGTGTAAAGTGTCTTTTGCATAAATGACTATGTTCTCTGTTTTTAATAAAAAATGATTCAAAAAATAACCTTCCAAATACCACATGTCCTCTCAAATTTTATAGATTAAATTTTTGATCTTCATACTCAAACGCCTTTATTTTAGGCAAAATCACTCAAACAAACTGATTTGAGATAAAATCACTCGTCTTGCGGACTCGTGATTTTATCAATCAGTTTGTTTTCGTGGTTTTTCCAAGTAAAGCCGTTTTCGTGAAAACCAAAAAGGACCCCGCAATAATCTTACGGAAATTGGGTCTCGGTAGATTTTTCTAAATTTTTGATATGATGTAGTGCAGTTATTCTTAACAAAAGTTAACATTGCGCCAACCCCCTAAAATGAACAGTTTTGCTGCTATAGGGCGTTGAAATCACCCCTGGCTCAAAATAAAATGTTTATTTTTAAAGGCGGGAACAATACTTTTAAATGTTTTATTTTGGATTATGTTGCATAATATTAAGCTGTTTTATAAAATAAATTCCAAACTCATCCCCTTCTATCCCAACCCCTATTTTTAAATACAAAAAAATATATTTCTGTAGTACTTTTAAATGCCATGTAAAATGTTTCTAACAGCTTAAATGAAAAAAATTGCATTTTTATATGATCATCCCTCAACCCCTATTTCGGGGGTGGTCACCAAAAAATCGGTGGATTTTGCTGAATTTTTAATATGATATAGTGCATGACATTCTCAACAAAAGTTGCCATTGCGCGAACCCCCTAAAACGAATAGTTTTGCCACTACGGGGCGTTGAAATTCCCCCTGGTTCAAAATAAAATGTAAATTTTTAAAGGCGGGAACAATACTTTTAAATGTTTTATTTTGGATTATGTTGCATAATATTAAGCTGTTTTATAAAATAAATTCCAAACTCACCCCCGTCCATCTCAACCCCTATTTTTAAATACAAATAAATATATTTCTGTAGTACTTTTGCATTTTTATATGATCATCCCCCAACTCCTATTTCGGGGGTGGTCACCAAAAAATCGGTGGATTTTGCTGAATTTTTAATATGATATAGTGCATTCCTTTGAGGCACAGGATCACAATAGTAATATAATTCCCTAAATTGTACTTTTGTCACAGAAAAACTTTTTTGGAACTCTACATCCTCGAAACACTTTATCACTGTACATATTTTCAGAATGCTTGTTTACAGATATTCGCAGTTGTTGTAAAAATGTTTGTATCTGAGTACCTTTAAGAACACAAGGTCTATTTATATAACGCAAAGCAGGAAAAATCATTTTCAAAATATGAGATTTATCGTCCAAATGTTCCCGACATGATCTTACATCTTCAGAAATGTAAATATTACTTTTAATGAACGCATCAACTCTACATTTCTTGGACAGTCTATGAATGTCATTTGCTTCATGACAATCAAAACAAGTAGAATTTTGAGTTTGACTTAAAACGTTGAGTCTTAGGCAGCTTAGATTGTTTTCTGTATCTATTAATTCTTGATTAATAGATCTACTGCAATTAATGCAAAGACGCATGTTGTCCACACGGAGAGGAAGTCTATTTGCACCATTCCGCCGAAAAACTGCTAATTCGCGTTTATTGGCATTTTCTTCTCCATCCTTCGTGACAGCTGAGCTGGACGAAAAATTCTTTCGCACACATAACAACCTTCCCGATTTTGATGCGCCATTATAGTAACTTCAATCGGTAAACAGGAGTAGAATAACAATATACAGGGTGGCCAAATAAGAATGCGAGGTACTGTATCTGGGAAACTATCCATCGTAGAGGCTTGCGAAAAAAAAAGTTATTACTAAAACGGCCAAGAGAAAAACCTGGAAAATATTTTCAAGTTTCTGAAATGGCCGCTAGGGGGCGTAACTGCAATCTTGAATCTAAGAAAGTGATGTTTCTGTGAATTCCGCTATATTAACCTAACAAAAAAATAACTGATCTTTAAAGTAGAAGATAATCTAAACCTTTTTTGTTTGACAAATTTTACTGTATCTCTAAAAATAGAGTGGTGGGGGGTATTCAAATGTTTCAGTAAAAAACACCCTGTATATTCGAAACGGCTGCGCCCATTTTAACAGACTTGGGCTAGTTAAAAAGAGCTATTCTTGGGCTACAAATGTATTAATATTTGAAGTTTTGTTAGGTTCACATGTCGCCGCTAGAGGGCTTTTTTCGACATTTCGACAGAAATGGTTAATTTAGACAAAACTGCAGCTTCAATTTCGGATCTCGGTATGTTACGTAATGTATTACGGATTCGGTTTTTCATATCTCTCTCGTCGTAGGTTGTCTGGAAATCAAGACAAGTTAAGTCTGGTGATCGCGCAGTCCATGGAAACAAACTTCCTCTTCCAATCCACCGCTGTTGTAATACTGCATTAATATGCTCTCGCACTATAATGTAGAATTTTTATTTCAAATTATTTGGACCGATGAAGCCACCTTTAAAATATGCACAATATGCATTATTTGTCTGCAGAAAATCCTCATTGGTTGCGTGAAGTTCAGCACCAAGGACGTTGGAGTTGAAATGTGTGGTGTGGCATACTGGGAGGCCGAATTATTGGGCCATATTTTTTCGAGCAATCCCTAAGCGGCAATATCTTTCTTGACTTTTTGGCCAATAAATTACCGTTGTTGTTGGAGGATGTGCCACTGGAAACACGTCAAAACTTGTTTTTACATTTGGATGGTTGCCCAGCACATTTATGCTATTATTGTGCGAGAGCATATTAATGCAGTATTACAACGGCGGTGGATTGGAAGAGGAAGTCTGTTTCCATGGCCTGCGCGATCACCAGACTTAACTTGTCTTGATTTTCAGACCCAACCTACGCCCAGAGAGATATAAAAAACTGGATTCCTAATGCATTACGTAACATGCCGTGTGCCGAAATTGAAGCTGCAGTTTTGTCTACCCATGAGAGTCTTCAGCAATGCATAGAGCGTGATGGTCACCATTTAGAGCATTTACGGGGACATTAAAAACCTTTCTTTTTTAAATCGATCCTTTTTAGGGCCACAATTTACATAATAAAAGGAATTAATTAGTTTAAAGAATAAAAATTTAAGGGATTTCCGTATAAAATTTTCTTTGGCCTAAATTTTAGGTTAGGAACAAGATATCGAGATGCGGTTTTCGCGAGCTTGCTTAGGCATCATTTAGCTACTTTTTCATGAAAAAGAAATCATACCAATGTATTTAATTTTTTTGAGAAAATTAAACATTTCTGTCGAAATGTCGAAAAAAGCCCTCTGACGGCGACATGTGAAACTAACAAAACTTCAAATATTTTAACATTTGTAGCCCAAGAATAGCTCTTTTCAACTAGCCCAAGTTTGTTAAAATCGGCTCAGCCGTTTCGAATATACAGGGTATTTTTGACTGAAACCTTTGAATACCTCCCACCACTTTATTTTTAGAGATACAGTAAAAATTGTCAAACAAAAAAGGTTCAGGTTATCCTCTACTTTAAAGATCATGTATTTTTTTGTTACGTTAATATAGCGGAATTCACAGAAACATCCCTTTCTTAGATTCAAGATTGCAGTTACGCCCCCTAGCGGCCATTTCAGAAACTTGAAAATATTTTTCAGGTTTTTCTCTTGGCCGTTTTAGTAATAACTTTTTTCCGCAAGCCTCTACGATGGATAGTTTCCCAGATACAGTACCTCGCATTCTTATTTGGCCACCCTGTACAAAAAACACAAAGAGGAACAGAACAAAAACAGGCTCGAATAAAAAATGAACAGTAGTAATTATTGATAACTGGTAAGATAACTAAACCACAACACATAAGTTTGACAGTTACTAAAATATAAAACAAAAGATCGTTTAGACAGTTTATATGGTTTAGCCCCCACCTTAAAATTAATATAAGTATTTGATTAGGTAACCTACGTTAATTAAAATCAATGCGCATCTTTAGAATGTTTACAAAAGGCACTCTAATTTTGATTGCCTCTAATCAGAATATACAGAGTGTCTCATATAGGAAGGGATTACATTGCTATCTCAGAAACGGTAAAAGTTACAAATACGATTAAATGGGGAAAAAGTTGCCTGTTTTGGAGCTACATTCACAGTTTGATAAAAAATTACCATACATGTTGCCGTTCGTAAGTTATACATGGAAATTTTTTTTATCAAACAGTGCATTGAGCTCTAAAATAGGCAACTTTTTCCCTATTTAATCGTATTTGTATCTTTTACCGTTTCCGAGACATCAATATTATCCCTTCCTATATGAGCATACCCAATATAATTTTAATATTTAATATAGTGATATTATGATGAACGGGATAATAATTTTTAAAAAGAAAGAAAACTATGGCATATCATTAAATTCAATTTTAACGTTTTCTACTATTTCAAAACAATTTATAAATGAACCAAATTGAATAGCGAGAAATAATTTTTTTTCTTTGGTTTCTGACGTAAAAAAGGATACATTTTTAGCAAGCAGTTATTGTGACGCCCTCTAGTAGCAAAACTGTTCATTTTTATGGTTTGTCACCTCATATTTGTTTCAAAATATCGTGGACTACATCATATTAAAAATTCAGCAAAATCCACCGATTTTTTGGTGACCACCCCCGAAATAGGGATTGGGGGATGATCATATAAAAATGCAATTTTTTTCATTTAAGCTGTTAGAAACATTTTACATTTTTACATTTAAAAGTACTACAGAAATATATTTTTTTGTATTTAAAAATAGGGGTTGGGATGGAAGGGGGTGAGTTTGGAATTTATTTTATAAAACAGCTTAATATTATGCAACATAATCCAAAATAAAACATTTAAAAGTATTGTTCCCGCCTTTAAAAATATACATTTTATTTTGAACCAGGGGGGACTTCAACGCCCCGTAGTGGCAAAACTGTTCATTTTAGGGGGTTCGCGCAATGGCAACTTTTGTTGAGAATGACATGCACTACATCATATCAAAAATTTAGAAAAATCCACCGAGACCCAATTTCCGTAAGATTATTGCGGGGTCCTTTAATCGATAAAATTTGGAGGACTCGCTTTAACACTTACATAACTCGATTCAACACACAACATCAGTTTTTGAATACCTAAATACTTCAAATTACATAAAAATCCATAAATCTTTTTAAAACAAGCCCAAAACTGTTTTCAACTTTTTTACAGACAGAGAGTTTGTTTTAAAATCAATGTTGAGGTCACCCAATATAGCCCAGTTGTCAGAGGATTTATTATGCCTCTATTAATAGATATCTTCAGTTTTATAAAAATCAGTGACAAGTTTAGAAATTATAATATCCGTTCAAATTTTCTATGAGAAAACAAAAAAAGAAATTAAAAACCAATGACTTCTTGAGAAAGCTTACAGTCTACTCTTTAAAATGCGTTATTTTAGGCAAAGATACTTTAGTTTTTCCGAACGCCTCCCCTGAATATTTGTATTCAACGGCTCGGCGCGCGTAGAGTTTTCGAATTTGCTTTCTAATTTTTAATAATTTTTTATAGTAATACAAATTTTTTTTTAAATAACATAATATAATTATTAGTAAAATTTTCTGCTCTTTCACATGGTGCTATTAGTTGTTCGAAATTTTTATTTTTTTTTCAAAATATAACGGAAAAACCAAATTTTCGGTTTTATTTTCGAAATTTTGAAGTTAGTGTACCTATACTTTAGAGCAGCAAAGATTTTTTTATCGTTTTCTACGCCCTTTTAAGTACTTAAGTGCCAAGTTTCATCGATATCACATTTTGTGCGAGCTTTCGGTCCTTCTCTGGCAACTGGGCTAGTATTGTAATCCTGGTATTAAATTTTACTAAAGAATTTAAAAGGTTTTCAAAATTTTTGAGAAATATGTTTATATCATCTTGTCCTAATAGTTCAATAGCAGAGAACTCTGCTGGCTGTTCAATATTAAATTAATTTACATTAATTAGTATTCTACATTTGACATTATTTTTTTCAAATTTAGTTGTTCCACCATGCTCTTTATACTTTCTACAAAAAAAACTTGCTAGAAAATAACCCCCCAAGTTAATACTTCAAAGATTTTCCTCACTCTGCCAATGCTCATAGACACAAACTACATCAAATTGGTATTCCGACAAAAGTAAATCAAATACCTCAATTTTATTAAACACTGAGAATTAACGTGAAGAATACTCACTAAAAACTTATCTTCAACCATACTTATAATTCTATTTAATCTAATTCTTGAAATTGATGACTGTTGGATAATTTTTCTATATTATGTTTAGTCTCTCTCTCTTAAAAACTCACATTGGGCTGACAAATAATGAATATGTCAGTTAGCAAAATCTTTAATCTAAAATAATAATTAAACAAGTTTTTTAAAATTAATTTTACGAAAAAAAGTTACCTTTATAAAAAGTTCTGCATCGTGTAAAACCTATGATGAAATAGTAAGAAATTAACATTTTTAGATGTGCCGACCATAAATGTATCATTTAAAAGAAATCATATAGTTGATAGATTTTAGGCTTATCCTGACAGAAACGTTTTGGATACAAACTGCACTTGCAAAGGAGGAAGAGGATTCTGCAAGAATGCAGCAGCGATCTACGTCAATGAAGAGAACAAAAATGCAGTTGCAGGTGTATCATAAGTGAATAGAAGTGGCAAATCTACGGCCATCAAAAGTAAAGCAAATAGAAGTAGTGAGACCTACGGGTGTAAGGACGTCAGTAATGTTTCTTCTAATCACTTGATGGAAATGTTATGATAAGCAACATAGTGTTAGCAGAGGAAAGATGCACAGTGGGAAAAGAAGCTAGACTGGTAGAAGAGAGACAAAAAGAAGAGATTTTATTAGCGTTATTGAAACACTACTATTATTTCATCATGGGTTTTACACCATGCATAACTTTTTATAAAGAGTAAAATTTTTTCGTAAAACTAATAATGTAATACATATTACAATGACAATAGAATTTAAAGTATTATTAAAAAATCAAAAAAATTATATTTTTTTATGAAACAATTTCATACTTATTTTTATAACATCAATAATGCGACCCTGTGTACCAGAACTGTCACTTTTATTTAACTTCGCCAGATGTCGCGTCGGGAGATGTGGGGTTGGCGTATTGTCCTTCTTAATAGTAGGGGAGGCCAAGCGGGGATTTTCCGCGTTACTCGAGCGCGTCAGAAATACATATGGGGAGAAACCTTGCACCCCGTCAGATTAGTAAAAAAAATCGATCCTTAGAAAAACTCGAGTGCGTCAGATTAAGAAAAGGTAAGTTAAGTACATCCAGCAAGTGTATATTTCAATAATCTGTCAATTTGAGCGTGGCATAAGGAAATGGGCGAGTCACAAAGTTGTAAAAAAACGGTCCATTTTGGCTAAACGGTTAATATTTTGAAAATTTTGTTTATTCTATGTTGATAAAGGCTACATTTTAAAATTATTTTGAAATATACAGGCTGTCCCAAAAAAGAGGCGTATCACAGTTATATTATTTCTTATGGAATACCTTATATTTTATTGCATTTATATATTATACGTTAAAAATAAGATAAACTTTCTTATACAGGGTGTCCCACGACGAGTAAGACAAGTAATATATCAGAATTGGGCAGTGGTAGAGAAATATAATTTTGGGGGTGAAAATTAAAGCAAATGTTGCATCTTTTCTTGTTATTGTGTTACCCAATGAGGTATTTGTTTTTGGTCACGTGACGTCGCATTCAAAATTATTAATGGGACAATCTGTATATTTGTGCCTTTCTGTGTTCACTCCGATAAAACAATTCCAACAAACTAGCACACTTGGGGTCTAAAGTGATTAATTCAAGAGCTACAGGTACTTAAAGGATTGTAAGTTAAAAAATTAATAATTGAATCCCCTGTAATTTTCGGCAATCTTACATTCGTACGTAATGATTAACACAAACCAATATTATAATTTTTAATAAAAATTCAAATTAACTGTCACAAAAAAACTTACAATCTTAAAAGAGATGTTCAAATTGATGCCCATCTTCGTAAATGCATTTCTCAAATCTTGATAATAGATTTCGGTTACGTGCTGCCCTAATCACTTTAGACCCCAAGTGTGCTAGTTTGTTGGAATTATTTTATCGGGAGGATCACAGAAAGGCACAAATATACAGATTGTCCCATTAATAATTTTGAATGCGACGTCACGTGACCAAAAACAAATACCTCATTCGGTAACACAATAACAAGAAAAGATGCAACATTTGCTCTAATTTACACCCCCAAAATTATAATTCTCTACTACTGCCCAATTCTGATATATTACTTGTCTATACCTAAGCTTTTTAGTTTTCGAGATATTTTGATATTTCTATAAATGGAAGCACTTATAAGAAAACCAATAACTTGGAAACCTATGGAATCAGCCAAATCCTATTTTAACTGAAAAAAATTGAATTGAAAGCAATAATTTATTTAGAGTTGTTTAAAATTATACAGTGCGTCCAAAACGGGGCGATTCTCTAATGACATATTCAAACGGCAATATCGTTCTTATTTTATAATCCTATTATGTAGCAAATTCTATTACCTTTTAAAAATTATAAAGGTCTACTATGCCCAAATCTATTAATTTTGGAGTTATTTTTATTTTTGTTATATTTTACGTTATTTTTCCACCGTAATGCCCAAATATAACACCCTGTATTTGATCAGCTTAGACTATGATCCGAAAAAAATATCTTTGAAACTATGTGTTTGGTTTTGACATTATTAAAAATATTTTGAGATGCATCAAAATCTGTATGGTTAACCGTCAGACTAATCCATTATTATGAAAAGTGGATTAATCTGTAAACAGCATATTATAAAAAAAATCATCTTCACTAACCTTCTCCAATGCCCATAAACAAAAATCTATCCGTCTTTTCCATACAGATTTTGATGCAACTCGAAACATTTTTAATAATGTCAAAACCAAACACATAGTTTCAAAGATAATTTTTTCGATCATAGTCCAAGCTGATCAAATACAGAGTGTTATATTTAGGCGTTACGGTAGAAAAATAATGTAAAATATAACAAAAATAAAAATAACTCCAAAATTAATAGATTTGGGACAACCTGTATATTTCAAAATAATTTTAAAATGTAGCCTTTATCAACCCACATATCCGTTGAAAAATAAAATTTTCAAAATATTAACCGTTTAGCCACAATGGACCGTCGCGTCTACCATATTACTGTTTTTTTTTACATTTTTGAAAATTTTTACACGCCCCCCACTAAAATGGAAAACTTAACATACATTTTTTTTCTTTTTAGAACCTAATCTTCACAATCCAATACGTCCCAATGACGCTTTAGTAACTGCAAATTTAGCATCTCGGCCTCCCCTACTATAATGCTTGTCCATACGAATAATCGCAATTTTTTTGCGATTCGCAAATCGTAAAAAAACCACCGCATGTACGTGCATACTCATGCGGCAAAAAAGTTGCGATGAAATACATGATGACATATGTCATTTTTCGATTTTGAATGTTTAGGTTAGATATCTAATTGTTTTCGTTTTTCGGTATGTTTTCGTTATTCTATTTCTAAACAAAAATGGATTCGGAAGAGCAGGTCATTATTTTATTGAATTAGTGAAAATTTGAGTAACAATGCCAATAAGTATATTGTCGATAATTTAATATTATTGAATACTGGCATATTTCACTCTATTGAGGGACAATGTGAAGGAGTCATATTTAAATTATTAGAGTGACAGCCAGTCTTTCTGCAGGAGGTATGGGTTCTATACCTGAATACGACCTCTTCAATCTTGACCCCACTGTGGACAATAGTTCGTCGAACTGAGAGCATGTCATTCTAAAATACTTGAAAAATTTGTTGAGATCATAGCTCCGCATCTCTCTAACGAGATCGTAATAATCCCCCTGCATTTTTCTATTAAGAAATATTTTACGAACACTACACGTTCTTTTTCTTTTCTTTCGCAAACTCCAGAGATGGTATAATTGGTGAACTTGGTATAAATTCATCAGATTCTCCATAATTACTTTTTAAAATGTCAATGAAAATGATAGCTGAATCCGTGGTTCCGTGGTTTATGCGAATTCGCAAAAAGTTAAAATATTTTTAAGTTTATTGCGGCAGTCTGGCAGCCATTTTTGTTCGCAAAAAATTGTGTCATTAGGATGAGTATGTTTGCGCCTTTACTCGACTAAATTGTATTTCTAGCGATTTAATTTTTTTGGATATTTCCTTTGTATTTGTTTGAAAGTGTATAGCAATTTTAGACATTTCATCATATTTAATGTTTTTGTTTTTATATTCTTACGTCGCATAGTGAAGTGGATCTGGTTTTAAACACCTTCTTTTCGAAAAAAAAATTTGAAATTTCTTAGATTCGAGGTCTTATTTTTATATGTATTTGTTAAAACTTAAAACTAAATAACATAAAATACAAAATCTCACTTACCTGTAATTGCAGAAAAACACAGAAACCATTGAAATCTAACAGACTGTTTATTAGATGCACCATCTTGATTAACATCAATAACGAATTCTTTAACTCCCATTTTAAAAACAAAGGAATTAGAAATTATATCGTATGTTTCACATAAATAAGAATACTACGTTGACCGCATTAAGTGATTTTGCAAAATAAATGATCTACCAAATCCATATCTTTTTTTGTTGCCAAATATCAAGCTAAACCGTAAAAAATATAACCTCTAATTGATAACAGCAGATATGGTTATTTACGTAACGCATCCAAAGGAATTTACTACTTCTATGAAAGATAATAAAAAATGCAGATTTCAAAATATGATGTCGGCCTATAGATTTTTTTTGCTCTATTGATAAAGAAACTAAAGTTATCAATAGATAGATAGTTTATTGACCAACTTTTACGCCGTATAAAGGGTACGTTTGAAATTTGTAATAATAATAAACTACGAAATTGGGGGTTCAGAAGGCCATTCTGAAATCAAAATCGACTGTTTTTGAAAATATCACAAAACAAGTATACAGGGTCCAGCAAACCTCTGTCGTATATTTCTATTAACTCTTATGGTATAAAACTTCGAGATTTATTTGAAAGGTATCTATTAACGGTGGTTAAAAGCAATCATTTTAAAATTATTTTGGCAAATGACTTAATTTTTAGTATTCTAAACCTTAAAGTTTAGAAAAGTCTTATGAAACGCTTCTGTCTGTACTCAGCTTCCAGAACCGATAGAGACTAACGGACAACGCATATGAACTCAGGATACCTTGAATGTGTGCACGCCTAAATTTCATCTTCCTACGACGATTTTTCAAATTTAATACTGCGAAATTCCTCATTACTATAAAAGGCATTTTCTATCAAAATATGCTTAATTCTACTTTTAAATTGCTGTAATGGGAGACATTTTAAGCTATCTGGAGTTTATTGTAACATTTAGCAGCCCAGTATTCCGGCCCAGTTTGACATCTTGTCAGCCTCCAGTAGGCTGGCTCAAGATTATGCTTATGCCGGGTATCATGTTGATGTATGTCCTCATGGGTTCCGAAGTGCCCCCACCCCCCTTAATAATATAGACAATATATTGTGAAGTTGATGAAGTTATAAAGAGTATAGAAATGGGGGATTAAATGATAATAATGAAGGGAAAAGTATGAGCATTATTAAGTTAATAGTTTTTGCATAAATAGAATCGATTAATAGAAGTTCATAGTTTTGCTTAGTTATATAGAAAAATAGAGTAGTAGTAGAATTGAATAATAGAAGTTAATAATGTTCCATAGGAGTATAGAATAATATTTTAAAAGAGATCAGCATATTATAAATTTTAATAATGTGGGGGGATTTGAAATGGAATTTTAACATTATCAAAATTATAATATTTAGATAAAATTAAATTAAAAATTAAAGAAACAATATACCCAGACTATGCCCAATGCAATATTTCTTCTTAAAAGTATCTTGTCAGGTTAAATATTAATTGAAATATCACCTAGAAATAAAGAAATAGTATTATTAAAATAAAGTTTAAAAGAACAAACAAAAATGTTAATTTATTAAGAAAGATAAAAGTTAAAAGTTAACTTACCTTGGGGAATGATTTAATGTGAGTTAAATATTACAGTGAAAATCCTTTTGAAGAGCTCTGATAATGAACTAAAATTTAAAATCAAAATTAAATAATATTCAAAATTCAAAACTTTACCAACAATTTAATTTCAGGACGATCTATGTATCAAAATTTAATCTCAGGACAATCTGTATAACAAAATGAAATAAAAAATTGTGACAACTGTTTAAAATGAAATTCAAAGTTACCAACATTGGTAACTAAATTATAAATTAATCAAATGTATAAAAATAGACACCAGAATATAAAGGAAAAGCATGTTAATCGTTAGAATTAAAATTTAAATACTAAAACACATAAAACTTAAAATAAAATATAGAATCAAAAATTTGAAATAATAACAAATAATTAAGAATGAATTTGATAGTTTTTGTTTTGCTTTGGTGAGGTAGCCTAGCAACGGAAAAAAAAGGAGAGAGTTGAAAAATGGTTGAAAAGAAAAATGATTAAAATTTTTTTTGAATCTAAGTAATTTTGCTGGAATTTAAATGTAAAATTTAAAATATAAAAATTTTTTATGTTCTGGAAAGCTGTTTGTATCGACGTAGATGTTTTTTTTGATTAGTAAGCGACAAATATTAAACATTATTTAAATAAGCACTTGCCTTAAGAAAATTATATGACGTCATTGTGACGTGGTGTCGATCCAGGAAGCCAAAATTTGTACTGGACCCATCAATACTGGAGGGAGGTTCTACACACACATTTACACATACCTAGTGAAGAAGAAAAGTTCAATCTGGAGTGTTGATTGTATGGATAACATATCGGAGGACAAATCACATACATCACGAGGTACCATAAACTGATTTTTACTTATCAAAGTTCATTAAAGGAACAATTTTCGTGGACAGTTACATTGCGTAACCAACTCAATTTAAGACTGTGTTTTGGCATATATGTTACTGGCAAGGTTTGCCAATCTTAAATTAATAATTTTAGGCGCCAAATTTAAATAGCATTTAGTTTTAAAAACGTATCATTGTGTGAATGTTTTGAATGAGAGAAACTCCTTTAATATAAGTTTATTTCTTGACTATAGTTGTTAATATTATTCTATACTTGCTAACTGATAAAATAAATTCATTTAATAGTTGTAACAATAATTTTATTTTAAATACAAACAATACAGACACCAGTGGGGTAGGAAGAAAAAGGGTTACAAATTTTAAACTCACAATTAAATAATCCCTGGGATAAAAGATTTAAAAAACATATAACATAAATTTTGAGCATAGTCGTGGCGATACTAACAAATTATTAAAAATTATAGATAACAAAATTTAAAATTTTCAAATTTATTAAAACATTATTTAAATATAAATAAAATAAAAGAAAAATTAAGTAATAATAATTAAATATTATTACAATATACAGACAGGGAACAGTGAGAATTCTCATGGCCTTATATGCTTGTCTGCAATCATCCCTATACTTGAGGCCAACAAGAACCCTGATAGCCTGCCGTTGCCAGCCAAAGTCCCTCAACATTTCTGCCTAGTTTCCCCAGACCAAAATGGCATAGGCTAGGTGAGATTGAAATATGGCATGGTATGAACTTTTTGTGAGACATTAGATGCCAGGTTCCTAATACATACAGACTTCTTGCTAGCTTCTTGCATAGGTTGTCAATATGTTCACCCAATTGGAGCTAGGTGTCCAGATGCACGCCCAGAAATCTAACACTGATTGCACCATCATTCACACCCTAAGTGTCCCTAAGAGAAAATACTACCCTGTTGGTTTTCGCTTCAATGAGCAGTAATCTGTTTACCCAGAACCATTCCTTGGTCACTGACTGTGTAGACACGGAACCCTCAAGCGATTCCTCAACTGTAGCAGCCACAAAAGAGGCGGTGGTATCATCGGCAAAGAGTGTGTATTTTGCATTTGTATAAGTACTCATAAGGTCGTTGATATAAATCAGAAAGAGAATGGGTCCCAGAACGGAGCGCTGGGGAACCCCAATATTAACAACACTCTTCCCCGATAACACCCCAGAGTCCTTCACAACCTGTGTCCTATTTTCAAGGTAGGATTGAGTTAGTTTTACACTGTGAGAACAAAAGTTATATTTATTCAGTTTTCGCAAGAGCATCCCCATGATCTACACAGTCAAAGGCTTTGTTCAAGTCGCAGAACACAACGGTGTCAAACCGCAACCTATGAAAGGAGTCCACAATATGTGAGACCAAGTCCAGTATGCCAAGCACTGTTATCCTGTTCTTTCTAAAACCAAACTGAGATTCTGAGAAGTAATTATTATTTTCAAAGTAGGTGGTAATTTGTACTGCCATGGATTTTTCAACAATTTTGCAGACTATTGGGAGTAATGAAATAGGTCTTATAGAGTTTTCTGGCATCTCTGTGTCGCCTTTTATAAAAATTGGTGTAACAATTGCTTGTTTAAGGGGATTATATACCCTTTAACAAATATCTTGGTTGGAGAAAACAGCAAAGTTCAAAAAGAGACAGACAGACCACCGTATTGGTTACGATATAGAAGGTACACTCACTGCGAAAATGTTGTTTCAATTGTTATCAGTATCGTTCGAGGAACCGTAAGGTTCACATTACATATAGTTGGGAATCTGACGCCTCCGTTTTAAAGATGCTCTATACAAATCACGAAAAAACATAAAATCCTATGTAAAATGACCTGCCGGATTCGAATTTTTTGTTCGCCCTTTGATCCGAAATTGCGAAATGTGTCAAAACATGACATTTTTGAAAAAACTGAAAATTTTCATTAAAATAATATTTTTTGCAAACTAGTGCTAAACTTTGTTAATTGATGTCCGATCGTTATCAATTTTGGATATAATATTTTTCAATACTTTCCTGACCTAGTTTCATAACAATAAAAAATATAGGACGTCACATACAAGCTACGTAATTTTTTTTTGGCTAGAATACACAAAATATCGTTAATTTGCAGCGTAAAATGGTGAGTCGAGGAAACTTTTTTATTTTCTTTCTCTTTCCATTGGATTAAAACCACTTAGTTGTTAAAAAAGTTTTTTTATTGACGTTTCGGCTTTCCAGATCGAAAGCCGTTATCAAAATGACATAAAATAAATAAATTTACTAGAAACAGAACACTTGATAATCTTGCAAAAATATGACATCAACATAGTATACATAGAATAAGATTTTGAGATTGAAGAGGTCAAAATCTGTTTCAATCATATTTTTGTGACGTTTCTGGGAACGAATTTTTGAAAGGATAGCGCATTTGCATATTATAAGAGAATTTATACTTCGTCATAAATGAAGTTTTCTTATTAATATTATCATAAGAAAAAACCAGATAAAAACTTATGATACTATCCCTATATAGAGGGTATCCTTTTTGCAATTAACTCTTTTTGTAAAATAGGTATCCAAATTTTTGAAATATCAACCGAACAATTAGAAACACATTCGTTATTATTTAAGTATATCAATGCTGCTTCTTTAACTTTGCGGTTATAATTATTCGGTTCTTTTAATAATCTAGTTGAAAAATTCCATTGTATTTTATGACCAGAATCCCATGCGTGTTCACATATTTTGGATTTTTCGAATTGTTTATTTTTAATGTACGATTGGTGTTCATTAAGTCTAATATGAAAAGGTCTAGATGTTTCTCCTATATAAAATGTATTACATTCGCATGGAATTTTGTAAATACAATTTTTTGTGTTTTGAATTTCATTAAAAGGTTTTGTATTTACTATTAAAGATTTTAATGTATTATTAGTTTGAAAAACTGTTTTTAAATTAAATTTATTGCCAATCCTTCTAATTTTTTCGGATAATTTTGGAATATAAGGGATTTTTACTATATTTGAAAGAACTATTGGGGGGTTTAAATTTTGATCTTTAGTTTTGATGTCTCGGTAAAGTTCACGATTTATAAATTTACTTGGGTAGTTGTTCTTAATCAAGACAGATTTAACAAACAAAATTATCCGAAAAAATTAGAAGGATTGGCAATAAATTTAATTTAAAAACAGTTTTTCAAACTAATAATACATTAAAATCTTTAATAGTAAATACAAAACCTTTTAATGAAATTCAAAACACAAAAAATTGTATTTACAAAATTCCATGCGAATGTAATAAATTTTATATAGGAGAAACATCTAAACCTTTTCATATTAGACTTAATGAACACCAATCGTACATTAAAAATAAACAATTCGAAAAATCCAAAATATGTGAACACGCATGGGAATCTGGTCATAAAATACAATCGAATTTTTCAACTAGATTATTAAAAGAACCGAATAATTATAACCGCAAAGTTAAAGAAGCAGCATTGATATACTTAAATAATAACGAATGTGTTTCTAATTGTTCGGTTGATATTTCAAAAATTTGGATACCTATTTTACAAAAAGAGTTAATTGCAAAAAGGATACCCTCTATATCGGGATAGTATCATAAGTTTTTATCTGGTTTTTTCTTATGATAATATTAATAAGAAAACTTCATTTATGACGAAGTATAAATTCTCTTATAATATGCAAATGCGCTATCCTTTCAAAAATTCGTTCCCAGAAACGTCACAAAAATATGATTGAAACAGATTTTGACATCTTCAATCTCAAAATCTTATTCTATGTATACTATGTTGATGTCATATTTTTGCAAGATTATCAAGTGTTCTGTTTCTAGTAAATTTATTTATTTTATGTCATTTTGATAACGGCTTTCGATCTGGAAAGCCGAAACGTCAATAAAAAAACTTTTTTAACAACTAAGTGGTTTTAATCCAATGGAAAGAGAGAGAAATTAAAATACAAACCACAATGAGCTTCCGAAATAAACTTTTTTATCTTTGGAGATATATAATAAGTATAAGCGAGAAAAATGTTGCCAATAGAGCAAAAAAAGTTTTTTACTTAAACTTTTTTTATCCGACGTTTAGTTTGGGCTGTATACTTTTTTAAAAAGAAAATTAAATAGGCGCGTCTCAGCTATTGCAACATCACGTGCAAAAAAGATGACGCGCATTACAATATTATTATGATACTATAATAGTAGTATATGCATTTTATCGGATTGGGAATTGATAGGAATAATAATTTTTTTACAAGCATGAAACACAATATTATTATTAATATATAATTAAAATATTTATTTTACAATGCATTTTCAATAGTGTGTTTGTAAAATTGATTTACTTTCTTTAAAGCATAGATTAATTAATTTTGTGAGCGGGCTTTTAATGATATTTTTAATCATTTTAATAAGATCAACATTAAATACATAGTGTTACGTACTATCGTGAGTATATGTGAGAAAAAATTAATTTTATTTAATATTTAATTTTATTCTTTGACTTATTTGAATTTTAGTTTTAGTTGATTTTTATTGCCTTAATCTCAGACAGAATGTAATTATTTGTTGTTGATAATTTTGGGCGCCATCTACTGTCGAGTAGAACAATTGAGTCTTAATCCCAGGTAGTGTTTCAATTTTGGCAGCTTGATTGTAAAAATCGACAATAACGACTCAGTACATATGTAAACATTTATTAATAATCAAAATAAATAACGGTTAACCTTTTAATTTATGTGGAAGAGTTGTTTGCCAGAATAAGGTAAGTGAAATAATTTTCTTATTTACAAAATCAAATTTAATATAAATCTTACCTTACTCCAATTTATATGATTTAGTTAAAGTTAAAAAAAAATCTAACCTAATTAAGTAGAATACTTGTGGCCTTTGTTTTTATTTTGAAACGTTTTTAAATATCGATATTTAATATAGTGAATAGGTACCTTTCATACGACTTAGACTTTTTTAATTCGGGTTCTTTCCTAGTCAATTCAAGATGGGACGTGTCGAGGACTCAGGTGTAGAGACCTTCCTGTGCATCCGTTTGCCAAGTCGGCCGATGTGTTGAACAACGCCGCTTTTTTAAACGATGTCGAAGCTTCTAAGTGGGCTGTAAATTTTAGGATTTTTTTTGTCTTCACACTTCAAGAACAAAAACGAACCTTGTATTTAACGGTTTATTAAAATAACGAAGAAAAACAACGCGCAAATTAACAATAAAAGTACATGTTTAATTTACTAAACCATATTAGCAAATAAATTAAATGACCACACATCATTCAGAAAATATCGGTGTAATTGTAAAAACTGAACTGTTGTTAACTTAGTTCATGATGCGCGTATGATTTATGAGATGTTTCATCTCTGAGTGTTGATAGAGCACTGATTAAAAATTAAAAATTAACGTGTGGACGAGTCGATTTTTAGAATAGGCCGGGTCGTTTTGTTGTGTCCGTCTTCGTCTCTCGCGTTGAAAAAAACAAAATTGATTTTATTTTAAAGTTTTTAAATTGTGGCCTACGTGTCAAAATACTCGTAGGCGCAAGATTCGTTAAGATGCTCTGCATGTCTTACGGTGTTGCCAGTTTGTGTGGCCTACGTGACAAAATAAATGTATATGTTTTAAAATATTTGGAACAATGTTGTCGGTTTGAGTAAATATGTTTAATTTTGTCGTTGAAAATTAAACAAGACGGATACAATATCTTCCAGTAATCAAAATTAGGAATGGGAGAAATTAATACAGGATATAACTGGATCTGGATAGTACAGTCAGGATGCAACAGGATCTGGATTACTTAACAGGAACAACGACGAAATAAATAATTGGACTTCTCCTCTTGAATGTGGAAATGTTTTCTTGATTTACAAAAATATAAACTCACTTATTTTGACAGGTAAATTCCTTTTAATTTTTATCTTCAATCAGTATTGCTTTGACTTGTTTTCTTTTGTTTTTTACTACGAGGACTGATGTGAACTGTTCAAGAGATTTTGATGAAAAAGCCCCGCTTGACAGCGAGAAGTAGTTTTTATAAACCATCAAATCATAGCTCACTAGATTAGAATTTGACAGTTTTTTAACTTAAATTTTTATAAAATTCCAAAATTATTAATTTTTATATAATTTTTGACTATCACCAAATCATTCTCGAGACAAAAAGAATGATTTTGATATAATTTACTTACAATTCCTACTTATATTAAATTTATACAGATACTTTTTCTGTTCGTCATTATCGATTTCTTAAATTCCATCAAACTTTATTATTACTGCCTTTTTTACTGTGTTTCTTCATTTTTAGAAGTCCCAACACTTTATTTTCCCTATTTATTCTATTTGCCTTGAATTTGAATTGATATTGGAATTTGAGAAGTTTAAAATTTCTTTTTCTTAAAACATTTAAAATAACAATGTCCTCATTGTTATTGTGATTGCAGACTTATCTGAGATTATATTACTTTAAATTTTGCTATTCAGTTCTTTGCTAGATTATTCTCTTATGGGATTAACATGTTAAAATCTGACATTTGGAATTTTATATTTTCTTTTACAATTACTACGTTAAAATTAGTTTCAAACATTATTTTTGAAATTACATTCTGTCCTGTGATTAATTAAATTAAAATAAATAGTTATTTTAATAGTATTAAAAAAATTATTTGTTTCATTTTTTTTCTTCGTATTGAATATAAGTTTTATATTCTCTTTATTTAGTTAGTCAATTTAGTCAACCGTTACAATATATATCATGGCTATTTTTGTTCTTTAAACTGTTTATTATATCTCTCGTTTGATTAATAGTGTAGTGAAATTAGACGAAAATATTTTGAAAATGGATTTAAGAGCTATGTCATTTTTTTTAATTTTTTCGATTTTGTACATAAAGAGAAGCTTGTAAAAAAATTTTCAATAAATTTGTGCTGGAGCTTCGCGAGATATGTGCCAAAAACGGCATTTTTGGTATTTTTCGAGTGGATTGTTTCACTAATTTTTAAATATATCCGGCTCTAAGAGTCGTGGAAAAATAAAAAAAAATTGAAATGACCGTGATGAAGTAAAATATCGATTCGTATAATAGCGTTTTTTAAAAATGCATCCTAACCTCAAAAAACAAATTCGCGCACTTTTTTTTACTGAATTGGCAATATATAACTAAAGAATCCTCGAATTTTCTTAAAAATTTGACAAAATATGTATTTTTTGGTCGGGAAGACATGGTAAAAATTATAAAAAAAAATGTATTTGTCCAGCCAAAATCGGCATTTTTCAAAAAAAAATTGAATTGGGCGCCATTTTTGGAAAAACAATAGTATAGAAAAACTTTTTATCTTAAAAAGAAGGATTTTGTGTGTACTTTTGTCTAAGAAAATCCAACATTTTATTTCTTTATTTAAAGTGCACAATTTAGGGAATAATAAAAAAATTAAAATTCGATTTTCATTTTTTTCCAATTTTTTTATCTAGATATTTATGCTTGATTCTCTTAGAAAAACTGTATTCCAGTCCAGTTTAAAAAAATAAAAAAAAATATTTATTTATCTAAAGTACGATTTTTGTGAGGGAACGAATCAATATAAATCAATATAAAAATGAAAATCGAATTTTTATTTTTTTATTATTCCCTAACTTGGGCACTTTAAATAAAGAAATAAAATGTTGGATTTTCTTAGACAAAAGTACACACAAAATCCTTCTTTTTAAGACCAATTCAATTTTTTTTCGAAAAATGCCGATTTTGGCTGGACAAATACATTTTTTTTTTTAATTTTTACCATGTCTTCCCGACATAAAAATACATATTTTCTCCAATTTTTAAGAAAATTCGAGTATTCTTTGGTTATTTATTGCCAATTCAATTCAAATAATGTGCGCGAAATTCATTTTTTGAGGTTAGGATGCATTTAAAAAGAAAACCCTACTATACGGATCCATACTCTACTTTATCACGGTCATTTTAATTTTTTTTTATTTTTCCACGACTCTTAGAGCCGGATATATTTAAAAAATAGTGAAGCAATCCACTCGAAAAATACCAAAAATGCCGTTTTTAGCACATATCTCGCGAAGCTCCAGCCCAAATTTATTTTTTACAAGCTTCTCTTTATGTATAGAATCGAAAAAATTAAAAAAAATTGACTTAGCTTCTTATTAAAATGATTAAAAATATCATTATAAGCCCGCTCAAAAAATATTTAAAAATTAGGATCACGTAAACTTTTAATTACCAAAATTTGAAAGAACTATTTTTATCAAACATGTTTTTATTTATAGAAAAGTTCCAAGGCTAACTACATATCAATATCGCGTTGTGAAATGGTTTAAATTTATTTATATTTTAAAATGTAAATACTACAAAGACAACTAGACCAGCGCCGATAATTTTTGAAACCAAACAAAATACTAGTAGGATGTAACTCATTGGAAAAGGAAGAGAATATGACAAAAATGATAGGAAAAATAATTTACGGGCGATCTGAGGTTGGGAAGTGGAAGAGGGGAGGTTTTAAGGTTAGAAAACTGTTTATCTCGATTTTCGGCAAAACTACAAGTCCTATGGAAAAATGGCAAAGTTGTAGGTAATAAAAAGATCTACAACTTTTGTATTTACACTTTTTTCAAATAACCTCAAAATTGACGTGAAAAATTCAAATAAGTAACCAAGTTTTTGGTTTTTTATTTTTATCTTTTACAAAAAAATTTTTTTTCACGAAATTTGGTAAAAACTTACCTTTTTATGTCCCAAACACACTGTAATTTTTTTGTTTTAAATTATTTATTTTTTAACCTTATTTTGACTTAATATCGAAAAAGCAGTCTAATTTTCAATCGAAAATTCTCACGTCAAAATATCTGCCTTTTTAAAAAACTGGGTGAGCTTTTTGTTCGTTGAAATCTCTACTTTTTGATGGTGTAAAAAAAATATACATTACTATGGTAAGTGTTCTGAAAAAATGTAAAGATACAAAAAAAACTCGAAGCCGAATTTTTTTTTAACATCATGTACAATTTTGAGCTATTTATTAAAATGTATACTATAATTACTCGAAAAACATGGAGTGTAACATGGAATCTTACGTTTATCGAGTAATTAAAGTATACATTTTGGATTCGAGTTTTTTTCGTTTGTTTCTTTGCATTTTTTGAGAACATTTGCCGTAGTAATGTATATTTTTTTTACACCATCAAAAAGTAGAGATTTCAAGGAACAAAAAGCCCACCGAGTTTTTTAAAAAAGCAGATATTTTGACGTGAGAATTTTCGATTGAAAATTAGACTGCTTTTTCGATATTAAGTCAAAATAAGGTTAAAAAAATAAATATTTTAAATCAAAAAAATTACAGTGTGTTTGGGACATAAAAAGGTAAGTTTTCACCAAATTTCGTGAAAAAAAAATTTTTTTTTGTAAAAGATAAAAATAAAAAACCAAAAACTTGGTTATTTGAATTTTTCACAGAAATTTTGAGGTTATGTGAAAAAAGTGTAAATACAAAAGTTGTAGATCTTTTTATTGCCTACAACTTTGCTATTTAACTTTTTTCCATAGGACTTGTAGTATTTCCGGAAATCGAGATAAACAGTTTTCTACTTAAAAACTCCCCCCTTCCACTTCCCGACCCCAGATCGCCCATAAATTATTTTTCCTTTCATGTTTGTTATATTCTCTTCCTTTTCCAATTGGTTTCATCCTACTATTTAGGCCAGTAAAAATAGACATGATTTTTACAAAATTTAACAATAATTACAAAAGTTTTAAAACTTTAGTTGAATGAAGAGTAAGTTCAAATGATATTGTGTCTGATTTTGCAACCTTTTTTTCTGAACGGAAGATTTTGAAAATCACGATTTAATGCATTTTCGCATTAATAGCGCGAAAAAAATTCCAAAAGTTCTGCAAACTTTCGAAGTTTTGTTAAATAGCATTTTACATCCTATGTTAAATTTGCACCCATTCAAACAATACGGAAAGATTTCTTTTATCGAAATTAAATTGTTTTTCATTCCAATTTTTCGAAAAAAATTCTAAAAGTTCTGCAAATTTGAAAAAATAACTGTATCTTTTTTCTTTACGTATACAGTGCGGATCATAAGTGTTACCCTCCTATCTAACTCATTACTGGACTCTAGTTAGGAAAATCGTCGAGACTCGTCGACTTTTGATTTCTACAATGTACATTTTTTTATAAATAGTTTACCCCTAATTTCATCCCTTACTGGAGGGGAGCAACCCTTTCGAAAAATTTAAATAGCATGGGGTGGTGAGTGATGGCTTATTTGAAAGGGGGGGTTTACTCTCCATTGAACCGTGCAAAAAATTTTAAATTTGCTCCAGTACGTGTTGAGTTATTAATGTTTAAAAATAACAAAACACCACAAACAGGAAGGCAACTAAACTACAATTACAATAATTACAATAAATGTTCAAAATGTTCCCCCTTGACCTCCTGTCAAAAATAAAGTCTATTTTTAGTTTCAGCTCTGACGTTTTGAAAAAAAAATTAAAAAAATAAAAATAAAAAAATAAAATAAAAAAAATAAAATAAAAATAAAAAAAAATTTAAAAAAACACGATTTAATAGAGAATAAATCCACCACCCCATGCTACTGTAAATTTTTCGAAAGGGTGGCTCCCCTCCTGTAAGGGATGAAATTAGAGGTAAACTATTCATACAAAAATGTACATTTTAGAAATCAAAAGTCGACGTGTCTCGGCGATTTTCCTAACAAGAGTCCAGTAACGAGTTAGATAGGGGGGGGGGTAACTCATATGATCCTCACCTCATTACTCAGCAAGTAAGGAAGCAAATTTAAAATTTTTTGTACGGTTGAATGGAGAATAAAACCCCCTTTCAAATGAGCTATCACTCACTACCCCATGCTATTTAAATTTTTCGAAATGGTTGCTCCCCTCCAGTAAGGGATGAAATTAGGGGTAAACTATTCATACAAAAATGTACATTGTAGAAATTAAAAGTCGACGGGTCTCGGCGATTTTCCTAATCAGAGTCCAGTAACGAGTTAGATAGGGGGGTAACACTTATGATCCGCACTGTATATAAAATGTAAATGTTAGTATATGTTAGTTTAAGATTTTAGTTCTAATATTATAATTCTTGTTTTTTTATATATCTATGTTATTGGCCATACCAGAATTATTTAGTTCTTCTCGGGTTCACCGCGAATTATGTATTTAAACTTTTTGTATTTTTTAAATAACAATAAAGTTATTATTATTATATTATTCAGCTATATTCCCAAATCAATGAGTAAGCTTAAAATTATTTGCTAATAGTTTCCAATTTATGGTCATATGGCCAACAAAAAACAAAACAATTGAATAAAAAAATGTTCCGTTGAAAAAAGACGGTTTCAAATCTCTCTCAAAATATTAGTCGTTGTTATAATAGTCCAGTCAATGAACGATTAAAAGGGGGATGTAAAGTACGTGAGCGAACGTGCAAAAACGGACTTGAGGGATGTATTTGGAGTAGTTAGGAAATAAATATACTAAAGGTCCCGGAGCGTAGGAGGTGCGAGGGCTGCAGGGGGCACGGAGAAGGTTACTTTATTCGGCTTTTCGCTTATATCTCGAAAAATATGCACCATAGCAAAAAAGTCACCCAATATCATTTACTACAAAATTGTTTAAATTCATTTTTCCTATCTCTTTTGGTTCTAAAGATATTTGTTAGCAAAAAATGCAAAGTTTTGAAAAAAGTTTTTTTACCTCTCGCCCAAGAGACTCAAGACAACTCAACATTATTTTCTCAAGTAATATTTTTTTAGGTATAGAAGGTTATAGCTCTTAAATAAATAATAAAAATTAGAATGTAGAAATTTGCTGTAGCTTTTGATCAGTTTAGGTTAAAATAATAAATAAATATATCAATTAAAAGATCGTTAAATTCTCTACAACTTATTTTAGAAAAAGTTTGCTGTAAAACTAAAAGTTTAGCTGCTAAATAATTAAAAAAAAACATAAGTTAAAAAAACTTTTATCAAAAATATGCATTTTTTTCTAGCAAATATCTCTAGAACCAGAAGAGATAGGAAAAAATGAATATATAACAATGTTGTAGTAAATTTTATGATATTTAATTTTGTATTGGATAACTTTTTTGCTACGATGCATATTTTTCGAGATATAAGCGAAAAGCTAAGAAAAGTGACCTTCTCCGCGCACTTCCTACGCTCGGTGACTTTTAGTATATTTATAGTTGCCTTCAAAATAAGTTTTAACTTTTAACTTACGCTTTAACTTACTGGCCTATTCCTTGAAAAAGAAAGTGTTTTTATAAGTCGTTATCTTATCTGTAGAAAAGTAATGTATAAAAAATGAATGAATAGCATTTCTTTAGAAATAAAAGTTATAAGTTAAAACGATCAAAACAATTTGTTCAACTTATTTTGAAGGCACCTATACCTCCTAACTACTCCAAATATAGCCCTGAAGTCCGTTTTTGCATGTTCGCTCACGCACTCTACAACCCATTCATTGACTGGACTATAACTGCAATTGGCAGAACTAATATTAGTAAAATAATTAAGGGTCCGTTTTTCGTATGGGGTTGCAAAGTTACATATCCACTGAGACCGATATTCTCTTTATTTGCAACCCTGATATAGTATATTACATAACAAGTGTAGAAAGTGACTTATTTCACACGAGTGAACGTTTAGCACGAGCCGCGTAGCGGAGAGTGCGTAAACGGAACGAGAGTGAAAATCATTTTCTAACGCGTTATGTACAATATTTTTCCTACGACTAATAGTTAAAACAAATTCCAAAGATAAAAATTATTTAATAAGAAACAACAATTAAATGAACTTAATACGTTAGTACTAACTTTTAAACTTTGTCTCATTGATTTGAGAGTTCCCGCCTTCTAGATAGAAATGCAAAATTCAAAACTGATATGAAATATTCATATCGTATCAGTTTTAAGTTCATATCATCACTGTTTTAAATGTGACAGATATTGTCAACTTTCTGACGTATTTATTTATGCGATATAAGCTACTTTCTCAAAAACTTTTGTAATTAGTTCGAGGCTTGTGTGTATTGAAAATGGCCGCGCCGAGAAAGAGGTTTGATAAATAAATGATCCGTTTTTCAGAAATGGTTGCAAATGTACCAGTATATGTTACATTTTTTTTCCGTTTACTTACCCAATTTGCATAACTTTTGTAATTTTTTTAAACAAATTACAATAAAAAACTTATACAAATGAGAAAAAAACAAGGTTCCGTAGCTGTTGAAAGATTGCAAACTTAATGCATGTTGTAAAACGTTATTACTAGCGATATTCCTAGTTTGCAGAACTTTTGCAATTTTCGGTGTAAAAATAAAAAAATAAAGCGTTTTTTGTAATTTAAACAATGTTCCGTTCATCGCAGACTTCTGCAAAATTTTATAGTTTGTTTTCATTAATGCACTAATAATACCATAGAAGTTTTAAAACTTTTGGAATTAATGTTAATTGATTGTCTATATCTACTGGCTTAATTATTTTATTTCACTTTTTACCATTTTCAAAGGCATCTGCACTATTCTAAGCATTAAGCTCAGTTATTCAAGACGGATTAAGAGATAAGATCGGTTTACTTGCTCTAATTTTAATTTTTTGCTCCGGCTCTCGCATTTACTTTCCCTTCTAGAGCGGATTTAGTTATAATAATCAAAGATATTTTGTTAATAATATTTATTTTAATAACATTTGCACAATTATTAAAAAATCAAAAGGCGTTAAACAAAGTTTGGGCTCGTGTCAGAGAACAGGTTTGGGTTGTAGCGCTATTGAAAAAATAATAATTTAAGACTCTTGGATCCGCCACTGATTTAGATTAAAAATATTTTTTGACTTTCTGTAGCTTAGTAAATAAAAATTCCTAAACAAATTCAACAGTTTCCTGTACAAAAGTGGTGCATAAATACAACACAATACGAAAACTTGAAACAGAAATTTTATTTGAATTTCCACATTACAATTCACATATCTACAGATATTTTATCTTTTAGATTCTCTACGCAGTGAAAGCGAAAATAATGATGAGAGGATGTGTTAAGGTGTAATATGATGATTAAACAAAGTATTTCGTAATCAGTATAATATCACTTACGCTCGTTTCTTGAAGACTATGATTATTTTTAGAAAATCTTTATATTTGAAGAAACACTAGATTTGTAAAATTAAAAACATAATACCGTCACACAATCGTAAAAAACAATTGAGATAAAAGTAATTTACCTTCAAGAATTTTATCTGCCATTTTTCAATGAAGTAAGGTTATGTTGGCAATCTTAGAAAAATCATCCAATTAGAGAAAAACAATAACAAATGGTTTGATTATACACATACAGCTCCTGTTCTCAAATATTCATCTTCCAGTTTTAAATCAAATTATCTACCTTGCTGTTCCAAATAATTTAGATACTGATATTATAAATATCCAGTTTCATTTAGAGATACAAGTGGTCAATCACCTGATTTCTAGAATAACCAACATCAAAAAGGCCAAATAATTTAAACAGGTACCTATAGTCCCAAGGCCCAATGTTAAATTTGACAAAATTCCAACCCGAAAACAAAAAATAGGGTCGTATAGAGAAAAAAAAATAATATGAGTTTCTGTTTCCAAGTGTGTCCAATTAAGTCGGTACTATATGGAAAATTTTTTTATTTGTTTTAGGAAAAAAAGATATTTTTGATAAAAAGTCGTGTATGGTCTAAAACCTAAAATGCAAATATCAGATATCAAATTTTTACAGTCGTATACGAGGTTTGTCAAAAAATGTTGCTCAAGAGTAAAGTACCTTTATTTTGGATCTTTCGTTTGTAACAACTGAACAGAAATATTATATTGCACCAGATGTGTCAACAGGCGGAGTCAATAACATAAACAAGGAGTACCTAAAGGCCCAGATTCGAAGGGCTCGTCACATTTTAATTATAACACAAAAACAAAAAGTTTCGGCAGATTGCCGCTGGCGCGTTCGCCGGAGGGTTAAACAAAGTCTTTAAGAGAACTGTAAGAGAGATAAACTTATCTTCTACCAGTGACGCACAAATCCTTCCATCAAGTTCTTCTTTTGTTTCACCACCTGCTTCGAGTTTTCAGTCTAATCCCAATATATGTGATTTCAATAATAGTAATTCTGGAAAATTAGTTCATACATTGAAAATGGTGCTGATTGATCTATGTATATGTAGATTGTAGTAATACTGCTAGACGTCTGGGAAAATCTAATGCATTACATTATGTTTTGGATGGAAAGGCATTTCTCAAAAACTAGGCACTGAAGTCTATAAGACGTCCATCACTGGTCCAGGTAATGTCCATTTATAAGTCCAATAAACCTCCATCAGAGGTCCAGATAACATCCATAAAAAGTCAATCGAAGATCCAATTATTGTCCATTTTGGTACAATTCACGTCCAAAATATGTTCATATTAAATAAAAAATGGACATCCATTGGACGTCCAAGTTGGTGGCCTATGGATATCCATAGGATATCCACTGGACATCCCTTGTCCATCAAACGACATCCAATGGATGTACATATTGTACGTGTTGGATATACATTGGACATCCATGGGATATCTTTATGTTTACTGGGTACCGCCCGCTAATTCTACGAGGAGGGTCTGGATTACTCCGGCAAAACATTTTTGGTTGCTTTGGGTGCATATTTTCTTTGATATTTTTTGGAAAATCGATATTTATTTCCATTACTTTTATAAAGCATCAATGACGTTCACTAAATATAATGAAATACTGACAGGAAACGTCAAAATATAAAAAATTGGTTTTTCATTAAAATAAAATTAATTTTTCGTGAAAAATAAAATCTTGTATGCACCGCGTTAGGGCGTTAGGTTCTATATAACGTACTTGGTGCATAAATAACTATTATTCCTGACGCTATTAATAAAAAGGGTTATAACTCCCTTGGGATATTAGAGGTGCCTTAATTCCCGTTGTTACGATATTTTGACGTTTGTTGAATATTGTTGTCAGTGATTTATTATATTTAGTGAATGTCATTGATGCTTTATTATAAATTTTATTAAAATCGATCATAAATAAAATAATCTATGTACCACGGGAATTATGCTTCTTATTCTTCTCACCTCCCCGATTTCAACTACCTGTAAATAAAAAATGCTGATGATATTATTCAATTGAAGTCTTCAGAATTTATTAAATATATAGATGTCCAAATTGACAAACACATTAGATGGGATGTCCACATAAAAAAAACTGTAGGTATAATCGAACTCAATCCTTTATGAGAATGAAAAAACAGCAAAGGATTACCGCCAATAGAACAAATGCTCATGAATCTGGACATTTTTGAGCACTTTAAAGTCGAAAACACGGTAAACTGTCCATATACATAAAAATAAAATAATATTTTGGCTATTAGGACCACTGTGCAAAGATTCAATAACCAACTTAGGATTTCGTTATAGGGGAGAATGGCGTATAATTATTAATTATGAGTTTAATATGAATTTACATTTTAATTTCTATAACGCATATTAGATTTGAATTTTGTCTTAAATTAATTTAACTAAACTGTGGGGTGTGAGGTTACACTCATAAGAGGCGACAATGGAAGTGTTGTTATGGTTGGTTGGTTGGTTCAAGTGGCGGGCTCCGGCCAACTGTCCCGAACCCCAATTAGCGCTTTAGCACCGTTTTGCTACCACGATCGCGCGAACCTGAGCTTTATTTGGTTGTTTAGATCCATCCCGTGGTGTTCAGGAAATGTACTGTTTCCGTAGGCCACTTACTAGATAGATCGGTGAGTTCATTAAGGAGGTAATTCCCGAGAGAGCAATTCCTGGCCCTGGCCAGCGCTGGGCACTTGCAAATGTAGTGCGTAATTGTCTCTCCTTCGCTGGGATCTCCACAGCTACGACACGACCGATTAAACGGAATACCAAGCCGAGAAGCATGCTCTCCAATTGGCCAGTGTCCCGTGTAAACAGCCGTAGCCCTAGCTATGTCCTTCCTCGAAAGCTTCAGAAAGTTATCCGTTTTGCTTTTGACGTACGAGGGCCATGTTTGCCTGGCCGTCTTGCACGTTGTTAAGGCTTTCCACCTAGCGTCGGCTAAGGCTAGGAAGTGTAGATAAATATCTCGTTTAACCGTATTAATTGGGGGTTCAACCTGTTCAGACATTGTCACGTCCATGGCTGCGCCTCTCCTTGCTAATTCATCGGCGCATTCGTTCCCAGGTATATTCCTATGGCCAGGAACCCAGAGTAACGTCACGATGTATAGGTTGCTAATTAACGCAAGCTCCTCTGAGCATTTGCTAGCTAATTTCGATGATATGGTAGTAGCATTGAGGGCCAAAATGGCGGCATGGCTGTCCGTAGCTATCACCACGTTGTGTTTCGGAGACGGATCGTGTCTCACCGTTTTGCATGCACGCCAGATCGCTAGCATCTCTGCTTGAAATACGCTAGATTTATCTGGTAGTCTAAATTATTGACTAATTTGGAGTGATTCTGAGTAAATACCTGCACCTACACCGCAGTCCATCTTTGAACCGTCAGTGTAGATCACCGTGTCTACCCCACTCAGTAGATTATTATTTTTCCACTCACCCCTAGCAGGTATCTTGACTCTGAAATTCTTGCCAAGACACAGCTTGGGAATGGTGTAATCAGTGGACGCGGGCAGCATCTGCCTCACCTCCGAGCTGAGAATATTGCTATGTCCATAGGGTTTTGCTGGCCAGTGCCCGTTTTCTTTGAGCCTGACCGCGCTACAGGTAGTTATGTATTTAATGTGAAGGTCGGTTGGGAGGAGAAAGAGGAGAGCATCCAGAGCATCCCGTGGCGTTGATCTCAGCGCCCCCGTTATGCACACGCATGCACTCCTCTGAACCCTACCAAGCTTGGTGCGGATATATTCTCTCCCAAGGGCCGGCCACCATACTATTGAACCGTATGTAAGAATGGGGCGTACAATAGCAGTGTACATCCACAAGGCCATGCGTGGTTTTAATCCCCATTTCCTACCTACCATCTTATTTGTAGAGTATAAGGCTATACAGGCCTTACGAACTCTTTCTTCAACGTTTAGTTTCCAATTTAGCTTGGAATCTAGGATTACTCCCAGATATCTCACACTAGGGGATAGATCCAGCACGACACCTTCCAACCTCGGTTTTTTGAAAGCTGGGATCTTAGTTTTGGTCGTAAATAACATTAGCTCCGTCTTTGCCGGGTTGGCATTCAGACCACAGTCTTTGGCTCATTTGCCAACACTGCCTAGGGCCCTGCCCATAATTTCGCTAATTATGTGAAGGTACCTACCGGAGACCAATATTGCTAGGTCATCTGCATACGCAACTGCTTTTATACCTTCCCTTTGGAGTTTTTTGAGAATTTTGTCCATCACAAGTAACCACAGCAGAGGTGATAGCACGCCACCCTGAGGTGTACCCCTGCTAACATACCGAGTAATGTGATAGTTACCAAGATCCGCCGAGATCTCTCGCGTTTGTAGCATGTTAGTTATCCACTGACTGAGTGCTGGGTCTACACCCAGTTCAACCAGTCCATCCTGGATAGCTGACACTTGAACGTTATTAAAGGCACCTTCTATATCTAAGAATGTGGCTAGCGTGTATTGTTTGTATTGGATAGACTCTTCCACCGTTCGCACCACTTGACTCAGTGCTGTCTCTGTGGATCTACCCTTGCAGTAGGCATGTTGGGAGGGACAAAGTGGAGTTCTCTCCAGGATACTCCTTAGTTCCTGCTCCAGAATTCGTTCGAGAGTTTTTAACAGAAAGGATGAGAGACTGATCGGCCTGTAGTCTTTTGCCGTTTCGTGTCTCCTCTTTCCAGATTTTGGTATAAAGACAACCTTCACCCGTTTCCACGTCTTTGGAATATAACCGAGCAGGAGGCTGCCTTTAAATAGTTTTCTAATCAAGGGAACGGTCTGTTCCTTTGATTCCTGTAGCATTTTAGGAAAGATACCATCCAAACCAGCAGATTTGTATGGTGCAAAATTGTCAATTGCCCAGGCAATCTTGTCAATCGTTATTACCGAGTTAACCCAACTCTCTGATTTCCCCTTCATCATTCAACTGGATGCTTTCCGTGCATCCGGGGAAATGTGTGTTTATAAGAAGGTTTAGCGTATCTGAGGACGATTCTGTCCACGTTCCCTCCGTGGTTCTTAGGAAGGAAGGGTTGGAATGTTCTTTTGATAGGACCTTGCTTAGTCTGGCAGAGTCCCTTGTGCTCTCGATGGATTCGCAATAGTCTTTCCATTACTCGCTTTTAGCCGATCTAAGAGCCCGTTTATATTCTCGCAGGAGGTCCTTGTAGAGCTGCCAACTATCCTGCTGGTAGCAGATGTTGTAGGCATCTCTAGTCTGCCTCCGTAGGTTTGTTAAGTTTTCATTCCACCAGACAGGGAATGTTTTTTTACTACGTTTAATGGGGCACGAAGCCTTGAAAGAGACCTGCATAGCCTTCGCAAAGCTGACCGTCTTCTCCTCAAGTTCGGCTGAGGAGGTCATGTCATCGTTACCTATGGTTGGTAACTTCCGCTTTAGCACTGACCTAAATTTTGCCCAGTCAGTGTTTTTAGGATTTCTATAAAGCTTGGGACTTTCAGTTTTAAGATTTAACTCAAAGAGTATCCAGTTATGATCCATTACTGATACAGGTAATATCTATGACATCTTCCCATCCCGCATACCTGTCCGAGCTTGGGAAGGTAAACGTGGGGGTATTACCTCTATTGGATATATTTAAGTTAGTATTTAAGATAAAATCAAACAGTGACCTCTTTCGTTGGTTTCCGAACTACCCCACAGGGTATGTCTGGCATTCGCATCACAGCCAACCAGCAGTCCTCCGTCTATGGTCTGCACTAATTGCTGGAACCTAGGTGGCGGAACCGGTGCATCGTGGGCCATATACACTGAACTTAGGTATAGTTCCTTGCCGTCACTTTGCTCCACTTCATAGCTAAAATTATTGCACAGATATGCGTTTATATGTTTCCTGACTAGAATACACGTTCTGGGCTTACCTTTGTCTGCTTCTACATTTTTGTAAAACAGGTTGTAATCTCTCTGGCCTAGACCTCTGACTCTGGAGGTGTTGACCCAGGGTTCTTGAATGAGGGCAATGTCGAGATCTTCCTCAGCTAGGAAGACCTGCAGATTATCCGAGGCACTCTTAGAGTGCTTAAGGTTAATCTGCACCACCCTCATCGCTTTTACTGGCTCGTTCTTGGGCTTTAGCTAGCGACAGTTCCTCCAGCCGATCGCTAGCTTCGTTCAACTCGTCAACTTCTGGATCTGTTGAACGGAAGATTTTTAGCTTCGCCAGACGAATCCCGAAGCGAAGTTTATACTCCAGTTTCTCTAGAGGTTGTAGACTTTCCTCGTTTATCAGAAGAAGGAACGATACGCTACTCTTCTGGAGATCTGGCATATCTGATTCCTTCTTCAGGATGGCCCAATTGTCCATAGGCACAGCTGGATTATGTGCCTGCAAAAGCTTGAGAATCCTCTCCCCGTCAAGATCCACCCTAGGTAGCCATATGCGGGCTCTAGGTCTCCTTGGGATATCCTTAGCTGGGATTAGGCCAATCTTGGCTTCCTCCCAGGTGTCACTAATCTTAGCCACACTGCTGCTAAGGAACTCCAAGGAGAACTGATCCTCGCACTTGATCACCCGGTAACCCCTGACCACCTCGGATGAATCGAAACACGGAAGAGGACCCCCCGCATTCTCCAACACATAATCGAAAACTATGCTCGACAAGGCGTTCTCGATTTTAGTCCACAGATCAGCCGTGACCTGCCGGTTTTTTGATTTTTCGTTTACAACCGCCAGCTGTAAGTGATCCCTGACTATATCACTAAACTTCTTGGTCGGTTGTTGATTCTTGGTCTCCTTTCTGGCGACCTTGGCCCTTTGCAAACCCAGGGAAGAGCCGGACTCATCTTGAGACCGACCCCTTTTCGCAGGGTTTGGTTTGCTGCTTGCTTCGTACTCTTGCACGATCGCACCGTACGTCTCTTTATCTTTCTCGTCCTTCACGTTGACGATTCCAGCCGCTTCATTCTTAGCAATCTTGCCAAGAATGAATTTAGCCTTCTCGTAACGTCTCTTAAGGACCGAGCCATGGCTTCTGGTTTTTTTACCTAGGGGCTTCGCTGCACTATGGCTGGTGCCAGCGCTGCCGCTAGGTAGTATCTCACTGACGATGCTTTGTCTGGCATCGGTATCAACTATGGCAGCCTTAGGAGTACTGTGGCTGTTTCAAGCGCTGACCATAGTGTCGCTTTCCTCGCTGGACTTGAGCAGTTCGTCCTCCGAGGACGAGCTGGGGTGCAACTGTTGCTGCAGTTGCTGTTGTTTTCTTTTTTCTTGTTTGTTTTCTTCCATATTTGTTCCCACGAATATGTTCGGAAAGGCGGTCCATCCTGGCAGAGCCGACTTACCAGGATAAGGCACTTATACAACCGACCTTGCCTGTGCATCGGAGGGAGCTACGTTAGCGGCTGGTTTGTTGTTATAGTTTTTACATTTTCAATTGCAGAAACAAAATTTTCAGATGTGCAGACAGGTTACTTTGGCGGCTTGTAAATGTGCCGACAAGTGGCTTTGTCGGTATTAGCGGCATGTAGATGTGCCGACAAGTGACTTTGTCTGCAATCCAAGTAGGAAGTAGGAAGTTAGACAAATATTGTCTTCAGTAGTGAGGGCTAGGAAAATATTCATACAGTGATACACTGTGCTTGTGTTCGCACTTGATTTTTGATTTAGTGAATAGTAGGTGGTAGGTGACTCGTGGCGTTAGTTTACTTCAATTATTATTCTTGGCTTCCGTGTATATACATACTTTTTTTTATTTTGAAACATTGTTACAGTGTACTTCTTATTTATTTATTCGGTGTCAATTTCAATATGTTTCGTCCTTGGAAAAATACAGTTTTTTTTAAGTGGATCTAAAGAATCGGAACAATCACTAAATGATATTCCAATGGACTATGTGGTATCAGGTTGTAGTCCCAAAGATTCCTGGCATCAAAAAGGGGCCACGAGGTATTTCGCCTTCCGCCCTATTTTTGTGTATTTAACCCCATAGAATTAATTTGGGGACAACTTAAAAAAAGAATAAGGCGTCATAACGTGTTTCCCAAATTTGATGGGTTGATAGCAAATTTGGTAAAAGAAGAAATTAACAAAATTTCAGCTGATGATTGGCAGAAAAAAATCAAACATGTGATCAAAGAAGAAAATTCTTATATAACGAGTCCGACCAAATTTATTATCAATATTGATGACAGTGATTCCGATGGTGAGGGTTGAGATAGGGTAGGTAAGCTTAATTAATTTATAATATTTATGACTTTATTCACCGTGTTTTTAATTTTCGAATTAAAATTTGAGACAAAATTTTAATTAGTAACGTTTCTGAATTTCACAAGAGATCAGAAAATGAAGCTATAGGCCAGGTGGAGTGGTCAACCTCTATTCAAATCTAATATGCGTTATAGAAATTAAAATGTAAATTCATATTAAAGAAAGTTAATCAATATAGAAATTTTACGCAAATTACCCCTAACGATCTCCAGTAACTTGGTTATTGAATCTTTGCACAGTGGTCCTAATAGACAAAATATTTTATTTTTATGTAGATGGACAGTGTACGGTGTTTTCGACATTAAAATACTCAAAAATGTCCAGATCAATAAGTATTTCTTCTATTGGCGGTATCCTTTGGTGTTTTTATAGCGTTTTTTCTTTCTCATAAAGCGGTGGGTTCTACTATACTTTGAGGAGTATCATCTTTAAATTTTTATATTTTAAAAATATATTGAATACTCACCAAATGAAAATCCTGTACCATGCAGTAATCGAGTTTAGATTGTCTTATGGAATCCTATGTTGCGGAGGTGTTGCCATCGGTTACTTAACTTATACTTAACTTATCTTTTACAAAAAAAATTCCTAAAGATTTGTCTCAATAAATGTCTAACGTATTCATCGACCTTGCTCTATTCTAAAAGTAAAATATTAGACCTCAGACAAATCTACTTCCTACGTGTAGCGGTAGATCAATACAAAAACAAAAGTAGCTTAAGAAATATTGACCACCACTATGATACCAGGGCAAAAATAGAAAACATGATGCGCACTGAGTATTCATCCAAAACTATTGGCCAGAGAGGATATACTTACCTAAGCACAGAATATTTAACAATATCCCTAGAAACATCAAAGATTCAAAAGCAATAGTATTATTAAAAAAAATACAAAACAGTACCTTCATGAAACAAAAAGAAAAATAATACATAATCTAATAAACCCGAATAAAATTCCCTAAAGTAATATTTATTGAAAAACAAAAACATACTAATGACATTGCCCCAAAAATTTCATTAATTTGTTCACTGTATATTATTGTTATCATTCTGTTATTTTATTTAAGTAGTAGACAGTATTTTAATATAATTAGCAAATTTTGTTATGAAAAAACATTTCACAACCACGCGCTGGCTTCTTAGCCTTAATGCTTTTTTGTTTATTTCACCCTTCAATTATAATTATATAATTAAATATAAACTAACAATAAACTCTTACCTAATCATACCGGGACTAGGAGCTTGTCACTATTCCCTTATTGGTTCTTCTCCTTTAAAGGACTAACTTGGGATTTGGCTTTGATGCCGGACTCTAATAATTTTCTCAGAGGAACTTAACTTTTAATCAACCCTTGACTCTGCAGCCGACGATTGGCTCTCCAGCCAACTACCGACTCTCCGATTTTTCCCGTCGCGAATAGTTTTTAGGCAAAAATCGCTGACATGACATAATCCGTAATTTCGATAGATTGCCCTACATTTTAGGCAATCTAACATCGATTTTCGGGTTTCTGCACATCAGCGAAATTTTAATTTAATTAGATATTTATATTTTTTGTTCTCTATTGAGTAAATAATAATAATAAATTTAAACTAAAATAATTTTGATAAATAAAATTCCTAAACGTTTTTGACTTTGTTTTTTCGGTTATCATTATTTTTTATTATTTATATGTATTTGGGATTCGTGATAATATCGTTCTCATTAAATCACTCCATGGGCGCGATAAAAAATAATGAAAGGATTTTGTGATACTGGGCAGATTTTTTAATCGGCGAAAATCTTATTTTAGTGGCATGTGTGAGTCGGACGAACCAGTAAATATTTTCAGCGGGAACAAGATTACATCTCCCCCCGTTTTCGAAGATGCTGAACACGACGGCGTTACAATTTCTCTTTAGGGTTGTACAACACCTCAAAACGGCCAAAAACCACCCCCTAGAGTGGTTAAACGCGCTTTAAAAGGTTTCCCTGCATAAAAACACACTTAAAAAAATATTAATTTTTACTTGATTTACTGAAAAAATTTGTAATCCGCTTGGAAGTGTCATTCCTTTAGAGCGTGCTCTCTAAAGGCAGGGCAGGATCTAAAAATGGGGGTGCGTTTTGGAGCCGGTTATGTCGAAAAGTATTATATTTTTGACAAAAATGATAAGGATCATTTTTGTAGATAATGAACTGATCTTCATTTTCGTTCAAACAAAAATTCTCAAAAGTGTCATATTTTCGGAAATGTCGGCGAAAATAGGCGAAAAAAACACATTTTTGAGACCAATGGGCTATTTTCCCGCCCTTCCAAAAATTTCAGACAGCTGATATTTTCGGGGGTGAATGTACCCATGAATACCTGCAAATTAAAAAAAAATGGTGCCGGGTTGGCACCATCATTTATTGGACTACATCTTCGGAGGCCAGTATCTTAAAATCCTTTCATTATTTTTCATCGCGCTCTTGGCGACATTTAATGAGAACGATATGACTGATACTTTTCAATAGGTTTGAGCAAGATTGAGTGAAACCCAATTCCCTTTTAAAAACTGCGCGGTCCTTTGAAGCCGTACTGACGAAAAAAAGTTTTTTAAATAGCGCGATTATTTTTCTCATCACGGCGATCTCAAAAATGGCTGCAAACGTCTGCGTTTAGAAAATAAAACTTATGTGGCAAAAACGTGGCGAGAATTACTACAATCATATAATTAAGTGCCGCCACTTTAAAGGTATTTTAATGGTTCCCAAAACGACACTAAAACTGTTACGCCCACTTTAAGATCACTGCCACTTCTAAGTGGTATTTAAGTGATATGGTTGGGCGGGCGTAACTATTATTTTCCACTTTAATGTTTCTGCAACTTTGAGGTAGTCTCGCTTAGTTGGTACTGTAACGTTTCAAACACCTTAAATGAACTTTCCGTGTGAAACCCAATTCCGTTTTAAAAACTTCGGGGTCCTTTACTACATTTTCATACATAATTAATGATTTTAAAGATTGATAAAAAACACAGTTTGAAGCATCTAAGTATTTAATTTCCATGATGAAAATTTACAGATTTTAACTTTTTTTCTAAATTATGAAGTATTCCAATGACGCGTGCCCATATTTCAGTATTGTTAAACCAATATTCTTCTATTTCCATGATAATATAATAATTATACAATAATATTATACCTAATTATTATTCAGTACGCACCTATTTAAGTTAACAGTTATGTCAGGTTAGAGAAAATGGAATAAATAATATGCAGGACAGAGAACGAGCTACAAATCAAAAAGACATGCGCAGTGAACAAACTTTCGTGTTTAGTGTTGACCAGTACACCACCACGTAGTTGCCACCAAGAAAGTGTTCCCCATATCCCCATTTTAGTCACCGCCACGTTATGGAACCATTTCTATTACGTGGCAAAACTTTGGCAATACACTTTAAAGTTTCTAATATCGTGGCCGCCACGAAAAATGCTTCTTGGGTATAATATCAATATATTTATTTACAAAATAGATGAACAATATAAATACAAATAAACATTCAAACGAGACGAATTTTCATTTTAAGTAATTTTAAATTTTTATTTAAATTAATTTTAAATTTTTATTTAAATGAATTTTAAATTCTGATTTGAATCAATTTTGAATTTTAATTTAAATTAATGTTAATTTAATTTAAATTTTAATTTGAAATTTTAATTAAATAATGGCACAATCTATATTGAGTGACCAGGTAATTATAATTATGTTTGTTCGATTTATTGATTGTGAATAGTCCTAAGAATGGTTTTATATTCGTCCACAATATTCGTTACCCAATTTTAGCTTTATGTCACCTGTAAAAATGTGGTTACTAATGTACTATGTATTAATAATTTTCATACGTCTAATTCAAAAAGATTCTAGTTACACTTTTTGATTAACTCTATCATTTAAATTAAAGGAACCATATTATCACCTATAACATAACATGTAGGTTATAGTTTCAAAGAAAAGAGTGGTAGTAATTTAATTTGTAGAAGTAGTACAGATTTAAGAGGTAGAAATTTAATTTTTACCTCATCCTTCAATGCTTATTTGTAGTTAAAATGAAAATTTTAATACATTTGATCGGCCTAACAAAAGATTTCGTTTGATTTAATCATGATTCCATGGTTTTTACTGTAATAAATCTGTTCTTTTGACAGATAAGTCAGACTCTATTTATTCATAGACGTATCGTATGTATTTTAGTTGATTCGTAATTCTGGATTAATATATATTTCAAAATGGCTTCATTCTAAAAATGTTATCAGTCCTTCTAAGTTGAAGGCAGAATTACTCGTAAGAGCAAAGTAACATAAAAACAAATTAAAAAAATATATTATAGAGAAAAAGAAATTGGATTTCTCAGATTGCCTCCTTACCATGCAGAGTTAAATCCCATTGAACTGATCTGGTCACAATTAAAAGGTTATTTTTCTCAAAACAATACAACATTTAAATTATCTAATGTGCGAAATTTGTTTTTGAAGGCAGTTTCAGATGTAAATGGGGAACTTTTGAGAAAAGTGGAAAATTCATTTTGGAAGGTGGATATAGCAATGGAAAATTTAATATATCCTATAATAATAAACCTCAGAAAAGACAATGATAATGATACCAGTAGTTATAGTGAAGACAGTGACTTTTAAAGATAGTTCTTGAACTTTTTATTTTTTTAATTTTTGATTTTAGGTACTTAAGTGTTTTAATGCCAAGAGATTAAAAAAAGTTTAATCCCATTAACAACATATAATCCTCCGTGTTATTTATTAGTATATTTTTATTTTGCAAAGTACGCCTTTGGAATGTTTTATTATATCCCCACTTTTACTGCACTCCTCTTTTATTCATAGTATAGTAGTGGAATTCTGTAAGAACAATTATATGAAAATAAAAATTCAACTGACTTATCAAATGTATTTATGTAAAATAGTGGTATAATTTTTAGGTATTAATTTTTTCATTTATTCTTAAAATGTAGTGCAAAATTTGTCCTTTTTTAATTTCAACATCATAATCTTTAATATATGAATCCATATTTACAATATTTTTTATAACTATCTTATCTTTACTTTAATTTAGTATTTTAAAATCATTTTAACTATGCTTCTAAATTCACTATAATTTTAAACTAATTTAAGTTAATAGACTATTTAACCTATTGCTTTAAATAAACACTTTTTAGGACACACTTTCATTATTTCTTTAAACGTATTAACACAACAATGAAACGTCCCAGAGATATAATTCTAAGATTTCTGGAATTTGTATGCCATTGTTACAAAATATTAAGTCACTCCTCAAGAAAAACAATATGTCCTAATTCACACGCTATATTAACAAATTTGTAATTTGGTACATACTGCATTTTAGCTTATTAGTCACTCCTAACTGACAGATAATGATCTTAACACGTTTTTGATTCATTAATATGCCGAGATTTTTTTTTGTTATCGTGTCATTGTACTTCCTTGCAGTGAAAATAGAAACATAACGTTCTTTCTATTATAAAAAATTTTCCATTTCATTTCTTGTTATTTATATGAAAGTTCCCATCATGTATATTAATGGAATTAAGTCATTCTTTTGAAAAGTAATGGTATTGTGTTCTGACTATATATATAGTTTTGCTTTTCTTTACTACACAGTGGCGGATACAGAAGGGACACAAGGAGGGAGCGCTAAAGATATCTTGAGCTACCTTTACTTCTATCGTAATAAAAAAATAATCAAATCACATGCAAAGTTTAAGAAAGTTTTCTTTAAACTGATTATACACATACACAAGACAATGCCACCTTATCTTATGATATAAAATAGTTATGGTTATCTTCCTTAAATGATGAATTCTAGGCGCCAAGGGGGGGGGGGGGCGCCCCTCGCGCCACCCATATTTATCCGCCACTGTTACTACATATTAATATTTATACCAGGATAATACAAATTCCGTCTCGATTGTTCTTGAAAAATAAAAAAACTAAAAAAAAATGTGTTCGAGACACGCAAGGTTCAGGAGAAAACAACGATTCAGCATCCATTTCCTTCTATGTCAAAACAAATGTAAGTCGAATAATAATAGAAAGTACACGTTTTCGTCAGTGGTATCTAAAATAATATTTGTGGTATAAAAAAAAGTTTATAGTAATTTATGGTAGGTACCTTCACATAATTAGCGAAATTATGGGCAGGGCCCTAGGCAGTGTTGGCAAATGGGCCAAAGACTGTGGTCTGAATGCCAACCCGGCAAAGACGGAGCTAATGTTATTTACGACCAAAACTAAGATCCCAGCTTTCACAAAACCGAGTTTGGAAGGTGTCGTGCTGGATCTATCCCCTAGTTTGAGATATCTGGGAGTAATCCTAGATTCCAAGCTAAATTGGAAACTAAACGTTGAAGAAAGAGTTCGTAAGGCCTGTATAGCCTTATACTCTACAAATAAGATGGTAGGTAGGAAATGGGGATTAAAACCACGCATAGCCTTGTGGATGTACACTGCTATTGTACGCCCCATTCTTACATACGGTTCAATAGTATTGTGGCCGGCCCTTGGGAGAGAATATATCCGCACCAAGCTTGGTAGGGTTCAGAGGAGTGCATGCGTGTGCATAACGGGGGCGCTGAGATCAACGCCACGGGATGCTCTGGATGCTCTCCTCTTTCTCCTCCCAACCGACCTTCACATTAAATACATAACTACCTGTAGCGCGGTCAGGCTCAAAGAAAACGGGCACTGGCCAGCAAAACCCTATGGACATAGCAATATTCTCAGCTCGGAGGTGAGGCAGATGCTGCCCGCGTCCACTGATTACACCATTCCCAAGCTGTGTCTTGGCAAGAATTTCAGAGTCAAGATACCTGCTAGGGGTGAGTGGAAAAATAATAATCTACTGAGTGGGGTAGACACGGTGATCTACACTGACGGTTCAAAGATGGACTGCGGTGTAGGTGCAGGTATTTACTCAGAATCACTCCAAATTAGTCAATCATTTAGACTACCAGATAAATCTAGCGTATTTCAAGCAGAGATGCTAGCGATCTGGCGTGCATGCCAAGCGGTGAGACACGATCCGTCTCCGAAACACAACGTGGTGATAGCTACGGACAGCCAAGTCGCCATTTTGGCTCTCAATGCTACTACCATATCATCGAAATTAGCTAGCAAATGCTCAGAGGAGCTTGCGTTAATTAGCAACCTATACATCGTGACGTTACTCTGGGTTCCTGGCCATAGGAATATACCTGGGAACGAATGCGCTGATGAATTAGCAAGGAGAGGCGCAGCCATGGACGTGACAATGTCTGAACAGGTTGAACCCCCAATTAATACGGTTAAACGAGATATTTATCTACACTTCCTAGCCTTAGCCGACGCTAGGTGGAAAGCCTTAACAACGTGCAAGACGGCCAGGCAAACATGGCCCTCGTACGTCAAAAGCAAAACGGATAACTTTCTGAAGCTTTCGAGGAAGGACATAGCTAGGGCTACGGCTGTTTACACGGGACACTGGCCAATTGGAGAGCATGCTTCTCGGCTTGGTATTCCGTTTAATCGGTCGTGTCGTAGCTGTGGAGATCCCAGCGAAGGAGAGACAATTACGCACTACATTTGCAAGTGCCCAGCGCTGGCCAGGGCCAGGAATTGCTCTCTCGGGAATTACCTCCTTAATGAACTCACCGATCTATCTAGTAAGTGGCCTACGGAAACAGTACATTTCCTGAACACCACGGGATGGATCTAAACAACCAAATAAAGCTCAGGTTCGCGCGATCGTGGTAGCAAAACGGTGCTAAAGCGCTAATTGGGGTTCGAGACAGTTGGCCGGAGCCCGCCACTTGAACCAACCAACCAACCAATTTATGGTCCACCCAAGTAGCATTATAGTGACAGAAACTGATATCGCAACTTCGTTTGGGTGGCTATTACGTAATAATAACTAAATCTGCACCTACACAGTAAGAATAACTTCATTTTGCCTAGTTGTAGTCACGTAAATTTCATCAGTGGGAACCACTTAATATTTTATAATATTTTGGTGCCACTGAAGGTGTTTGAAACGTTATAACCACTAAGTGAGACTACCTCAAAGTTGCACAAACCATATCACTTAAATATCACTTAGAGGTGGCAGTGATCTTAAAGTGGGCGTGATAGCTTTAGTGTCGTTTTGGGAACCATTAATATACCTTTAAAGTGGCGGCACTTGATTATATGATTGCAATAATTCTCACCACGTTTCTTCCACACAAAAATTACTTTAAGGGGTTTCATTAACGCGTCATAACTTCATACGATATTTCCGCTTGACCCGCGCAGCAAAAGTAGGCGTCACTAAATATAAATCTTTGGCAACACAGGATAATTTTACCAAAAGATTTTTTCACCGAGTAAATAAATCATTTATGCGTCCTTAGTCGCCAGTGGCAAGTGGCGTGCAGAATATAAAAATTAGGTGACCAAAACCAACCAATGTTTTAAATAGGTAATGAATTGAGGTATGTTTTCTTTGATTCAACAAACAAAAATGCCAGATTTTGAATCTGTTACAGAAAAACCTAGGTCTACCAATTAAAGAAATAATTTTTTCTTAGATGCATTTTATAAAATCTTGTTTTTGTCAAAATATTTTTTATATTTTATCTGATAATAACAATTATGTATATAGCCCAGTTGCCAGAGAAGGATATTTACCAAAAGCTCGCACAAAATGTGATATCGATGAAACTTGGTACTTATGTACTTGAAAGGGAGTAGAAAATGATAAAAAAATCTTTGCTGCTCTAAAGTGTATGCTAACTTCACAATTTCTAAAATAAAATCGAAAATTTGGATTATCCATTATATCTCGAAAAAAAAAATTTTTTCGGCAAACTAATAGCACCACGTGAAAGAGCGGAAAATTTTACTAAAAATTATATTATAAGTTATTTTAAAAAAGAATTTGTATTACTATAAAAAATTATTAATGATAAACAAGCAAATTCGAAAACTCTACGCGCGCTGCCGAGCCGTTGAATACAAATATTCAGGCGAGGCGTTTGGAAAAACTAAAGTATCTTTGCCTAAAATAATCGCAAAGAAAAAAAGAAAGCATTTTAAAGAGGAGACTCTAAGCTTTCTCAGGAAGCCGTCAGTTTTTAATTTTTTTTTGTTTTCTCATAGAAAATTTGACCGGAAGTTATAATTTCTAAAATTCTCACTGATTTTTATAAAACTGAAGATATCTATTAATAGAGGCATAACAAAAAAAATCCTTGTATATTTATCATCAATATATTTTTACTTTTGATTTAAATTTAATTAAAATGATGAACATTATCTCTGTTTAATAAAACTTATATTTTAAAATGATCATTTTTTTTACAACATTCATTCGACACAATTTTTATTTTTAAAATAATATTTATATAAATCAGAAATTAATTTTTTTTTAAATAAAGTTAAAAATAATTTAGAAATTGCGTCGAATGAATGTTGTAAAAAAATGATAATTTTAAAATAGTTTTACTAAATAGAGATAATGGGTTCCTGAGAAAGCTTAGAGTCTCGTCTTTAAAATGCTTTCTTTTTTTTCTTTGCGTGTATTTTAGGCAAAGATACTTTAGTTTTTCCGAACGCCTCGCCTGAATATTTGTATTCAACGGTTCGGTGCGCGTAGAGTTTTCGAATTTGCTTTCTTATTTTTAATAATTTTTTATAGTAATACAAATTCTTTTATATAGGTAACATAATTTTTAGTAAAATTTTCCGCTCTTTCACGTGGTGCTATTAGTTTTCAGAAATTTTTATTTTTTTTCGAGATATAGTGGAAAACCAAATTTTCGATTTTATTTTCGAAATTGTAAAATTAGCATACACTTTAAAGCGGCAAAGATTTAAAGTGCCAAGTTTCATCGACATAACATTTTTAAAATAGTCAAATTCTTACCGTAACATTACTAGACGTCGGGACAATCTGTTCTCTTACTTTCTGTTTTTCGTCCCATAATTTTGTACAACAGTATTACTCACAACACCAATCAACAATTGCCCTAATATCCCATTCACCACACTAACTCACTTTACACCTACATATTTTTATCTCCATACGAACTTAAATTCAAAAAAAACACCTAATTTTTACATATCTATTACATATAATTTTTTCACACCATCTTAAAGTCGATGTTTCAACGAAGAAAATGAGAGCTAATAAAGGTTAAAAAATGAGACTCAAAAAATTTCTGGGATATGAGAAACGACACTCAGTTTCACCAAAGTAGTGAATGCTCTTCTAATGAAAAATAATTCAGTAGCAATGATTGATTAAAACGGGTAATAAATAAATAAATAAATGATAATTTTCAATAAAAAATGCTAATGGAAGTTTAATTCTCCGTTGAATTTAATTCATCCCCAAATATTTGCAGGATGTTTTAATTGTGACTTATATTTAGCTTATAGTTTAGTGTAAAGTTGTAGATAATTAAAAAATTCTAAAACTTTTGTAAATTATCGACAAAAACGCTAAAAACCGTTTATAATTTTTATCCCTCTACGAACTAAATTTAAAAAAAACTAATTAATTTTTCCATATTTATTTCATATATTTTTTCATACCCTCTTAAAGTCGAGGTTTCAACGAAGAAACTGAACATTGATAATGTTAAAAAAAATTTGTAAACCAACTTTCCTATAAAATCGAAAAATAATTATTTTGCTGTGAAAAAATTACAGCTTACTTAAAACACAAAAAAGAACGTTTTCACAAAGTTCATAAAAAAATATTTTTACGAAGAAAAAACTAAAGCGATTTTCTCGATGATTTTGAGATTATATTTATTATAAATTAATTAAAATCAATGTGTTCCAGACTTTCTCCAACACTCATATTTAATAAAATATAATTAAAAAAGTACTAACTTTAAAACCTTAAATAAGTTGAAACAAAAAAGTAAGAAAGTTCCACGACACCGATCAATAAAATCAAATATATTAACACCACTCTAATCGCCAGAGTCGAATGAAAAATAATTTGTGAGACGCTCCTGAAAAAGGATTCAAATTCAAATATTAATCCGAAATACTCTAAGACACACGGCCACGTCAAACAAAGACAGCTACCAATATTGTTCTCGAAACTAGGTTGGGTAGTATTATTGGCAAATGTGCGCTGTTGCATTTGTGTTTGAATTCTAAAACTTACGAATGATGGCAGCATGAATCGTATGAAGATTTTCACATCTTGGCTGCGTTTTTATTCAAAAACAGGAAAGATTTCATGAAAATTGTTATTTTTTAGTTAATCAGGTGGTATATAAGAATACCGGAAACTCGTTATTTTTACGATTGTGTAGGTTCATTCCATTTTTTTTTAACTTAGTAGGAAATCATTGAGTTTCTGGAATTACAAAAAATTAGACTTTTTTTTGTGATAAAAGGTTTTCACTGAAAAAATTTCTGGGACGTGAGAAAGCACAGCCAGTTTCACCAAGGTAGTGAATGCTCTTAATGTCTCGCTATTTAATAAACTTTTTTTAAATTGGGAGAAATAATATGCAAGACAGAGAACGAGCTACAAATCAAAAAGACATGGGCAGTGAACAAAGTTTCGTGTTTAGTGTCGACCACCACACCACCACGTAGCTGCCACCATGAAAGTGTTTTCCATTTGTAACGCCCTATATACCTATAAAACAATATCGGGATACATATTTATTTATTTATTTATTCAATAAATAGAATGAATGATAAGCGATAAGTGCTACTGCACTTGTTTCGCATGAAAGGCATCATAAAACATCATCATCATCAACATTATAAATAGAATTATACAGTGGTGGGTTATCGATCGCAACTTTATGTGCAAATATAAAAATGTTCAAATTACAATTTGCTCTATGGCAAATTACAAAAAAACAATTAAAAAAAAGGTATGATTTAAAAACAACTAACAACTAAACAGAGATTAAACGTCATTGAGAAAAGAAATTGACGCTCTCATTTAGCTAAGGTACCAAGGCTGAATGGGATATTAAAATAGTTAAAGTTATTTTTAGATGTGCTACCTTCTATGATTAGAAGAGAGTATTGACGATTTTAAAGCAAAAAATTCCCGATGTATTGGGGTTGCATACACAATTTGCATTGTCTGTTGCAAAGCTTTTATTTGACTGATTCTAGTCAAAATGTCACTCTCTTCTTTCGTATCCCTTTCAGAGATTACTACAAAGTTAGCAAACGAGTAACGAATTTAATTTATCAGATTCGACATCCTAAGACCGGTTTCTGCCTTTCGGCTTCGTCAGTTAGGTTTTTCGAATCCAATAAATAAAATTCCAAACTCGTACAAGTCAATAGCTATATCCGCTATAAGATAAATTTTTAGATGTGCTACCATCTATGATTAGAAGAGAGTATTGACAATTTTTTGCTTTAAAAATTCCCAAGGAAACGTAACGGCGGTAAAATTTAGATTAATTTCCGTTTTATAAATAAAAGAAAACTACAAAAATATTGGTATGCGCAAATTAATAAAACAAGGATTGACGAAAGTAACAAAAAATAAATTTATCAACCCGTTTGACTTACTTGAAATTAATTTCCAGCATACCAAATCCAAATTAAAGTTCCAGTAGACCGAATACAAATTAAATTTCCAATAAACCAAATCCAAATCAACTAGTTTCTAGTAGACAACAGAAAGCAACTAGGCGGTAAAGTTTTATTACAAGTACGGCAAATTCCTCCAATAAACCGACGGCAGTCGAGCGAGCAAAGGCAATTGTACCAAATACTTCACACACTGTATATTATCTTTATATAATGCTTCACAGTATACAACGGATCAAAATATCGCCTACAATTTGCTCGCAAATGGAATGGCACTTTTAATCGCACAAACAACTCAGGGATAGAAATTTGCCACAATTTAAGTGTTTCTTCCAAAAAAAGAAAACCGAGGCTTGTATATATTTGAAAGATGTTATTCAACCACTTTTTAAAAACAAAAAACCGCGCGTCCTTCCTAAATCTTTTCTCGTTTTGCGCATGTCTGAATTTCCGTAACCAATTGGACATCAGTCATGTGACCAATCATAATAGGAACTCGAAAATGAAATCTACATTACCGACTTTCCAGTCGAGTTCCATTCTACAAAAAAAAATTCAAACCAAAATTCAAACCAAAATACAAACGAACTTCTTGCCAACGTTCGTTTTACAATTTCTGAAATCAATATAAAATCTAAATATTAACGCATACCAAAATTATATTTAATGAAATACCCATTTAAAACTAAAACGGTGGATATATTGGAGTGAAAAGCAATATTGCAGCAAACTAGAACAGTTAGAAATTGTCATCAATACCAGGGGCATCCAAAAAATAATTCTAAATCTGGGGAAAAATGAAACCGTTGCACATTTTAGTCACCGCCATGTTATAGAACCGTTTCTATTACATGGCAAAAAAGACTTTGCCAATAGACTTTAAAGTTTCTAATGTCGTGGCCCCCACGTTCCGTCCACGAAAAATGCTACGTGGGCACTCTTGATGGCACCCAGAGGAGAGCTGATGGCTCTAATGTTGCTAAATATTTTGTTTTCCTCGACCACCATAAATATATCGAAGGCCAATATAATTTTCTCGACGATAATCCTCACAAATTTCAGGGATAATCCATTTCTGACTTCCTAGAAACAATGGTCCATATATACATAAAAGAATAAACGAGGAGCGTTATTTCAAAAGAGAACAAATACACACATTTGTCATGTTTTGTTAGGGTGGGATGTAGGTACCCTGGGATGATTGCTACGACATGCATTGAGTGTTTTCATCAAAACTTTAGAAAAAAATACATAGTTATTCCATTTTAACTTTTAGCAGAATTATATAAAATATTTGAACACATTTTTGAGATAATTATACAAAACTTTATAATTTTTTTTTTCAACGTCCTCTATCTTCAAGAGGAAACCTTTGTGGACCTACGTTCATAAATCAACTTTATCTTAAAAATATCCCAAGAATCTCTTAGTGAAATATCGGCACTCAATTAGAAAACGCCCTGTATTTGATAAATTTTGTAATAAAATACTTTTTTAAATACATAATATTCTTATAGACCATTTCAAATATTTATTTGTTAGTAAGTAATATAAATAACTAATTATCTAAATCATCCCAATTATGATTATTTAAAAAATATTTTTTCCTACGACCACATAGGAAAGTAACAGATATCGCACTCTCTACTCCGACGGAAGGTGGTACTTTCCGCACGTCTGTTTTATTATCAGATCTGGTACTTTCCACACGTGTGCGGAAAGTTACTTTCCGCACACTTGTAAATTACTTTCCTGTCTGTTCTACAAGTTCATAGTTATTGTTCAATTGTTCAATATTTGTATTTATTCTACTACAAAAGTGATTGTAAATAAAACAGCATTATTAATAATATAAACTAAATACAAACAGACATAGAACCTATCACACATAAAACCATCACATTTCACAATATTTGGTAAAATTATAGCGTGGTCGTAGGAAAAATAGTGTACATAACTTGTGCGAAAGTGATTTTTCACACTCGTGGGATTGTCAGACAATATTTCCCACTCGTGTGAAAAGTGTCACTTTCCGCACTCGTTATGTAATATACTATATATATATAAACATGTTTATCTTATCAAGCCGCCCCAAAATAAGTACAAACAATTTTTGCTTTAGAAACGAGATATCAAAAGCTCTTCGAGGCACCAGAGATTGAAGACGAACGATTCAATTAAAGAGCGAATCCGTCAGCGCACGTCTCTCGCCGCTTCACTTTGACACTTGATTTTCAATCCTAAAAGTCAATTAAATTGGGAAATTGGAACCTTTGGTTTATCAACTAAGTTGAAAAACTATCGTCGACCACTCAACCAAAACACAATTTTAACACACTCTACGCGCATTTCGCCAACTATGTTGGCATCATCAGGAGTTGATGATAGACTAAACAATTAACTATTTCTAAACAGCTATTTATACTAAATGACTAACACCCCCTCCCCGCGGCGGAGAAGGGCACCGTCATCCCCGGTGACCTAATCAGCCAAGGATGACTAACCCGCCCGTACCTAATAAATTAAAAGCATGTTCGGCTATACTAGATTTTTCCGTACGCCCATATTTTAAAAGAGATTTACAATTAGCAATCCAACCATGTCAAAGTTGTATTGCCTTCCCAAAATACACAAACCTGGAAAGGCAATGCGACCCATTGTGTCTGCAATAAGCAGTAAGCACACCTAGTTATTATATTTCCAAAAATTTTTCTGTTAAAATTTCTTTAGTTTTCATAGATAAAATTAAGAATACTTCAATTCAAGAAGGCGAAATTTTAATCTCGTTTGATGTAAGTTCATTGTTTCCTAGTGTACCGATTCCGCAAACCTTGGAATATCTTCAAGAATTACTCAAATCAAACGACTTGGGTGACGAAATTACTCAAGAATATTTACTTTTGGCTAAACTTTGCATGGATCAAAATTATTTTCAATTTAGAAATGAATTTTTTAAACAACATGAAGGAACTGCTATGGGCAATTGTCTATCACCGTTCATGGCAAATCTTTTTATGAGTAAATTCGAAACCAAGATTAGTCAAGAATTTGAGTATTTCTCAAGGATATGGTACAGATATGTGGATGATGTATTTGCTGTTTTCGATACTAAGAAAACTAACTAACTAACAATTTCAATCCATAAAGTTTACCTATGGAATAGAAAACAATGGACAACTACCATTTTTAGACACTTTGGTTATCAGGAACGAGAATAAGTTAGAATTTGACATTTTTAGGAAAGACACCGCCACAAGCAGGTAATTCCCATCAGATTCTTTTCATTGTAATCAACACAAGATGGCTAGCTTACATTTCCTAGTACATCGTTTATTTAACTTCTCACTAAGTAAAGAAAGATTTAATACGGAAAAGAATTTGATTAAGGATATAGCTGCAATAAACGGCTATGACGAAGACTTAGTTGACAAACAGTTTGAAAAATTCGTTTCAATACCGTATAATCCTACTTACACAAAAGGATTACCATCGCGTTCAAAAAAGCGGGTTAAGTTTAGTTTTTCAGTCTAACAACACTTTAAAACAGTTATTAGGTAATCCCAAGGATAAAAACAGTAATTTGGAATGAACTGGTATTTACGAAATTAGTTGTGGGGATTGCGATAGAAAGTACGTTGGGCAGACTAGACGCTCTGTACAGGTCAGATTTAAAGAGCACATGGCTCACTTAAAATATGGGCGTACGGAAAAATCTAGTATAGCCGAACATGCTTTTAATCAAAATCATAGAATAAGTATAGACAATGTAAAATTACTTAAAAATGTATCCAATAATAAATTGTTGGACGCATTTGAAAGTATAGAAATAGGTAAATGTAAAACTAGTTTAAACAGATACAAAGGACCAATTCCTCTTAGTTCGCTTTTTAGTTTAACCCATTAGGTACGGGCTGATTAGGTCACCGGGGATACCGGTGCCTGGCACCGCCGGGAGGAGGGGTAGTCATTTAGTATAAATAGCTGTTAGAAATAGTTAATTGTTTAGTCTGTCATCAACTCCTGATGATGCCAACATAGTTGGCGAAACGCGCGTAGAGTGTGTTAAAATTGTGTTTCCATTGAGTGGTCGACGATAGTGTTTCAACTTCGTAAAAGTCAATGAAACAATCTGTTGTAGTTTTTTATCGAAAATAGGTATTCAAATGTAATTACCCCAAAGGCTAACGCTGTACTATGTAAATGGCGTCATCAGGGATTTTTTGAAAAAAAATAACTCTGCCCCATATGGTCTTATAAACCCAAAAATTTTTTTTCAACGATATTTCTAGGTACTCATAATTTATAAAATCGTTACGATTTTCTTATAGTATAATAATACAGTTCTTCACGAACAAAATACGCCCCCGAACGTTTTTTTACGTCCGCTCCCCGAAAACGTCTTTTTTTTTCGAAAAATTCGAAATTTTTAGAAAAATCGATGTAACTCAAAAAAACATATTTTGCAAGTTTCCAAAAACGTACGTTTTTGGGTTGCCGAGGGCTATATTTACTGTAAATATCAAGCCATTATATCACAAATTGAAAAAGTTATAGCAAAACCAAAAAATGACGATTTTTGACGGTTTTTTCGATATATCTCGAAAAGTAATTCGTCAATCGATACTTTTACAAGGTGGTCAATTGAAAGATCTTTTTGTTATCTACAACTTACTCATTTACTATTTTTTTTCCTAAATTATTTTTATTTTTTGTTTTCGGGTAGCAATTTAGGTAAATTTTACATTAATTGTGACAGATTGATTGGGGTAAATCTTTTACTCTATACAAAATACTAAGTGAAAGCAGAATTCATGGGGAAGTATAAGAGCCAAAAATCAGCAGCGGACGAACAAAAATAACCGTTGATGAAAATGCCACTTTGCAAAAAGTTATGGAGGTTGTTAGGGATCATGAACTCCTCCCACAAATGAGTAAAGAAAGTTTGAGGAAAATATTACATGAAATGAAATTTAAGTATGGAAAAGTCGATAGGAAAAGCATTATCATTGAACGTTCAGAAATAATAGTATAGAGAAAAATTGACGCAAGCTTAACAAAACTACTACATTGATGAGACATGCGGTCAAACAAGTATGGCAGGATGGATAAATAACCAGTGCACGACAAGCCTGTATTGAAGGGTTGTCAACTGGGTTAAAACAGCCGTCTGGAAAAGGTAGCCGCCTGATAGTTACGCATATATGGACAGCGGATTTCTACCAAACGGTGAACTGATATGTTCATATAAAAACCTGGCGATTACCATGAGGCAGTGGCGTAGCCAGGAATTTTTTTCGGAGGGGGCCCACCATTTCTCGTAGATAATACTTACTATAAATACTTTTTTCAGCACGGATGGGGTAAATATACAGGGTGACCCAGGATTAAACCATCAAACGTTCAGGATCGGTTTTTCAGGAAAAAATAAGATTTTTTATTCCCATAATCCTGGGTCCAAACTTGTTTTGATTTTAAAACACAAGAGTTTTTTATGAATTGCTCAAAAAACAATTTGGTTGATTTTGATAAAACTTGGCACGCTTATTTGCGGCAATAATTTAAATATTATTAATTCCAGTGACGTTCCACAAGGTAATTTAATTGATATTGGGACAAATCATTGTACGCCACTGTTTCTTTGTATGTTCGTTACTTTTCTTGGATTAAACAGTTGAACACACAAATTTTTTGCTTCTTCAATTATTTTATTCGTATCTCGCTTAGTTTTTGAGAAAAAAATTAAAAATTCGGAAATAAAAATCTTATTTTTTCCTGACAACCCGATCCTGAACGTTTAACTCTGGGTCACCCTGTATACAATGTAGGCTATTTAAATAAATTATTTTATTTAACAACAATTTGTTAATTATTAAGATAAGATTAAAAGACAACTAATTATTAATATAAGATTGAACTTTGAGTGAGCATTATTCAAAGGCAATTCTGCGAGTTTGTCTGATATCAAAGCTAGGCCTATTATCAATTGGTAGATGTGTTATTCCGAAAATATGATTTGAGTCTTTTCATCGTTGAGAAACTTCATTCAGTTCGTTCTACAGAGGCAGTGGTAACGGGTAAAACGGCTAAAATTTGGAATAACGTAAAAATGTTCGGAAACAAACAAGGATCTGCTATATTTAAAGTATCGACTGCACTTTGAGGAAGACAGGAATCTACTTTTTGGCATTTCACTGTCCAAATATCCCATTCACTGCGTAGAATAACCGTGTATATTGTTTGTATATCATCTGAATATAACTTAATCGCTGGCTGAAAAACGTAATATAATTAAGATTTATATAGTTACCACATTTTCTTGGGGGGGCCCACAGGGGATGGAGGATGGATGCTTTATTTGGCTCTCCCTGCTTGCTCGTTTCTGGAAAAAAAGATATTTGGACTGGCAACATCTGAATCCTTTACTTTCCCGTCATGGAGTCAGGGAAAACTACATAAAATTGCGAAGTTTTGAACGGAGTTTGAATATTGGCGGATTCATAGATGATCATTTGGAGAAAGTGATCATGGATGAGAAACAAAAATGGAGGCACATCCTAAAGGTTATCTTGGATGCGATTCTTCACTGCGTTAACAATAATGATGCTCTTAGGGGTACTTCCGAAAAAGTAGGAGACCCGAATTGAGGAAAATTTTTGAGCACAATTGAGCTCATAAGCCATTATGATCCTATAATGAAAAATCACATAGAGGCTTATAATAAGAAACAAGTTTCTTATTTCTCTCATAAGATACAAGATGAGTTGATTCATTTAGTTTCCACAAAAATTAGAAAACACTTTCAATAAATACAATGAATGATAAGCGATAAGTGCTACTGCACTTGTTTCGCATGAAAGGCATCATAAAACATCATCATCAACATTATAAATAGAATTATACTCAAAGACCAGACATCTGTATGAACCTTGACCGATCTTCTTTCCAATTAAGTATTCCCTTTTTTCCAGAGCATTTACTTCAGAATTTCGAGGACTCAAAAGGGTCGCCATGTGTTAATTAAGCACGTTTTTTCGTTACCTTTGATTTTCCAAAAATATCCATTCAGGCAAGTCGTTCCCGCATTTACACCTACTTGAGTTTTCTACACCAGATGTTTCACATGTAGAACAGATGACTCAAATTTGCAGATATGTTGAAATTGACTCCAATAAGTGTACTGTTAATATTGAAGAAAGTTTTCTCGATTTTATAACAACTACTGAATATACTGGAGAAGCTCTTGCCAACTGATCGAGGAAAAACTGAAAAAGGATGGATTAGATATAGGAAATATGAGAGGTCAATCCTATGATAATGCTGGAAATATGGCAGGCAAATATAAAGGTGTCCAGACTAGGATTTTAAAGAACACTGAATTCGCAAGATTCATTCCCTGCTCAGCACATAGATTGAAAAATTAGTTTCCTCAAGGGCGCATTTTGAAAGTTCGCCACAGGCGCTAGAATCCTAGTTCCGGCTCTGCACGTTGTATAGTTGTAAATGTAAATATGAAAAGAAAGATGTGTTAATCAATGTTAAAAATAAGATATACAAACTACTAAACTCTTGTCTTTAATATTTTTATCGGTATACTAAAATACACAGTTTAAATTATGACAAAAAATCTCATTAAGGTAGTTTGGAATAGAACAAACTTTTTCACTTTTTACCGATTCGCCAATGGAAGTAGATTTTAGCGATGTGCCATCATTTTGTTTTAAGCTGGCAATAATATCAGGTTTAGTATATTTATTTTTCTGGTATTCTTTTTCCAAATAGACTTGTAAACTATTTTTAAAGTACATATCTATCAAATTCCAAATACCTAAACTGTACCAAAACATAAAAATTATAAAAATAAATGCCCTCAAAAGTATTGAAAACATTATTTGTTCTCAGTGTATTCAATGTACATATAATACATAGCATCTAGGGTTTCTTTGATATTTGGCCAGGCAATGGCAAGAAATACGACAATAGTATTTCCCAAAATAAACAATTTCAGATTTTCTACTCCTTCCTCTGATCTCAACCAGTTGGAGAAGCTTTGCTCTTCGTCCGAATCTAGGGCATTAGGTTTAGTTTCTTCTTCAGTTTTTGTAACACTGGAAGATTTTCTATTTATTTTCTTATTCTGTTTTCCCTTCATAATAATTTATTTTGATTTGACCATACCTGCAAATTAAGAATAATTGGAAATTTTATTTTTTATCTTCAAACAAAAATATAAATTTTTTTCGTTAGTTTAATTTAGCTCAAATGAAAATTTTCCTAGTAGGTGGTCCTATACATTGGCCTTCAAGATCATCGGACCTTAATTCCGTCGATTACCATATTTGGTGACATTTAAAGTCCAAACCTTATTCGGCTCAAATAACCGGCTACGAGGATAAAAATAACGAAAATATCATTCGAAAATATGTAAACCAAATTATTAAGAAAGTTAAAAAAATAAATAAAATGGGTATTGTATAGGTAAATCTAATGTGACATTTAGTTCCTAGTACGATCCTGTAGATCTGTTTTCACAGGCCTAGAAGACTGAAAAAAAATTTCAGCAATATTGATTACAACTTAATAGGATAAATTAAGCAGGTTGTTGCCCCAAAACTGTAAGAAAACTATTTATGAGTAGTAAAATCACATGCGCAAAAATAAGAAGTATAACGTTAAATTAAATTTTTTTTACTCATGCGGGAAAAGTACTCTCTTTGCGCCCGCCTTTTCGGGTGTAAAATGGCTGTTTGGCTATTTAATTAGTTCCGTGCGACAAGCAAATTTTGCGCATGCAAAATTTACTTTTCGCACGGAAATTGACAATACAGACCCCCAAAAAAATGTGACGTGTAAGTGACAGATAAATTGATTGATTAAAAAATTAAAATTTACAATAATGAGTTTCAACTCTATGATGATACCGGAGACTGATGAGAGTTCTGACGATGAATCCGTACCACTTGAAATTTAACACTGTCGCTGAAGGTTACGTTGAAGAATCGATCGGCAATAAGAAACGAATCGGCCATCAAATTGCGATCGCTATTTTGGACAGACCATCTACGAGTACTTCACGAGAAAATGTACACCAAATCAACCCAAATATCGAGACAAGTACCCATCAGAGTCAGTGTCGAAGACAAAGAAAATATTGACTTGAATACGATTTCCTCTAGAATCTCCAAAAATATAAATCTCCATTTCACCAATTGTTGAAGTGTTTCGATAATCATAGGTGAAAAAAAAAATGAATTGCCTTTTTTAGTTTCCTAGTTATCGTTAAAAATAAAAAGTTATTTTGATTCTAAATATTTTACTTTTTATTTGATTAATTTTTGATTTTTTTGTCGTTGGCACGTACTTCATTTCTCATTGTATCCCCGCATTCGTAAAAAAAAATAGTATCTGCAACTCGTGCGGCATTGTCGATTGCCCACTCGAGCTAATGTGCGCACTCACTTCGTTCGTGCACTCAACTTCGCTCTCATGGGCGATCGACAACTTTGCGCACTCGTTGCACAATATACTATTGTCCTCTTTTTAGATATGGTAAAATATTTTTGAAAATTTAACATACAGGGTGTTTATGAGCGGAACGAATTTGTCAACTTTTAGTGTCAACGTAATCTGCAGACGCTTAAGTGATAGTGTATCTCTTCAGCTTTTTATGATTAATTCTACCAATAAGAAAGCTAGTAAAGTGTAGACGTAGTTTATTCTAATACGTCTGCACGTGTCTAATTGTCGATCTACTCGTAGAATGCAGACGTAGTTTATACTAGTACGTCTGCAGATTATTACGGTTCGTAAAATGTAAATATAGCCCAGTTGTCAGAGAGTTTGACCTCGCACAAAATGTGATCTCGATGCAACTTGGCGCTAAAGTACTTGAAAGGGTGTAGGCTCTAAAGTGTATGCTAACTTCACAATTTCGAAAATAAAATCGAAAATTTGGTTTTTCCATTATATCTCGAAAAAAAAAATAAAAATTTCAAAAAACTAATAGCACTACGTGAAAGAGCGGAAGATTTTACTAAAAAATAATATAAGTTATTTTAAAAAAGAATTTGTATTACTATAAAATATTATTAAAAATGAGAAAGCAAATTCGAAAACTCTACACGTGCCGAGCCGTTGAATACAAATATTCAGGCGAGGCGTTCGGACAAACTAATGTATCTTTGCCTAAAATATACGCAAAGAAAATTCAAAAACCTCAAAGTCAGTACCACAAAAATTCTAATATAAAATTATATATTGGTTGCACCACGGTTTTACTGAAAACAACTACTCCTGGGGCAAATACCCCCACAGCCATTGAATTACATCAGTCAAAACGTGTCGGATAGCTATATTAGCAACACCAACCCTTTGATTTTGTTATTCAAGAAGCCGTCATTCTTAGATCGGTTTTCAGTCAAATCGTGGTGCAACCAATATCTAATTTTATATTAGAATTTTTGTTGTACTGACTTTGACGTTTTTAAATTTTCTTTGAAAAAATTCGGCCACATTTGAGATTTGGATAATTTCATTTTGTTTAAAAAAGAAAGCGTTTTAAAGAGGAGACTCTAAGCTTTCTCAGGAAGTCAGTAGTTTTTATTTTTTTTTGTTTTCTCATAGAAAATTTGACCGGAAGTTATAATTTCTAAAATTCTCACTGATTTTTATAAAACTGAAGATGCCTATTAATATAGGCATAACAAAAAAATCCTTGTACATTTATCATCATTATACTTTTACTTTTGATTTAAATATAATTAAAATGAACATTATCTCTGCTTAATAAAAATTATGTTTTAAAATGATCATTTTTTTTACAACATTCATTCGACGCAATTTTTATTTTCAAAATAGTATTTATATAAATCAGAAATTAATATTTTTTTTAAATAAAGTTAAAAATAATTTAGAAATTGATTCATATCAATAAATAAACACTATTTTGAAAATAAAAATTGCGTCGAATGAATGTTGTAAAAAAATGATCATTTTAAAACATAATTTTTATTAAACAGAGATAATGTTCATTTTAATTATATTTAAATCAAAAGTAAAAATATAATGATGATAAATATACAAGGATTTTTTTTGTTATGCCTCTATTAATAGATATCTTCAGTTTTATAAAAATCAGTGATAATTTTAGAAATTATAACTTCCGGTCAAATTTTCTATGAGAAAACAAAAAAAAATTAAAAACTAATTACTTCCTGAGAAAGCTTAGAGTCTCCTCTTCAAGACGTTTTTTTTTTCTTTGCCATTTTAGACAAAGATACTTTAGTTTTTCCGAACGCCTCGCCTGAATATTTGTTTTCGAATTTGCTTTCTTATTTTTAATAATTTTTTATAGTAATACAAATTCTTTTGTAAAATAACTTATAACATTATTTTTTAGTAAAATTTTCCGCTCTTTCACGTGGTGCTATTAATTTTTCGAAATTTTAATTTTTTTTCGAGGTATAATGGAAAAACCAAATTTTTGATATTGTTTTCGAAATTGTGAAGCATACACTTTAGAGCAGCAAAGATTTTTTTATTGTTTTCTACACCATTTCAAGTACTTAAATGCCAAGTTTCATCGAGATCACATTTTGTGCGAGCTTTTGGTCAATATCACCCTGCGCAGAACACTTAAAAACACAAAAGTCTTATTCTAATTTTTTAAACAAATAAACAAAATGTAATCGCAACTAAAACAGACCTACTCTTATGTAAATGCAAAAATTCATCCTATATTAATGTTTTGCGAAAATCACAATTTCCTAAATTTATTATCACCCAGACGAGCGGTTTTCAAACTGTGGTACATTACAATATTTTTAGTGGTACAATTCTTACAGAAAAAATAAATAAAAGTAAAATTGTGCCTCGTTTAATATTTTGTTTAAATCTTTATTATTCAGAAACACATATATTTTTCAATTTTTTGACTTTTACGGCTCTAGCTTCGAACAATTTCGCGACGCATTGATTTTAATCGCGAAATACTGTTATGGAGGTACATATATTTTTGGTGGTATAAAATTTGGAAAGTTTAAGAACCGCTGACCTAGACCAATGTTTTTCTCTTCATAATATTGCAATTTATGCGGTGCCCAATTTTTGCTGTTTTCTGTTAGATTGTTCAGGTTTTCGTCCAGTTACCTGTCATTGAAACGTTACGTCTTGATACTAATGTCGGTTGAACACTTGCATCTCTAAGGGCCGGTTGTACAATCAAAGCTTAAGTTGAGCTTAAATTTGAGGCTAGCTTAAGGGAGATATTGCGTTGTACAAAATAAAGCTTAGCCTTAAGCCTGGCTTAACTTGACATATTTGACGCTTATATTTAAGCCACCAAATTCGGCCGCTTAGGGTTATTTAACCTCAAAAAATATATTATTTTTAATAATTTCAAAAATTATTGTGAGGGAAAATTTAAGCGACGACGAAAACTTTTTAAAAATAGTCGGTATTTTACTAGGTGGTATACGACGCCCTCAAAATTATAGAGAAAGATCTAACCATTTTGAGATTTGGAAGGATAATTTTGTAAAAAAAATAACATCTACTGAACGGTAAGTTATAATGTAGATTATTCTTTGAATCTTTTATTTAAAAGCGTAATCCTTTATACAAATAAAATTACATAAAATACATATAAGTTTCAGAATATTAAAGTAAATTTTTTTTAATTACAGGAACCAGGCTGTAACAGCAGAACAGAAGGTGCTCCTGACATTAAGATAATTAGTGGATTTTTGGTATAATATATTGTTGGAAATAGACTAGTTTTTTATTTAAAATATAGTGAACTTTTTTTAATTTATTCTCTTATGGCTTCTAACTGGACCTGTTGCATCTGACTCCCTATTTAATGCTGCAGTTTCAGCTTCACTTTTTTCTTGCATCAGTTTTATTTTTACTGCAAGCTCTTCCTGAATTCATCTGTTAATGCCGATTTAGTGCTAGTCCATTGTGATACTTTGTTAAATAAGTTGCTGTATTCAGTATCCTTACTTCGCTTACGTTTTCCTGAAAAAGAATTGTGTGATTTTAAAAATATATAAAAATCCAATTAATTGTAGATTTTTAAACATGTTTTTATCAAATTAAACATTTTGTAATATCTTTATCTATATCTTCACTTATTATAAATATTGTAAAAGTTTAATTCTTAATTTTGCAGTAATAAATGACTACTAACCTTGTTGATGAGCATTTCCGCCCCACATAGTAATCCTGTCCATGAGCCCTTTCTCCCACAGCAGTAACTAAATTCCTTTTTTCTGCCCTTTTATATTTATAAATCAATGTCTTCCTTCGAGACTAAATAATAGGTTATGTATGTTATTTTAAACAGAACACTTAATTTGCCTCAATTGTCAGGTAATGCGCATGTGTAAAGACTACCAACCTAACAAATTTTCTATGAGCCGAGCTTTGTAGAGCTCTCCTAAAATCTAACATGTACAACTGCCAACGTTTATTAAGCTGAGCTTAGAGTTAAGGGTGGCTTACCTAAGCTTTGATTGTACAACCGGCCCTAAATGTATACTGCAGACGTTAAATGTCATTCTGTGTCTCCAGTTTACGCATATGCGGGGCGCAAGCAAATATCCCGTCGATCCTACTCGAACATTTACGAATCGTTTGGCTATCCCTTGTGCGTCTGCAGATTACGTATATGAAGCCGGGCCTAGATTTTGAACATTTATAATATCTTACTTAATTTGTTAAGGTACAGGGTACAGAAGTATGTATGCTTACCAAATATCAAAAAATTATATAGAGTGGTTAAAAGCAGAAGAAATGACCAAAATGTACAAAACACTCTGTATCTCAGGTTTTAGATGTGCTACCATCTATGGTTAGAAGAGAGTATTGACACTAATTTTGACTGATTCTAGTCAAGATGTCACTCTCTTCTTTTTATCCCTTTAAGAGATTAATACAAACTTAGTAAACCAGTAAGGAATTTTAATTTATCAGATTCGACATCCTAAGCTATAAGGGATTATAGACCTATCCACTGTTAAAATATTGCCCTCTACCAATGAAACACCTTGTATAAAGTCAAGAATGGTCGAAAATAGTGCTAAAAGCGAAAGGAGATGCCTAGAAATACGAAATAAGTTGAAAAATTGAAAAAAATTATAAAATGTGATATGATGTCTAAAAATATACGAAAAAAAAATCAGAAATTATAAGTGCCTAAAAAAAGACAAAAAATCCCTAAATATTGAAAAACAGAAAAAATGAAGAAAATTCGGTAAAGTCAAGAATAGTCGGGGGTAATAGATACCACTAGAGCTCAGATTAAGTTTGATTTCGAATAGATTACTTTTATTGGAAATTTAACGAGATCTGTTCAAAAAATCACGAGACGAAAGGTCCAGTGATTTTATCAAATAGATCGCCTGTACGTACAGCCTCGCCACAAAAACTTCATTTTTACTCCTAATAAAACAATATACTGTTATTCAAAACTTTATACGATATCGAGCAAATTTTAATTTACTAGAGCTTCACATATCAAAAAACACTTTTATGTCAATATATCACACGATTCATCAATTTTATATAACTTATCTTAATGAATAAGGGGTTTCTTCAACTGGGGAAGAGAGTATCAGTTTGGAAAACTATTTAGCTGGTATGTTCTTCAGCTCAGGGAAATCATGTTTTGGTAAATTTCATTAGGGCTCTGGCTGGGTCATCAGACACGTAAAAACGTGACTAGAGATGGGACACTAGAGATGGGCGAAAAATAACAGTATCGTTACAATTTCGCGCGTATCATAACCTCTTTTTCCTAATTATTTGCTAATTACTCTTATTAGAAGCTCAATTGAGTGAGTAATCAAAATGTTCTAAATATGGATTCTTTCCGTTGATACCATTTTACATCGAAATTTGAACGGTACTTTTTTTAAATAAAATAAAGGCAAATTTTTTTTTATATTAATGTATTTGTTCTGGTTCTCTGCAGCTCTTTAAAAATAAAATTTTACTGGTTCAATATCTTATTATAATGTACCAATATGCCAAGTTTCATTAAATTCTGAACAGTAATTCTAAAACTGAGAGTACTACACATTAAGCCAGACCTTTAACTTATTCCGTAGTCGTCAAAATCGAGAGACAATTATTAACCACACATATCAAATATATTCTTGCATAATAGCTTAAGAAGACCCACAGTTATATGTTTAGAATAATAGCTATAGATTTAAAATAATCTTAAATTATCACACATTTGAGCTATTTTCTTCTTGACTGGTTTACCCATATATTCCAATTTTTTACAGTGATTTCAGGCCTAGTATTTTTCAAATTTTTTCTGCACAAAGTTTTTATCGTAAGTAATATCATACGGGCATCTAATTTTTCCGAAAAAAATCGAAAAAACACGTTGCTAAGTAATATTTTAACAAGAAGCATGAGTGCTGGTAGCAACAAAAATCCGAGTCAAAGGATTTTTGCACCTGCACGAATGCATTTTGTTAAAAAAATATTACTTTGCATTGTGTTTTTTCGATTTTTTTTGACAGGAAAAATTAGATGCACGACTGGTATCTGACAAGACTATTTCATGAGTAACATATTATTCTGCATACACATAGCTTACAAAACATACTACCTATTATATATGCATACATAATAAATATGTAGGTATTAATTTGAAAACTGAAAAACAGGTAATTTATTTAGTCACAAAATACTACAAACTTAATTATTTATGGTACAATTAAAATATAAATTGCAATTCTGGTACACAGTAGGAGTATTGTTTGAAATCTTTGTTAACAAATTGATAACGTTGGGTGTAGGTAAATTATTAATGTTGTTGATGGGTCCAACTATAGAGTGAGAAGCTCGAGGAGTGGCTGTTTTCTGTTTTTTAACTGGAGGTTCTGTGGCGTCACTTCTAAGGGTGTTTATGATGTAGGAATAATGCTCATTATCCATTTGCAGGGGTCACCTTTGACAGCAAATTAACATGGAACTCTCACCTAGAAAACAGAGTCAAAAGAGCATACATATCTTATGAACAGTGCCGCAGAACCATTGGCCGCACCTGGGGAATGTCACCTATGGTTACGGCCTGGATCTACGGTGCGATTGCCTGGGGAGTCAAAACTAACCAGCGGACAGTCGTACGCAAATTGGATCAAATCCAAAGAATAGCATGCCTCAACATAACGGGGGGCACGAGAACCACACCAACTAGAGCAATGGAGGTGATCCTTGGTCTCACCCCCCTTGATATATTTATTAAGGAGGCTGTGGTGATGACCATGACACGACTACGCTCTACAGGTATACAACCTGACGTAGGATCTGGTCAGTCGAGGTGTAACTTGTGGCACGAGGTCCTTGGAGAGGTCCCACTGCTACAAGCCAACACTGATTCGATTGCACCAAGATATGCCTTTTACAGGGCCTACAGGGTAATAACAAAAAACGTACAAGAGGCTACATTGGCAGCAGTTGCCTTGTGCATCTACAACGATGGGTCTAAAACAAATGAGGGGTCAGGCTGTGGAATTTATTCCAGATCCCTGAATCTCAATATAAAATGGGCAATGGGTTCTAATGCCAGTGTAGCTCAAACAGAGCTCACTGCTATCTCAATCGCCGCAAAAGAGACTACCAGTAGAAACATTACTGGTAATAATATTTACATCCTAACGGACAGCAGACAGGCACTATTAGCTCTGGATAGACCACGGATTACATCAGGTCTAGTACTAGAATGTCACCAGGCCCTGTTCGAAGCTTGCAACAACAACGTGGTCACGTTAGCTTGGATCAAGGGTCATGGAAAATCAAAAGGCAACCGTGCAGCTGACTCTCTAGCTAAGAAAGCAGCCTCCCAAAAACTTTTGGGACCTGGCACTTTCATAAGCTTATCGGCATCAGCTGTGGCTGACCTACTGAAGAAACACTCCCTTGACAAGTTTAAGGGTAGATGGGACGACGAAACAGGTTGCAAGCTAGCCAAGGATCTATTACAGTATCCGAACAGTGAAACAGCCAAAAAATACATGACTATGAACAGACAGAACCTGCGCACAGCCACAGGTATCCTGACTGGCCACTGTCATCTACAAAAACACCTCTACAGGATGGGGTTATCTGACACTCCACTGTGTAGAGGATGTGAACAGGAAGACGAGACTGTCGAACACATTCTTTGCGAATGCCCGACACTCTCACAAATGAGACATTTTCTTTTCGGCGAGCGGTGGCTAACACATGCCAACATGAGGGAGCTACCTTCAGGCGACGTCATCGCCTACTTTAAACAAGTAGGCTGGCTGACGAGCTAGAAGGAAGGCTCAACCTCAGAAGGACGCACAATGGGCCAAATGTGGCCTACGTGCTGTGGGGTGACCCACCCTTCTAGATTTACAGATACAGAGATAGATATCCATTTGCAGATAAGGCTTAATTAAGTTGGCTGAACTGAGTAATTTTAATTAATTGTTGTTCACCCATCCCTCCTTTAGCCAGGTTACTGACTGCTGCCAACCGCATAGAGAGGTTTGCTATTTTTTATTTCTTTTGAATTTAATCCTGCCTTCTCTGCTGCTTCTTTAGTCCATTTCGAAAGTTCGTTTTTCCCCACTGGAGTGTTTTTGTACCATCCACTTGATTGTTCTTTGTTCCGTGATGGGTTTACTGTTAAGAATAATCTATCAGTTGTTATTTCTAGATGAACGTCTAACCATTAGAATTTTAAAAAGACGGACTGGACAGAAGGTAGGGTTCTTCGTGTTAGGGACCAGCCATTTACTATCGGCCATTTTTTTTCTCCACCTTGGGCCGTTTTATTGAAGAGATTATATTAGACTCTTCCTAAAAAGTAGGATTTTTGAAAATCAGTTATTTAAAAAAATATGAAACTACGTTATCTACTTGTTTTAATCACAGGATTATCCACTTCCTCTTTAAAATAATGAACTCTGCAATTGACTGCTTCTCCATCTCTCCAGGCAAGTTCTACTGAAGCGGTAAAATTTTCGCTGGAGTCCCACGCACATCTGCAAATTCCTTCGTTTCGCATTACGAGCTTCCCTACTAGACTTGAAGATAATATCTTTAAATGGATCGAAAATTATTTTACACTTCATAAAATGCATCTCTTGCATTTTTTTTTGCAACGGTGTTCCACATTGTCTTCACAACTAGTTCTTTGTAATTTTCACCGTTTTCTTTCTTCATATTCCATCTTTCACGATTAGGTTTAGTTGGTCTAAACTTGTAGTTTCCAAAAGCTCCTATTTCTTTGCCTTGCAGAATTCCGTAAACTGTTGACGTATGGGTTTTAACGGTATTGTACGGTACACTTTTCTCAATTGCCAGATCAATATTAGTCATAGAATCACTTTCGAAGCGACTCATTTTCACTACATAAGCTGACTAGCACTGTTTAAAAACAATATTATAAAATGTATTGACAATAAAATCAGAAAAATTGTTTAGCGTCGTTTTCTGCTGTCCTAGGAGACCATAATTACTTGTTATGAAATTGTAATTTTTGGAGACAACAGCTGTCACGTTTTGCCGCGGTTAAACTCGAAAAAACTGTTGACAGGAGCTGTCATACAGTTTTTTCAAAGGTAATACCACGAGTCCTCCAAATTTTATCGATTAAATTTTTGGTTTTTACGAAAACGGCTTTATTTGGAAAAACCACGAAAACAAACTGATTGATAAAATGACGAGTCCGCAGGACGAGTGATTTTATCGTAAATCAGTTTGTTTGAGTGGTTTTGCCTAAAATAAAGGCGTTTGAGTATGAAGATCAAGAATTTAATCTATAAAATTTCAGAGGACGAATCGTATTTGAAAGGATTATTTTTTGAATCATTTTGTATTAAAAACAGAGAACTTAGTAATTTATGTAAAAGACACTTTATACACAAATATTGAAAATTTTCTTTACCAATTTAAATTGAAACCTGAGCTGTTATAGTTTTACATACAGGGCCACCAAGGCGATTTTTTGACTGGCTACCCCGCGAAACGGCGCCGTAAATAAAAGCGAAGAAGAAGAATGAAATGAAGTCTTTCTTAATTTAATTAATTTTAAGTTTAGTGTTGAAGTGAGGTATGTAAAAATGTTAAAGGCGTTTTGAAATAAACTAATAAAAACAGGTTAGTTTACAAATACATTTTGAAATTTGGTTATTAACATAGATTTGCAATACATTTTAGTATAATAATAATTGATAAATGTTTACATTTGACATCTCAAAGAAGGTAAACATAGTTTAATCAAAAAACAAAAACGACGAAGCGGTTTTATCAGTATAAAACACAATGATTGGTTAGGATCCTGAGCTGTTATTGGCTGAAACCACAAAATCTGACTGTTTTGACAGATGAAAAAAATAATCAGTATAAAACTCAATGATTGGTTAGGATTGTGAGCTCTTATTGGCTGAAACCACAAAATCTGACTGTTTTGACAGATGAAAAAAATAATCAGTATAAAACACAATGATTGGTTAGGATCCTGAGCTCTTATTGACAGATGAAAAAAATAATCATCTAGAAACCATTTGTAATTCAAAATTGCGCGTTTCTGATTGGTGGAAGTTAAGACGAGGGAAATAGTCTCAGTAAAATGTACTTACAAAAAATATTTGACTGTTATCGGAACAGTAGTTTTGGAGAAAATGGTGTTTTCTTGTAAAAAAGATAATTTTTTAGAAAAGCAAATTTATGAATAAAAGCGCAATTTTTTTGCTGATTCTTATCAATTCTTGTTTTTCCATCATATTTTTGTTTTTTTTTGTTGGTTACGTTGGCCATACTGATGATAAACTACAGAAACCTTCATTGTGAGTAGAAAGTGAAATTAAAATCTAACTACTTATATATCAAACTTTCTCGATAATTTTTGACCGTAAAGACAAAAACCACTAATAAACAAAATTGATTATTTTTTATCTGTTGGTCCTCTTAATGCAATTTATTCATAAAAAAACTGCAATATATTTTCTGAAAGTGATTTTTTTAATCTAAATATAATGTCAAATTTTATTTTTGCCTCAAGAGATGTTGACCCTGACTATTTTGCGAGACGACCTGTAAAATCACTTACTTGAGAATTCCTGGGCGGCGATTATACGGTCAAACTTTCGTGCGAGTTTAGAATGCAAATTACTAAAGCGTTTTTGTCGGAGATGTTTCTTATCTCAGAGACGTTTATGAAATAAGATTTAAACTAGTGTTTGTGACGCATTTAATGGAGCACTGTTCGAGGACGCCACTAAAGCAAGCGTCTAGCTCGTACACCCAACTATAATTATAATCCTATTAGGTATTTTAATGCTCCCTAATGTCTTTACGAAGCCTTTGTAGATTATGGTGTTGCTTTTGTGAAATTTGAGGGTATTGTGCTATCGTATCTTATTGCATAATTAATTAAATTAATCAAATGTTTGCTCTATAATTAAACAACATCAATGACAGACTCATAATAAAAGGGTGTTTATTACAAGCAAAGATTTCATATGAAAATAATTAGGAAAATAATAAATTATTTTTTTAGTCAGGGCAACTTTTTTTTAACAAATATTAAACTACTAGATATATCGTCCGATCATTGAAAGAAAAAACTTACCGCACAAGATGTAGCCATAAAATGTATCCACGAAAACAAAATTTTCGGTATGATTTATTAAATCGAAAGTACCACTTTACACAAATCGTACCGAAATAGTTATTTATGATAGAAGTGCTAAAAGTGATATTTTATTTTGTGAGAAGGGAAGTTTGGAACACGACGCCGAAGGCAGAGTGTTCCATCCCTTCAAACAAAATAAAATCACATTTTATTTTATGAGAAGGGAAGTTTGGAACACGACGCCGAAGGAGGAGTGTTCCATCCCTTCAAACAAAATAAAATCACTTTTAATACGTATATCATACATTATTTTTTCTACAAACACCATTAAAAGTCCAAATTAACTTTTAACACCAGTGTCATAAAATGGCATTGACATTGGCATTGACATTGACAGCATGCGTTAAAAATTATACTTTTACTGACGTTTGTCGAAAAATGCTATTTTCTGGACGATTTTTTTCACTTTCGGAACGATTTCTTTACTTTCGGTACGATTCGTGTTACTTTCGGGACGATTTTGGATATCTAGTAGGAGGTTTTGACAATAACATGAACTTGTATTTTATTCTGACAGCGCCTGACATGTAACATTGGTGTGCGTTTTTTCGCATTTCAAATCAAAAAAATGGAAATAAGTAGTGAAATGATTCCACACGTGGTTAGTGAATATGCTAAAGCGGCTACTTATGAATTATTGCGAAAGTAATGTATTCATAAGAGTGATTGTTATATGTAATTGTCTAGATATATAAAGTTCATACGTTATTATCCTTTTTAACATACAAAACGGCTGCAGAAAAAAAATTGTACGTAATACTAAAAGTTTTTGGTTTAAAGCCCCGACTTACAGTACGTAATACGATCCAAAAGTGATTTCACGGGACTCGCAGGATTCCAGGACTCGCCTACGGCTCTTCCTGGATATTTCCTACTCTTCCCGTAAAATATCACTTTCGGAACTTGTTACGTAAATTACTATTTTTTGTATTTCGAAGTTGTAATAGCGCGGAAAACTTGTGAAATATATAGACAAAAAAAATTATCAAAATCAGTTAACATCTTCCGATTGCGCATAAGCCCTAAAGTTTGACGAAATATGAAAAAACTTAATTTTTTTTAAATTTTTGAATTAAATGTTTTTGAAACGTCTTCAAATAGAGCCTAAAAACATTGTGTTTTAATTTGGTTTAGATCAGTTGATATCTTCCGGTTGCGTATAATCAGTAGTAATGCTATAAGTACTTCAAAATAATCAGGTTATACATCGATAACTTGTTGCATAATTACAAAGAGTGTCAGTTTGACAGTTTAAATAATCCGACCGCGAAGCGGGAGGATTGTTCTGTCAAACTGACAGGATTTCTAATTATGCAGGAAGTTTGAGATGTATAACCGTATTTATTTTGAAGTACGTATTGTATTTGATACGATTATTTTTTGAGTAAATTAAGTAATTATAAACAATTTATTAATTTAAATACAAATTGGTACAATGAAAATTACAATTATTATATACTAAGTTTTTGAACCTGTAGCGTTTTTAAAATCGACTCATTTTTGAACAATTATTGATAAACGTCAAAATTTGACGGTCCTATTAGTTTGTGTATTGTTGTAGGTATATTGATGTCAATGTGGTTGCTATGGAAATGAAATTATTGTAAAATTTTCGATTGGTGGAGCTACTCTGTGTATAATCAGTAGTAATATCACAAGAGCTTCGAAAATAATCGATTATACTTCCGAGTCACGAGACGTATTTGGCGAAACACCACGAGAGCGGAGCTCGAGTGGTGTTTTAAAAGAAATACGTCGAGCGAGGAGGAAGTATAACGAATTATATAATTATTTTTGGTGACGTTTTCTCATTATAAACGTCAAACGTATTGTTACTATGACAAACTTTTCAAGATGGAAGGATGCGAAAATCAAAAACGGTTATACAACGTCGTCAAGGGTATATTCGCTTATCAATACATGGTAACTAAGTAAAAATTGCAACTGCTATTGGCTAAATTTATGATGAGTTGTATAATCAGGTATTATCGAAATTATACGAGGTAACTTAACTAAATTGAACGTTCTGATTGGTTAAAAATTACACGAAAAAAATAATCCGTAGTATTTTTTCAATGCTATCGAAAAACAGTCCCTACTTTTTCTATATTTAAAAAGCTTAAATATTTAAGGTATAGTATAGTTTTTATCAATAAACTTACTTGTATAAAAAAGAAAAATAGTTCTGAATAAATAGTCCATGTTAGTTGAACCATGAACCTGTCCATTAGTACTGTTGTCTATTTTGTAGCCGAAGGCACTTTGAAGACTGATTTGTTGGTGAAGTTAGGCATGGATGATCTGGACAGCAGAGTGGTTCTTATAAATCCGTCTAGAGATTCAGTTCCACAAATTTTTCCTGAAGCTTCCGTGACGAGTTTTACACAGTGTCAATAGCTTGCGTGTGAACTGGTAATTGCTTCAAAGTAATGTTCCAGTCAGGGATTGAGTCACTATCAATGTGCGATTTGATCTCGTCGTCACTGATTTCTGGCAACAATGGGAGAGAAGATAATTCACAGTCCATCCAGTTAATCATTTCCGAGTATTCTTGCTTATTGAAGTTGATTTTTGGTAACTTGAATATTCTTACTGTTTTCCTTCTTGCATATATCGACATTGCCTTTAGAATTCTTCAAAGTCCGAGCACTCTTAAGTGTTTCTTGTCATGGCTAACAGTAATTGTTCTGGGTGAGCGAAAAAACCATTCCGTTCGATCACAGGGTTGAACGCTGTGTAAAACTCGTCAGGGAAGCATTAGCACAAGTTTGTCAAGCTGAATCTCGAGACGGTTTTATAAGAACTTCACCAGCAAATCAGTCTTCAAAGTACTCTCGGCTACAACAGGATATACCTCTGTTTTTCTTTTTTATAAAACTAAATTTATTGTTAAAAACTATACTGTAACTTAAATATTTAAGCTTTTAAAATATAGAGCAAGTCGGAAAGTACCATGTCCGTTGTTACTGTAATCAGCCATCATCTTTTTTCAGGAACTGTTTTTCTATAGCAGATAGATATATAGATAGATTACCTAATAAGTAGTCTACACTGTTGACATATAAAACAAACAATATTGACCCCAAAATGGACCATTGTGGAACTCCCATATGTGTATCTAATAGATTAGAGTTAACTTCTTTAGTATTACTGTCCATTTTAAAGTTTAGAGATACATGTTATTGTCGGTGTTTAAGAAAGGATGAAATCCATTTTAAAGAATTGCATATGTCTCCAGTACAGACAATAACAATTCATGATTGACGTAGTCGAATGCCCTACTTAAATCACAGAATATCGCCACAGGGCAATCGGCTGCTTCAATATGTTCAATAATTTGATTATAAAACGACATCGGTTGACTTTTCTGCGTAATATCCATGTTGAGTGTAACGAAAAATTAAGTACTTTTTTTAGGAGGTCTTCTGAGGTAGAAGGTCTACTAAACTTCAGTGAAAAATTACATTTTGCTACAATAACAAAAACTAAATAAAGTTGCACCCTTACAAAACATACAGTGTTGCAAATAATGTACTTCCTTGATACTACTATGAAGTTAAAGAGATAGCTAAACAAAGAGATAATCATTAAATCATTACAAACATTTTAAATATTGTTCATATGATCGAGAGGTGCATTGGGAATGCTACAGAACGTCCAGAAATCAGGTTGCTAATATGCAAACCTTTAAAAAATTAATAAGCACTGAAAGTAAATTATGCCTCCAGAAATTGTATTTGAGATTGATAATAGACTAATAAGTGTTCGTGATGATATTCAGAAAGCACAAATATTTAATTCATTTTTTATCGATAGTATTTAAGATATACAATTAGAAGGGCTACCTCCTATAGAAACAAATTTTAGTGAATTTAAACTACTAAATATCTCTGATAACAAATGCAATTCCTATTTTGCAAATGAAAAGGTTTAAAAAAACACTTTTCAAGTCTTGGGTCAGGTAATTTTAAATTTTATTAACACTTCACTGAGAACTGGTCAATTTCCAGAGAATCTAAAAGTAAGTACAGTTGTACCTATACTTAAAATAGAAAATAATAATGAAGCTAAAAATTTTAGATCTATTAACACGCTGCCCCCAATAGAAAAAATATTAGAGCTTTCTGTATATCATCACTTATCAGATTATTTAGAAAATAATAATTTAATAATGGAATATCAATCTGCTTTCAGAGGTAAGTATTCGTGTGAAACAGCCTTACAAGTCTATAATGCTGGTTCAGTCGTAAATACAAAAAGATCTATTTAACCCTCGAGCGGGCAGATTGCCGCAACTTTTTGTTTTTGTGTTATAATTAAAATATCATTATTTCTTTTATGACATTTTTCATATTTTCCTTAAGAATTAGATGCATTACTGGTGAAAATCAAGTAGGCAAACCCTACATTTTCTGAAAGCTCATAGTATGAACTATTCTGGAATGGCATTATATCCCTCGAGCGGGCGCGCCGCAAATTTTTGTTTTTGTGTTATAATTAAAATGTGACGATTCCTTCGAAACTGGGCATTTAGGTATTCCTTGTTTATGTTATTGACTCGCTTATCGACACATCTGGTGCAATATAATATTTCTGTTCAGTTGGTACAATCGAAAGTTCCAAACCAGATCGAATTTGCAACGTGTTTGCGGCAGATTGCCGCTGGCGTGCCCGGTCGTGTAAGTTTTATTTATTACTAATTTTTTCAGTTTACCTAGATTGTTTGTTTTGGAGATGTTATACATATATTTTTTTACTATAATAAAATGATTATGAATGGCATATTTGTCTTATTTTACTAAGTAAAATACATTTTCTTCGTTATTTGTAAACTACAAACTTGAAAAACCAAAAACGGCAGATTGCCGCGGCGCGCCTTCTCGTGTAATTCTAAAAAGCGCGCCCGCTCAAGGGTTAAACAAATATGGCTTTTTTATTTTTTTATTTTTTTATTTTGACAAGTTGACACTCACAAAAACTATATACCGTATGTATATCAAAGTCGTCAATAATAATAAAAATAACAAAAATCTAAAACTAGACAACAACATATTACTAAAAAATCTAGAATTCTATGGAGTTACAAATACGGCGTTATTATGGTTCAAAAACTTTCTCAGTAAACGTTCACAGAATACTAAGGTTCATAGCTCTAAATCAAGTAATAAAAATGTAAACAGCGGTGGTCCGCAGGGCAGTGTCTTGGGACCGCTCTTATTTATTTTATATCTAAATGACATTAGGTATGTAGGTATGTGGAGGATTGTGAGGAGCATAGTGTATTTGCGGATGATAGTATGATTGCAGCGCCTCAAACTGAATGTAACTAAAAATATTTGGAGAGCAAATTGAGATTGTTACCGAGTTAAAGTACCTTGGTTTCCAGATATATCACACATTGAGTATGAAAAAGCATTTTAACTTCATTTATGATAAAATCTCAAAAAAGTTGTATTTTTTCAGTAGATTACGAAGGAATGGGTCGATCAATACAGCAATATTAGTGTATAAAACTATTATCCAGCCACACCTAGATTATTGTAGTAGCTTGTTAATGCTTTTCGATGCAAATACTACTGCTTCTTTGCAAAAACTACAAAACAGGAATGCGCTTAGTATTAGAATGTAATCGGTAAACTCCAATTAAGTTAATGTTTAATACGTTAGATTTGCTATCGGTAAAAAATCGCATTTTTTATGCAGCGATGATATTCATATTTAAAATAACACATTTCCACAGCCCAACTTACTTCAAGCAATTTATTAAATACAGCAGCGAAATTCACACATACCCAACTAGAAATAACACAAACTTTTATGTTACTCGTACTAACTATTCACGAACAGAATTCTTTATATCACAATGGTTTGCTTGAGTTTAACAAACTTCCCAAGGAGCTGAAAGATTGTAATACCGTGGATAACTTTAAGTCAGAACTTTTTAAATGTTTAAGATGTCAGTAAATTTTCCTAATAAATTCTGACCAAATACTTTTTAGATCTTTTAAATTTAAATTTTTAAACTGTCACCTATATATGTATTGTGTAATTGATTTGTAAACTAGGAATATTTAATAATAAAGATGATTTAATTTAATAATTATAATATAATCTAAGGCCATTTTAACCTTTAATGTGGTCAGAAATGGTCATTAGATTACTATTTTAAAAATTTGAATTCTAATATTGTTGTATAACTATGACAATAAATAATTAAATAAACTCTCGATGTTCTAACTACTTGTTGAAATGTACTAAAATTATTCATTATCATCAGAACTTTTATTTATTATTTAAGTTATCAATAAATTTTCAGATCTTTTATAGTAGTTTACCTAACAAGTGCGGAAAAGTCACTTTACGCACGTGTTAGGTACACTATTTTTTCTACTAGCGTGCGGAAAAAACCCAAAAGTTAACATAAAGAAACATTTATTATTAAATACATATTAACAAATTAATTATTCTTAATATTAATATTGAACGTGCAATTTGTAGCATTCTGCAAATTAATTGCAGAGGCTAAAATGTTTTCCAATGAAGTCAGATTTCGGTTTTCCACTGCTTTGTCAGCACTAATTGTAACCGTTGCGATGGGAACTTGGCTGGAAGAGGTCATTTTGGAAGGCTTTACTAGCGACAGCTGCTGCTAGTGGAAGGGCCAGCGACAGCGTCACTGAAGTTTAATATTTTATTCGATAGGCTCTTTTGGAAACTTGGTGAGCTTTCTACATAACCTTCTGCGACGCTAGAAGATTTCCAACCTCCGAGGCGTTTAATATTTGTTATTCCTTCTCCGGAATCTGCAAGCATTGTGGCGGCGGAACGTCGGAAACTGTAGCCCGTATATAATTCAGGATTTGGAAGCTTCAGATAACTTGCAATCTCTGATGGCATTTTTCCGAAGGTGTTTATTCTGATACATTGTACAGTGCAAGTTCCTTTCTTATATTTCACGAAAAATCGCTTATGTGGGGTTTCAGGCTTTCTTAAACTCACATACTTTCTAAACAAATTTAGCAGAAATCGCAAAGCTTCTTAAAGAGTGGTTTTTTGTGTCTGGAATATTTATCAATAAAATATTTCCTTTCTCATCAATATGATCTAAAGACATCTTTGTTAATTCTTCTCACCTACATGCGCCCGCCAAACCAAAAATCGTAGCGACTTTTATATGAAGATAAATTTTGTCAGGCGCTTCATTTATAAACTTAAAAATTTCTTCTTTTGAGAAAATGTTTGCCTTTTTGGGTCTAAATCCAATGTTTTGTTTTTTTATATATGCCGTGACCTTGAAAAAATCGACGTCTTTTTTGAGTTTAATTACACTTTTCAACATTGAGTACCTGGACCAAAGAGTGTTTGGCTTGCATGTTTTGGAAATTTCAGCGAAATAAGCCAAAAAAACGTCTTCTTTAAAAGTTTTAATTGCCTTATTCTGGCACCAGTTTTCAAACAAATATATTCCTTTTCATACCTATAACGGGATTTTGATGGTAGTAGACCCAAGTTTGCAGTTCTAGCCGCTTCCAAAACTGACTCTGGCAAATCTTCGTCTGAAGAATCCATGAAAAATTATCTTCTAGAAAAAGATGCGACGGTAAAATTGGTTTTGACAAGGGAGTGTTTTGACTGACAGGTTTATTTTTTCTTTGTTGCTACGGTGATTCAAAGTGACAAATAAAAAATGTCAGATGTTTATTATTATTTGACATTCATTTGATAAGGCTTATACCAGGGCCATTAAAAAATTATTGAAACGTACGTTTCTTTTTATTAAAAATTAAAGCAGAATTCTAATAAGTTTCTTAATTTTTCAGTCATTTTGTAAACTACAACCATACAAATATATATTTTAAATATTCAAATGTCAGTATACTCCCCAAAAACTTAACAAATTTACTAGTGCGGAAAATAGTTTTTTCCGCACTAGTGCGAAAAAGTTACTCTTTCAACACTAAAATGAGTGCGGAAAAGTGGACTTTTCCGCACGCTAGTAGAAAAAATTTTTAAGCTAACGGTCTTACATATATGTATTGTGTAATTGATTATAATAGAACCGGTAAATGTGTATAAAATTAATTTGAAAATTAGGAATACCTATATAATAAAGATTATTATTAATATTATTATTACAATTTGTCACCCGTAACATCTGTATTTCCCTTTCAATTCTTTTCTCAAAAATTATAACATAATTTACTCGAAAATATTTAGAAGGAAATGGTTAAATCCTGTCCTCAGCAGGTTTATGGTATATTGAGTGTTTTTGGCTGTGTAATTGATTGATTTTTATTTTTAAATAATCTTTGCAAATTCATGTACCCCGTCATTAATATTTTAATGTTCTTGGTAAAGTACGTTCTCCTGAATATTTAAAATAAAAGGTTGCCTAATTACCTCCTCTCACTGCTACAAATAAAGAGTCACCGAATTACGTCCTTGGTATTCAAATTAAATGAATTAGCCTATCATCTAGATTCTTCGGAATATGCAATAAATGTATATGTAACATTTTCAATGTCACATCCCCACAAACCGAAAACACAATCAGTGTATGAGGAACAAGAAGTCTACACAAAGTTATAAAGGAAACCCATGAATTGTGGGAGTCAGTGTTTGTGAAAGTGACATCAATGCACTGCCGCTATGGCAGTCTCCATGCAGGTAAGTCTAAGATCTTCTCAACTGAGTGAACAAGATGTTTTCAGTTTTAATAATGAGTGAACCAATTTAATCCTTTATTATACCTTGTTTAATTATCACCTTAGTTTTACTTTCTCGCTTTAAATTACATATACAGCATGTCATAGTATATATGTGCGTATTGAGAACATCGTTATCATCCACAAAAAATGGTATATTTTTTAATTTTATATCGAGAATTTATGAATTTTTACAAAATTAATTAAAGCGTCTAAAACACATTTGTTACTCAAAATTAGAAAACTGCTTTAATTTGTAGGCAATGAAATATCGTTGTTAATACGAATTTTGAAAAATTCGTTGATTTTGGTCAGTGTGTACACAAGAATACTATTATTATTACAAAATCATTAATACATAATACACTTTAAGTTATTGTAAATTGGTGCAAATTGTCTACTATTTCAAAGTTTTATTATATACAGGGTGTTTCGTACTTAAACTGACATACGTTGACTGTGGATAGAGGACATATAGTTTGGGTCTATCTCGCTTTATTACCGAGTTACGGGGTGTTTTATCAATTTTGGTCATTTCTTTAGCCGCTATATATTCGGAACCACACTGTATATTTTTATGAAATTTGGCATGAATATTCTTCTTTACAAGGACAATCAATACCGTAGTACGAAAATTAAAAATACATGTCCGTCTTTAAAAAAAGTTATCAAAATCATTTTGCTTTTGAAGAATACCCTGTATATGGAATTTTAAAAAATTGATAACATATTCAAAAAGAGGGTAAAAATTAATTAGGATTAAATATTTTATTTAAATGCACATCCCATTTTACTACCAAAACTTAAACTTAAAATTTATAGGATTATACATTTCTATTGGTATTTTCATAATTTATTATTACTTTTTGATAATAATCCGAATGCTTATTAACATAATTATTTGAAGTGTCAAATTACAAATTATTAAGAATTTTTTTATGAAATAGAATTATAAATATAAATAATGAAAATTATTTTATTTTTATTCATGCTTTATAATTTGTTTAAAAAATAATAAAAAAGGTTGGTGTGTAATTAAATTTTATTAAAAATTTAAAATTTACTGAAGGAGTTGTACAAAATGTAAACCATTTTACTGCAGACAAAGTCTAGCTCTTTTTTCAATATTTAAAATTGACTTTCTAATCATTGCTGGATTGTTTCTCACTTCTTCAGCAGTATTTAGTATACGTTGAGTAGTTCCTCCCTAGAATTAATTTCTGTTGCATAAACTTTAGATTTTAAGTATCCCCATACGAAATAGTCAACAGGATTGAAGTGTGGAGATCTTGCAGGACACTCAATTGGGACACCTCTACCTATCCAACTGTTAGGAAAATTGTTATTTAAAAATTTCCTAACAATTAATCTAAAATGAGGTGAAGAACCGTAGCACATAGGGGTATTCACACCAAAAAATTGGCCAAAATTATTTTTTGAATAGAAATTGCTTTAAACTCTTTTAATCAGTTCACCAACAATATAAATGGTAAAAATAACGGGAATTTCGTCTTAATAATAATATGAAATTGTTTCCACGAATACGTATTTATGATATCACAGGTTATTACAGAAAAATATTATTCAGGTGATGAAGTCCATATTTCATTATCTGATGAATCTTTAACATGTAGAGCAGCAGTTTCTTCATCAGACGAAGCTTCTTGAGATATATCAATTTCTATGGGAAGAAACATTTCTATTGCTTCTTTCAGGATTTCAGGAAGGGCTTTGTCTTCTTCTTTGGAATGGTACTTGGCAGTCCGGACCAATCCGGACCTCATTTTTGTTATGGTATTTAGAAAAACCCTTCAACCATCACCTTTTATGGAAATTAAGGTCGGGACGGACCCTGAAGTATATTAAATCACTTCGAGTCCATAATATTTTATAACAACCAATATGAAAAATAACCATAACTTTCGAAGGCATATTTTTATTAAAAACTCAGTTGATTGTCACTTAATAATAGTCAATATATTGTATGTAAGTACCTACCATTGAACGATTCATAATGCAAAATTTTACTATTTGTTGAGAATATCCTGGAAAAACACTTTGAAATGGTTTCTGTTTGATAATGCCGAAACCAACATCTCGTGCACTCAAAGAACTATCTAATTCCACCTGAACTGTTACGTCACTGTCAACTCGAAAGACAAAACAATTGCATAAAAAGATTGATTTAGTTTTAGGGCGGACTTGAATAAATCTACTTTTGGCCAACTTCTATAAGTAAATACCCCACTGTGCGTCGTGTTGAAAATACATATCTCAAATATTTTCAGTTTGTAGCAAAACAAGTAGAACATTTTGTATGAAATTTAGATATTCTTCACCGGTTAATGTATTTGGAAGTACATGTGGTCCAATCAAATTATTATAAAACTTCACACTAAATATTTATGGAAAATGTATGCTGTGACTGAGACTGTCTAGTAGCGTGGGTGTTTTCGTCCGCCCAAATATGGTTATTTCGTAAATTAAAAACACCATCTCTGTTAAACTGAGCCTCATCCGTAAATAAGTATCTACGAATAATCTTCTATGCCTAATTATAATTGATTCTTGCAATATTGTCATGCGGTACCAGACTTGAACTTCCTGGATGTGATAGGGATAAAGACTAAAAACTAAATTTAAATCGTCTTTTCCACAAATTCCAAAATATTATCCTCTATATTTGGTTGCTGCCTTTCAGGATGGTCATTTAGTGCTGCTCCTTTTTCACGAAGATAACGAAAAACTGTTGAAAATGTTGCATGAGAAGGAATTCTTCGATCAGGAAATCGTCTTACATACTCTCTTACTGCTGCTCGGCAGTTTCCATTGCAAAAACCATAGACAAAAACTATATCGGCATATTCCTCATGTTTAAATTTGTAAGGCATAATTGTTAAACGAGAACTAAGGACAATAAAAACGAAAGAAATACAATAATAAACAAGATTTTGACGCAATAATATTTTTTGACTAAAAAAAAATGAAGCACAATGTCACTTTGCTGTCAGCTCTTCATATTTCAAAGCCCACTTGATATTATAAATACTTTTGAAATAAAATGATGATTGTTATGGATATGGATCAATTTTTTTTAATAATTCTTAGCTTTACTAGATTTCTCTTTTTGTTAAATATTTTTTCTCCATTGGAATTAACCAAAATCCAGATTTCTAAGATCTACCTGATTAAAAACATTTCAATTTGTTTTTATAATTACACAGATGTGTTATATGGATATTCGTAAGATGTTTTAATTTTCAGATCCGTAATCAGGTACAATGTGTTTGTTTATAATTTTTTTCTAATAATTAATGTATAAGATGGATGTATTTTCCTTAGTGATAAGTAATAATAGTACGGTAACCAAAATGGCCTGTTATCGCCATAAGGTTTAGTCAAGCATAAGTCGATAGATTTACACAAATACAATAAAATTTTCCCATGGCAAAAAGTTCTACAGTTACACGGTGGTCCTGGAAACGATTTTCCGTTTGTTATCGCCAGACGTCCGTTCTTGATTTATTATTATTAAATACGTAAAATCATGCATGAATTCACGAAGAAGGGACATTTTACACCGCTCGTAATTGCAACAATAGATATTAAAGTTGCAGAAAAAAAGGGCATAAAAAAGTTACAGCTACAAGATTGAAAATTTTTTTAAATTATAAAAGATATCATAAATATTAATAAACCAGTTGAGAATGCTCTTCTAGCATTGCCATATACCGAACAAATTGTATTGAAATTATTAATAAAATTTTAGATTGACTGTTCTAATTCAAATCAACACAGCCACAGTCTACTTACTTTTACCAAAATCGTCATTCACTGTATGTCTACTTTAAATTCAATGACATTTCAAACTTCAAAATTTTCATATTTTGGACCCCATTTTGAAGGTGTTTCCGAAGAGCACATCAAATTCTAAGGTTATTTTTTGATGCTCTATCAAAATCTGAAGTCAGAATTTTAAAATTCATAAACACAAAAAATATCGAACGGACATTTTCTACCGCCCGCAGCTACACGACATTAAATGTAGAGTCGCATCGCTGCAGTCAATTCAGCTGCATTCTATGACTCGGACGACCATACAAATAATTTTTGATGCCCCCAAAGTACGTCCCCCCCCTTCCCCGTTTTCGAGGATGAACACGATGGGTTTTAATTCTTAATAATTAAAATATTGCAAAAAATATTGGAAAAGTTTTCTATTATCTTAATCCAAAAAAGTTATTACGTAGACATACTGAATGTATTCATATATATTCAAAATAAAACTACTAAAAAAATATATATAAATTTATTATAGTTTTTCCATCTTCAATTGCAGAAACAAAATTCCCAGATGTGCCGACAAGTGTCTTTGTCGGTATTAGCGGCTTGTATAAAGCAGGATTATTTTGTTCTGCAATTGAAAATGGACAAACTATACTTATACGATTATAAAAATTTCAAACTTAATATTATTGAGTACTATTATACCATGATATTATTTTAACAAAATTAAACGTTGTTATTTTGTTATTTTTAAAATTACCAACGGTAGATTTTAGAAAATCTTGTTTTTTTCTACAAGGCGAATGAGGGATCTGAATTATAAAAGGAACTATTCAAATGGCTATGAAATGATTCGCAAGCATTTAAATCTATGAATTTATTAGTTCCTAGATTTAAATTAGATTGAATACCTTTTAAAGAATTAGTACGAGTTGGGATGTGCCCTATATTATTGATTACTTTCCACTCTTGTTAAGTAATATACTAATTTCAAACAACCGTATGAAAAAAAATTGGTACGTAAAGTCGTATCTGTAGAATCAAATAAAAAAATTAAAAAAATGCATGTCCGAACCGAATTATTTTCGAATAACAAATGATATACGTATGTACAGATTTTGTTTAAGACTATTTTTAATTCAGCTTCATAATACGGAAGTTTAGTATACAATTGACCAAATTAGAATGAATTTCACTCATTATTCCTCAATTAGAGTTATTTGTCAAACCACTTACATTTTTAAAATTTAAAACACACTAATTCTTTGTTTTCTTAGACATGGATATACCTACTTTTGAAGAAGAAAGTATCTAATTTAGTCTAACCTGAATTTAACTTTCTTTGTACAACTATGTCTTTAATTAAAATATAAAGTGAATTTATGTTGTATATGACATTTTACTCATGTTTTTTAAACAACGGAAACAAACGAGAATCATGTATTATACAGGGTGTAAGCGATATGATGACCATTATTTAAATGGGTGATAGGGGAGGTCAAAACAAGAAAAAAAGTTCATATGACTTTTTTTGAAAAATTCAACAGATTTTTGTCTAAAAGGCTTTAAAGTTGAAAACTTTAGGTACTTATTATGCAACAGAATTTTACAAACATTCATGTGTAACTTTATTAATTTTAAAATAGGATCATTTTTAAATAAACCAAAAGAAGTTTTTCAAAGTTTGGCCTTAAATTTCAAAAATAAAAAAATAAAAAATAATAAAAGTTCCCTTTAGTTAAGATTTAAAAAACACTTGGCAACAGCCGTTTGTGTTCGTGGTGCACTGTGCGTCGTGGCCAATAATCGTTGCGCCATCGCTGCTTACATCTGTAATCTGTACTTAATTCGTTAGTATTTTGTTTATGTTAGAGCGATTACTCATACTCACTATCGCTGGTGTACTGACAATTGTCTCATGTTTTTGTTGTTGTGAAATTAAAATGTTCTCCAATCAGGAATACGCTGACATGTTATTAATTTACGGTGAAGCTCGTCAAAATTCAAATCTTGCAGCTCGAATTTATCGCGATAGATTTCCCGGACGGCTACACCCGGTCAGAAGGACATTTGTGCAAGTGTACGATTAGACAACGAGGGCGAGTAGCCAACGTAAGAAGAAACTGGATTCGTCGTAATGAAGCTTGTGTGGAAAGTCGGGGACAACACTTTGAACAACTTTTAGGATAAAGTGCAGGGTGTGTGATGTACGTGTGAAGTGTTTCTCCAGAAAAAACATGTTAAAAACTTTATTTTAAATAACTTTTACAACCAGATAAGGTGATCAGACAATTATCGGTAAGTAAAAATTTATTTGTTTTGCTTTTAACATTTTAAAATAAAAAAATTTGCGCCTTGCACTACTACCTACTTTATTCGAACATCGCATCGTTGCCAAATTGTATTTACTTTTAAAGTCGAATTTTTCGAAAACCATTAAGTTTTGACACCTATGTTATATGAACTTTTTTTCTTGTTTTGACCTCCCCTATCACCCATTTAAATAATGGCCATCATATCGCTTACACCCTGTATACATATTGTTAGGATATATTTAAATGGTTCTTTAAAAAAATTGTTATTCCTGTTACATTTTGATTTAAATAAATTAAATAATGTTGAGCGCCTTTAAATTATATTCGAAAATTTTAATTTTAAGTAATTTAGTTATTTAGTTTTACTCTATTCTCAGGGTTGAGGCGAGTTCATATTAAAAATTGTGATCATTTATTTTTTTTATATTTTTATTGAAAATTTTTTATAAAAAAAATAAACATTGAAACAATTAACCTTTAAACAAAAATTAAACAATTTACCAATCTGCCGCAAACACGGTGCAAATTCGATCTGGTTTGGAACTATCGCTTGTACCAACTGAACAGAAATATTATATTGCACCAGATGTGTCGATAAGCGGAGTCAATAACATAAACAAGGAATACCTAAATGCCCAGTTTCGAAGGAATCGTCAGATTTTAATTATAACACAAAAACAAAAAGTTGCGGCGCGCCCGCTCGAGGGATATAATGCCATTCCAGAATAGTTCATACTATGAGCTTTCAGAAAATGTAGGGTTTGCCTACTTGATTTTCACCAGTAATGCATCTAATTCTTAAGGAAAATATGAAAAATGTCATAAAAGAAATAATGATATTTTTATATATATATATATATATATATATATATATATATATATAAATAATGTCAAAAAAATGTAAAAAACCGTCATTTCACAGTAGATGTTCAAACAATCACCCGTTTTGAGCTATGCATAAATTAAGTCTATCTACGACTTCAGTTAAAGTTGATCTTGTAGTAGAGCGAAGAAATCCTCTAATTCTATTTTTCCTTCAGCGTCGTTGGTTTGCCGCTAATTAATTTTTTTGCTCACTTCTTGTGTTTCACATTTTCTGTTTCCACAAACCTCTCCTTCGAAAACTCTCGAGTCGCATATCTAACTGCATACATTCTACTGGCTAAAAGCAGTTTCTGTAACATCTATCCGGAATGTAGATCATTTTATCAATTATATCAAATTCCCCTTGGAACATTTGAATGTTACAGGAACTATCAACAAACATGACATTTTATTATCGAAGTGAATTTATAGTTTAAATCTAAACGCACGCGATCATCACCAAAGTACTTTTAAAGTCAATGTTTGGGCAGACATTGTGAATAATAATTTAATAGGACCAGTAGTTCTTCCACATAATTTAAATGGTAATTAATTGGAAGAGTAGTTGGAAGAGGTAAATTTAGGAATAAGGCAAAATATGTGGTATTTACAATATGGAGCTCCAGCGCATTTCAATCATGAGGTTAGGGAATATCTTTTCGGTCTGTACCCTGGACGATGGATTGGAAGGGGCCCTGATGCACCTATTTCTTGGCCAGCTAGAAGTCCAGATCTTAACTTTTGCTTCTGGGATTCTGTTGAAATAATCGACGAACTACAACTGAAGCATCGAGTCATTGAAGTGCAAACCGATTTGGTCAGAAACCAATAATCTTCCAAAAAATTCGGTTTTCCTTTTTAAACGGTGCCGAATGTGTATTCATGAAAATAGAGGCCATTTTGAACATTTATTATAGTGAATACTACACATTTGTACACATTTTTTATTTACCTGCAAATAACATGAATACTCAGTTATAACTTACTCAAAATTATTGAAGGATAATGAAAAAGAGGCCGCATCTCGATAAAACCTAACTTTTCGAAAAAGGGCTAAGAGGCAAAAAATTTCAAAAATGAAGTATTAAACTAATGGTGTCACAATACTAATTTAATCGTAACGCATAGAAAAGTTTGGGGGGGTTTTAGAGATTCAACACCCCTCTAAAATTTTTATGGGCTGTACAGATTTCGTGGTCTTATATGAAAAAGATGCTGTAACGAAAAGCAATATATCCATTTTCATTACAAAATGTTAAACTTATGTTAAATCGAGTTATTTTTGACCCCAGGATATGTGGTTCAATTTATGACCTACATTTTTGTTATACCCTGTATACAGACGAAGGTTGGTTAATTGTAATGGGAAGTTCTCCAAATATGGAAAAAATTAATAAATTTAATGATTATTTTGTGGAAGAGTGGATGGATTCTCCAAGGTAATAACTAGAGAGAGAAACAACTTTATTAAAAGTAGTGCTGCCTACCATCAGTAGGTTGCTTTGTAACACAGCATACTAATTAATCTGTAAGATAATAATTAATTTGATTACAATGAATGTCATTAAAACTACTAAATAAATATAAATTTAGAGGGTAAATAAAATGTAAAATTAACCTAGAAGTCGCAACTAAAGATAAAATAACTAAATAAATAAAAAGAGTTAAAATTAATTCCTATAAATATGGTTATGTATAATATTAATTGGATCACTTAATAAAGATTCAGAAATAATAACTAATTTTTTCTTATCTAAATTAAATTCCTCAAAAAATGTCAAAACGTTTTTAGAAATTTCAGCGAGAGACCCAAACCATAAACCTATAACTTCAAATTTTCGTACTTTGTATTTGTCTTTGAATCTATTATTAAGTGATTCAGTACAGTTACTATAAATTTCGAATTTTTCTTGTTGAACCTTGTTGCCTTGGTCATTATAATTTGTTTCATATCGAATTGTAGTATCAACAATAAATGTATTACTGGAATTTTTTTCAAAAGCAATAATGTCACAACAGCGATTAGAGCCAAACTTATCTATAGTGTGTACTTCTTCATAGCATTCAAAATTTTTTAGAGTAAGAATGTCAAAAATTGTATATATTTCACTTTGTGGTGACGATTAGTGATCATCAGAGAATTTAACGAACAGTTGCCAATTACATGATTTATTGTTTTATTCTCTTTGCATAGTTAACCGATAATTTTATTGTTGCTGTCGATTCAGATGACCAAAGGGTATTTTTATTTGTTATAAAACTATTTGACGGCGTATATGTCGAAAAATGTTCAACTCCAGCACCCTGATATCTCAAAACCCGTTCTTCAAACACTGTTAATCCTAGTCCTGATGAACTAAACAATTATTTTGTTAATGTAAGTAAGAATATCAGCTCTAACATAGCTCCGGGCCAGGATGCTCTCTCCTTCCTCCTACCTACTAAAAGGGTCACTAATAGTTTCTTCCTAGGGCCAGTAGATAAGCACGAACTAGTGCAAACCATAAACAGCATTCAAAATAAATCTTCCTGTGGAAATGATGGCTTGTCCACTAAAATATTTTCAAATATACCTGATGTAGTAATTAACATTTTAACTTCGCTGATTAATGAATCCTTCGAATCTGGTATCTTTCCGAGCTGTCTAAAAACAGCTATAATAATCCCACTTCATAAGGGCGGCGACAAAACCGAAACTTGTAACTATAGACCTATTGCTCTATTACCTACCTTATCGAAGATAATAGAAAGGCTAATGAAAAATCGCCTACTGCCCTTTCTTTTCAAACAAAACATCATAACACCTCATCAATATGGTTTCCTTCCTAAAAAATGCACTAGTGACGCAATGTTTTCCGTTCTTAATGAAATATATACATCACTTAATGATAAACTTTTCACAACTTCAGTATTTTGTGACTTTGCAAAGGCCTTTGATTGTGTTAATCATGAAATCTTAATTAAGAAACTACAAATTTATGGCGTACGGGGTTCTCCTTTGCAATGGTTTAAAACTTACTTAGAAAATAGAAATCAGCAGGTACGTGCTAATGGTGCTGATTCTTTAAATCTGCCAATTAGCAGTGGCGTACCTCAAGGTTCAGTGTTAGGTCCAATTTTATTTTTATTATTCATCAACGATATCACAGACTTAAAAATAAGTGGAAGAATTACTTTATTTGCCGATGACACCAGTGTAACCTGGAGTAGTTCTGATATACAGACATTACAATCTAGCATAAACAAAGATCTAGTTACTATCAAGTCTTGGTCTGACTCGAATGGGCTTTGTTTCAACACCAGTAAAACCGTAGCAATGTCTTACAGAGGTACTTTACAGCCTATAACTCTAAGCAATAATCCGATTCTAACGGTGAACTCAATTAAGTTTTTAGGTCTTTATATAGACAAATTCCTGAAATGGTCCACTCATATTGATACCTTGGCAAAAAAATTATCTTCTGCATGTTTTGCCATTAAAACTGTTTCTAAAGAGCTGACCCCTACTACTGCATTAATGACCTACTTTTCCTTATTCGAATCTCACCTTCGCTATGGTTTACCGTTCTGGGGTTCTTGTAGCTTATACCACTTCGAATCTATTTTCAAATTACAAAAAAGAGCAATTCGTTATGTATTTGGTTTAAGTAGTAGGACACACTGTGAAAATTACTTTAAAAATTTCAAAATTCTAACCCTTCCTGCTCTATTTATCTTTGAATCCGTCTGCTTAGTTCGCAAACACATTCAAAACTTATCGGAAAGACCAACTCGTAGATATCCTACAAGAAATTTAGATACTGATGTTTACTTACCTATTCCCACCTCTGACCTAATAAAAAATTGTATTACCTACAATGCAAAAAAATTGTATAATAATCTCCCGATACAGCTAAAATCTATAAATTCTTATGATAAGTTCAGAAGATCCACTAGGGCTTTTCTTCAAGAAAGACCATTTTACACAGTGGCAGAATTTTATAACGTGCCTTAGACTTTTGGGTTGCAGCATATAGGAGCAATAATTAAATTAAGTTAATTTGAACAATAATTTATAGTGACGGATATTGCATATCCAATGCAATTGTTATTGTTATTTTGTTTGTGGTTTGTTTTATCTAGTAATTTATTTTTATTTTTATTATGATTAATTTCGCTTTGTCTATAAAATTTTTGTAATTTTTCTATGACAATAAAGCATATTCTCTCTCTCTCTCTCTCATAGAGCACCGTTCTCTATATGCAGATTCTCTAAGGTTCATTCTCATTTGTCTCGAAGTATTTCCATCCGTTTTTAGTTTTTCCTTGCACATAGCCATTTCATTTTGGCAGTCGAATACTTCATGAAGTAGTAAGGCTGGAACATTTGCTAGTATTTTGGCTATGGAGAAATGTTGTAATGATGCTTCCTCTTGGTGCATAGAATAGTGGGAAACATGTGGATGCCGGTAAACCACTAATAGCTTTAACATTTCTTCTTATCATTATATCTAAACCATTTAAAATATATCCGTGGATTTTATTTAATGGTACTGATTGCAGAGAATATATCAGCTTTGGAAATATGTATTGGTTAATAATGTTAAGCTTCTGATCTGGTTTTAGAGAGTCACTCGATCCTATATGCAATTTGTAACTTCGCAATTCGTAAGCGTCCCGATGCCATCCATCGTGAAGACGTCGGAGTTAACCCTTATTCCAAAATGTAATGTTTCTCCCTGTGTCGGTCGCATTTCGATAACTCACCGTGTTAAAAAAAATAGGGTGTGACTGTATATTTGTCTATAACTTGGTAATTATATAGTGCGTCAGTATAGTATCGAATAAACAAGTCAGTTTTGATTTTAATCTGATGGCATTCTCTTAAAAATTAATTTTAAATATATGTATAAATATATCCAGATTACAGTTGTCATCGATATATTTGTAAAGATATGTCTTATTTTAAATTTGGCGCGTTTGGCTTGATGGATGACATCTTTCTATCTAAGGACGTGAGCGCCTGACCTGTCTTGTCATATGCCTGATGTAGGATAGAAGAAGAGAATTTAAGGTTAAACCGCATGTTTAATTTCCTATTCAAAATTATCAGTAGTAATACCCCTAGGGCCTTGATAATACCGAGATAATTTTGTCATAGAGAATGCTGAAAGCGTGTTGCTTGATAATGGCCCGAGGCCGAAGGCCGAGGGCTATTATCCTTAAGCAACACGCTTGAAGGATTCTCTATGACAAAATTTTGAGGATTTATCAAGGCCCGAGGGGTATTCGATAAGATAATTTTTTACTTTGTAGATTTAAACATTTTTAAACTAGTTGTCAGTTTGACGTTTAATTAATTTTTAATCAAAAACTTGACTTGCTGAAAACACCAAACTGAAAACACCACATGTAGGGTGTTATCGCTGTAATCCATAGCTGATTGGATGAAATTTGACACATGACTCTAAATTAAGTAATTTGATTGGTTACAATAGTTAGTAAAAAATTATCAATAAAATTCTTATTAATATTTTGTTTAAAAAAGTTGTAAGGTTGTAATAGGGAAGGAATGAACTTCAATTGTCGTTTCTTGTAATTTTAGGTAAGAGTTTTGTGGGTGATAATTGTACATAATAATAATAATAAAAACTTGTAATTTTAGAAGCAACGCATTGGTTTATTTCAACTCAAAAAAAATCCTAATCAACCCTTTTATATTTTTTAATTATTAATAATTTAATGTTTATATTCTTAATTAAGAACGAACAAAATATTATTCTTGGTTTTTAATGTTCATAATTAAAAAGATTCGTTTTTTTAAATAAATATTATTTTGTTCTAATTTTTAAGTACATATTTTAACCTTTTAACCTGAATAACGATTATTTTTAATTTGTTTTAATTTAGAAAATATGGACACCTGATATAAATAACATTGTAACTATATTTTACTTAGTTTACAGGAGAGCACTTTGAAGATTTTCGGTTCATATTTTTCAGTTTTTTTACATATCAATAATTTTCTTTGCTTCTTTCCTGATCTTTCTACTAGTGTAAACTATTCAATTGTGAAACTACCGGAAATACAGTTTTAGTTGAGTTACGATGACGTATATTTGAATATGTTCCCATGAAAATCATTGTAACTATACGTACAATTAACAGATGGTCTTTTTTGAGGTTTAGGACAAAAATGAAACTTCTTAGTTAAAAATTGCCGACGTTTTGGCCTTTTATTAGGCCTTCCTCAGAGCTACAACGATATAAAAAAGAATTGTTAGGCCACTCTAAAAGATAAGTAAGTAAACAATAATCATGTACGCTAAAACAGTACGAAAAATACAAAAGTCTGACAAAATAGTAAATTAATGTAGATAAAAGCCTACCTTTTTTAAAAACTAGAAGTTTTCGTCGTTCCTTAAAACTAGTAACTCCACATTATACATATTATTGGTTACGAAATACACAACAATACATGTTTAAATAACAAACTGAAGTAGAATTTGCAATTACGATGATATTATGTTGTCCAAAGACAGTGAAGCTGTTTGAGTTATAGAAGGAAAAAATGGTAACTTGAGTTACAATGTGAGTAAAGTTACCATTTTTTGAGTTACAATGTTATTCATATCAGGCGTCGATATGTTATGAAGCAGGGAATTGAAATTATGTGAATTCATAAACCGCTCTGAGCTTTTGGTCCAGGTGTTACCTCTGTCTCTCTCTCTCTCTCTCTCTGTCACGTATAGTTCATCATCATCATCATTATAGCGTTTTAAATTCTTTTAATGAGGTGGATTATTCCTCTCTTTCCCATTATAGATTATAGCTTCTCATGTGTCTTCGCTGCCGTTGTTATTTGTTTCCAATCTTTTCTGTTTTCACATGTTATGATCCAATCTTTTATATTCAGTGTTTTAATATCTATCTTTACTTCTTCGTGCCATTTTTTCCTTGGTCTTCCTCTATTTCTTGTCCCCAGTGGAGTCCAGTTTCTTATCCTTCTAATCGTGTCTGTGGGTTTCCGTCGCATTATGTGTCCAAGCCATTCCAAGCCTCCTAGTTCTTTTTCAATTTCTGCATTTCTTTTTCGCCTTCTTTCTCGTTCCTCCGTTATATCTGGACCTAGTATTATCCTCATAATCTTTCTTTCCAGTATTTTCAAGTCTTGCTCTTCCTTTTTAGTCATTACCACAGTTTCCATAGCGTATGTAATCGTTGGTCTTATTAATGTTTCATATATATTTATTTTTGTCCTTTTACTAATTTTTTTGTTTTTCAGTATCTTTCTGTTTATTTGTAGAGCTTCCTTTGAGGATTCTTTCCTTGGCCTTTTCTCCGCTTACTAATCCTGTCTCGTCATCCCTAAATAGCTGAAGGCGGTTACCCTTTCGAATTTATGCTTTTGCACTTCTAGGTATTCTTGTGGTGGTATTTTCTATCTTCCTATTCGCATGTATTTAGTTTTGTTTTCGTTTATTTCTAAGCCTAGTTCTTTCGCTTCTTTGTCCAGTTTTTCTATTGCTTTTTTACATATTTTTTTTGTTGTTGTTTTGTTGTCAGATCATCGGCATACCCTATAACTTCTATTTGGTCTGTTAGTGTGTTTCAATTGTTTATATTTGCTTTCCTTAATATACTTTCGAGAGCTAAGTTAAATACTGTTGGTGAAATGGAACCCCCTTGCTTTACCCCTTTATTTACGTTCAACTCTTCTGTGGTTGTTTGTTGTTTGTTAATTTTAACGTTTCTTTTCTGATCTAGTGGCCTAAACTGGACGGGACCTACAGCTTATCGTGGGCTCCAAACCACGGTCCTCAATCACCTTAAACCCAGGACTATGCCTTTGTCATTCAGGTGATCTACCGACTAACAAGTGTGTAATTGTGTCACCAACCCCTATCAGTTCCACGAGATATCCGATCTCATCCGGCCTGTATACCGGCGTGAATGAAACTGCGTCTGACACAATTACCTTTTTGCACTTGCCAAAGTCTTATCTGACTTTAATTCCACTTGAATGCGGCAGGATTCGAACCTATTCTCCGAACACTGACCAAGCTGAATTGGCAGACGCCTTACCAACTAGGCCACCATGGCCGAGAACTCTTCTGTGGTGTTTCACTTTAACTTTGGTATTTTTAAGGGTTATTTCTAGCAAATCTATCAGTTTTTTTTGGTATACCCAGTGTTTTTAATTTCTTCAACATCTTTTTTTTTTAAGTCTATAAAAATTATGAGGATTTCTTTGTTATATTCCCATGTTCTTTGTATTATTTGTTCTAGCGTATGGTTTGCATTGATTGTTGACCTTCCTGGTCTGAAGCCGTTTTGGTAGTCCCCAATAATTTGCGTGGTTTATTAAGTTTGCAGTCATTTTGTAAACCGTGTTAAGTAATGTTATGGTTCTATAATTATTACAGTTTTCTTTGTCGCCCTTTTTATATATCGGAGATATGATACCTAAATTTCATTCTTCTGGGATCTTATTTTGTGTCCATATTTGCTGTACCAGAAATTATAGTTGTTTGTGTAGTTCATTCCCTCCATATTTCAGTAACTCTGCTTCTATATTATCATCTCCTGGTGCTTTTCCGTTTCTTACTCTTCTTATTTCTTTCTGAATTTCTCTTTCAGAGGGATATTCTACTTCCAGTGAATCATCTTCCGCTATTATGTTTTCTTCTTTTTCTCTCTCTATTTTTTTAGATATTCTTGAGATTCCATGTTTCTTCCAAATGCCCTTTCCAGATTCTTCCTATCTCCCTTTGGTCGTATTCGGTCTGTCCGTTTTTGCTTTTAATCCCTCTTACCTTAGGTTTCGGTTTAGCATTAAAAATATTTAGTTTTTTATAGAATTGTTTTTTGGTTGTTTCTATGTTTATCATTTTCCATATCTTCTAGTTTATTATCCATCCAATCATTTTTTTCTTTTTGTATAGCATGTTTGCCCTGTTTCTTGCAACGTTGTAGTTTCTTCTATTCTGTTCTGTTGGTGCATTTAATCATTTAATTCTTATTGTGTTTTTTTTCGATGTAGCTTCAACACATTCTGTATCGTAACATTCCTTATTTTTGAACCTCGTGTTCTGTGTTCCTATACTTTATTTCGCGTTATTGGTTACCGTATTTTTTATCGCCGCCCACCTTTCCTCCACTTCCATGTGAGATTGTACTATTTGTTTTAAGTTATCTGTCACTTTTTCTTCATACTTTTGTCTAATTTCCTTTTTTTCTAGAGCAATTATATTGTGCCTTGCTATACCGTTTTTGGTTCTGTAGTATTTATTGCCTGAGGTTGTGAAATAAATCACACTTGTTCCCAAGAACACAGACATTAAAAATGTCCTACACTGCACCAGCGTCTGGAATTTAATAACCACTCCTTGGGCTATATACCCCCCAGGTATTGAATTACGAAAGTCCTGACGTGGTTTGGCGCCCGACCAAGTCGGGGCTTTAAACCAAAAACTTCGATTTTATTATTAAAGGAGCTTGCCATTCTTAGACCGGTTTCGGAATTATTGTTCCTCATCAGTAAGAAGCAGGCTAGCTTGACATCCTATCGCTAAAGGATGTCAGAAAATGAATTCGGCTCGCCTCGTTCTTGATAAAAGTTTTCACGTATATCACGAACGAGGAGAGCCCAACGCCATCTTCACTTTCATAACAAAATCAGGACCTTTTTTGGTATTTTTATGGTTAAAAAAATTCCACCGTTGTTATAGTTTTCTATAGTTTTGCAAGCTTTGATTTTGTTATGAAAGTGAAGATGGCGTTGGGCTCTCCTCATTCGTGATATACGTGAAAACTTTTATCAAAAACGAGGCGAGCCGAATTCATTTTCTGACATCCTTTAGCGATAGGATGTCGAGCTAGCCTGCTTCTTACTGATGAGGAACAATAATTCCGTATCCGGTCTAAGAATGGCAAGCTCCTTTAATAATAAAATCAAAGTTTTTGGTTTAAAGCCCTGACTTGGTCGGGCGCCAAACCACGTCTGGACTTTCGTAATTCAATACCTGGGGGGGCATATAGCCCAAGGAGTAGTTGTTGAAGTCCAGACGCTGGTGCAGTGTAGGACATTGAAAATTGAACACAAAGATCAACAAGAATTTATTACAACAAAAACTACAATTTAAATATTTATAAAATATCTTTAAAATTATAAGATGTTGATGACATATTACATTAATGTGCATCACCCTATATTGTATAACTAACCACGGATCACTTCTCAAATGCTAAATCGAATCCAGCCTTACCAATTGAGAGGCCTAATGATTGAAATTATGTGTTTGCTAAAAGAGGTGTTTTTTTTTGTTTTTGCATAAAAATTATGCGTAATTGGAAGTAAATTCAGGTCACTAAACTGACAGACATTTTCGTAGTTTTTGTGCTTCCCCTTTCATTACAAGATGCGCGTCTTTTTCACTTTCACTGCGTATTATTAGAAACCTACACAAAACTCCAACGAAAATTATTAGGTGCGTTTTTTAGAATATGGATTATTATTACCTTGACTTTTGTGGGTGTAAATGAACAATAGCGGGGTGAAATTAGAATTTTGTATGGATGTAAGAGCTAAGTCAAATTTTTTTTAATTTTTTCGTAATTATGCATAAAGAGAAGTTTATAAAAAATTTGTCAATAGATAGATGTCGCGAGATACGTGCCAAAATCGGCATTTTTGGTATTTTTCGCTTGCTTCACTATTTTTTAAATAGCTCTCTAAGTGTCTTGGAAAAATAAAAAAAAAAATTAAAATGACCGTGATGAAGTAGAGTATCGATCCGTATAGTAGGGTTTTCTTAAAAATGCATCCTAACCTCAAAGAAAATATGTATTTTTATGTCGGGAAGACATGTTAAAAATTAAAAAAAAAAAACAAAAAAAGTATTTGTCAAGCCAAAATCAGCATTTCTCGAAAAAAAATTAAATTGGCCGCCATTTTTGGAAAAACAATAGTAGAGAGAAATTTTTTATCTTAAAAAGAAGGGTTTTGTGTGTACTTTTGTCTAAGAAAATCCAACATTTTATTTCTTTATTTAAAGAGCCCAATTTAGGGAATAATAAAAAAATCGATTTTCATTTTTTATATTGATTTATATTGATTCGTTCCCTCACAAAAATCTTACTTTAGAACCTGAAATATTTTTTTTATATTGTTAAACTTTTTTTGAACTGAAATACAGTTTTTCTAAGAGAATCAAGCATAAATATCGCGATAAAAAAATTGGAAAAAAATGAAAATTGAATTTTTATTTTTTTATTATTTCCTAAATTGGGCACTTTAAATAAAGAAATGTTGGATTTTCTTAGACAAAAGTACACACAAAATCCTTCTTTTTAAGATAAAAATTTTTCTCTACTTACTGTTTTTCGAAATATGGCGGCAAATTCAATTTTTTTTTCGAAAAATGCCGATTTTGGGTGGACAAATATATATATATTTTTTAATTTTTACCCTATCTTTCCGACATAAAAATACATTTTTTCTCCAATTTTTAAGAAAATTCGAGGATTCATTGGTTATTTATTGCCAATTCAGTAAAAAAAAATAATGCGCACGAATTCGTTTTTTGAGGTTAGGGTGCATTTTCAAAATATGGATCGATACTCTACTTCATTACGGTCATTTTAATTTTTTTTTATTTTTACACGACTCTCAGAGCCGGAGATATTTAAAAAATAGTGAAGCAATCCACTCGAAAAATACCAAAAATGCCGTTTTTGGCACATATCTCGCGAAGCTCCAGCCCAAATTTATTGACAAATTTTTTACAAGCTTCTCTTTATGTATAAAAAAATTGACTTAGCTCTTACATCCATTTTCAGAATATTTTCGTCTAATTTCACTCCGCTACAAGTAATGCTATCAAAGTGAATAGACTAGTAATAATCTTCTTAACCTTGGTATAAAATACATTATTAATCTTATTTAAATTAAAAGCAATAAAAATTGCACAATCCAACAAGACTAGAAGTGGTAACCTTTTATAGTATATTTTTTATTTTTAGGAACGTTAATAAGGTGTTAAATAGGACAGGCTAATTGACAATTCCTATTAAAGAATACACTCGGTTTTGTTTTACAAAAAAAAGTAATAACAATAGTTCAATTGCCATTCGAAATTTATGCAGACATGACTGATATTATCAAATGTTTTGACTTTCTCGATGTTTGGAAGCACATTTCTGTAGACAAATTAATTTCCACAATAATTACAAAAGATATTAGTATGTAGATAGTGATTACACAAAATTATTGATTAATGTGTTTGTTGTTTGTTTAACAGTCCAGTTGCTCTTCATGACCCTGATTTCCATATAACGTGTCGATCCGCACTTTTATTCCTTCAGTGATTTAATTAAAAACTAAAATACAAATGACTCACCCTCCTACTTCGGTTATTTTATAAAAACCATTCCGCAGAGATCGAAGATCAGTTAAATTATACAGGGTGATTGTACAACCTTTGTAGTTGGCTAGATTGTTGCTTTCGCAAAGTACACATTTGTTAGTTGTAAGTTACAGTTTGTCTGAGGAAATCACTGGTTTTATAAATTTATGCATATTTTACGCATCTATGTTCAGCCCAGTTGTCGGAGAGTTTGACCTCGCAGAAAATGTGATCTCGATGAAACTTGGCACTTAAGTACTTGAAAGGGTGTAGAAACCAATAAAAAAATCTTTGCTGCTTTAAACTTCACAATTTCGAAAATAAATTCGAAAATTTGGTTTTTCCATTATATCTCGAAAAAAAAAAATATAAAAATTCCGAAAAACTAATAGCACCACGTGAAAGAGCAGAAAATTTTACTAAAAAATAATATTAAAAAGAATTTGTATTACTATAAAAAATTATTCAAAATAAGAAAGCAAATTCGAAAACTCTACGGGCGCCGAGCCGTTGAATACAAATATTCAGGCGAGGCGTTCGGAAAAACTAAAGTATCTTTGTCTAAAATGTACGCAAAGAAAAAGAAGAAAAGAAAAGAAAGTGTTTTAAAGAGAATTTTAAAATGATTATTTTTTTTACAACATTCATTCGAAGCAATTTTTATTTTCAAAATAGTATTTATATAAATCATATATTAATATTTTTCTTAAATAAAGTTAAAAATAATTTAGAAATCGATTTATAGGGTGATTCATTGGGAAATGCTCATAGAGTAAGGGTAGATGGAATACACCTAGTGCTTCTAAATAACCTACATTTTATGGGTCTATCGTTCTTTATAACCAAGATACAGGGTGATTTATTCATTTTCCCCATTTTTTCAATTAATCATAACTTATGAACCTCCCTATACATTTTTATAATATTTGGTTCGTATGTTCTTTGTCCACAGTGGCGTCGACTAAGATAATAAAAAAAAGTCTTATTACAGGTCCGGCCCTCAAAAAATTAATAAGTAGGTTTCGAGTCGAAACAACACACTGTATGTCAATATTTTAAAATTTTATTTACAAAGGACCCCGCACTAATCTTATGGAAAACCGGTTTCGGTGAAAATCGCTGAAATTTGCCATTTGCCATTCTGAACAAAAGTTATCATTGCGCCAACTCTCTGAATGGATTCTACAGGGGGTCAAAGTTTGATATTTTGACTATTTTTCAAAAAATCCGGAATTTCATTTTCATCGTATCGATCTGAATTTTCATAATGGAATAGTCCACAATATTTGCATCAAAAAGTTCAAATGACAAAAGTTAAACTTTGTTTTTGGTAATTTTTATCGAAGTTTTTTCGAGAAAATACTCGTTTTCCTACAGATCCATATGCAATTGATGTTACTTACAGTAGATGAGAGGGCGATCATATTGCGCATTTGAACCAACCATCCAACTTTAAATATTTGAAAGATACTGGGCGATCAAAAATATATTTTCAATTTCGGAAAATGTATCCCTTTGTATAGTCAGCTTCCACCAACATATTTAGCTGATGTTTTGAAACTATGTAGTTAATATATATACAAATGTGTCAACGTATGTGCTCATTAATCTAAATCCAAATAAAGTTGCGGCGATGGTCCAAAAAATATGGAGAAGCGATGTTTCGGAATAATTTTGAAATGATTTCTAAAATCATCCGTAAATTTTTTTTATTTTCTGACATAATGTAAATGAGTCATTGTTGATCAAAAAGTTCCACAATGCCTACCTCGCGAATGCCACGGTTTGAATTAAACAGGGGTTTGAAGTATAGTATTTCATCGATTTCTTGAATAATCAATAATTCCTTTGTAACGGAAAATAATATTGTTTCCTAGACAAACTTCGAAACATTTCAATGACAAAATATCTGAAATGAGAATTCATGAATATACAAAGGTTGCAACTCGTCCAAAAAACATTTTTTTTTTCCAAGATATTAGTATTCGTTTACTATTCATATATCATATATTCAGAAATACTATTAGGACCAGCACCACCTCGTCTCCACCCGATGTTTTAGAAAAATACAGGATGAAAACAATAACTTTATCTCGAAAAAGATTGTATGCTGTTAAACATGTGTCTTCTGGAGAGGATCACGGCATTATTATGCGTATTAGTATAAAAGATATTTCTGTTTTGCACCATCGAATTTTTTCACATTTCGTTCTAATAATGACAGATGAAAAATTCAGGTCTTCATAACTGTCTTTTTGTGACCGCAAGTTTGTCTAGGAAACAATATTATTTTCCGTTACAAAGGAATTCTTGATTATTCGAGAAATCGATACTATACTTCAAACCCCTGCACAAAGGATGTGAAATAAAATCACACAAGCTCCCAAGAACAAGGACATTAAAAATGTCCTACACTGCACCAGAGTCTGAACTTCAACAACTACTCCTTGAGCTATATGTCTCAACAGGTATTCAATTACGAAAGTCCAGACGCGGTTTGGTGCCCGACCAGGTCGGGGCTTTAACCCAAAAATGTCGATTTTGTCATTAAAGGAGCTTGCCATTCTTAGACTGGTTTCGGTATTAGTGTGCCTCATCAGTAAGAAGCAGGCTAGCTCGACATCCTGTCACTAAAGGATGTCTGAAAATGAATCCGGCTCTCCTTGCTCTTGATAATCGTACTTGCGTTATACCAACGCCATCTTCACTTTAATAACAGTGACAGGATGTCGAGCTAGCCTGCTTCTTACTGATGAGGCACAATAATTCCGTAACCGGTCTAAGAATGGTAAGCTCCTTTAATGACAAAATCAAAGTTTTTGGGTTAAAGCCCCGACGTGGTTGGGCACCAAACCACGTCTGAACTTTCGTAATTCAGTACCTGTTGGGGCATATAGCCCAAGGAGTAGTTGTTGAAGTCCAGACGCTTTTAATGTGCTTGTTCTTGGGAGCTTGTATGATTTTATTTCACATCCTGTGTGCAGTTTTGTTACTACCATGGCCCTTTTTTGGAATTTTTATGGTTCAAAAAATTCCACCTCAAACCCCTGTATAATTCAAACCGTGGCATTCGCGAGGTAGGCACTGTGGAACTTTTTGGTGAAGAACGACTCATCTACATTATGTCAGAAAATAAAAAAAATTCACGGATGATTTTAGAAATATCATTTCAAAATTATTCCGAAACATCCCTTCTCCATATTTTTTGGACCATCGCCGCAACTTTATTTGGATTCAGATTAATGAGCACAGACGTTGACACATTTGCATATATATTAGCTACGTAGTTTCAAAACATCAGCTAAATATGTTGGTGGAAGCTGAATATACAAAGGAATATATTTTTCCGAAATTGAAAATATATTTTTGATCGCCCTGTATCTTCCAAATATTTAAAGTTGGGTGGTTGGTTCAAATGCATAATATGATCGCCCTATCATGTACTGTAAGTAACATCAATTGCATATGGATCTGCAAGAAAACGAATATTTTCTCGAAAAAAGTTAGATAAAAATTACCAAAAACAAAGTTTAACAACTTTTGTCATCTGAAACTTTTTGATTTAAGATAAAATCACTCGTCCTGCGGACTCGTGATTTTATCAATCAGTTTGTTTTCGTGGTTTTTCCAAATAAAGCCGTTTTCGTGAAAACCAAAAATTTAATCGATAAAATTTGGAGGACTCGTGGTATTACCTTTGATAAAACCGCTTCTTCGTATTTGTTTCTTGATTAAACTGTGTTTACCTTTTTTGAAATGTCAAATACAAACATTTAACAAATTTCTTCTCTCAAGTATTCTCCCAACTGTAGACTTCCTACTGGTATTAACAGTGCTAACAACAATTTAATCAATACATTAACAGAAACTGCATTTAGTATTGGCATGAAAACAAAAATACACGGAGGTACATCGTATTCAAATAAATGGTTTGATGAAGAATGCCGCACATTAAAAAGTAAACTAAAAGCCGATTTAAGAGAAGCTAGACTGAATAACTTCCAAACTGAATCTAAACAAAACTATTTAAAAACTAGATCCGTTTATAAAAATACAATAAAACGTAAAAAAATAAACATTTTGCAGACACTTTAAGCAAAACGAATAGCTCTAAAACTTTCTGGAATCAGATAAAGTCCTTTCGAAATTCTCCAAAAATCAATGTCTTAACTACTCACGACTGGGAAAGATTTTTTAGTTCAATCTTGCCGGACAAAATTTTAAATGACTATGTCTACTTTGGGACCTTTGATGCTATCACAGATGACTTAATTACTCTTAACGAACTAAACTCTGTGTTATACAAATGCAAAACAGGAAAATCGCCAGGGAGTGATGGTATTGCACATGAATTCTTTAAAAATATGCCTTCAAACTGGCAGCTATATCTAAATTCTTTATTTAACAAAATCCTAGAATATCAAGAAATTCCAGAAAGTTGGTCTGATATTATTGTAACTATGCTACATAAAAAAGGTCCCCGTGATTTACCGGAAAATTATAGAAGTATCGCACTAGTTAACTCTATTACAAAAATTTTCACTCAAATTTTGTGCAGTAGGCTTGAAACATAGGCTGCTTCTGCCTCAATGATTCCGGAATGTCAATCAGGCTTTCGAAAGGGAAGAGGATGCTTGGATAATATCTTTACGCTTTACTCAACAATTCACCTTCAATTCCGATTGCCATCTCGAAAAGTTTATGTTGCCTTCATTGACTTCAAAAGAGTCTTCGACTCTATAGTTCATTCTCTTCTTTGGCAAAAGCTCTATAACGCTGGTGTCAGTTCTACATTTATTAACATTCTTAAAAATCTATACTATTCAGCAACGTTTAAAGTTAAGGCTAATAACTATTATACTAAGAGATTTGATATAGCGGAGGGTGTACTTCAGGGTGAATGCCTAAGTCCCATTTTTTTCTCTATTTTTTTAAGTGATATTGAATAACACTTTAGGAACCTAGGCTCAAGTGGAGCCAATGTTGACAACATGAACGATGTCCTAGTACTATTATATGCAAATGACCTGTTTTTGAGCCATTTTTTTCGTCAGATCTACCGCTTTACATACCGGACACGGTGGCCTAGTTGGTAAGGCGTCTGCCGATTCACCTTGGTCAGTGTTCGGGGGAGTAGGTTCGAATCCTGCCGTATTCAAGTGGAATTAAAGTCAGATAAGACTTTGGGCTAGTGCAAAAAGGTATGTGTGTCATACGCAGTTTCATTCACGCCGGTAAACATGCCGGATGAGATCGGATATCTCGTGGAACTGACAGGGGTTGGTGACACAATTACACACTTGTTAGTCGGTAGATCACCTGAATGACAAAGGCATAGTCCTGGGTTTAAGGTGATTGAGAACCGTGATTCTGAGCCCACGATAGGCTGTAGGTCCCGTCCAGTTTAGGCCATTAGGTCAGAAAAGAGACGTTAAAATTAACAAACAACAACAATACCGCAATACATGTTAACCAGTAATTATAGAATTTACATTGCCGTAATAATTATTATTGCCATTATTGACCATTTCGGATATTTGTATCTATTAAGTAAATTACTTAATCTGAAAATGACTACTGCCTATTCATTTGAAAATACTATTTAGACTTTTTTCTTTGTTTCAGATCAAAATTATCATATTTTCAATAATAGTTAGTGAAACATCAAGGCTGTGCTGGGCTGAAACTGAACCAAAAAAAGACAAAGAAGAACTGGATGCAGAAGAAACTAAAAAATTAGAAATAATTAAAAGAATAAAAAAAATAAACGAAGACGGTTCCTATACAATTGGTTATGAAGCTGATGACGGTTCGTTTAAAATAGAAAGTAGAGACGTACTGGGTCACATTAAAGGTACATATGGTTTTGTAGATGAAGATGGTGAAATTAAAAGAGTTTCATACAGCGCCACTAATTCTACAGAAATAATAAATAAGCCGGATGCCCCATCAGTTGTTCAAAGAATCCCTGCTAAAAAACTTCCAACTACTTTCATATTTACATCCACCCAATCTACACCGGTAACTTCACCTGTTAATCAGCTTTTAACTAAAAGAAAAACTACCCAGAAGCCCAATTACCAGGATGTAGTGAATTTATCTAGAACAACTAACAAACCCAAATACGTGACATACACTTCTGCTGCACCGAAAGTTCTTTTACAAGGTAAACCATCTGCAGCTTTCAGTGGCAAATTTAATGGGCATATATCTAGACCAGAAACGATCATTAGCAAAACAACGGAACTACCGCCTTTCAAAAAGGCCGTAAATACTGCTAATGAAAAACCGGTTAATGAAGAAATGGAACCAGAAAATAGAGGAAATATACTGCGAAGAGAATTACCCCAAAGAGAAGAACAGGATTATAATGTCAGAGAACATGTTTTTAGACTTCAGCAGTCTTTAGGACATGATTCAGTAGATGTTTACAGTAGTTCTATGACAACTGGAACGCCTAGACCTTTATTTACTACCACTGCAAGATCCAGACCAATATTTTCTACATTACCTTCTTTTTCGTCTACCGCCAGTTCACCCACACCCAGAACGACTCCTCCATATCCTATTAACTATTTAAAAAATAGTCTCCAGGATATTGAAAGTACCTCTAACGATTACACTCAAGAGACAACAACTGCACCTTCAAATCCCACACCAGTTTCAGTTGCCCAAATACCATCAAGCAGACCTGAAGTTGAACCTGAACCATTAGTTGCAGTAAGACACCCTCACCAAAGGAATACAATACTAGTTCCATTAAGCCAATTACAAGGAAGAATAGTTCCCATAGACCAATATAGAGAGGTTAATGAAGAATCCAGACAATATTCCTACGTACCACAAGCAAATACGAGACAACCAATGGTAGTAGAAATAGAACAGCAACCAGCTCTAGTAAGACGACTACCTTCGCATCCCTTGAGACCAATGCCGGTGCAAGTGGATGAGAATGGTTATATTAGAGAGCTGCCACGACTAGTACCGACTCCTTACCCTATACCTGTACCTGCTACTCAAATACCTAAATACGTTAACGTAAATAATGATATAGACAGTATTCAACCTCCAGTTAGTACCAAAGATTTCCAAAGATTATTACAACAATTAATTTTAAGACAAAGTAGGTTAGAAAAAATTAGTGCTTTAACTAAACATTCACCCGAAACATTTATGCAACCAGAACCACCAAGATATAGACAAGTTTATTCACAACCTGCTCCTTTCTATTATCAACGAGAACGTAATCCTTACATTCAAAAACAGGAAGAACAAAGGCAAAATTATATTTCAGTCGAGCAACAACAGTTAACACAGATGAGAAACCAACAACGTCCAAGTATTTATGAAGAGTATGATTCTCAATCATATAGGCCTAATAGAAGAGTGGCAAGACTCTTACCTGCGGGACCAGCTCATCAGGAATCAAATGAATACCTTCCGTCTGATGTAAGAGAGATGCTCCTTCTGAGGATGCTTCAGTTGGCTATCAATCCAGCATTGCCACTAGATGAAGAGGATATAGAAGTAGAAACCAAATCAATGCCTGTTAAGAGAACACCAGTAAGAAATGTAGAAATTTTAGGAGAGGACGTTTCAAACGAAGAAAGAAATAAATTACAAAGATCCTAAAAATATTATTTAAAGCAAGTATATATTGAGTATTCTTTTAAATTGACTGATTAAAAATATTGGAAAACACTAAAATATCACCATCAAACATTCAAATTTATTTATTTTCAATAGTTTTAGATATCGATCCAAAAATGTTTATATTTGTAAAACTTGTGAAATCTATGTTGGTTTTTATTTTGTAAATATATTTATTAAAAGTTTCATAAAGTCTTTCCATAGAATTTGTTTACAAACAAAACTTTCAGCATGATTAAGCTTCTTATTAAAAAAATGTCCCTTCTTCAAAGGTTATCCTTAAAATTCGGAATTAAGAAAAAGTTTGTAAAAATTTGCTCCTTTATTAATTCACGTTTCTACTTAATATTGACTGAAACTAAAATATGAAAAAAGTATTTACGGTTATTAAATAATTTATTAAGATAAAACATTTTTACCAAGGTGGTTTAAAGGACCCCGCACTTTTTTTATGTAAAGTGGCGACCGGTCAAATTATTTTCTGAAAGTTTGGTATGATGTTGTACTCGACCTAGTAACCAGAAGTGTAAATGGGCCCAACCCAATCCTATGGCTAATTTTCTAGATACTGGGTGTTAAAGTTGAAAATGGCCCAGTTTTTCGGATTTATTTTTTTTTAATTAAAAGTTAGATTGGATTTCTGTTGCATGCAGTCGTTTACTACATGTTCTAGTAATAAATTAGTGGATACGCATGATTAAAAATATTTGTATTTACAAGGTGATTCACAAATGTATGATGGTAGTTTTTTGCAAAAATTCACTTTTTCTACTGTGACGTCAGGGAATCATATTTTTGAAAGGTTCTCTTCGATATACTATTTTGACGAAAAAATATTGCACAGTACACATTTCTTATACAGGGCATTTCATAGAGAAAACCACTAGACAAAATGATTATTTTTTAGGATTAATTCAAAACCCTGTATTTATTGATTGATTTTTGGGAAAGGTAATACCATCAACGAATGTGTGTCTCTAATCTCCAAAATATACAGGGTGGTTTATTTAAAGGAAGGTATTCTATTTTGAAAAAAGTACAAAAACCATAAACACCCTGTATTCTAAAATTTCCCCGGTCAAATGTAACTATTTTATCACTATATAATGATTTTTATAACATCTTGAGAGGTATGAATTCCAGATCCGATACTATGAACGGTTTTCGAGATACAGGACGTTAAAGTGGAGAATTACTGATTTCATCAGTTTTTTCTTCAAATGGGAAAGCTGGATTGATTTTATGTTGCGCTTATGAGTTTAATATAAGTTTTAGTTAGATGTACATGGATAGGTTTAGCTAAAAATATTTACTGTTACAGGGTTATTCACGAATAAATGACAATAGTTTTTGCAAACCCTCAATAATTCTACAGTTCCGTCACAGAGAAATTATTCCATGAAGTTAATACCTAGTCCTTTACAATTTTGAGGCTAAAATATATCGCTATGATTACTTTTCATACAGGGTGAGCCATACCAAAAATAATTATGCTTTGAAATTACTAAAACGAGAACTTGCATTTTTTTAGTTATTTCTGATATGTAATACATTCTGCAGCCCGCTGTGACAATTTGACATGATCGTGGTTGAAATTGTTTGTATAATTTGACATTAGATCTTAGTTTCTTTAAGTGTTTTAATAATTAATAAGTCAATTACATTTGGTAGTCATAGGGTGTTTTAATTTTTTTGTTCAAAAATGCCAAATCAGATTTAGATACTATTTATGGAAACCGATGGATAGGACGAGGAGGTCCTATTTCATGGGCACCAAGATCCCCAGACTATAATCCAGTTGATTATCACATTTGGGGGGCAGTGAAACAGCTGGTCTACGCAGAAATATAAATACGCGGCCACAGCTCATTGATAGAATTATTCGCTGTTGCAATATTATCAGAAATAACCCATTGACAATAAGAAATTCCATTACACATTTAAACATTCGCCAAGAAAAGTGTATTGAGGCAAATATTTTAAAATCGTAATGTTTATTAATTTGTTTTTTACTTTGTTCTGCATTGTTAAAACTGTTTTGTTTTTGGTTATTGTTATTTATTTTTTTCTTAATTTATAAATAAACATTTCTTGGGGTTGTTAATTTCATTCCGATTAAAATAATTACTAAAACTAGGTTAATGCTAACATTTCCAATCTAATTTCAATCGATTGGGGGTGGAAAAAGTTACATAAAGGGTGAATTTTTGACATGAATCAGATATGCCAGATTTTTAAATCCGGCCCTTTAAATTGATTCAAATTCTGGTATTTACTATACTGGAATAGAGTGTGTCGTTATTGTTTATTTTAAAGATTTCTTTATAATTACTAAACATTATTATACAGTAAGATATTTCATTATCGCCAATTTTCAATTTGACATTAAAATGAATCTTTAATTAAAAATGTAAGGCAAGTGTAACAAAAATTTCAAATATCCAGGTTTAACTGTCTATTTATATCCTCTGGAGAAATCATATCACATTTTAGAGAAATCATAGTACAGAAAAACAGAAGACATTTTTTAGTGGTCATTTGTTAATCCCCTAATGTGCCTCTGCTTATGGTAGAAGGATAGTATAGTAGATACAGTAGTCTCACTAAGCATCGGTACCTTTTATGTTGGTGTCCAGCAGTTTCATTTTTTATAACCGCCTGATATTGACAGTAATGCCATTTCTCCCCGCCACGATCCCTATTTTTTAATTGCCACAACTATGGAAGGAGTGCCTGCCGTTCTTAAACTCGTCGTTTGCGCAGACCCAAGACTCGCAACATATGGAAGGAGTGCCTGCCGTTCTTAAATTCGTCGTTTGCGCAGATCCAAGACTCGCAACATATGGAAGGAGTGCCTGCCTTTCTTAAACTAGTCGTTTGCGCAGTGCCAGAAGTCGGAACTCCTGTCTCTGCGTATTGAAAGTTACAACCAAAAATTGCCCGAAGTGAAGCTACTGTATCTACTACACTTGTGGTAGAAGTATGTACAGTTCCTCGTGACTCACCCTGTATATGGTAATTAAATTGTATAACAAACTGCCAAATATATGTAAGGAAATATCGATACGGCAATTTAAGAGCTGAGGAAAAGTCTTGTTACTGAACAAAGCTTACTATTCTATTCAAGAGTATTTGAACGATAGCAACCTCTAAAATCTCCTTCAGATCTTAAATTAATAATAATAATTGATGATACCTAAGTAGACATTTATTTTACTTTGTTTGTATATCTTTATTATTTATGTGGTGACAATTATAATCTTATTTATTTATATATTTATTTTTTTATACTATATTTGAACTTTTAAAAGTTAGATTCCAGTACATTGCCGAGTAAACGCTGACCTTGTGGTCGGATGTTACTAGCGGGGAGAAGGGAACTTGAGACGGGAACAAGCCGGCACATGTGTGTGATTATTATTAAGTTAAAAAATTGAAAATTTGTTAGTGAACTTTTTCGATTAAAAATTAGGCTTTTTTTAATTTAAATTCGTATAAAATCGAAAAATAAATATTTTACATTGAAAAAATTACAGCTTATTTAAAACAAAAAGTAGAATGTTTTCACCACGTTTCATAAAAAAATTATTTTTGCGGGAGATAAAAATTAAAAACTAAAAAAGCGGTTTTTAACGATTTTCTCAATAATTTTGAAGTTATGTTGAAGAATGATTAATACAAAAGTTTTACATTTTTTAATTATCTACAAATGTTACATTAAACTTTTTTCGATAGGATGCATGTTTCAGCCACAAATCGTAAAAACCAATATCCAACCCTCAAGTTGTATATTTAGCTACCCCCACCCCCTTCCAGAACTTTTAATTTGTCCAATTTATTTTTTTGATTTACTTATAATTTTCCCTACATTTTCCGACCATCCACATACTGCTAAGAATTTTTTTATGAATTCGGGTATTTAAAATCGGTTTTGACTTGGTCTACAAACATTATTCAAAACCAACGAAAACTTATTGATTAGTTTTTATTATTGGGCAGGGCATCAGATTCTGGTGACCTTCAATTAACAACACAAATCTATTCAAAACTATTTATTAATCCTATAAACAGGAAAATTCCACTGAAACTCAGGTTGCCTTGTGCGTCTAGAGTTCTTGATGACAGCGTTGCCAAATATCTTTTACCTATTTACTTTCAAAACTTTCGTGGATTACACACAACTTTAAAATATCAATAGCAAGACAGTTTTTTTTAATATAATATACTAATATCTGTCTAACCAGCACCAGATTAATTAAAAAGATTAAAGTTGTTTAGTATCAAACAACAACATATAATAATTTATTAATTTTACCAGAAAATAAAATACTAATAAATAAAAAATAAATTATTTTATACTTTTAAAATTAACTAAAACAATCATATAATATCCATATTATAAACAAGAAACCAAACTATTGCAAAAAATATAATTTAAGAAAAAAATATTTCGATTTAACATTGACTCTCTCGTCTTAGTGCTTTTTATTCCAAATTTTAGTTTTAAAAGTTAAACGGGTTTAATAAATTATCAGATTAGAATTTTTTATAATTACCAATATCGATATTATAGACCTTTGGATTACAATTTACAATTGCCCTTTACTCACAAAATTACTTACAGACTAGTAAAATACTCACAAATTGGCAACCCTGGTTTCTCGGGAGATAATTAAATATTTTGGGCCTTCAATTTCATACGGCTTCCAATTCCTTTTCGTTGTAAGTGGAAAAAAATGAATATAAAACAATCTTTATGATATTTAATTTTGTATTGGATAACTTTTTTGCGACGATGCATATTTTTCGAGATATAAGCGAAAAGCTAAAGAAAGTGACCTTCTCCGCGCACCCCCTACGCTCGGTGACTTTTAGTATATTTATAGTTGCTTCAAAATAAGTTGGATAAATTGTTTTGACGTTTTAACTTACTGGCCTATTCCTTGAAAAAGAAAGTGTTTTTATAAGCCCTTATCTTATCTGTAGAAAAGTAATGTATAAAAAATTAATGAATAGAAATAAAAATTATGAGTTAAAATCATCAAAACAATTTGTTCAACTTATTTTGAAGGCAACTATACCTCCTAACTACTCCAAATACAGCCCTGAAGTCCGTTTTTGCATGTTCGCTCACGCACTCTACAACCCATTCATTGACTGACTGTAACTGCAATTGGCAGAACTAATATTAGTAAAAAAATTAAGGTTCCGTTTTTCGGATGGGGTTGCAAAGTTACATATCCAGGGAGACCGATATTCTCTTTATTGGCAACCATGATAAAAAACTTTTGTAATTAGTTCGAGGTTTGATAGATAAATGATCCGTTTTTCAGAAATGGTTGCAAATCTATCAGTATATGTTACAGTTTTTTTCCGTTTACTTACCCAATTTGCATAACTTTTGTAATTTGTTTAAACAAATTAGGTACAATAAAAAACAAATGAGAAAAAAACAAGGTTCCGTAGCTGTCGGAAGGTTGCAAACTTAAGGCATGTTGTAAAACATTATTACTAGCGATATTCCTAGTTTACAAAACTTTTGCAATTTTGAGTGTAAAAATAAAAAAATAAAGCGTTTTTTGTAATTTAAACAATGTTCCGTTCATCGCAGACTTCTGCAAAATTTTATAGTTTGTTTTCATTAATGCACTAATATACCATAGAAGTTTCAAACTTTTGGAATTAATGTTAATTGATTGTCTATATCAACTGACCTATATAGCGTGACAAATATCGGTATGAATTTGAAAAGTTCCTAAAACTTTAATAAATTAAGATACTGAGTTAATATTTATATATCTCGGTAAAAGAGCTCTTATGGGAAAATTTTATATTATTCCTAATCTTCTAATGAATCAATTTTCTATTATTTCATAAATTAATGGTGGTTTACAAAATCCACCAAAGATAATTACATGTATATTAGCACTTTTAAGATAAGAGAGAGGATAGCTAATTAGTGACTACAATTTTCTATTACGTAAACGTTACCAAATATGTGAATTTTATTCTGTGAGAAACTTTAAACTTTATAAAAGATTTTACGAATGTTTTTATTTCATAACTACTTACTATATGTAAAATATCTGTACATTGTAGAATAGTTTGGAAACGAATAGTCGAGTGATTGTTGTTTTACTGTCACACGAATATTTCAATAAAATACTAGGAATTAAGTAAATTCATAGTAACATCCGGGAATTTATTTATAAGTTGGAGAAAATCGTGACCGCTTACTTGAGTTATTCACGGCATTGTTTATGTTGCTTTCATTTTTTCTTAATTATTGTTTACAATTTTACAGTGACGGGGTTACTAGGTTTATATGATGGTAAATATTTGCTGTCAACGGAACTTTCCATAATAATAAATGAAACTATAGGAGGAGTCCATCGTTGTCGATGGTGGTGTTGTGTGGTTTTTCTGGGTTTTCCCACAACTGTAAAGCAAATGCGCCATCAAGCATCAGTAAGTTGCTCCAGAGCGCCACGGCAAATAATAATAATAGCCGTCCCTCGCCCGCACAAGCTGCAGAGCTTCTGGGGTTCACTCGTAAGGGAGTGAATTGCAGGGCATATATTATTATTATTATTATTATTATTATTATTATTATTATTATTATTATTATTATTCTGCGAGTAAAGTAAGTAACCCTCCGTTTTCGAGGATGCTGAACACGATGGAAGTAGTTACAATTATCGTAGAGTTGACCCCACCCCTCAAATGGCCAAAAACCACCTCCGAAAAAGTTAAAAATTTGTTTTTCGCTATAAACGAGAAAACCTGCATGTCCCGTTTTTGAGGATGCTGAACTGTATGTTTAAAACATAGTATATGTCTTGATTTTTATCATATTAACAGTAAAATAATAAAATCTCCCCTTAACTTGATCATTGAACCACTCACAGTACTATTTAATCAATGCCTGAACGATTGAAATTGGCCAGATCCTTTTAAAGTTACTAAAATTCTACCTACCTATAAAAAGGATGATCCAGATAACATTGACAATTATAGACCTATTTCCATCGTTCCTGTTATAAGAAAAATACTTGAAATTCTTTTCAAACAAAAATTAGTAAGTTACTGTGAACATAAAAATATTTTTACCTCTGCACAATATGGTTTTAGGAAAAATATTGCGACAACCAAAGCAATATTAAATGATTGAATATGCATTGGGCGGTCTTGATGCAGGATTAAATACAAATGTTACTTTTTGTGACCTCAGCAAGGCCTTTGACTGTGTTGACCCTGTAATATTAATAAATGAACTTGAATTCTACGGCATAATATCTAATAAATTACGATTATTTCGCTCTTACCTGTCAAACAGGAGACAGTGCGTCCACTGTGATGGTGTTAACTCAATTATCCTTCCTATCGAGAAAGGAGTTCCACAGTGCTCTGTTCCTTCTATATATTAATGATCCGCCTAATGCAGTTGAATATTCCAAATGTCTTCTGCTCACCGATGATCAGTGCCGGCCTAAGAGCAAAATGTTGTGTGTGCAAGAATGAGTTTTGGCGCCCCTTACAATGAAAATGGGTGTAGGAAACCCCCCAAAAAATGTTAATTGTGCTATAAAACGAATTTGTCAGCTTAATAATTATTGAATTTGGCACACTCATTGTGCTCTGTAAAAACATTGAAACGGGTCGTTTAGAACCAGTTGAACAAAAGTTATGAACATATTCAATTGGCTAATTTGCATTAAAAATAATAGTCCAATAAACGAAGGTGCCAACCTTGGCATCAGGTCTGTCCGGCACCATTTTTTTTATAATTTGCAGGTATTCATGGGTACATTCACCCACGAAAATCTCAGCTGTCTGAAATTTGTGAAAGTGCGGGAAAATGGCCCTTTTGGTCTCAAAAATGTGTTTTTTTCGCCTATTTTCGCCGATATAATAATGATCCTCATCATTTTTGTCAAAAATATGATTTTTTTCGACAAAACGCAACCCCATTTTTAGCTCCTGCCCTAAAGGAATGACACTCCCAAGCAGACTACAAATTTTTCAATAAATCACGTAAAAATTAATATTTTTTCATGATTCAAAGTTCAGATGAAAGAAGAAACCTGTAGCTATAATATCATGTTACTTTTTGCTTTTATCTATTTCTCTGAATTATTGAAAAACCGGGCCAAAGTTTGTTTTTGCTCGATATTTTGACCCTCCTATAAATTTATTCATATTTTTTTTATCAAGACTAATTTCACCGAATCCTTTTGGATAATGGGGCTTTTCAAGGTGCTAAATATATTCAGAAAGAGTCAATAAATTATTTTTGTGTACTTTCATAAATAACATGTTTTTTTCTTGATTTCCGGAGTTTTCCAAAATGCTCGGGTCTATCGGGAATTAATAGATAATCAAGGACCATATCGGTTTTCAACGCACATCATTAGACAGCTTAGCTTGTCCCCTTGTGTATCTGTATTTCTCAAGATAAAATTATAAAATTTTAGGGCATTAAATGGGACCTTAGTGGCCTCATTTTAGTCAGTTTAGTTCACTTTTACTACTTCCGGTTTTACCGGAAGAGATACCAACTTTTGAATTTTAAACGGGACACCCTGCAGATTATTACATTTTTGGAATCTACATGACAACCTAATTTCATCGATGTATCATGCTTGGTATCTCAAGTGAATAGTTAAGGAGCTACACACAAAAATACGAAAAATCAAAATTGGCTCAAATAACATACCAAAGAAATAAACAACGGGAAAAAACGGCACTAACTTAAATATTACATTACATTATTTAATGTAATTCAAAAAATATATAAATTTAATACAACATAACTGATTTGTACGATTTTTTATTTTTTTTTAATTTAACCCATTTCCCCCCCTGTTTTCATACCTTATTTAAATTGCAACCCTTGTTTTTTTTTCTTCCTAAAACAATAAACGCATTCTATTCTAATTAACTGCATAATTTTAAATTACATTTTTTGTACATTTCTTAGTTAATGTTCTCAAATCAGAAAACTATCATACTTTAAAGCATTACAATAAATAATTTTTTAATATTATCAAGGCGGCGGTGACTGTGACATTATTTTGACTTATTTAGGTGACTGTGAATTTGACAGTTAGCTATCATAGAGCTGGTGATTTAAACTGCAAAATAAAGTAAATGATCTAAAATCGTTTTTGATAAAAATGTATACTCGTAATGGACAAATAGACATGTTAGTAATATTTGGTGAATGTCGAAAAAATTCAAGGGCTGCTGCTGATTTGTATAGAAATAGATTTCCCAACAGGAATCATCTAAGCAACAATTATTTCTGGAGACTTGAAACTCAGTTAAGAAGGGAACCGATTGCTGCAAATGACGAATCTATAATAAGTGAAGAAGTTGAGACAAATGTACTTGCATATGTAAATTATGACCCAACATCTTCCTTGGGAGAAATAGAAAGACAGTTTGATGTAAGCAGGGAATCTGTTGTATGAAAATGATTTTGCTAGAAGAATTTAAATAATTACAATTTAAACAATAACTTTCATCACTCCATTTTATTTACTGACGAGTCTAGATTTACGAATTTAGGAATATTTAATACAAATAAGACAAGGACATCAACAAGTAAGATTTGGATTTAATATCTGGTTGGGCATATTAGAGGGAAGAATTTTTGGTCCCATTATATTTGATGGAGCTTTAACAGGAGAAAGATATTTAGAATGTTTTGCAAAATGAAATTGAGAATATTTTCGACGATTTTCCAGATGAAGTAAATGAAAGAGTTACCTTTCAACAAGATGGGGCTGGCCCTCATAATTTTGGTCTGGTTCAAAATTATTTACATTTTCGATTTGGAAATAGATAGATCGGAAATAACGGTCCTATCAGATGGCCAGCAAGATCACCTGATCTTACGCCAATGGACATTTTTATTTGGGACATTTAAAAAATATTGTTTAAAAAAGAACATACACTACAAGAGGACAATTGGAAATTTCTGTTCCAGATGATATTAACAGCATAACAGCAGATTAAATAAATCGAGCCTATGAGACAACTGTTAGTAGAACAAGACTGTGTGTTGAAAATAATGGACAACATTTTGAAAATTTGATTTAGTTAGTTAATATTTTTTGTGTGTTTAAGGATTAGTATTTTTTTATTACAATTATCAAATGAAGAATAAATATTATTTATTGTTTATTTCTTTGGTATGTTTTTTGAGCCAATTTTGATTTTTCGTGTTTTTGTGTGTAGCTCCTTAACTATTCACTTGAGATACCAAGTATGATACATCGATGACATCAGGTTGTCATGTAGATTCCAAAAATGTAATATTCTACAGGGTGTCCCGTTTAAAATTCAAAAGTTGGTATCACTTCCGGTAAAACCGGAAGTAGTAAAAGTGAAACAAACTGACTAAAATGAGGCCACTAAGGTCCCTAAAATTTTATAATTTTATCTTGAGAAACACAGATACTGTAGCCTGTTACATGGTTGCTGTGTCACCCTGTATATATCAAGTATTTTATTAAGTGCACGAGAAAAAACTCTACCTTAAAACTTTCTCAAATTGGATTTTTTTAAAATAAATTAATTATTCAAGCGCAAAAAGTGAAAAAAAGTTGGTTATTATTGCCTTATCTTTTGTCTTCAGACAAAAACGGGAGGATATTCAAGTTTTGGGAGGATATTCAAATTTTCCGTTTTCACCACAATAATTTTGCGAATTTTGATAAGGAAGTGCCGTATTTTCAGATTCTCAAAATTGTGAATTTTTGAAACGCCGTTTTTGCAAAAAATATTAGTGTAGCGGAAAAAATCATAGGGACAACTTTTATAGGTAATGAACTGATCTTCATATTTTGTCTAAACAAAAATGCTCTAAGTGTCATGTTTCGGCAGATATCCTCGAAAAACGGATTTTCGGGAACTCCAGAGCCATTTTCATACCATTCCACAAATTCCACGTATAGCTGAGATTTTCGGAGGTAAATGTACCTATGAATACCTGCAAATTAAAAAAAAATTGACGGACAGACTTGGGGTTTTTCTGGCGTTAATTTACTGGACTATAAAAAATTTTACCGAATTATTTTTTCATGTTTTTTCTCATTTCCCAAATCGCACGTGTGCGACCGCACACGTCGCATACGCCTTAGGCCGGCCCTGCCGATAATACAACTATCCTGTCACGGGAAAATAATTTGGCGAGCAGAGCGAGTTTGAAATCAGTGGAAGAATGGTTCTCTACAAATCATCTAAAATTAAATGAGTCTAAAAACCAAAAATTATTAATTAGTTCCAAGTAAACTTGAGAAGTCAGCTCCAGTTTTATATCTGGGGATGACCCTTGATACTTAAATTGGCACCCTCAATTGAACTCTATATGTAAAAAGATAGCTTCACAGATATATGAACTTCGACTATTAAGACCATCCTTACCTAATGAAGTCCTGAGAATTGCAATACACTTTCAACTTAATTATGGCTTAATTCTATGGGGAAACTCATCAGGTGTTAAAGCAGCATTTCGGTTGCAAAAATCTGCTATTAGAGTTATAGAAGGCGCAAAGTGGGACGCACATTGCAAACCATTATTTGCGAAGTATTCAATTCTACCTTTAGCCTGTATGTATTTCATTTCGGAAGCTCATAGTGGTTTGTATTTTAATTTCTCTCTCTCTTTCCACTGGATTAAAACCACTTAGTTGTTAAAAAAGTTTTTTTATTGACGTTTCGGCTTTCTATATCGAAAGCCGTTATCAAAATGACATAAAATAAATAAATTTACTAGAAACAGAACACTTGATAATCTTGCAAAAATATGACATCAACATAGTATAAATAGAATAAGATTTTGAGATTGAAGATGTCAAAATCTATTTCAATCATATTTTTGTGACCTTTCTGGGAACGAATTTTTTAAAGGATAGCGCATTTGCATATTATAAGAGAATTTATACTTCGTCATAAATGAAGTTTTCTTATTAATATTATCATAAGAAAAAACCAGATAAAAAACTTATGATACTATCCCGATATAGAGGGTATCCTTTTTGCAATTAACTCTTTTTGTAAAATAGGTATCCAAATTTTTGAAATATCAACCGAACAATTAGAAACACATTCGTTATTATTTAAGCATATCAATGCTGCTTCTTTAACTTTGCGGTTATAATTATTCGGTTCTTTTAATAATCTAGTTGAAGAATTCCATTTTATTTTATGACCAGAATCCCATGTGTGTTCACATATTTTGGATTTTTCGAATTGTTTATTTTTAATGTACGATTGGTGCTTATTAAGTCTAATATGAAAAGGTCTAGATGTTTCTCCTATATAAAATTTATTACATTCGCATGGAATTTTGTAAATACAATTTTTTGTGTTTTGAATTTCATTAAAAGGTTTTGTATTTACTATTAAAGATTTTAATGTATTATTAGTTTGAAAAACTGTTTTTAAATTAAATTTATTGCCAATCCTTCTAATTTTTTCCGATAATTTTGGAATATAAGGGATTTTTACTATATTTGAAAGAATTATTGGGGGGTTTAAATTTTGATCTTTAGTTTTGATGTCTCGGTAAAGTTCACGATTTATAAATTTACTTGGGTAGTTGTTCTTAATCAAGACAGATTTAACAAGTGATAATTCATTATTTAAGATATTGTCATTTGAACAAATTGTTTTTGCTCTATCGGAAAGAGATTTGACAATACCTCGTTTAACACAAATTGAGTGGTTTGAATTAAAATTTAGATATCTATTTGTATGTGGTTCTTTTCTAAAAACTGATGTATCAAAACAATTGTTGTTATTGTGTATTAGTACATCAAGAAACGGTAATTTTTTATTATTTTCAATTTCAATTGTAAATTTAATAGTAGGTTCCGAATTATTAATAGTATATAAAAATGTATCAATATTTTCCCTATCGTGTTGCCAAATTGCAAAGATATCATCTACATATCTAAACCAGACAGAAGGTCTTAAATTTTGTTTGTTTACAATTTCCATTTCAAAATCCGCCATGAAAATATCACACAATTTTGGTGATAAAGGAGAACCCATTGCCATGCCAAAATTTTGCTGATAAAAATCACTATTTAATTGAAAATATGTAGTTCCAATAATTCTAGAATTGCCGAGACGCTTAATTTAGTTCTATTTCTTAATGTATTATCACTTGTCAACTTTTTTCTCACAAGATTAAGAGTTTTATCGACAGGAACATTTGGAAATAAACTGACTACATCAAAACTAACCATTATATCTGAATTTGTAACTTTGATTTTTGATAATTTTTCTAAAAAATGTTTTGAATTTTTGATAAAGGAATTAGTATTTCCTGATAACGGATCTATTATTTTAAGTAGAAATCTTGCTAAATTTTGACAAGGTGAATTTAAAGAACTTATTGGTCTTAATGGTATTTGTTGTTTATGAATTTTGGGTAAACCATAAAAATGTGGAGGTTTACTATAATGAGAAGTAAGAGATCTTCGTTCTTTATCACTTAGGAATTTTTTATTTTTATATAAAGTTTTGTAAATTTTGTTTTCAATACTAGTAGTTGGATCTTTATTTAATTTTGAATAGCTACCGTTTTCAATAATTTCGTTAATTTTGTTATCATAATCTGTTTTGTTCATGACAACCGTCGCGTTTCCTGTATGTATGTTCTTGAGGTCATTAGTTTCATTCACCAAAATGATTTAGTAGTTGAATCCTCTACTATTTCTAATAGTGACTCCAGACGTATTGTATATGTAAAGTGGTCAATAAATGGTATGGTATAGTGATGGATGTTCTCCCCGAGTCGACTCCACCCCTCAAACGGCAAAAAAATGACCATTTTGGGGGTGCTTTTTGGTCGTTTGGGGGAGTGGAGTCGACTCGGGAGAAGATCCAACATCACAGAATGCACTACTACCACTGAAATTTATACCAAAAAAAATTATAAAATACATTTTACTAGTGCGTAAAGAGAAATAATCGTTCGACAATAGTATATTACGTAATATGTGTTGTAAATAGCATTTTACGCACGAATGGAAAAATTGCGCACGAAGCCGCGTAGCGGCGAGTGCGTAATTCCATGAGTGCGTAATTGCTTTACAACACGCATTACGTACTATACTTTACCTACGGCCATATACAATGTGCCAAAAGTCTGTACTTAGTTATTGCATCTTTAGATTTTTTTAACAGTTTTATTTCGAACAATTTTACAAAATTATAGAGGATATAGGATAATTCGTTTTATTTATTAACATTGAAACTTACCAAACAACTGTTTGGTACATTAACAAATTGTTACATACCTATTAAAAATTGTTACATAAGTATACTTAAGTACAGACGTTGGTTTTAGAAATTATAATTTAAAATTAAACAAAGATACTAGTAAAAAAAATAAATACTATATATATCCCAGCAATTTATACAACAAATACAATTTTATTAAAATTTTAAATACATCCAATAATTAAAAGCAAATTTATTAAATATTTATAAATATGCCCCGATAATAGCAACCTGTAAGAATGTCAGAATTTTTATAAACAAAGAATTTACCATTAGGAACATTATAATTGTTTATGGTTACTGAACAATTATTAAATATATTGGATGTATTTGGATTTGTTGAGTCATAAGTCATTGTAAAATTTTCATGTGTTGCGGTTGTTGAGGTTGTATTTTGTACAATAGCGGAGGATATTCGAGATGAAGTAAGTTCTTTGTTTTTTAATGAATCGTCAACATATCCTTCCGCTACTGAATCCGATTGCCAGCCACCATGTCTCTTTAAATCCAAGAGATCCCCGCTAGCGTCAACTAAAATAGTTGCTGAAGATCTTCGGAAACAGTGTCCTGTGTAGCGATTAGGATTTTCTAGTTTAAGAAATGTTGCAATATCTTTTGGTATACTGCCTAATTTGTTTATCCCAACGGGTTGTTTGGTCCATTTTCCATTTGTATATTTTATAAAAAATGGTAAATTTTCTTTTAGTACCGTCTTGCGTATAGTGTAATATTTTTTGATTCTAGAATAAAAATGGTCAGAGATCACAAAAGAACGTTGAATGTTGGTTTTTGTATTTGGAATTTTAATAATTAAGGATTTTCCTGTGTCCTCAACATCATCAATTTTCATATCTCTCAGTTCCTGTTTTCGGCATGCACCACTCACGCCAATTATAAGAACAGTCTAAAAATAAAAATTACTGTAAGTGTGGAATATAGCATTAGTGGACATGTTTTACCTTCATAAACAAGTAATGATTGTCAGGAGCCGTTTCGAAGAAATCTTGAATATCTTTGGCCGTCAAAATTTTAGGTTTTATGCTTCTAAAGCCATCCGATTTCCTTTTCAATAGCACTATTAACTTGGAATAGGCTTCTATATTTATGTTGTTTTTATGTTTAGAGTCGATCTAAGCATTGAGTAAAAGGACCATAGAGAGCTAGGTTTCATTTTTTCCGATAGGTGTTGAAAATATGCTAACAAAACATTTTCGGAGAAAGAATTCACCTTATTTTTTAGTCTCCAGTCCATGAATCTACTGTAACAATTTTCGTAGCGTTCGCGGGATTTACTTGGCAGTAAATTATTCGTTGCCATTTTTACCATTTTCATGACATTAGGAGGAGTTAAATTTTCGTTTTCACTATCACCTGACATATTCATATCTTATAATTATTATCTAAAACTTACTTGTCTTTCAAAAAGTTTGTATCTATTAGTTTGATTTTGACAGTTGCTATGGCTACGCTGATGACGGGCGGTTACGCGATTACTACCTACTTATAGTTGCCCTTCTAAATAAGTTGGACAAATTGTTTTGACCGTTTTTATTTCTAAAGAAATGCCATTCATATATATTTTTTTATACATTATTTTTCTACAGATAAGATAACGATTTATAAAAACACTTTCTTTTTCAAGGAATAGGCCAGTAAGTTAAAACGATCAAAACAATTTGTCCAACTTATTTTGAAGGTAACTATATGTATAAACTGTGCGTTTTGTTTACCAAAACCGTGCGTTTTGTTTACGGTAAACAAATCGCACGGTTTTGTGTTTACCGTGCGTCATGAGCTATTTACTGAGGCTGTATGTCGTGTGCTTTTACCTGTTTTCTATAGTGGCCGTAGGTAAAACTAATAAACAAAGCCCATAAGAGAGTTTTGACAACTTTACAAAGCAAAAATTCTTAATTTGCGTTGGTTTTTGACTGATTCTAAGTGCTTATTGATCGGACATGGTGGCCTAGTTGGTAAGGCGTCTGCCAATTCTGCTTGGTCAGTGTTCGGAGAGTAGGTTCGAATCCTGCCGCATTCAAGTGGAATTAAAGTCAGATAAGACTTTGGCAAGTGCAAAAAGGTATTTGTGTCATACGCAGTTTCATTCACGCCGGACAGGCCTGATGAGATCGGATATCTCGTGGAACTGATAGGGGTTGGTGACACAATTACACACTTGTTAGTCGGTAGATCACCTGCATGACAAAGGCTTAGTCCTGGGTTTAAGGTGATTGAGGACCGTGGTTCGGAGCCCACGATAAGCTGTAGGTCCCTTCCAGTTTAGGCCATTAGGTCAGAAAAGAGACGTTAAAATTAACAAACAACAAATAACATAAGTGCTTATTGAGTGGCAGGAAGGTACAATTTTAAACGGCAATGGTTACAAAAATATATTTCAACACCGTAAGGAAAATAAATTTATATTTCTAGTATTCTGAATTTAAATTTCTTAGTTTTGCAGTTTCTGGATTTACTTATTTGCCCTTTTCTGTTTAATATCAGAATAATATATATTTATTAAATCTAAAGCGACGGTATCGATCTTTTTGATTGTATATCCATATAATCAATCCATTTTTCTGTATCTGTTATAGTTTTTTCTCTGATATATGACGGTAGGTCCAGAAGTACCCGATCTAACAAAGAAAACACAAATATTTTGGGAAAAATATATTTATTTATCTGCTTATAGCTCGATACACTTTTTCCAGCAACATTCAATAGCTACGATATCCTATTTATAGTAAGAACCGTCGAGCTCCTCAAAATAGCCGTCAACCGCATGCTCCACCTCTCCATTGTTGGCAAATCTGTTACTACCAACCATTTTTCAAGTTTGTAAATAGAAAATAATCTGGCAAATATGGAATCGTCTTTATGAAACAAAACATTCACTTTTGCCAAATACAACCGCCGATAATTGTTTTTCCTTTCCGAAAATATTTAATGCGCATCTCAAAAAACTGGGTCCATGATCTGCTCCTCTGCCTCAGGTGATGGAACGACGTTTCATCCATGTTTATAAATTGACGGACGAACTCTGCTTTATTGCTGAAAAATGTCGCCAAACACTCAATTGAAACATCTTTCCAACGCTGATTTTGTTCCTTTGTGAATAATCGCGGTACTCATCTTTAACACAAGTATCTTATGTCAAATTTTCAGTTATTGGTTACAATGTCTTCTAGCTCGGACTAAATACCATTTAGTGGATTTTCTTCACCATTGCTGGCGTGGTCACCTCATTTGGACGACTACTTCCATGTTGGTCTTGGCAACTCATCGGCGTCGTTTAAACTTTGCTACCAAATACGAAGGTGGAATTTTTTTGAACCATAAAAATACCAAAAAAGGACCATGGGAGTGACAAAACTGCACAAAGGATGTGAAATAAAATCACACAAGGACATTAAAAATGTCCTACACTGCACCAGCGTTTGGACTTCAACAACTACTCCTTGGGCTATATGCCCCACCAGGTATTGAATTACGAAAGTCCAGACGAGTAATGTCCTTGTTCTTGGGAGCTTGTGTGATTTTATTTCACATCCTTTGTGCAGTTTGCTACCCAATATTTTTCTATTGTAAAATAAATAGCGCTGTCCCCCAGAGTAACATCTAGCTCCGCTTTGATATTGATGGGACTAAGGCTTTTCAACTGAACAACGTAGCGTCTTTAAACGTCAACTATTATAAGGTTGGTATTTTCTACCATAATTATTCTTTTAAAACAATATCAGGTCGAGTATATCCAGGATGTATGTAGGCCTCTTTTCTTATTTACTGTCAAGAATATTATATTCAGTAACAAGGTTGGAATGAAAATTCTATACGAGTGGAGGAACCACGAGTGTCGAATTTTCATTCCAACAGAGTAACAGACTGTACTTTCTCCACGGCCACAGAAAGTAGGAATTGAATATAGTAAAATGAAACTTCGAACAAACTGAAATATTTAATCTAACTTACGCTATAATTAAACAATAATTATGGGTTATTATTTTTTACAAGGTATTCATATTTATATTTATTGTATATGTACAATTATTGAAGTGAAAAACTGGTGCATTCGAGATGTTTTCTATTGAATTCTTCAAAACAGCTTGATTAGTGGAACTAACAGTTGTGTTCGAAATCGAACATTTTTAACTACGCCCATGGCAGCAAGAGAAATAAAATAACCGAACCTCGCACATAGCAACAGTGTAAGCACGCATAGTAAATCAAGGCCAGAGCACAGCTAAGAACCCGGAAGTAATTAATAGTCCATATAAACATCAATAGTTAAAAACCGCCTTATCGACTACCTCTTTATCGGCTGCCGCCTTTAGCGGCTGCCGCTTTCAGAGGCTCCACGGCCAAGGGCAAGATTGGCAGTTGCATAAAAAAAAGGATATCAATAGCGCCGAAAACACGTACCCGTGATTGGCCAAGGAAGAATATCGGCGGACCACACGCGACTAGAATAAATTAAATAAAATCAGTAGAACTTCTATCTCCGGGGAAACAGGTCGCACTCAGACTGTTTCTTACGTAATAAATTCATCAATCTCAACTTATATAAATTACATACTACTACATACGCACTTGCGTTTCACAGTTCATAAATTTTTGAGCAATTGCAAACATAGTTTTGAGTTTGTTATATTCTTTGTTTTCTTTGTAAAGTGTTTTTGTTTTACGTTATCGTTAATACACAAAATCCAAGTACTCAAGAGTCTAATTTCACTACAACCTAACTACGTATACAGTCCACATCAAACTCTCTGCCAACTTAATCTACAATAAGTTGGGACAGGCACATCTACAGGGTGTGGCCTAATAAGTTTGGGTCTCCAAATTTGACATTATTTGGAACTTCCCAAAACATGGTCCAATCGAACCGGATTGAAAGCAGCTAATCTTCAAGACCTTCAAATATACAGAAAATCAACAGTACTTCTTCAGTGATCCAGTCAAATTCAACTTGGGATTCGTCCAGCCATCTTTATGGAATCAGCAAAAAACGAACTGCCAAACTACATATACCTGGAACTCCTCAGTGTAGTGCGTGAGTGAAAGTGAAAAAACAGGTATAAAGTTTACATTTTCTACTTTACATATACAAATAATTGGTTTTTGGAAGAGTATATTTTGGCCTCAAACCAATTGAACATTTGAATTCAACTTTGTCATTCATTCTATGCTAATTTTTCACTTTATGTATTTATATAAAAACATTTTCCCATTTATACACATTTCATGAACATTTTTCGTCTTTATATATATTTGTCGCACATACTTATGATTCTTACATACTTGTCGCATATATATTTTTTGATATTTACCATATATCGCTTTTATTTCATGTTTATATATTTGTCGCACATACTTATGATTCTTTACATATTTGTCGCATATATTTCATGTATTTTAATAGAAAGGACAAAATTTCTTACAAATCAAACTATAAGCTCTACTACAATTCAATTTCTCATACTATAAATACTTAATTCCATTATGGAAAAATTGTCCTATCTACAACTCTTTTATTGGAAAACAATTGCTCAAAAATTTAAACTATCTCATATTTTCAACTCATATTTTTATACCTATTTTAAAAGGTAAACTAGATTTTTTACGAAACAAACCTTAAATTATCGATACATCAAAATATAAAACTACATGTCGCTTGACAATCAACAAATCTTTCAAATCTCGTACTATCTCGCGCTCGCTCGCAAATTTCTCTTACTTAAAAACTCGCAATCGTTCGCAAACTTCGTCTATTTAAAATCGGGTACAAACTCGTGCCTAAATCAAACAAATTCTCATAAAAATAAAATAAACAATTATTTAATAAAATCGCAAATCTTAAACAATCCATTTTATAAAAACTAAACAATCGGGTCTGTAGCGCCTCAATAAGCTATTCAAACAATTAGGTTCGTTGGCGCCTCTTAAAGTTCATCAATCGGGTTATGTAGCACCTCAAAGCTATCATAAAAAAACAATATAGGTTTCGTTTTCGCCTTTAAAGATAAACACTAGGGTTTTCGGCAGCACCTCTAAGCTATACGGTTTATAAACAATTTAGGTTCGTTGGCACCTCTAAAGTTCAACACCCGGGTCCTTAGCGCCTCTAAGCTAATAATAAATAAACAAATACTTCAACAATCTATTCTTTATCTCGATCTCTAACAATATCTATTTTTTATCGCTTTATCGGTACAAACCAAGCAAACAAACAAACTATAGGGATTTTAAGTCCCAAACTTCTCATTTTCTACAAGGCTTATTTTTTAATGGATTTTTAAAAGCCTCAAAACTTTCTACTTAAGTAAACTTATCTATTTGAAACTAAACGCGACGATTGCAATCTTATTCTTTTTCCGTCGGAAACATTTACTCGTTTTCTTTCGCCGACAAAACGCTACATTCTACTTCAAGTTTCGTATAAATCTCAACACAACGGTCTTTAGCGCCTATCTCTAATTTACTCGTAACCAATTCACAAATCGCACTTAAATTATAACAAAAATTAAAAACAATACAATTCTCTTTTAAAACAAACAAATATAAACTATTCTACGCAAAGGAAATCAATTTTCTTGTCATATACAAAACAAACAATGCACAGATCATTGAATTTTAACCCTCAATATAGGTAGCAATTCACATTTAAAATACCAACTCTCATTTCACAAATATCTCAACTACCCTCGTATGCGAAGCCCTACAACTTTGGCATACAATTTTATAAGTTTTTAAACTTCAAATTCACATCAAATTATCGTGTACCTAGGTACAAAAACAATTTATAAACAAATCTCGCAAATTCTTTCGCTACCTCAGCATAAATTAAATTATACGCTGTTCTAACATTTAAAATACCAATTTTATAATGTAAATACTTTTGCAAATCAATACTTTAACAAAAAACAAATTCAATCTAATAAACAAATTCTTTAGCTAATTTTCGCATAACAGCTGATTACCATATCGCTTTTTAATACTTAGGTATTCATTTCATTTTTTATAAATAAATTGTCTTCCAAAAATAAGACATTTCAACTTTATTTTCTCGCCTTTGCACATACAGGGCAAGTCATATCTTCTCTTTAAACTTAAAACAAATAAATAAAATAACTTATCGATTTTCGTTCTAATAAAAATATACTTATATTCAATAAAACTTTTAGAAAATTACCCAAGTAAATACGGTAATGGTTTTTCGTACAAATTTTAACTTATGGCAGTATAATTATGTAAGTCCAAACACTATTTTAATTTCGCTTTGCAAAAAATATGCATCTACCACACATATGTAACAATTTTGTTGCATATCGGACGTTCATTTAGTTACCGACGGCTAGTGACGCCTTACCCGCGTTCTTACGCAAATTTTACAAAAGGATGACCTCCATTTTAGTGCGGGGCATACCTTTACATTTATACTTATATATTATTTTATTTTTGCACACAGAAGGCTCTTTTGCTTTAGAGCAAGGCTTCTATTCTACCTTTATTTCTATTCATTTCTAATTTTGCACTCAAGGTGTTCTTTATCTCAAGACTTCTTGTATTGGGCTGAACTGCCTATTTCTCATAACATCCTTGTTTCTATAGGGTGAACTTAAATCTCCTTTGTTCCATACTCTGTTGTGGTCAGAGGTCAAAAACCACCATATTAGGTTCAAAGGGTTTTATACATTTTCTGGTTTGTTTTCTTATACAGGGAAAGCAATCCCTTCTACACATAGGGTGATCTTCTAATAAGACATATCCGCCTCTCTCATATACAGGGTGATCTTCTACCCATACCCACTTTTTTCAAAAATCAAGGTGCTCTTCTAATAGACATACCTACTATTCTCGCTTACATACAGGGTGATCTTCACAAATAAGGCATACCCGCTCTCGTTTAAATCAGGATGATCTTCTAATAAGACATATCCTCCTCTTCTATATACAGGGTGATCTTCTAATAAGGCATACCCGCTCTCGTTTAAATCAGGATGATCTTCTAATAAGACATATCCGCCACTTCATATACAGGGTGATCTTCTAATAAGGCATACCCACCTTTTTCATATACAGGGTGATCTTCTAATAAGGCATACCCGCTCTCGTTTAACTCAGGATGATCTTCTAATAAGACATATCCATCTCAAGGTTAATAGACATACCTACTATTCTCGTTCAAAGGGAAAAATCATCCCTTAGCCATGGCTACCACAAATTCTATTTCTCAACACAAGGGATTCAATATCCAATTATCAAACCTCAACTTACCAAATCTTAGCGAAATACTCTTTATCGCAAACAATCCTTTATTTTTGTCGTTTATTCTTTATATACAGTGTGTTCTTTAATCCTAAGACATCCATTTTTCTACTTCAATCTCCTTTGAATCCATCCTCTGTTGTGGTCAGAGGTCAAAAACCACCATATTAGGGTCCAAAGGGAGGTATTTTCTCATTTCGTTACATACAGGGTGTTTCCAATAAGGAAGAGTTCTGGGCAAAGGTAGTGTTTCACAGAGAGAAGGCTAGGAAAATGATTTGGGATTTTTCCGCTAGTAGATCTAGAAAAAGCCAATACCCAGAAGTTCGGACTTACAAGAGACATTCCGCAAATTTTCTACTTTTGTTTAATAATTTTTCTGACATTGTCGTATCAGGGAAAACTACCCCTCAACAATGGGTTATTTATAGCAAGCCAAACCATTTCCTACTTTATTTTCTTCTCGTTTATACAAGGCGATCTTCACAACAAGCCCTTCATTTTAAAGCAAGGCACTCATTCCATTTCTATTTTACTTTCATTTTCGCAAACGAAATGTTCTTCATTGTGAGACATTTTTATATCGGGATCTATTGCCCAAATTTTCAAAACAAACCAAACAATTACCGCAAACTGCTATAAGTCGACAAAAACTAAACATCCCTCAATACTATATAAATAATCTCGCTGATGAATCTTTCAACTTACCGTCGGATATTGACCTCTTAGGAGGAGCCGACATTTACTACGAAATTCTCAAGGGCGGATACAGAACTTTAGGTAAAGGCCGCCCTACGCTCATAAATACCCATTTGGGATGGGTAATATCGGGAACTGTCCCGCATTTTTGTATACAAACTTTATCTACTCCTGATAAACCTATACAAGCTTTATTAAGCATCAATCGGAACCAATCCGTATCTCTTGATGACAGCACGCATCAATTAATAGAGAAATTTTGGGAACAAGAAGATATTGCATCTTCGCAACAAGTTCCATCGTCTGACGACGCTCAAACCGAACAGCTGTTCACAGAAACCACAATGGTTTTACAAAATGGGACGTATTAAGTAAACTTGCCTCTGATAGACCATTTATCTCCTACCTCTCTAGGTAACTCTTTTTATTTAGCCAAAAATCGATTTCTCAGCCAGGAGAATAGATTGCATAATGATCCGCAACTTTTTGCACAATATAGAGATCAACTCTTGGAACATATAACTTTGGGACACGCCAAAAAAGTTCCTTTCTCGTTGGTAAACGAATTAAACCTCAATACATATTTTGTACCACACATATGTGTAATCAAAGACCACAGTACGACTCAAACCAGAGTTGTCTTTGATTTTTCGGCCAAGTCCACAACTAACCTGTCTCTAAATGACATATCCCTTAGGGGACCTCAAGTACAACCTTCACTCTTCGATATTCTAGGTCGTTTTCGACTATTTGAATACGTGCTAACCGGGGACATTCAGAAAATGTACCGGCAAATTCAGATTAATCCAAATCAAACTTACTTACAAACTCTTTTACACAAGCTTTTATAGCAAGTTATATTTTTCATTTCAAATAAATCAACACAAATACATATACAGGATGTTCTTATAATAAGACATGCCTTCTAATTTCTATTTTTATTAAATAAAACAAATGTAACGTAAACAAATCAAATCGTACTGTAAACTATTTTAATTCTCTGCCAAACACAGGGTGAACTAATACCCTTAGGATTCTATATCCAATATATTTAATTCCTTTCACATACAGGGTGAACTAATACCCTTAGGATTCTATAACCAATATTTTAATTCCTTTCACATACAGGGTGAACTAATACCCTTAGGATTCTATATCCAATATATTTAATTCCTTTCACATACAGGGTGAACTAATACCCTTAGGATTCTATATCCAATATTTTAATTCCTTTCACATACAGGGTGAACTAATACCCTTAGGATTCTATATCCAATATATTTAATTCCTTTCACATACAGGGTGAACTAATACCCTTAGGATTCTATATCCAATAGTTTTAATTCCTTTCACATACAGGGTGAACTAATACCCTTAGGATTCTATATCCAATATTTTTTAATTCCTCCCACATACAGGGTGAACTAATACCCTTAGGATTTCATATCCATTAATTTCAACTTTTTTTTACACATCAACATTATACATTCTCATAAATTTGTAGGAAGAATTCAGGGCAAAGGTAGTGATTCACAGAGAGAAGGCTAGGAAAATGATTTGGGATTTTTCCGCTAGTAGATCTAGAAAAAGCCAATGCCCAGAAGTTCGGACTTACAAATGATATGAACACTCCATTTAACTCAAATAACTATCCTCTCTTTCTCAAGCACAAACCCTATATAGGGTAACAATTTAAAAAAAAAAAATGTTTTTTTTTCCTATCTCATACTTCTAACAGATTGAGATACATAAGCTAACAATCAATACAACACCCCCCAAACCCCTTCGCGGCGGGGAGTATGTTCGAAATCGAACATTTTTAACTACGCCCATGGCAGCAAGAGAAATAAAATAACCGAACCTCGCACATAGCAACAGTGTAAGCACGCATAGTAAATCAAGGCCAGAGCACAGCTAAGAACCCGGAAGTAATTAATAGTCCATATAAACATCAATAGTTAAAAACCGCCTTATCGGCTACCTCTTTATCGGCTGCCGCCTTTAGCGGCTGCCGCTTTCAGAGGCTCCACGGCCAAGGGCAAGATTGGCAGTTGCATAAAAAAAAGGATATCAATAGCGCCGAAAACACGTACCCGTGATTGGCCAAGGAAGAATATCGGCGGACCACACGCGACTAGAATAAATTAAATAAAATCAGTAGAACTTCTATCTCCGGGGAAACAGGTCGCACTCAGACTGTTTCTTACGTAATAAATTCATCAATCTCAACTTATATAAATTACATACTACTACATACGCACTTGCGTTTCACAGTTCATAAATTTTTGAGCAATTGCAAACATAGTTTTGAGTTTGTTATATTCTTTGTTTTCTTTGTAAAGTGTTTTTGTTTTACGTTATCGTTAATACACAAAATCCAAGTACTCAAGAGTCTAATTTCACTACAACCTAACTACGTATACAGTCCACATCAAACTCTCTGCCAACTTAATCTACAATAAGTTGGGACAGGCACATCTACAGGGTGTGGCCTAATAAGTTTGGGTCTCCAAATTTGACATTATTTGGAACTTCCCAAAACAAGTTGTATGGCAGCAAGAGTTAGAAGTTAAGGGCAATGTCATCGATGAATTAGACCCCGTAATGGAAGACATTATCTTATTGGCCACGTTTATTCTATTTTGCAATGAATTTTATGCGTATCCTTCTGCTATCCTAGAAGATTTCTGCACCTGCGTTTACTAACGACCAGTATAATATTGGGGGTTTTCTATCTTTAAAAATATCGCAATTTTTTTGGCATATTTCCCAGTTTGTTTATCCCAATAATTTGCCTTGTAAACATTTTTGAAAGATAACAAAGAATTTATCAGACGGAACATTACTTGGTCTAATAGCGCAGTATTTCTTTATAATATTATAAAAATCTGTTATTGTAAATTCTCTTGGTTTATTAGTTTTTATTCGTTATTGAGATAAGTAATGCTGAGCCCATGTCTGCAATATCAGATGTTTTAATATTGTACAACTCAATTTTACGGCAAGCTCCAGCAACTCCCTTGACACGATAGACCTAAAAATAGTACCATTTAAAATCGAAAAAGATTTAATAATTTTCATAACCTACCTTTGTTGCTAAATATATTTCATCTGGGGCATTAAGTATCTAAAAATTGTTTTATATTTTCATTTGTAAAAACGTTTGACTTTTTAGGTAAATAGTTATCGCATGAACGTTTCAATAATGCTTTTAATTTTCTGTATTTTGAAATATCGATGTCGTGTTTTACATTTATTGTTGCTTTTAACATTGAATATTACTCAAATCATTTGCATAATTAGTCAACTCAGGAGGAGTACCATCAACTTCCATATCAGAATCACTAAAGTCAGCCATTTTTAAATTTATATTTCGGCTCAAAAAACGCAGCTTATCTTTGCTCAGGCAAACTCAAAATAAATAAATAACACGTCGCGTAGAACCACAACACAGAACACCTAACTATACAGAAGCAAAAGTCCGCCTTCCCGCCCAAACTTTTTCTGAGAGCGCTTGCGCGAGCTAAGTATGATGCACGTCAACGTCAAATTTATTATTCGTTTATTGTTTTCCGTTTCCGTGTGTCCAATCCACTTCATTATTCCATTGTTGTTATTTACAAGTGGTTGTGAGTGACTCTATGTGCTTTGCGTTTTTGAACTTTAATTTATTCTTGTGGTATTGATTTAGTTTTGGATAGACCTATAGTGGCTGTTAAAGATGTCCACCCAAGGAGGAAATGTGTGTGCCTTCAGAGGATGCTCCTCTAGGGCAGGTTCTCAAAAGATCTCGAAAGGTATTTTTCTTAAACTTTTGGTGTGCTAGATTTTATAAACTTATTTGTGCTTTCAGAGGTCAAAACTGGATAGAAACGCGCAAGAGAGATGACTTGAGGAATTTAACTCCTGAAGCATTACATAAACGTTATCGGCTGTGTGAACTCCACTTCGATGATAGCATGTTTATCAAGAAAAGTGGTTTGAGAAAGAAGTTAATTCCCCCATTCCTTGAAAAGGGATCTTGAAGTTGAAGAGAATATGAGTCCACAAAAAAAATCAACATCTTATCAGGTAATAGACTTAGCAATATTCAACAAATAATGTGATTGTGGGTTTCAAACTTTTTTCATTTTCAGACATTAAAATAGTTTCTGCATCCCAATCGACAGCACCTTCTCCATCGTCATCTTTAAAGCAGTAGATCGTTGTGAATGATCCTGACACATCCAGAGCACAAGCATCCACAATAACATCATCAGGTGGGATTTTTTATTTGAGTAAGTCTCTTCCTAATGAAAGAAAGTAATAGGGAATAAAATCACACTACTGATATTTCATCAGGTCTGTGATTTGCCAATGTGAAATATATTACCAAAATATGTACAGTAAGTCCCAAAAAGTTTTATACAAATGGAGGAGAAAAAGTTTATCTTACATTTGACAAACAGATACAAAATTTTTAAAACATTGTATGGAATATAGGGAAAACAAAAAGTAATGATTTGGATGGAGAGAAAAATACGTACAAACTGTAATGTAAGATAAACTTTTTCTCCATTTGTTTTAAACTTTTTGGGACATACTGTATATAGTTTTTATATCGATGGAATGGTAGAAAAATGTCGTCAACAAGTGTGATTTCATTTGAAATTTAGCAATTGTTTTTTTAACTGTTTAATGTTATATGTCGATCGAAAAGCTATCTCGGAAACTAGAACAAAATCTAAAGATAGTGATATGTACTACTTGGATAGTGCAACAAATTATGTTTGTAACATTTTCTCCGATATTAATTGGAAAACTGAAAAGTAATTGTTAATCTGAACGGTGACATTTGAATTATTTATTATTTGATCTGGACAACAACAAATGAAAAAAATCAAAATATATGAGAGAAATATGATTCTCTGAATTTTTTGAAATATGATAAAATCAGATGTCTAATAAAATAGCTTCAATTTCTTCATACATTTTTCCATTTCCGGAAAAATTATATTTTTCAACTGAGAATATTTTGCTTTCATAAATTATTCAATTCGAATTTTTCTAATACAGGACATGGCATAAAATATGCTGCTTTATTCATTTCAACATACTTGTTGATATTTCCAAGACCATTGATATGTTTTTGTTTTCAGTTTCAGACACTCTTGCAATTATTGTGGATAACAAGGAACAAGAAGATAGGTGTTTGATATCTCCATGTGCTTCAACACAGATTCCTGCACATTTGAGTTGTCACAGCCCAAGAAACCAGAAGTTGAAGGAGAAGTTGAAAAATGTTAGAAGAAAACTTGTTAGAAGGGAATCTAATTCAGAATTGACAGAGTCATCAACTCTTGAAGATTTTGATAGTTTGTATGATAAATTCCTTTCTTCTCATCTGGCAAACATTGTGAAGGTTCAGGCAAGACTGCATACTAGTAAAGCGAAAGGACGTAGATACACCGCAGAATACAAACAGTTTGCTTTGACACTCTATTTTCTCGGACCTCGTGCATATAATTTTCTGAGGAAATTATTATATTTGCCAACTAAAAGATCATTGCAAATGATAACCGAGAAAATAATCTGCAAGCCAGGTTTGGGAAATGAGGCTCTTTTGAAGACCCTAGAAATAAAAATCGGCTCAACGTTGGAACAAGATAAACATTGTTTTCTGTGCATTGATGAGATGTCCCTCAAATGCAATTTATTCTACCAAACAGGAAGAGATGAGATCGTTGGTTTCACTGATCTTGGGGAAAATGGGAAATATTTTTCTCCCGCGAGTCATGCCTCAGTATTCATGATAAGGGGGCTTTATTCTAATTGGAAGCAGCCCCTGGCATATTTTTTTGTAGAAGGAGCTTTCAAATCTAATCAATTGAAAAATTTGATTGAACAATGTATCCAAAAACTTTTGGATTTAGGTTTGAAAGTCGATGCATTAGTGACAGATATGGGGATCAAAGGACCCCGCAGTTTTTAAAGGGGGATTGGGTTTCACTCAATTTGACTCAAACCAGCTGAAAAGTATCAGTCATATCGTTCTCATTAAATGTCACCATGGCCGCGAAAAAAAATAATGAACGGATTTTGAGATATCGGCCGCCAAAGGTGGAGATGTTTTAAAGGTCGAAAATCTTATTTGGCCTATATACTTTAAGTAACAATGAACTGAATGTCCATATATATCCATATATATTAATACATGTATATACAGTGTGTCGCACTTAAGATGAACATTTTTTAAGATAATCAGCGAAAATCTGAACTTTAAACTCGATATTCTGCTTCGCGTTAAAGATATCAGAAAAATTTATTAGAAAAAGCTGTTCAGAATGTTATTTTAACCCCACATACCGATTTTCATGACAAAATTAGCATTTTTAATTTTTTAATTATTTTGGTATACAGGGTGATTCGTACTATTGGGACATATACTAAGGACAGGTTATTGGGACCAAAATATGGCGATATGACCAAATATACCTTAATAAGATATTGCTGTGGACGTTAAAGTTGAAATTTTTTTTCGTTTTTTTTCTGATGTCACTGTATATTTATCAATTGTTATCAAAATCGGCATAATTTTGTACAAGGAACAGATAATTTTATATGGCGTCAGACTAATATTTTCTTTGACATCCTTTATTACAAGAATTAGAAAGGCATATAAGTCGGAGGAGGCCACATAGAATATTTAATTTAAGTTTGCTCTTTTTATGTTAAATTGTTTTAATTCTGAGTTACCATCGAAATACCCTTACGTTAGAAGTTTTTTATGAAGGAAGGGTTAGAATTTAGAAATTTTTAAAGTAATTTTCACAGTGTGTCCTACTACTTAAGAGAGAGAGAGAGAGAGAGAGAGAGAGAGAGAGAGAGAGAGAGAAGGAAGGGTTAGAATTTAGAAATTTTTAAAGTAATTTTCACAGTGTGTCCTACTACTTAAACCAAATACGTAACGAATTGCTCTTTTTTGTAATTTGAAAATAGATTCGAAGTGGTATAAGCTACAAGAACCCCAGAATGGTAAACCATAGCGAAGGTGAGATTCGAATAAGGAAAAGTAGGTCATTAATGCAGTAGTAGGGGTTAGCTCTTTAGAAACAGTTTTAGTGGCAAAACATGCAGAAGATAATTTTTTTGCCAAGGTCTCAATATGAGTGGACCATTTCAGGAATTTGTCTATATAAAGACCTAAAAACTTAATTGAGTTCACCGTTAGAATCGGATTATTGCTTAGATTTATAGGCTGTAAAGTACCTCTGTAAGACATTGCTAAGGTTTTACTGGTGTTGAAACAAAGCCCATTCGAGTCAGACCATGACTTGATACTAGATCTTTGTTAATGCTAGATTGTAATTTCTGTATATCAGAACTACTCCAGGTTACACTCGTGTCATCGGCAAATAAAGTAATTCTTCCACTTATTTTAAAGTCTGTGATATCATTGATGAATAATAAAAATAAAATCGGACCTAATACTGAACTTTGAGGTACTCCACTGCTAATTCGCAGATTTGAAGAATCCTCACCATTAGCCCATTGCAAAGGAGAACCCCGTACGCCATAAATTTGTAGTTTATTAATTAAGATTTCATTCATTTCGGAAGCTCACAGTGGTTTGTATTCTCTCTTCACTGGATTAAAACTAAGTGGTTTTAATCCAGTGAAGAGAGAGAGACTAAGTGGTTTTAATCCAGTGAAGAGAGAGAGAGAGAGAGAAATTAAGATTTCATGATTAACACAATCAAAGGCCTTTGCGAAGTCACAAAATACTGAAGCTGTGAAAAGTTTATCATTAAGTGATGTATAAATTTCATTCAGAACGGAAAACATTGCGTCACTAGTGCATTTTTTAGGGAGGAAACCATACTGATGAGGTGTTAAGATGTTTTGTTTGGAAAGAAAGGGCAGTAGGCGATTTTTCATTAGCCTTAAGTCTATAGTTAAAAGTTTCCGTTTTGTCGCCACCTGTGGGATTATTATGGCTGTTCTTAGACAGCTCGGAAAGATACCAGATTCGAAGGATTCATTAATCAGCGAAGTTAACATGTTAATTACTACATCAGGTATATTTGAAAATATTTTAGTGAACAAACCATCATTTCCACAGGAAGATTTATTTTGAATGCTGTTTATGGTTTGCACTAGTTCGTGCTTATCTACTGGTCCTAGGAAGAAACTATTAGTGATCCTTTTGGTAGGTAAGAGGAAGGAGAGAGCATCCTGGCCCAGAGCTATGCTGATATTCTTACTTACATTAACAAAATAATTGTTTAGTTCATCAGGACTAGGATTAACAGTGTTTGAGGAACGGGTTTTATTTCTTAAGTCATTTATAATAGACCGGTTTCTTTGGAAGAGTTTTTAGCTCTTGAGATAATAGTTTTTCTTAGTAGATTTGATAATTTTCCGATACAGTATTGTATAGTTGTTGATATAATTTAATATTAGGGGGTTGTCTAAGAATTTTTTAATATACATAAGTGACCTCATATTTTTTGAAGAGATTCTTATTCCTTTAGTTGTCCAAGGTTTATGACGTTTAGTTTTAATGGGGCGAAGGGGAAATGCTGTGTTGAAACACTTAATTATTTTATTTAGGAAGTCCAAAAATTTAGAGTCAATATCTTCAGAAACATCATTTCAATTAGTAGCTAGACACAAGTTATAAAATTTTTCAAAATTACGCTGAGAGAAAATTCTACCCAACTGACTGACTTTTTTTGGGGCTGTGCGTGGTATCACAAATTTAGCAAAAACTGCTTCATGGTCCGAAAGACCTGAGCTAATTACTTGGTGTTCAACTTCAGCGGGTTTAAAATCGGAGACTACGTAATCTATAATTGTTGATGATGCATGATGCATAGTGAGTCTGAATGATTCAAAAATATTTGTCAAGGACTTTTGAGTAGCACATACATTAGCAAAGTCAATATTTAAATCGCCGCATAAAATTTTCCTACTTTTTATAGGCAATGCGTCAAGTAAATTAAGAAGATTCTCGAGAAAAAGGTGGACATTTGATTTGGGAGTTCTATAAATACAAATAATAAACAAATCAATGTTTTTGTTGTACACTACGGAGAATTCAAAGACATTTTCAGCTTGTAAAAAATCGTATTTAGATACAGCAGAGAAGTCATCATTCAATGATAAAATTAGAGTTCCACCATGGTCTGTACTATTTCTGTCATACCTGCTAATTACAGTATATTTTTCAATAAAAATTGGTTCGTCAACTTGTAACCAGTGCTCTATAATAGCCACTATTTGGGGAAACCCTAACTCTTCCAAAAACAAATACAACTCCTCAGTTTTGTCCCGCATTGATTGATTATTAATTAGAACCATTCTTAATTTACTCTCTGCACGACCAGTAAGACTAGCTGGGGATTTTAGTTCCCCAGAACACGTCAAATTAACTAAAAATTTCTTATGAGTATCGGCAGTAAAATAGCGGTTATTGTATTCCCTTTGTATAAACCCTACTCCCATACAATTTGAAAGAGCTTTCAAAAAACTCTTCTGTCAGAGTTATTTTAACAATGTCAACACAAATTGTATGAGGTGAAGTGGGGTAAATGTGATCTACTTTTTGATTAGTTCAACTTTCATTCAATATAAAGCTGCAAAGAAACGTTTCAAAAATTTAAGAAAAAAACCATATACTTTTTGAGTGGTTTTGTGTTCATTGTGTACAAGAAAGTTAAATAATGTTTAATGTTGTTAATATTGCGTGATATTTTTTAAAATCATATCAATATATCACATTTACCCCAGGGGATGGGGCAAATGTGTCGAACGTTAACATTTTTGTAGTAAATAGTATATTTCGTAGCCTGGGGCTATTGCATAAAAATTCAATTCAAGGTCTGTGTTTTTGTTATAATTTATTGTAAAAAAATACAAATAAAATGTGAACTTTCAGAACAAAGGAAACAAAAAGCTAATAATATTAAACATAAAACACTTAGAATTAATTAATTCATTGACTGTCTTAGAGTTAATGTTGAATGTTAAAGTTTTTAAAGATAACTGGAAATTCGTACATTCCACGTCTATCAACGATAGGATCAGGAAGTACTTTTATAATATCTTGTTCAGTTACAGTATCAATGTCGGCATTTATTTATAATAATAATAGCCGTCCCTCCCCTGCCGAATATTTTCCTTCATTTGAAGTTTTTCTTTTGTAGCAGCGAACCATGATATCTATAACAAATAAAGCTTGTACAACTGTTAAAATTACCAATTTAAGTAATCCAGTTTTAAATCTGTAAAATTATACAAACGGCGTAAATGTGATATACTATGACACATTTGACCCAACATGTAATGATACATTTACCCCAACAACAAAATTCTTAGGGGCAAATGTGTTATAGCAACATTTTGAAGGTAATATTAAGTTTTTATTTAAATAACATCTACCATATGTTTTCTCAAACTACTATGAACTACTAAATAAATAAAAATTAAATTAACATTCCTACTTACCGGAAAAATAATAAATTACTTCACAAACGGGGAAAATGTATAATAAAATCTGTGAAAAAGTGAAACGCACCTTTCGCTTATCTATACTTAACTGAACTCCAAGTTTGAATTTCGACGTTTTCTAGTGGTGGCTCAGTAGACTAGCATATTTCGGGCTCTGTCTAATAGATGGCACAAGCATATTTATTTAAATAGCGATTTTGAAACCTACTATCACAATTGCCCCATTATCATATATACCCCACTTCACCTTGGATGATTTGGATACTATTTTGACCGAGTTGAAGCAATCTGAATTTGATAGCAACATCCTAGCTGTTTTGCCAGAGCAACCAATCGAAGCTGCACTTACTGTTGGGGAATATAGTTATCGCAATGAGGAGCTACCTATTCAGAATGCCTTTACGTAATTTTGTGGGTATTTAATCAAAAAAGTCCTGAATGTTCATACTTGTTCTGCTTATCAAAAAATGTCCAAAGATAGTGAAGAATTGGATTCTGCAAAATTATTCACTCATTTCAAAGCATTTGATACCAAAACAAGTATTTATGAAGGTCTCAAATCGCAAAATGATATGTTTATAGAATTCATTTACAATTTAGAAGTATTATTCAGTTCCAGCTTCAGAGAAGTGTGTTTGGGAAAGAAAGTATCCCATGATCTTTTTGAAAAACTGGTATCCATAGAACTGAATCATCCATGTCCTGAGTTTCCAAAAAAAATATGTAGTTACTCTCTTTCTCAGGCTACGAATATTTTATTGTTTAAAATTTGCCAATAGACAATTCAAAACTGAGAAGGGAAAAAAAAAGAACAGAAAAATATCCATTCTCAGTCATTTATGATTTTTTCCACCAACATTTCATTGTTCTTCGTTATAATATTTTTTTTTATATTTGTGTATTTGACTCGGGACAGTCAATTTTCTAATATATTTGTATTCTTTCTTCATTTCAAATAACATATTTTATATTTAGTATACCCTTAAAATTTTAATTTTTATGTCTTATATGTTAATTATATATTATATATTCTGACATATTTTTATAAATGCGCATCTCGTTCTACATATTACTAAACTTTTAAAGTAAATTCAATTAATGCAATACATATTGTCATTTTCATAAGCCATAACTTTGAAAACCTTCTGTAGATTTCTTTCATATTTGGTACAGGTAGATTGTTTAATTAGCCCAATTGTACAATACAAGAACTAAAGTTAAAATTCAGATCCGGATTAAGAAAAATTTGTAAAAATTGATAATATCTAAAATAACACCCTGTATATCAGATTCTTTAAAATGTAATCGGATACCTATTTTAAAAAAGAAAAAAAAGAAAAAAGATGTGTTATTGCCGAAGCTTACTTGATAGTTTAATGAGTTTTGTATCCGGAATTAATCCGAAAAATTAAATCTGTATTTTTTTTGTAGAACGCCCTTAGTATAACACATCTTTTGTCTTTTTTCTTTTTTTAAATAGGTATCCGATTACATTTAACAAAATCTGATATACAGGATGCTATTTTAGAGATTACCAACTTTTACAAATTTTGCTTAATCCGGATCTGAATTTTAACTTTAGTTCTTGTATTGTACGATTGGGCTATTTAAACAATCTACCTGTACCAAATATGAAAGAAATCTACAGGGTGTTTCCAAAGTTATGGCTTATGAAAATGACAATACGTATTGCATTTATTTTAAAAGTTTAGTAATATGTAGAACGAGATGTGCATTTATACAAATATGTCAGAATATCTCAGTTGCGACTCCTGGCTATGCGCAAACGACGAGTTTAAGAACGACAGGCACTCCTTCCATAGTTGTCGGATTTAAAAAGTTTCATCCAATCTACTGTATAATATATTAGAAGTGTTATAAACATTTCATAAAGTAGTCTCTTATTTCATCAAATTCTGGTTTTAGGAATTTTTATCAATGCGGCGTCAATCCCTATGTATGTTCCACTTATTTCATTGAAAAGTGATAATTTTTGTGACAATTCTACAATAGCACCTCGAATTATAATTTAACAATTCACATTGGCAACATTGCAATATGAAAACATTTTTAATTGTGTTGCTCAATGTGTCCATTATTTCATTCGTTTGTATTACTTGGTGTGGCAATAAAGATAATCGTGAGATTAGAAACAAGTTTTCATACTTTTCGGGCCTATATCTCAAAAAGCATTCGAGACCTCCGCTTTTTGACTTCAAATTCGTGTTCAGGAGACAAAAATACGTAAGAATCACCAAACATTTTTTTTTATCTCGGGTGCATCCGATTAAATGAATTGTACCTCATTGAAAACTGCATAATTAATTTTGACTACTTTTCCATGCTTCCAACCTTATTTGCATAGACTGAATTTTAGCGAGCAGTTTATATCAATAATTGATACATCGAGCAGTGTATATATGAGCATTGTTAGGGATCGTGGCGAAGAGAAATGTCATTACTGTGAATAGTGTCAATAGTGTCAATACCACTGCGAATATAAAAAATGAAACTGCTGGACACCAATATCAAAGGTGCCGACGCTAAGTGACACTACTGTATGTACTGTGGTAGAACTGTCAAACATGAAATTCATGGCTATCTAGGATGCGGAGTGTTTATAAGAATTTTATTTCAATCTCAAGAGCGAGAATGTTTCTTTTCTGTTATTATAAGTGGTTTCAGAATAACAGCATTCAGTAGTGGCCGTGGAGAAAAAAATTACTAATCCGTATGTTTGAAATTTTAGATTCGGAGACTACCTACACTTATTTTCAAAAAAAAACAATTAAAATTGAAGTTGCTTTTATTAGTAGAGAAACACACGCTACAGTTTTACTTTTGGTGCAACCTAAATATTCTAAAATAACTCCTTAAAACTTACAGAGGCAATTTTTGTATTTCTAAGAATGGAGCTTAAACCGAAACCATAGCCATGTTAATTTTATTCCTACAAAACAGAATTACTGTTAAACATTTTTTTAAGCAGAAACACAAATAATTCAAATTAAAAATTGGTAAATAAAAACCATTCATTTGAATATTAAATTATATTTAATTTATACATTTCTAAATATTAGGAAAGATGTTAGATTGCCTAATTGAGATACTATTACAGAGATAAATGTAGGACAAATTATTCAAATTATGAACTCTGCAACTGTCAGCGAAATTTCCATAGAAACCCTTTGCGACAAGAAAGAATTGACAGTCAGTTATTGGCTGAAGAGTCAGTCGCTGGCTAGGTGCGTAAGAAGAAGTTAAAGTTTTTAAAGAGTATAGAAAAATAATAAATCCCTGAAGATTACAATCCGGCGTTTGAGTAAGCCCGCTAAAGAAGAATAATTAATAAAGAGATTTTGACAGGCCCCAAGTACGCGATGTTTAGGTAAGCAATTGGCTAAATTAGCATAAGTGGCAACAGGATGAAAAATACCAAAATAGGCTGTTCTCAACGCGCTGTCGGAGGAACAACCAGCAAGGTATCGAAGTGCATATACAGGGTGCGCCAATTATTTCCACTCGATCTCTAGCACCGAAACTAAAAGGGATATCAATAAGATTTTTTGTAGGGGTAGACAGTGTCACTCGGACTACAATTTTAAAATATTTTGATGTATACAGGGTGGCTAATTTTTGTGGAATGAAAATTAATTTGGTTTTTTTAAATTGAACACCCTGTATACGATTATGTCTTCTGATTCTACTTAATATTAGATTTACCGAATTTTTTTGTATTTGTATATCCGATGCGGCGTTGACAAGTTATTCCTATTTTAAGCAGATTTAATGAAAAAACAGCACTTCAGAAATATTAGCACAAAAACCACATTTTTTAAAAAAATTCCTCAAAAAAGCTACTATGATGTAAATGAAACATGCACCTATCACAATAATCACACAACATCTTCACCTGTTGCACAGGGTGTTTGCCGATGGCGTGCAAATAGTCTAGTTTTCAAATGGCAATAACTTAATTTTTTCAAATGGGACACCCTGTATATTTTTCTCCAGTTAGAAGCTCTCCCTAATACGCATTAAAAAAATATAGGGCTTTGCACATCTAACTTTACTATTTACTTTAATAATTGACGTTAAGTGACAAACAACATATTTTACACAATTTTTAATAAGAAATCAAGTTACCTATGAAAATGACAGTAGGTATATTTTGTTATGGCATTAATTGTCAACATAAAATTTTGTAATGTATCACGTCTACTATATTAAATCGGTATTGTGTATAAAAAATGGATTTTAATAAGAATTATAGTGTTCAAGAAAATATTGATATGATATGGATACTGGGTGAATGTCAAAAAAATACGTTTCTTGCTAGTAGGGTCTATCGTCAAAGATACCCAGAAAGACGTCATCCACAAAAGGATACTTTTGAGAATTTAAAGAATAGATTTGATAGAACAGGAACCGTCAAGTATGAAAAACATTCACGTGAAACTACAGCTGTTACTATTGACAACGAATATAAGGTAATGATCAGTATAGTTGAAGATCCCAATATAAGCAATCAATTAGATATTTCCAATACCATAATAAAAAAGAATAAATATCACCCCTATCATATCCAGCTTCACCAAGAATTGTTACCACGAGATTTCGCGCGTAGAGTGGAATACTGTAGATGGTTAATAAACAAGATAAATACAGAGCGTAACTTTTTAAACAAAGTTTTATTCTCCGACGAAGCCACGTTTCATAAGAACGGTTGTGTAAATGACACAACTTCCATTATTATTCGGACCACAATGAACATTTATTTAGAACCACATCACCGTATCGATGGTCTTTGAATGTGTGGGCGGGAATAATAGGTGATTATGTAATTGGTCCCTATTTCTTTGGAGCTATATTTTTAGATTTTTTAGAACATGATTTTCGCAACTTATTGCAAAATGTGCCTCAAAATTAACGCAACGGAATGTGGTTTCAATTAGATGGTGCCACACCACATTACCTATTAGATGTTCGCAATTGGTTAAATAGGGAATTTCAGGATCGTTGGATCGTTGGATTACACATTGCGATTTTTTCTTGTGGGGTTTTATTAAAAATATTGTTTACAAAGAAGAGGTTACCACAAAAGAAAATATGAAAGAAAGAATTACTGCAGCATTTAGATAGGTGACCCCTGCAATGCTAAGAGATATGCGTAAATCAATGAAAAAAAAGGGCAAGAAAATGTATAAATGAAAATGGAAGACATTTTGAACACCTACTATAAATTTTAACTTTCACTATTGTAGTTACGATTGTACGATTAAACTTTGTAAAATTTTGTACTTATTAAAAATTGTGTAAAATATGTTGTTTGTCACTTAACGTTAATTATTAAAGTAAATAGTAAAGTTAGATGTGCAAAACCCTATATTTTTTCAATGCGTATTAGGGAGAGCTTCTAACTGAAGAAAAATATACAGGGTGTCATTTGAAAACTAGACTATTGGCACGCCATCGGCAAACACCCTGTGCAACAGGTGAAGATGTTGTGTGATTATTGTGATAGGTGCATGTTTCATTTACATCATGGTAGCTTTTTTAAGGAATTTTTTAAAAAATGTGATTTTTGTGCTAATATTTCTGAAGTGCTGTTTTTTCATTAAATCTGCTTAAAATAAGAATAACTTGTCAACGCCGCGTCGGATTTACAAATACAAAAAACTACCGTAAATCTAATATTAAGTAGAATCAGAATCGTATACAGGATGTTCAATTTAAAAAAACCAAATTAATTTTCATTCCACAAAAATTAGCCACCCTGTATAAATCAAAATATTTTAAAATTGTAGTCCGAGTGGCACTGTCTACTCCTACAAAAAATCTTGTTGATATCTATTTTAGTTTCGGTGCTAGAGATCGAGTGGAAATAATTGGCGCACCCTGTATACAGCTTCTTAACTTTCCCGCAACAATATCAATATGTGCATGCTATTTGAAGGAGAGGATTCAAACTGACTCCTAAAAACTTAACCGTCATATCCCTTGACCTGTCCATTGGTCGTAATGTGAAAATAACTTTATTTGTCTTGTCTCGATTAAGATGCAGTCGATTCATGTTAAACCATTCCTGAACTTCGCTCTGCAAAACATTCATCTCTAGTTCTGCAGTCTCAAGAGAATCCGCGGTACAAGCGACCGTTGTGTCGTCAGCAAAAAGAGTGAATTTACCGATTGGTTCTATTAATGGCAAATCATTAATGTATATTAAGAAAAGTATAGGTTCTAAAACATAGCCCTGGGGAACTCCTATTGTTATTTCACTCTGTGCTGACGACACTCCACCCACACTCACAACCTGTTCTCTGTTTGTTAAATAAGAAGTTAGAAGTTTAATTCTGTCAGAACTAAAACCGTATTTGCAAAGTTTCCGTAAGAGTATAGCATGGGGAACACCATCGAAAGCCTTGCTCAAGTCGCAAAACAAGACACTTCCATATTGAAGTCATTGAAGGAGGAGTTTAGTAGAAAGCCAACTAGGTCTAGAATAGCCATGACTTCTATTTTTCCTAAATCCAAACTGGCAGGATGTAAATAGGCTATTTTCATCAAAAAATTATATTACTTGGATGGCAATACACTTTTCGGAGATTTTTGAAATTATTGGTAGTAAGGAGATAGGACGGTAGTTTTCAGAACTGTTAGGATCACCTTTTTTAAAAATAGGAATCACCTTGGCTAACTTTAGCACATTCGGAAAGGTATTTTCTTTTAGGCTTCGGTTAATTAATTTAGTGAGGGGACTAATAATAATATTTTTCACAAACTTAACCAACTTCACATTTAACCCATAGAAATTATGACTTGTCTTATTTTTTTAGGTTATCTATGATATCTCTTATTTCTATGAAAGATACAGTAGAGAAAGAGAACAATTTTTAGGCTTTAAAATGGACTGCATACTATCGCGTATGTATATTCTAGTGCGACGTATACAAGTTCCTTCGCATAAGGACTTGTTTCGGAATAATGTAATACACATTTCTGAGCGACTAGTTAAAGTCATAAGTAATGTAAACCAGTTTATTGTTGTTTTTGTTACACGTATTTTAATCGTTAAAGTTTTTAAATAAAAGTGTTAAACGTACGTGTGTATTTTATTGGGAGGTTTCTAGACAACAACAAAAAATCTACAGTCCTCTTTTTACATCATATTACGTACAGCATTTAAAGAGGCGGCATATCAACACAAATTTCAACGGCCGACCTTGTAAATGGCTGCCCAGATGTAATCTCCACTGATTTATGACACAAGTCACGCCTCAAAGTCTTGGGAAAGATTCGGAAGCTAGGAAATTGGGTGCCGTACGAGTTGACCGAGAGATGTTGAACAGTGTTTGTTTGCTTGTGCACAATTGCTTGAATGGCAAAGATGGAAAGAATCGCATTGTGATTTGTTAAGAAAATTGGGTTGATTACGATAACTCAAAACCCAGAAAATCATGGCCAAACCGAATATTCACAGTTCCAAGGGCACGCTATATATTCAGTGGGACCAGTTCGGCGTAGTTAATAAAACCAACTAAAATAATCACAGCGATTGTTATCGAATGCAATTAAGAGTCCGCTCTCGCCTCGGACCATTCGAATTTGTACATAACCTTCAAATATTCTCAGCGATTGTGGGCGTGGCTTTTTGATATCCCCGAATATCAGATATACAGTTCGGAATCAGCCAACTTGTATAATTTGGTTACGATATTATTTCAATCTAAAAATGAATTTGCCGAATGTTTGTAAGCACATCACTTCAGAACGGCTGGACTTATTTGGATAATTCTTTTTTGCTGTGTTTCTAATTCTCAGGAGGTATAATACCTACCTATTAAAATTGTTGTATGATTGCTTGATCGGTTTGAAGGCGTTAAAAATAATAATTATAAGCATAAAAATTACATTTTATTTCATGGTATATAATTTTTTTAAATCAATCAAAAAAACGCAAAGTTATCATAGCTGTAGATAAATACTTTTCACAAAAATCAAATTTTTCTGCTTTAAATTGTAAGAAATCCGTTCCAACAGAGGTACTGATGTGCACTGTATTTTTTCTATAAAACATAATGAAATTTTCTGCAACTTTGGCAAATGATAGAAAATTGATCAAACTAGGGCGAATAAAGAATGATTGTTCCTAATTACATTTTATTTCATGGTATATAATTTTTTTAAATCAATCAAAAAAACGCAAAGTTATCACAAAAATCAAAATTTTAATCTTGAGTCGCCCTAGATTTAACTCTTCTCGACAAGTGTTTTTTAGTTTCAAGTCGATATCACAAGTCATTTTCAAAAACGACGTGTATAGCACAATCCTTACAGACCAACTATTTTCATAGCGAGAGCGGACTCTTAATGTGTTTGAGCCGATCATTGACAGAGAAACGCCGCAATACAACGTGTCAACGGTAAATCGTTAAAAAAAGTTATCTGAATGTTAGAGAATCATTGCTATGAATTTATTATTATTAATAATATTGCGTGAATTCAATCATCTCTTTTGATAAGGACTGAGAGTTATCAGCCGGATTAGTGTCTTAGTGGGCAAACGATTTCTCGGCAACATCATCGACCGGGGTCAAGAGGGCTTTTTCGTAAGCCTAAGCCTACAAGAGAGTCTTCTCTTCCTTGTTGTTTTAATTGTTATGTTTGGCAATATATTTTACACTTTTATAACGCACAATAAATATTTTTGAAATTAAATTAATTAAGTGATACATATATTTGACAGTGATGTTTCAATTTACGAAATTTTGTGGATATAATAATAATTTTGTCAAAATGAAAATTTTTTTAATGGAGTAAAAGCATTAGATAAAAATGTATTGTATTATTGTATATTGTATATTATATGTCACTTAAGAAAATTAGCCTTCCATCATATGCAATGTCATAGAAGTAAGCTACTAAAAAACAACTGAATATTCACCTTTATGAACACATTTTTTATGTCGGTGCCGTTGCTTACAATTATTTACACTAAATAAAAAAAATAAAAACATTTTTTATAGTTACCATTTCATCGTCCAATACAGTTGCGGAATATTAATTTTCTTTTCGGTTATTTAATATAGCCAAATATGAATATGCAGCCTTGAGTGACTAAAATTTCAATAAAATAATTTATAACATAATATTTTTATAAATTATACACAAACAACAAAAACTAACTTTCCAAAAAATTACTAATTGAGCTAAACAAAAATAAGCTTTTTAGATGTGCTACCATCTATTCAGTCAACATTTATTGTCAATACTCTCTTCTAACCATAGATGGTAGCACATTAAAAATGTTATCTTATAGCGGATATAGCTATTACTTGTACGCGTTTGGAATTTTATTTATTGGATTCGAAAAGGCTAACTGATGAAGCCGAAAGGCAGAAACCGGTCTTAGGATGTCGAATCTAATAAATTAAAATTCCTTACTGGTTTACTAAAAATAAGCTTCTCAAAGTCATTTCCACATTATAATATAATATAAATTATATACAGCTTGTACCATATTTGGTGTTTAATTATTTCTAGTTCAAACCTGCCTTTTGGAAAAAAATCGGGACTAAAGGAAACATGGTACACCGGTTATATATTATGATGGTTAAACCAATAATCACGTAAGCAGCTTTGATTTGGTGGCCAGACACAGCTAGGTACGAATAAATAACCAGATAAATAATCCATTCAAGGTATCGATATCAGACCCAATAAAGTACAAAGATCCAGAGTAAGTCATAAAGTTCAGGGTCAGTATACATACAGATTTAAAGATGCCCATTGTTCCAATGGAAAGGAACGATGACGTATTTGAAACGAGTGGAATGTTGGAACGATTGGATTGATGCAGCGAACCATTAACGACCACTCTATTACACCACATTGCACAGGTTGCACATAGGGTTCACATTTTTCATTTATTTTTTTATTTTATTGTTGTTTTTTTATTCTGGTGCGACGACTACTTCATTTTCAAAAATAAAAGTTTGTTCTTTTATTACTCCTACAACTATTACCTTATACTTAAGTGAATCGTATGCCAAGTCTCATTGGTTCAAGCCAGACCGATGTTGATAAGTCACACGTATCAAACCAAACATATTCGGATACACTCGGTAATGCTCGAAAACTTCGCCTCTCAGACCATCGTTCCAACAATTCATTTTTCAGTTGGAGTGATGGAGATTCGCATCGGCGTGATGGATTACTGGCAAGTTGGAATTCCATTCGGGCCATAAATATAAATGTACGCTATCAAAGACACTTACTATTTGGTTAACTAGTAAATAAACTAAAAATATATAAATGCCCCTCTATCAAGGACTTGTACAAGTTAGTACAATAAGAAACCGGTCTAGAATCTCGAATCGAATAAATTAAATTCCTAACTCGTTTACTTACTATATTAAAAGTAAGCAATTGTTTTCAAGTTTGACCGCTTCGAATTTAGTTTACTTACAGATACCATTGCAGCATTAGTTAATACAAAGAATGGTCCTACAGAAAGCGTTAAAGGCCATTGAGCTCTTCTCATGATAATTATCAAACATTGTTTTAGATTTTCCGAAATATCGTACCATCTACATTTATAAATGGCTTGTGATATCTCCATGCTCTAAAACAAAATATTTTTTAACTATTAGCAAAACTAACATAAAAATACACCAGAATAATAAATAAAGTTTATGATTGCATTCCAAAGATGTAGTACGTATTGGTCGTAGACCAGTATTATAGAAGACAGGCCTATTGTTTTCCGAAACATACGTTCTTCCATGTGGAAGAACTCCACTTATTTTTGGTTGAAATTTTTTTATTAAGTTTTATATCTTTATTTTAGCTCTTTCCATTTTTAAATTTTCCTCTGAATGACCTTTTTCTCCTCGAATACAGTTAATTTAAGGATGGTAGAATATGACTTTTTTCGAAGGAATATTTAAAACATGTAGTTTAAGGGTATACTGTTATTTTCAAGGACTCTAACTGCTCGTACAGTTAATTTGGAAGAAACTTTTTGTGTTTTTTACTAAATAACTACGGGAGCTGCTATAAAAAACGTTTAGTACCGGTAAAATTAAGTGGGGGGGGGGGGATGAGTCCTACTACTGCACCCATTGGAAGAAATAGGAAACCAACAATATTTTAAAACAAGTAGTTTGCTGATGTAACAGTAACTATCGTAAAGATTAACTTGAAAGCGCTCGAAATTGATCGTAAATAATTTCTTTTTTTTACACTATATTTTGGATACAGTAAATTGACCGACACGTTATATATCTCAATGTTCGTGAATTTTCACGATACATTTGAACTAGTGCCTTGGCAGTCGAACTTTGGGACACCCTGTAGATGCTCACCGTTAAGTAATTTTTTTTTAAAAGAAAATAATAATACAGCATACCTTTGTAATAAAAACTCACAGAAATTGTAATTATGATATAGAAAATTACGAAACTGCGTATGTGCATCGGTAGCAAGAGTCTAAGTAAATCAAATCACTGCCTTCAGCTTGGTCTAAAACGTCATTTTGTTAAAATTGTTAGAGTTCTATGTGTTAGAGTTCTATGGTGTAAGTTAAGTTAGTTTATGTTGGCTGTCCTGTATGTCAGGCCTGTCAAGTAGTATGACGTAGTCGTAAGTAAGTGGTTGTAAAACGTTCATGTTGATGTCAAGATATAATAAAGATAATTAAATACGTTCTCCATTTTTCACTGCAACTCTGCATATAATAACAGGTTACGGACCGAGTTAATGCCCTGAACAGTTGGAATTGTTAGTGTCGGCTAAGAAGTAATTTTCTACAAGCTACACGTTACCTGCACGAGACAACCGGAAGTTAAAAACAAAATGGAGGCGGAAAAATAAAAAATATGTTTTTTCGATGAAACAAATTTTGGCAGCTGGAAATTCAGGCTGGAAGCTATCCTTGACCAACATGACTTGAAAGTGTTCACCGAAGAAGATTTTGATGCGATTAGTAATGGAAAAACAGCTGAAAAAAAATGTCCTTGGGTAAACAAGAAAAAAATGTAAAGCCATTATAATCAAACACATATCAGATGAACAGTTAGAATATATTAAAGACCAAAAGTCAGCTAAGGGAATTATTGACACCTTGAAGTCAGTATTTGAAATAAAAATCATCTCGAGCCAGTTATTTATACGAAAGAAATTACTAACCCTCAGATATCAAGAAGATAATGACATGAATCAGTATTTACTTCAGTTTGATAAACTCATCAGAGAATTAAAGGAATGTAGAAGATTCCGATGCTATATGTCATTTACTACTGAGTTTAACAAAATCATTTGAAGCCGTTGTAGCCGCTTTGGAAACTATTGACCAATCAAAATTATCCTTGAAATTTGTCAAGGCTCGTCTCTTGGATGAGAATAATAAGAGGCAAAACTCTGAACGGGTTAGTAGCTGGTCCCAACACTCAACAGCCTTTGGAACCCAAAGTTTCAGGTATTACAATTGTGGAAGAGCCGGACATAAAAAAAGCGAATGTCGCAGTAAACCTAGTAACAGACAGACCAATGTCAGGTAGTCATTATGTAGCAAACATGGAAGAGTCCGAAGAGGAAACAGTTAGCTTCGTGGCAGGAAGTGTCTCATAACATACGGTTAATAACCATATCAAGTGGTTACTTGACTCAGGAGCATCCGAACACATGACCAATGACCAAAAATATTTCTTTGACTTGGAAAGTCTAAAAACCCCAATACAAGTCGCTGTGGCGAAAGACAAACAAAGTTTAACAGCCACAATGGTTGGAAATATTAAAGACGACCATATCCAGGAAAAATAAAGTACATTTGGAAGTTGTTCGTGACAAAAAACTCAGACTTGATGTTGTGGCATCATAGATATGGACATTTGAATAAAGCCATGCCATGCTATTAAGCTTATCAGATAAGCACGTTGTAAATGGAATGCAAAATTTGGAAAGCAAGGAAATTAGATTTTGTGAACCTTGTGTTAAAGGAAAAATGTTAAAGTTACCATACCATTCTGTGTTGCACCCAAAATCCCATATACCTCTAGAACTGATACATTCAGATGTTTGTGGACCGATTACACCTGGAACTGTTGAAGGGGATAGATATTTTGTTACTTTCATAGACGATTTTACTCACTTTGTCACAGTTTATTTACTCAAATGTAAAAGTGAGGTGTTCAAATGTTTTAGACAATATAAAGCAGCAGCAGAAGTGCAGTTCAATACTAAAATATCTCGGTTACGCATGGACAATGGGGGGGAATACATCTAATGAATTCAAAGCTTTTTGTTCCACAAATGGAATCAAAATGGAATATACCATATAACCCTCAACAAAATGGAGTTAGTGAGAGGTTTAACCGGACCTTATTAGATAAGGCTAGAACCATGATTTCAGACAGCACCTTACCTAAATTTATATGGGGAGAAGATGTAAGAACAGCAGCTTACATTATCAATAGAACACCCAGTAAATCAATACATGCTGAAAAGAATATTACTCCAGCTGAATTATGGTTTTCTGTCAAACCAGATGTATCCCAGATGAGAGTTTTTGGACCAGTGGGATATAACCACATTCCAGATGAGAAAAGAAGTAAAATAGATGAGAAATATGAAAAACTTCTCATGATCGGTTATGCAGCAAATTGTTATAGGCTGTGGAATATGTTTACAAACACAATTACTATTGGAAGGAATGTGATGTTTGGAAGTCTCAAAAAATATCCATAGCACATCAATTCCTTATAAAAAACAAGAAGAAAAGTTGGAAGAAATTAAAATAAACAAAACTGAAGCAGAAAATCTTGAAACTAAGGAACCAGAAGTAGAATCTGAAAGAGAGGAAATTGTAGAAGAAATAGAAGAGGAAAACACAAAAGAAAATTCGAAAGAAGTCAGACAGAAAAGAATCATCAAGAAGGTCGTATGGCAGAAAGAATATCAAACTATTTTTGAAAATGAGGAAATTGAGGAAAATTATATTGCCTATGCATTAAATGCTGAGAATTATATAGATAGAAGTGTTGATGATTTAGTCGATCACCCAGATAGATATTTATGGAAAAAGGCAATGGAAGAAGAATTAGAGGCAATGAAGAAAAATAATACATGGCCTCTAGAAGATCTACCACCAGATAGAAGTGCTATCAATTGTAAATGGGTTTTTTTCTTGAAACGCAATGAACATGGACATATCACAAGGTACCGAGCTAGATTAGTTGGCAGGGGTGCTCTCTGTTTCCAAACTAAGCACTTTGAGAATATTATTATCTATTGCCAATGAATATGAATTTGCTATTCATCAAATGGATTTCAAAACTGCCGTTTTGGATGGCGTTTTATCGGAAACGATTTACATGAAACAACCTCCAGGCTGTGAAGATAATCACAAGGTATGTAAACTGAACAAAACCATTTACGGTTTAAAACAATCTTCCAGAGCTTAGCCAACGTCCTACTTCAAGAAGATTTTACTGCAGGCGAATCCGACAAGTGTCTGTTCACAAAAATAAAAGTTCAAATTTTGATATATGTCCTAATTTATGTAGATGATCTCCTTCTCATCGGTAATAACTTTAATGAGATGAGCGTAGTTAAACAATGTTTCTCAAAAACCTTTGACATGAAAGATATGAGAGAAGTCAAGCTCTTCCTAGGCGTAAACATAGTTTAGTTAGGGACATAGAAAACCGTACTCTTACATTGGGCCAGTCCAACTTTTTTGAAAGATTATTGACCAAGTTCAATATGAATAATTGTAAAGGTAAATCAACTCCTATAGAAACAAATTTGAAATTGAAGATTGGTGTTGGTACACCTTTAGCAGCTAAACCATAGGATGTTTGACCTATCTTGCTGTTACAACCCGAGCTGACATCAGCTTTGCTATATCATGTTTTAGTCGATTCCAATCTCAACCTACAGAAGAAACTTGGAGTCACCTAAAACGCATACTTCGTTATCTGCAGAAAACTCCAGACGTAAAGCTTGTATATTCATCTATGTCAACAAACATTTTAGAAGCCTACAGTGATTCAGATTGGGCTAGTGAGATTACCTCCGGTTGTGTTATAAAAGTTTTCGGAAATTTAGTGCAATGGGTTTCTCGAAAGCAAAATAGTGTTGCGCTTTCATCATGTGAGGCTAAATATGTTGCACTCTGCTCTACCATAACAGAAGTATTGTAGGTTCAAAAGGTTTTCAGTTAATCAGTCCAACAGGCATATAAGAGGACAATCAAAGTGTTATTTTTGTGGCAAACCAAGATACAGTTCGCAAAAACTTAGTTAAAATATCTGTAGAATCAAAATTGCAACAAGTTTTTACGAAAGGTTTGAATTCTGTTCAATTCAACAAAATTCTGTCACTTCTAGGTTATGAATAATGTTTATTTACTTTATTTCATTTTTGACATGTTTTGTTAAATCGTAGGGGGTGTTAGAGTTCTATGTCTTAGAGTTCTATGGTGTAAGTTAAGTTAGTTTATGTTGGCTGTCCTGTGTGTCAGGCCTGTCAAGTAGTATGACGTAGTCGTAAGTAAGTTGTTGTAAAACGTCCATGTTGATGTCAAGATATAATAAAGATAATTAAATACGTTCTCCATTTTTCACTGCAACTCTACATATAATAACAAAATATGCTCAAAAGGTCACCCATATTCCCGAATACATAAACGAATTCTAATCCCAGTGAAAAGAATTTCGTTTTCAATGTTACGTTTTATTTTTATTTGTATGTATAAACTATTCTAAGTAATTAGTAATGTGCCCAGTTTTTAAAAAAAATTATATGTGTAAAATGTTATTTTTATAGGAAATGATCACTGGAACATTTCCTGCATGATGAATTTTGTAATCAAATAATTTACCTATTGTAACTATTGATTTACAGATTGTAAATAAATAGGAAGTTAAAAAAAAATTTCACAGTCACTTCACAACGTATCATGCATTCACTTTTTTAAAATCAGTTTTGTGATGTTTTTGGTAACTCCATTTAATAACTTTTTTGTATTCCAACTGTTTTATATCTTTTATTTTCGTTGAAGTGCTGACGTCATGTGTCGTCCTTATTATAATTCCAAACTACTTTAAATTAAAGGATCTAGAAATACAAGAAAATGACTAGACTTACGTGAAGTTGGATTTCATTTGCATGCCAAGTCAATACAAACATTTGGAACATCATGCAAAAAAACCAACATATTCTAAACGAAAACATAATATCAAATTTAAACTGAAAAGAAATATGGAAATTAGAGAGTTAAATCAATAAAAAAATAACGATAAATTTCATCTTACCACTATTATCTGATACAAGTCGGTTGTAATTTGAATAGGATTTATTGTGAATTCCAAAAACAATAAATATTTCATATTGTTGTCCAATTCTTCCACGAAACTAAAAAAGGTCAGAAACAAAATTAAAATACTGAAGGTATGGAAGAAAATAAAGTCCTTTTTATCTCACAAGTTATTTAAATAACTTCTGAGATTATTTATTTAAAGTTATTTAAATAACTTGTGAGATAAAAAGGACTTTATTTTCTTCCAGACCTTCAGTAATTACTACTCACATATGGCTAACCCTACTTTAAAAAAAGAAAAAAAAAATTAAAATAATTTAATATAGGTATTAGACAAACAAATACTATTTTCTGATTAGAATGGTTTGGTGGTAGAAATCCAAAACATGCCCAGCTAAAAGTATGAATTCTTTTTGATAACTTGATATGTAATTTTCTTTCTCAAAGGAAATTAAATATTCATTGAATAAGTCAATTTTATTGAAAATGACCTGTATTGTAAATGGTTAATAAGACTCCAAGCCGAACTTTGATGGGACGATGCTCGCGTATAGGTAGATCTGGGGGGAAAAATTCGGAGAAGTGGAGAAGGGACAAAAGAGACATTAAGTGGTTCTAAAATTTTGGAAAAATAATTGATTCTATTCGAGTCCGGTAAAATCTTTTAAATCGCCTGCACCGTCTTCGAATTTCAAGCCGCTGGAATAAAAAAACCTAGGTACTTACTGATAACGTTTTTCAATATTTTGATTTTATTTTTCACCGTATATTTCGTACTCGTTTTGGGACTAAAAAACGTTTTATTTTACACGGTAAAGAATGCGTTTAATTATTTTGATTTTATGTACCCACATACACTAGGGATTTAAGAATTTAATTATTTTTGGGTTGTTTTCCGAGTTGAATTTTTGAAGGTTAAATTTTACTTTATGTTTACCAATTGCAAATTAAACATAATTCATTTCATTCATATTTAATAAACAAATTGGCAACCGCATCAATAACAACGAATAAGTACTGGCAACAGCGTACTAATAGCTCGCCAAATATATTTAAATAAGACAATAAAATAAAGTTAGAAATCTTTCACTCAATACGAGTAGGAGTGAGGCGAAATCGTCAATTTTGAGACGGAAGAACTTTTTTTAAACATAGCAGACTTCCGGCTCGGAGCACCTGCGTCGCATATTCTCACATAAGCACACGTTCCTTCACATATCCGCATTTTTGAACGTAGTCAATTTGGGTAGGGGTTTACTGCGAGACGCTTGGGAGTGCGAATTAGAACATTATTGATTCAGTGTTTTGTCAGCTGCGAAACCAAGCTGACCGCTCCGTTGTCCAATACAACATAAAAATATGTCGTTTCACAAATCATTTCATAGTATTCAGTATAAGTTTGATTGTTCAAATGACTGATGCTCCGTTAAAACTAAAAAATATTTCTTAATAGACGGGTGAAGAAAAGACCTTTTTATCTCACAGAGTTACTTTTATTTGGCGACCGGTTTCGACATATCATATCATCCTCAGGCACCTAAATTGAAAATTTATGGAGTTAAGAAATTATTAATGGTCAAAAAAGGATAGCAATTAAAATTGAATAAATATATATAAAAAAATATACAATCGAATTATAGAAAAATTTAAAACCAACCATAATATTTCCGTGAAGAAATTTGCGACAGGACATTACATAAAAACATGATACAGGTCACTTATGTTAATATTTATACAATTGTGATGAGATTGGGACGAAAACTTGTTATAATAATTTTTGAATAAAAACACAAAAAATATTCCAGCAGTCAAAAAATTATAAATTAAACATTAAAAACATTAAAACAATTGCACACGAAGACAGACAAATTTAAAATACGAAGCTGGTAACAAATAGTTGATAAATTTATAACAAAGGATGTTTTTTCCTAATAAAATAAGATAGTGAACTAGTTTAAATTTTTGAACACAAGGTTGTAGAAATTTATAGTTATCTGTAAAGTAATTAATCAGTCAAAATAAAGCCTGTCATTCTTATACCGGTTTCGGCATTATTGTGCCTCGTAAGTAAGAAGTAGACTAGCTCGAATTTCTATCTCTAAAGAAATTCTGAAGATCGCTTTGAACCCACCAACTCTTAATACAAACGGTTAAGTCGAGAAAGAGGAGGTGAGTGCAACGCCATCTTCACTTCAATAACAAAATCAGAATTTGCAAAATTATAGAAAACTATAAACTACTAAAGGTGAAATTTTTTGCCCAATAAAAATTCCGAAAAAGGTTATTCAATACCTGTTGGGGCATATTGTCCAAGGAGTAGTTGTTGGGATCCAGACGTCGGTTGCACGTACTGACAATTTAAAAATTGTCGGTCGATTTGGGAGATTGTGTGATCTTAATGTATTTTATTTCGGAAGCTCATTGTGGTTTGTATTTTAATTTCTCTCTCTTTCCACTGGATTAAAACCACTTAGTTGTTAAAAAAGTTTTTTTATTGACGTTTCGGCTTTCCAGATCGAAAGCCGTTATCAAAATGACATAAAATAAATAAATTTACTAGAAACAGAACACTTGATAATCTTGCAAAAATATGACATCAACATAGTATACATAGAATAAGATTTTGAGATTGAAGATGTCAAAATCTGTTTCAATCATATTTTTGTGACGTTTCTGGGAACGAATTTTTGAAAGGATAGCGCATTTGCATATTATAAGAGAATTTATACTTCGTCATAAATGAAGTTTTCTTATTAATATTAATATTAATAAGAAAACTTTATATTATTAATTATTAACTAAATTATTAAAAATATGAAAACGAATTAGAAAACTCTACGCGCGCGCGCCAAATCGTTCGGAAAAAAACCTTCAATTAACAACGCAAATCTATTCAAAACTATTTATTAATCCTATAAACAGGAAAATTCCACTGAAACTCAGGTTGTCTTGGTACGTCTAGAGTTCTTGACGACAGCGTTGCCAAATAGCTTTTACCTATTTACTTTTAAAACTTTGGTGGATTACTCACAACTTTAAAATATTAATAGCAAGACAGTTTTTTTTAATAAACGAAACCTGTAGGTATCTGTCCAACATCATCAGATAAAAAAGATTAAAGTTGTTTAGTATCAAACAACATATAATAATTTATTAATTTTACCAGAAAATAAAATACTAATAAATAAAAAATAAATTATTTTATACTTTTAAAATTAACTAAAACAATCATATAATATCCATATTAGAAACAAGAAACCAAACTATTGCAAAAAATATACTTTAATAAAAAAATATTTCGATTTAACATTGACTCTCTAGTCTTAGTGCTTTTTATTCCAAATTTTAATTTTAAAAGTTAAACGGGTTTAATAAATTATCAGATTAGTATAGACCTTTTGATTACAATTCACAATTGCCCTTTACTCACAAAATTACTTACAGGCTAGTAAAATACTCACAAATTGGCAACCCTGGTTTCTCGGGAGATAATGAAATATTTTGGGCCTTCAATTTCCAATTCCCTTTCGTTGTAACTAAATAACACATTAACAAAAGACAAGCAGAAATGGAAAAGAAGATTTCAAATTATAATTTCACTCAAGCAACGACATGACCTAAAGACATGACTGCCATCTCCAGTGCGTTCACATAAGTCGACTTATAAAAGTCCGTTATACAATGGTTTTAGTATTGAGGCAGCGTATATGTTCCTTCAAGCGTACTTTGAAATTACGAAAAGTCCTACCAATATAGGAACATGGGCATGTAGAACAAGTTAATTTGTATATTCCAGATTTGTCCATGATGTCTATCTTGTCTTTGTTTCTTATAAACAGTTTACTGATGGAGTTGGAAGACCTAAATGAGACTCTAAAAGATTCGTTAAACAAATTCGATAAGATAAACTACCTATAAAGGTAAGTGATAAAAACTTACGATTGTCTAGTTCGATCGGTGGAGGGTAAATAATATAAACATTATTCTGACTGAGTTTGTTCTGTTTTTTACGAAGCATATTATCTATTAAATTATGATCATAGTTGTGGAAATTAGCTATTTGTTTGATGGTATGGAGTTCTTTGTTGAAATTATCCAAGGAAAGTGGTACTTTTAATAGGCGTTCAAGTTAACAGTTGAAAATAGCTAACTTATGTAAAATTGGATGGTTAGATAAGTTGTCTATAACAACACCTGTATGTGTTGGTTTTTTATAGATGTTAAATTCAAACTTATGACTATTGAGATGAGAAATAGTCAAGTCAAGAAAGTTAATGGATTTAACTCCTCTCCCATTTTTCTACTTCTAAATTTACCCATTTTTTCTCTTTTCTCCTTTTTCATTGTTTTTGTAACTAAAAATGTCATAATTTTTCTTTTTTTATTGTATAGTTCAAGTAATCACAATATGGCGTATTAATTCATTTTCCTATTCTGTGTTTTCTAAATAATTGTGTATGTTTGTAAATTAATTTTAAATAAATTAAAAATAAATTTTTCGTAAGCATCGCCATCTACGGTTCTTTCAACAAACTTTATTTTGACTGATTAATTACTTTACAGATAACTATAAATTTCTACAACCTTGTGTTCAAAAATTTAAACTAGTTCACTATCTTATTTTATTAGGAAAAAACATCCTTTGTTATAAATTTATCAACTATTTGTTACCAGCCTCGTATTTTAAATTTGTCTGTCTTCGTGTGCAATTGTTTTAATGTTTTTAATGTTTAATTTATAATTTTTTGACTGTTGGAATATTTTTTGTGTTTTTATTCAAAAATAATTATAACAAGTTTTCGTCCCAATCTCATCACAATTGTATAAATATTAACATAATTGACCTGTATCATGTTTTTATGTAATGTCCTGTCGCAAATTTCTTAATGGAAAAATTATGGTGAGTTTTAAATTTTTCTATAATTCGATTGTATCTTTTTTATATATATTTTTTCAAATTTAATTGCTGTCCTTTTTTGACCATTAATAATTTCTTAACTCCATAACTTTTGAATTTAGGTGCCTGAGGATGACATGATATGTCGAAACCGGTCGCCAAATAAAAGTAACTCTGTGAGATAAAAAGGTATTTTCTTCACCCACATATGGCTACTCCTAAGTTAAATAAAAATATTTCGTTGTACAGAATGTTATAAAATTACAAGTGCAGAGCTTCTGGGGTTCATTCGTAAGGGAGTGAATTGCAGGGCGTATATTATTATTATTAATATTATTACTATTATTATTCTGAGTAGCTGCTACTAGTTAGTGTTGGTAGTATTACCAAATGTAATATTTTTTTTGTTAAGTCGTTAAAGTTTAATAAAAAGTGTTAAACGTAACGTGTGTATTTTATTTGGAAATTTTTGGAAAAACGAAATTTATACAGTCCATTTTACATTATTTTTCAATAGTGGAGTAGATCTGGTTTTGAAAACGAAGTCGCTCTTTTCGAAAAAAATTTTTTGTGATTTAGAGGTCTCTCTTTCACGTGATCAATAGATAAAAGCTAAGGGAGGTGTGGAGGGGGGTAAATTAACATGTAAAGATATGGAAAATCGGTTTTTCGCACGTAGCTCGCTGAGTTTTATTCGGATCGAAACGACTTCTATATAAAAAATAAAGTACTCGCGAAAACGCTTAAACTGAATTTTAACCCGTCCAAATCGGTCTAGGGGTTCTTGAGATATTGCGATTTGAAAATATATGGATTTTCGCCGCGGCGAGAACACACCTAGAGCCGTGTTGGCGTTTTTCTCATGGAAGAAAATGACTTAGAAACTTGATTTTTTCCTCCGATAGATAGTCATGACCCAAGCATTGTGTCCAAATTTCAACGCGCTAGTTTAATTTGGGAGGGATAGGGAGGGCAAACACTGATTAATTTTTGACTCGAGGTAACTCTTTTAATTCTTGACCAATCCGGGTCAGCAAAATGGCAAACTCTTTCATAAGGACACTGCTACAGCATGTATTAAGGAGATGATGGTTTTCTCGAAAACGGACAAATGGCGGCCGAATTTTAGATTTTATTAATTTTATTTTTCGATTTTCGCAACGAAAGAGTAAAGTGGGGAAAATTGTTTATGCGCCACCGGTTAGCGAAATTTTTTTCTCTTTGATTTGAGCCCTACAGTGACTCGATCCGATAATCTGGAAGGGAGGAAGGGGGGTAAACGCGTATAGCTCTGTAGAAGGGCAACGGATAGGGTTAGTGACTTTGTGTTAGCCTCATTTTCAAGGGCAATCAGTTCTCTTTCAAATTTTTTTTACCCCGGGATTTACGTTTATAGACAAAGTTATTAATACACTAAAAAACGAAAACGTTGACAGTAAATATATTTTTTCAGGAAGCAATTTCCCATTCGAGATAAGAAAGATAAAGTTTATTGCAGATACAAGTAATCGGCGAGACAGAGATTAACTTAGGGGTGCCATACTTGTATCTGGACACTAACCAAAATGGAGAACCAACTTATTTTTTAGCTCTAATGTTTTTTGCGCGTGACAGTGTCTTGCGGCGAAAATTTATGGGTTTTTTCGCGGTTTGGCGAATAACCAAGCGGGAACAACCGTTCAGCCATCCCCTATTCGTAGATAACGACTTTGGTCAGTGTCGTAGGAAAAATAGTTTTTGGCTAGTTTCTGATAGAGAAGAAAGTCTTTTCTTATTATGATTGGATGAGATGCAGCAAGTACTTAGCTGTTGAAGATACAAGAAGCTCAGGTGCTCCACTGTAGTGCATTTCTTTTGGATGTCCAATTGAACCAGCCAAATAAATGTCTGTCGTAGCTTCGATTATTCTCAGGTGAGATAAATTCGTTCAACGTTTGGCGTTGAAATACGTTGGACGACCTTTAAAGGCTACACGTACTTAAGAGGTCTTCCCACGTATTTCAAAAATCTTCTTACGTACTCTAGAGGACTTGTTAATATTCCAGTGCTGTATATTAAAATATGACGGTGGTGATAATGTCACATCTTGTTGTGCGTGATATATTTATAAAAACGAGTGCGCTCGCTCAACCGTCGTGAAATTAGATGCCGGAATAGTATTTGTGAGAGAGCAGAGAGATGATGTGAGAGAGACGAGATATAAAAGGGAGCGCTTAGCTCCTATTCCGGCATCTAATTTTACAGCGGCTCAGCGAGCGCACTCGCTTTTATAAATCTCACGCAAACCTGCAGTCCTCTATAAACTTAGAGCTTTGTTGTAAAAAAATCTTGAAAGAAAACTGATTGCCCTTGAAAATGAGCCTAACACGAAGTCACTAACCCTATCCCTTGCCCTTCTATAGGGCAAAACGCGTTCACCCTCCTCCCACCCTTCCTGATTATCGTATCGAGTTCTTTATGGCTCAAATTTTCCTCATTTTACTCTTTCGTTGCGAAAATCAAAAATTAAAATTTGCAAAATCCGAAATTCGGTCGCCATTTGTCCGTTTTCGCAAAAACCATCATCTCCTTAATATATCCTGTAGCAGTGTCCTCATGAAAGAGTTTGCCATTTTGATGACCCGGATTGGTCAAGAATTACAAAAGTTACATCGAGTCAAAAATTAATCAGTGTTTGCCCTCCATCTCCCCCCCAAATTTAAATAGCGGGTTGTAATTTGGACACAATTCTTGGGTCATAACTACCTATCGGAGGAAAACAAATGAAGTTTCGAAGTCATTTTCTTCCATGCGAAAAACGCGAACACGGCTCTACTTTTCAAATCGCAATATCTTAAGAACCCCTAGACCGATTTGGACGGGTTAAAATTCAGATTAAGCGTTTCGATCCTAATAAAACTCAGCGAGCTTCGTGTGAAAAACCGATTTTCCATATCTTTACATGTTAATTTACCTCCCCTCCACACATTTCTTAGCTTTCATATAGTGATCACGTGAAAGAGGGATCTGGAATCTATGAAATCACAAAAAAAAATTCGAAAGGAGCGACTTCGTTTATCGGGTTTTTTTCCGCCAGATCGAGTCCACTACAAAGTGTTTAAAAAGGCGGCATTTTAAAGCAAACACTGCATCGGCCGACCTCGGAAACAGCTGCAAAAAGTATTCTTCTTATTGAAACTACAACGCTTTAGTTTATATTTTATCCGGCCGATAATAAATAATTTTTGCTGCCGTATTAATTTTGATAAACCAATTATTTATTTTATATATTCTTTCGGTTACAAAAAAAAAGTTCTTCCCAGAAATTAATTGAATTTTCTTCGCCAGTACCGAAATATAGGAAATTACTTTGGAATAAGCGGAACGAGACTAAATACGAATATACTAGGTTAAATGGGATTTTTCTTTTCTCTTATTATTGTCCCAGACACGTAATTAAGTTCTGAATCGAATATTTGTTTTGTATCATTTTCGTTCATGGTTAAAAGGGCTTTGAAATATTATTTTTAATTTAATTGTAAATAGATTTCGTAAGTAATAGATGTGTCAATTTTAGGTGACTTGTTTATAATTGCTGTTATTTAACCGTGTAATTCCCCCATTTCTCTTTTCAGCTTCCGAAAGTTCTAATGGTTGTACAGAGTGGCCAAATAAGAATGCGAGGTACTGTATCTGGGAAACTATCCATCGTAGGCTTGCGGAAAAAAAACTTATAACTAAAACGGCCAAGAGAAAAACCTGGAAAATATTTTCAAGTTTCTAAAATGGCCGCTAGGGGGCGTAACTGCAATCTTGAATCTAAGAAAGTGATGTTTCTGTGAATTCCGCTATATTAACCTAACAAAAAAATACATGATCCTTAAAGTAGAGGATAATCTAAATCTTTTTTGTTTGACAATTTTTGCATCTCTACAAATAAAGTGGTGGGGGGTATTCAAAGGTTTCAGTAAAAAACACCCTGTATATTCGAAACGGCTGAGCCGATTTCAACAAACTTGGGCTAGTTGAAAAGAGCTATTCTTGGGTTACAAACAACAAGAACAAGAACAAGATATCCAGATGCGGTTTTCGGGAGCTTGTTTAGGCATCATTTATCTACTTTTTCATGAAAAAGAAATCATACCAATGCGTTTAATTTTTTTGAGAAAATTAACCATTTCTGACGAGATGTCGAAAAAATCCCTCTAGCGGCGACATCTGAAACTAACAAAACTTCAAATATTATAGCATTTGTAGCCCAAGAATAGCTCTTTTCAACTAGCCCAAGTTTGTTAAAATCGGCTCAGCCGTTTAGAATATACAAGGTGTTTTTTACTGAAACTTTTGAATACCCCCCACCACTTTATTTTTAGAGATATAGCAAAAATTGTTAAACAAAAAAGGTTCAGATTATCATTTACTTTAAAGACCAGGTATTTTTTTGGTAGGTTAATATAGCGGAATTCGCAGAAACATCACTTTCTTAGCTTCAAGATCGCAGTTACGCCCCCTAGCGGCAATTTCAGAAACTTAAAAATATTTTCCAGGTTTTCCGCAAGCCTCTACGATGGATGGTTTCCAAGATACAGTACCTCGCATTCTTATTTGGCCACCCTGTACAGTAAACCACATTAAATAATCTGGCGCCCGAGAGTTTTTCGATATAAGGCGTCACGCGTAAGGCATAATTTTTCTTTGAGGCAAGAAAAAGGCTTACAACTTTCGTGTGTTTAAAAATATTGATCTGCTTTGGTATTAAAACCTTTTAGTACTCTGTCCTGTAATTTGATGATACAACTATTGTTGGCTTAAGTAAACACGCTGTACATGATATAATACGTACTACAATGAAAATAGAATTTAAAGTATTATTAAAAAATCGAAAATAGTTATTTGTTTTACTAGGCAGCAAATTATACTGTATTTGAAAATCAAGAGAGAGTAAATTCCCAGAATAAAAAGTAATTCGGTATGCAAAACTATAGTACAGTACGTGCGGTAAAACTTCAATATTTGTAATGCATTCTAAATTGTTTTTGTTAATTTCAATACAAAATTTATTAAATTTCTTGGACTATCACATTATTTTATGATCTTTCATTGTTACTACAGTAGGCCTAAGAGGATTAACGTGCGTCATAGGCGTAACCAGAATAGAAAGGGATAATTGTTATTTAACGACCTCCGAATGGCAACAGCTTCTAATGACAGATATTTTGACTTAAATAGTTTCTAGAAATGCAGTTATTTGATTTTCGATAAACGTGACAAATAGTAGTGACTAAAAATGGAAGCAGTTTGTGAGTATACGCCAGTGAAAAAATTAAAACTAGACCATTTATCGCTCAATGAAAAGAGTGCTGTAGTGAATGTGTACCACTATTTTAAACATCAAAATCCCTCAAACACTATTGACAGTGTAGTTGAAACAACATCTAAGGCAATGGGATATGGAAAATCTACAATATATAGAGTTCTAAAGGAGGAAAAATCAGGTGGAGTAACCTCACCAAAGCCGAAACCAGGTAGACCAAAACTATTAAAAGTCAACGTGGACGAGTTTTTTAAAAATGCTATTCGTAAGCTTGTTCACTCATTTTTTATAAACAAGCAAATACCAACTTTAGATAAAGTTTTGCAAGCCATTACGAATGATGTTGATTTACCCACAATAAGCCGGGATAAACTATGGAAAGTGTTACATGAGTTAAACTTTAAATTTGAAAAAATGGGCAGACACTCAATGCTAATTGATTCTGAAGAAATTGTATGTTGGAGAAGACAGTACCTCAGAAGAATACAACAAGTTAAAGCTCAAAATAAAAACATTTATTATTTAGATGAAAGATGGGTTAATGAAGGACATTGTGTAGGAAGAGTTTGGAAAGACAAAAATATAAAATCATCCCATCAAGCTTTTCTAGAAGGATGTACTACTGGTTTTAAGGAACCTATAGGAAAAGGTAAAAGATTAATTATTTGTCATATAGGCAGTACAAACGGTTTTTTTGAGAATGGTTTACTCTTATTTGAATAAAAAAAAACCGTTGATTATCACGAAGAAATGAATGGAGACGTGTTTGAGGAATATTTTGAACAGATGATTCAATTCATACCAAAAGGATCGGTTATTGTAATGGACAATGCAAGTTACCACTCCAGATTACTTGAACCTTTACCAACCACTAAATGGAAAAAGGGTGAAATTGCAAAATGGTTATCTTCTAAAAATTTAGCCTTTGACAATACAATGCTGAGGGCAGAATTGTTAACTATTGCTAAAAAACATAAGCAAAATTATAAAAAATATAATATTGAGGAGATAGCCAAAAAACGAGAAATTGAAATCCTTCGTTTACCACCCTACCATTGTGAGCTGAATCCGATAGAATTAATATGGGCTCAAGTTAAAGGTTATGTTGCCAGAAATAACACTACTTTTAAATTATCAGATGTTAAAAATCTCTTCAATAAGGCAATATCTGAAGTAACAAGTGAAAATTGGCAAAAATGTATTAGACACGTTACAGAAATAGAAAAAAAATGTGGGAGCTAGATAACATAATTGATATTACTATAGAGCCCATTGTAATTTCTCTAGAATCAGATGGTGAGTCTTCTGACACAGAGTGCGAGGAACCATAACTTTAAAATTATTAATTTATGTACTTTAATTTTATTTTAAGATTTAATATTGTCGTATTTTTTGCATGTTGCTCGTCAAATTTTATCCTTGCGGTTGGTTTTTTTTTTCTCATATACCTACTTAACTGTTTTTTTAGCTCCTCATATTAATTTATAAATAATTGTAATTATCTGTACATATTATATACATATTTTGTAAATAAACATATGCCTAAAACAAAATGCCTAAAATAATATTGACTTTTTCTTCATTTTACCCAAATTAAATTACTACTTACGAATTATGTTTATCTATCTAAAATTGGTAATCTAAGTATAAATAACTAAAACAAATTAAATATTTCTATTTCCATATTAATTTAATTTTGAAAACGCACGTCTATGGTTTACTGCCTTTAACACTGATAACTGCAAAACATTGCTGGGAATTTACTCTCTCTTGATTTTCAAATACAGTATAGTAGACTGACTGCCGCGGCTGACCGTTCATAGCCGAGCGTAGCGAGGCTAGGAATTCAGCTAAGGTTTTTGGCCGTTTTGAAGGAGACGCCTAGGGTAAAACTTTTTTTACCCCCAGATTCGGTTTCAGCGACCTCGAAAACGGGGGGGAAATACTAAATTGGCCCTGTCCGGAAAAAAAGTGTGTCACTTATGAAAATTGACCCCTTTCGAGGAAGAGTACTGGCCGGTGGAGGGGTTGATGGTAATCGGAAGCGGTATACAACATCACCACCGTTCTCAGCATCCTCAAAAATGGGGGAAAAGTTTGTTTTTCTACAGGGAAACATTGTAAAACGCGTTTAATCCCTCCGGGGGTGGTTTTTGGCCTTTTTGAAGGGGACGCCGAGGGTAAAAACTTTTTTTAACCTCAGATTCGGTTTCAGCGACCTCGAAAATGGGGGGAGAGACTAAATTGGCCCAGTCCGGAAAAAAAGGTGTCACTCCGACTCCTTGCCTCCACTACTATGGAAATGTATATGTATAGGTAAATCATTTTGCTGCCTAGGGAGGAAAGTCCTTACTTTGCTGCCTAGGTAGTAAAAGTAATACTTTGCTGATTGATATGTGTCTGCAAAATTAATATTTGCTGTCAATCGGAGAAAAATATATTTTTTATGAAATCGATTACTTTTTATAAAATCTTTAATGCGACCCTGTGTACCAGTCACTTTGATCTTGGACGATCCATCAATTTTCATATCGTATACGTCGAAAACATGATAGCTTTCGACGAGTTTTTTGCCTTTAGTGAGACTTTTCTGTTGAAAAATTGTTAAATTGAACGGCTTGAACCCACATCTCAGCATAACCGACATTATGGACAGTTTATAACAATAAATAAACGTGTTTTGCAATCAAACTTATGCGTAACAGCGCGATCGGTTTAAATCTGGCTGTAATTATTGTTGCGCCCATCCGCTAGAAGGTCGGCATGAATACTATTTAGTGGAGATAGTTTAAATTGTAAGGCTTTTTCTTGCCACTAAGAAAAATATTGCCTTACAAGATGACGCTTTAGTACGGAGATTGCTCGAGCGCCAGTTTTTTTATGTGGTATGCTCCACAACCCTTAGAAACGGCCTCTTAGGGGCACAGGTAACTTCAGATGGAGATACGGTATTCTCCAGGGGTCTAGTTGACTTCAGACTTAATTATTTTTACTTTATTATATACCTTTAATATCCCTGAAAAGAGGTAAGGTTGGTGAATATAAACCAGGAAATAAACGTGACACTTATATTGTTTTTAGCTACGTTACAATATAAAAATTTGTTTTATTTCAAAGACCACCCACTGAACGAAATAATGATTCTTTAAAAGAAAACGTTCGATTCGGCTCTATTAAATACCGTAATGACGGAGTGACTCAATCTGACTTTATTGAAATTTATTTAAATTTTGTAATACACCGGAAGAGTTATTAAATAAATTCAATGATTAATTTAATCCGCTTGAATGTTATTAACCCCTCGTAAGTATTTGAAGTTAACCGGCAGCGTTAATTAATTCTATTAATTCCAATAATTAATCAGGAGAGTTACTTAATACTATTATTCGGGAAACTGACTGATAAACTAAATAATCCTAATTAACCGGAAGTGTTAATTAATACTATTAAATTATTTAATTTAATTCGGGTGAGTTAGTTAGCTTTCTTGTTTTACTAAAATAAACAGGGTAATATCAGATCGCGGGGATGGGGAGCTGATATTGGACAACGGCAATGCCGAAGCAACCAACAAGGCCAAGATCAGTCCCAAGATGACGGATTTCACGGACCTAAGCTTCCAGAAGCTGATATTGGACAACGGCAATGCCGAAGCAACCAACAAGGCCAAGATCAGTCCGGAAGCTGCAAACGCTAAAACAACCCGCTCGGAACACAGGTAGATATTGGACAACGGCAATGCCGAAGCAACCAACAAGGCCAAGATCTAATCCCAGAATTCCGAGTAACGCGTCGACCTATACTTGCAATTGGGGAGATATTGGACAACGGCAATGCCTAAGCAACCAACAAGGCCAAGATCTGATCCCAAAAGCGGCGCAAACTAATAAACGGTGCCCTAACTTCGCAATCGGGGAGATATTGGACAACGGCAATGCCTAAGCAACCAACAAGGCCAAGATCTGATCCCGAAAGCGGCGCAAACTAATAAACGGTGCCCTAACTTTGCAATTGGGGAGATATTGGACAACGGCAATGCCTAAGCAACCAACAAGGCCAAGATCTGATCCCAAAAGCGGCGCAAACTAATAAACGGTGCCCTAACTTCGCAATCGGGGAGATATTGGACAACGGCAATGCCTAAGCAACCAACAAGGCCAAGATCTGATCCCGAAAGCGGCGCAAACTAGTAAACGGTGCCCTAACTTTGCAATTGGGGAGATATTGGACAACGGCAATGCCTAAGCAACCAACAAGGCCAAGATCTGATCCCAAAAGCGGCGCAAACTAATAAACGGTGCCCTAACTTTGCAATTGGGGAGATATTGGACAACGGCAATGCCTAAGCAACCAACAAGGCCAAGATCTGATCCCAAAAGCGGCGCGAACTAATAAACGGTGCCCTAACTTCGCAATCGGGGAGATATTGGACAACGGCAATGCCTAAGCAACCAACAAGGCCAAGATCTGATCCCGAAAGCGGCGCAAACTAATAAACGGTGCCCTAACTTTGCAATTGGGGAGATATTGGACAACGGCAATGCCTAAGCAACCAACAAGGCCAAGATCTGATCCCAAAAGCGGCGCAAACTAATAAACGTGCCCTAAGTGGTTAGTATTATAATAAGGATTTAATTGCGGACGTGAAAAAAAATAAAAGCTAAATTGAGATTTAATCAAAAGCAAACTAACTCAAGAAAACCATAAATGAATGAATTACTTTCGGTTAATTTTTCGGAAAAGATTATTAACAAAATTATAAATTAAATCGTAAGTAAAATTCTAAACTGAGAACTTAAATAACTCTCCTAAAATTCGGCCACGAAAAGAAATACAAATTAAATGAATCCCGTTTAATTAATTTTTCGGAAAAACAAATTAATAAAATAAAACTAAATCGGAATTAAAAATTCTAAATGGTTTTCCCAAAATTCGGACACGAAAAGAATCAAAATTAAATGAATCGCGTTCAATTTATTTTCCGGAAAAACAAATTAATAAAATAAAACTAAAATCGGAATAAAAATTCTAAATGGTTTCCCCAAAATTCGGACACGAAAAGAATCAAAATTAAATGAATCGCGTTCAATTAATTTTCGGAAAAAAAACAAATTAATAAAATAAAACTAAAAACGGAATGAAAATTCTAAATAACTCTTCTAAAATAAAACAATAACGAATCTCCGAAATTGAATAGACTGTTCTCGAATTCCTAATTGATAAACCGGATCAAAAAAATATCAGAAAAACCAAACGTAAATATATAGTTCGCTTCACTGTCTTAAAACGTTACCAAAATTAAACGCGTTTTCAAAACAAAATACGACGATTCTAATATCACGTCAAATACGGCTATAATTAAATACGGAAACTACGGAAAATTACGGAAAAATTACGGAAAATTATTGTACCTCAGCTTTTATTAAAATTTGGAACTAAACGGCGGCTCTACTTCTACGCGACTGTTAATTTCGGAAATTAATTAAGGAATCATTTTCTATCTTAAAATTCTTTCTCACCTAATCTCTGAAGAATTCCTACTACCGAAAAATCCCTTCCAAAGCGACTTAATTTACGGCGCGCGCAATACTATCTTCGAACGGCGTTTAGCCCGTAAAAGATTCAACAATATGTATAGAGTGAGCCAAATAAAAATCGAACGTTTTATTTAATTTTAAATAAATTTTCATTTAATCCCGAAATTATTCAAATTATTTAGTTTGTGAAAAATAACTTCATTACAAAATGTATGAACGATTTCAATATTACTACTGGTTACCAAAGACCGCCGGATGTTGGAAAAATTATGGATTTCTCCTCGTTATATCTAGAAACAACTAATCGAATTTATAAAACATACTCACGTGATTATTAATTGATGTTCTATGATTAACTCTCTCAAGTAATTTATTTTTTCTTCTTCAGTTTCTTTCTGAGAGCATACCAGTCCATAATGACTAAATTTGTTTTGTAATATCTTTAGTTGAGTTATTATAAATGTCATGACTGTAACATATACAATCTGAGTGGTTATATTATTAATATTAGCCATACATGCACTTAACATGTCTAAAAGGAACGCACCAACATAATGCTTATCTGCATTTATTGGTCGCCATATAAATAAAGGTAAAGGTTTATTTATTTCAGTATTGTTTAAAAATCCTTCAAATGCTAACTTCTCTTGTTGTTTGTTTAACAAAAACTTGCTGCCAATAAGAGTTATGAGGCACAATGTAGAGTAGGTAAATAGGACTACACCCAAAAATGCGTTATATTTTGCATTTGAATGATAGATTTCAAGACATTCCTCGTTTAGCTTATCTACTTTTCTGTCAAATTCTACAATGTAAGCAATTATTCGACTTACATTTTTTCTCTGACAAATATAAACTTTTAAAACAATAATTAAACAAAAAACTATTAGTCCTATTGATTCAAGGGCTTCAGGAGTGCCTGCACGAAATGCTGATTTCAATCCAATAACAAGACACAGAACAAAGCAGGAACAATAAGTTTGCATGCAAAATGAATATATGATGTACAGTATCTGTTGTCCCCTACTTATGGAACCCTTTTCAAAATTCCAAAATCCACTTATGACCATTACCACTTTGGCTGCAAAGATGTGTTGCATGCTTAAACAAAGAATCGGTATTAATCTATACATAATTCACAACGGCTGCACTTATTTGACTAATTCTTATTTGTTGCGTTTGTAATTGTCAGGACAAGGTTTGTATGAAAAAAAATGTTTGAAAAATTGTACGGAAAAGTGAAAAATTTGGATTAAAAAAATCTCCATCTAAAAAAGTGAGTGATTGCGTGAGACAGAAGACAGTGGTAAGATCTTTAGAAATATTGACAGATTGACTTTTAGTTGGTCAGTTTCTTACATTGCTTTTAAAAAAAGTAATTGGTTGTTTTGGGTTTTTTGTGAAAAAAGTAGTAAAAAAGTTGAAGAACGCTATTTTTAAAATACCAGCAATAGTAGTTTATAGAACTCAGTGTCTTATCGTTGTGTTATCTATCACTCAATTGCCAGTCTTGGTTTATTTCATTGTTAAGAAAATGCCACCCAATGAGGCTTTAAAATATCGATCGGCGTAATAGGCCAAGCGTTGGGGGGTTTCTGCTCGCAAAAGGTCGGAGAGAAATGAAATTTGGTGGGATGGTAGGGATAGGTTCCCTGATAGTCCACCTGAGTTTGCGACCTCGGGGGGCTGCCGCTCGAGGGGTGAGGAGATGAAAACTCTGACTCGCAGCGCTTGGTGGAAAATAGCACTGTTGGGGTAGGTGCTATTGAAAAAAAGTTTAAATAAAATATGTAGAGAACAAAATTGTGCATAACTGTGGTTCTTTACATTTTTTGGCTCCGACCAATAGTTTTCGCTCCACGGTGCGCCAAAGTTAGGGGGTAGTTTGCAATTTTTAACAAAATCATAATTTAATCGCGGATTAAAACAAAGATGGCTACCAAACAATTCTGTAATATTTTTTTGCTATAAGAGTAAGGTTTTTTAAGTAAGCAGATGCCCGATTCGATACATTTGATCTTATATAATAAAAGATATGATTTTTAGAAGTGCGCCTTACTTACTTCGATATGGGCATTTTTTAATTATTATGATCTACGGTCAATATTTGCTTGTTATTGTTGACCTACACTAACTTGTTTATTTTGTACAAACATGATACCAGAAAATATAATTTTCAACCCGTTTCCACACCACCCTTGAGGTAGAGTTGATCGGCGCGTTCTTTTTAACGTGGTATCCCTAAGAGGCCTATTCCACGGTCGATATGGATTTTACTTTGTGTCAGGCGCCATATTCGGCAAGGTCGGCGTTGTCTGTTTGGTCCTCAACGTCCTGTATTTTATGTCTGTATGTCTTCTGCGTTGTCGTCGTCTAGCACAATCTGGTCAAGAATGTTTTCGCAGGACGTCCCAGTACAGTATAAACATAAAACCGAACATTTTAATCCTGCTTTAGGGCAACCACAAGCAGGTCCACAACCTTTCTGGCATCTGCACGAGATACTCTTGAGTAAAACCTCTGGAGCTGGTGCCTTTGAGATGCGTATAGCGTCTAATCCTGATGTTGTTTTTCGCCATCCATGATCTTCTGGAGGTTTCTGAACTCCCTGCCACCTCTGGACTTGACAATAAGTTCGTAATGAATGATGATGGCACGCATCGGATGTTGGTGGCAGTGATGCGAGATTAAATGAATTTTTGGAAACGGCCCGTACGAAGTTCGTATACCGCAGAGAATCCAACGTACGATGTTTGCTGCCTGCGCCATACTGCCTCAGCATAAACAGTTCGCCAGCGGCTAAAACTTCCGTTAATTCTGCATTGGGGTCATCAAATACCTGAATCGCCTCTGCTAATGTTGGATTTTTTTCTTCTGTGTCCTGCCAACGTTGGATTTATATTAGGATAATTGTTCTGTGTACCTAGAATAAAGAATATTATATTTCTATTTTTAGAACTTACGAATAACGCTTAGGTCAACAATAACAAGAAAATATTGACTGTAGATCGTAATAATTAAAAAATGCCCATATCGAAGTATGTAAGGCGCACTTCTAAAAATCATATCTCATTATATTCTGACTTTTTTTAAGAGCTTATATCTTCGAAACGGTTCTAGATAATAAGATGCGGTTTTCACTGATAGGTTTAGAATTACTGTAAGTTTTGTTGTAACATATTTATATAAATTGCCTACTTCCGGTTTACCCGCTAGAAGAGTAGCGTATTTTCAGAATTTACAGTATCCCAGTTAAAGTTATCTAACTTCGCTTTCTGTGCACTGATTTCAAACTTTAAGGTACCATTATAAGGTAAAAATATGCGTCTTTTAAGAAATTGCTGAATATACAGGGTGTCCCATTTAAAAAATTACATCTACTGTATTCTGAAAATACGCCACTGTTCTAGGGGGTAAACCGGAAGTAGGCCATTTATATAAATGTGTCACAACAAAACTTACGGTAATTTTAAACCTAACTGTGAAAACCGCATCTTATTATCTAGAACCGTTTCGAAGATATAAGCTCTTAAAAACAGTCAGACTATAATGAGACACCCTGTATAAGATCAAATGTATCGAATCGGGCATCTGCTTACTTAAAAAACCTTTCTCTTATAGCAAAAAAATATTACAGAATTGTTTGGTAGCCATCTTTGTTTTAATCCGCGATTAAATTATGATTTTGTTAAAAATTGCAAACTACCCCCCAACTTAGGCGCACCGTGGAGAGAAAACTATTGGTCGGAGCCAAAAAATGTAAAGAACCAAAGTTGTGCACAATTTTGTTCTATACATATTTTATTTAAACTTTTTTTCAATAGCATCTACCCCAACAGTGCTATTTTCCACCAAGCGCTGCGAGTCCCTCACCCCTCGAGCGGCAGCCCCCCGAGGTCGCAAACTCAGGTGGACTATCAGGGAACCTATCCCTACCATCCCACCAAATTTCATTTCTCTCCGACCTTTTGCGAGCAGAACCCCTTATTTTGTACCCAACGCTTGGCCTATAAGGTAATGCAAGCCGAGTTTATAATCGAGTCAATGAGACTAAAGAAGAGCGTAGGCAGCGTTTGGAAACAAACAGTATACAAATATTCACAAGGTTTTTCGCATGAGCAGTACAACGTTGTGTGCTCGAGAGTCGGCAAACCATCGGTGATATTTGTTTTTTCGCCGGAAGGAAAGATAAAAAATATTGTACATTACAAAGCATTGTAATACATCATAGTCGAAATTATTTAATTGTCATTTTATTTCATTACATGGTCTTGCTGTAAAGGGAAGATTTGGTCTCATTTTCTTCATTAGTACATCGATTCGAAGTCGGGATGGGCAGCTAATATTCAATAAAAATTCCACAACTATTAAATCAAAGTTATGTTTTTTTAAATGAAATACCCTATATATTTTTACTAGATTGAATTCCTTCGAAAGAGTGCTTCTCAAAAATATAGAGTTGTATGGGTTTATACCAGGTGGTTCTGAATTTATGGTCACATTTATGTCCCAAAATGGGTTCATTCAACACCAAATATATCAAAATCGATAACTCGGAATAACAAAATATTTTCACCAAATATCCTCGAAAATGGTGTATTTTGATTTCATATTCATAAATTTACCGAATGGCACTTTTCCCATACAGGGGCAACCAAAACTCGGGATCATTTTTTTCTCAGTTTTTTCATATGGAACACCCTGTAAATAAGGTCATACCAGAATAGTCCATACTATGAGCCTTCAGAAAATGTAGGGTTTGCCTACTTGATTTTCACCGGTAATGCATCTAATTCTTAAGGAAAGTATGAAAAATGTCATAAAAGCAATACTGATATTTTTTTATTCAATGATGGATAAACATGGAACAAAAAAATGTAAAAAAAACCATCATTTCACAGTAGAAGTTCAAATAATCTTCCGTTTTGAGCTATGCATAAATTAAGTCTATCTACGACTTCAGTTAAAGTTGATCTTGTAGTAGAGCGAAGAATTCCTCGAATTCTATTTTTCCTTCAGCGTCGTTGGTTTGCCGTTAATTTATTTTTTTTCTTCCACATTTTGCTGACTTCTTGTGTTTCACATTTTCTGTTTCCACAAACCTCTCCTTCGAAAACTCTCGAGTCGCATATCGAACTGCATACATTCTACTGGCTAAAAGCAGTTTCTGTAACATCTATCCGGAATGTAGATCATTTTATCAATTATATCAAATCACCCTTGGAACATTTGAATGTTGCAGGAACTGTCAACAAACATGACATTTAATTATCGAAGCGAATTTATAGTTTAAATCTAATATTTTCTCGTTTCAAAATGAAATTATCCACCGAAGAAATGATAAACATGATCTACATTTTGGGTAACTGTGACAGAAATTGTTTATTAGCTAGTAGAATGTATGCAGTTCGATATCCTGATTCAAGATCTATACGACCAGCGAGTTTTCGGAGGGTTAAAGAAAGATTTGAAGAGACAGGCAGTGTCAAGCACAAGAAAAGACAAGTAGTGAATAAATTTGCAACAAATGAAGAAAATCAATTAACGGTAATGCTTTCAACAGTTGAGAATCCTCATGTTAGTTCGAGGGAAATTGCAAGAGAGCTGGATATAAGTCATACTTCTGTGAACAGAATATTGATCAAAAATAAACTTCATCCATACCGAATTGAATTACATCAAGAACTGTATGAAAGGAATTATGATATCAGAGTTCGCTATTGCGAAAATATATTGAATTTCATTTGCAAGGAACCAAATTTTCTTAAATACGTTTTGTTTAGTGACGAGTCTACATTTGAAAGTAATGGGATGGTTAATAGACACAATTGCCACTACTACTCCACAGAAAATCCCCATTGGGTTAGACAAGTTGATAACCAAAAAAGATGGTCGAAAAATGTTTGGGGGGGCATAATTGGGGATCAGGTGATAGGGCCATATTTCTTTGATGAGCCTCTGAATGGAGAAGTTTACAGAGAGTTTCTTCGAGATGATTTACCAAATTTGTTGTGGGATATACCGATTGACACCAGATACAGGTTATATTATCAACATGATGGCGCGCTTTTCCATCATCACAATCAGGTGAATAGGTTTTTAAGCAGATGGCGCCGAAATAAATGGATAGGAAAAAGTGGGCCCATTCGGTGGCCAGCAAGGTCTCCAGACCTCACGCCCCTAGAATTCTATCTCTGGGGATATGTTAAAGGCGAGGTCTATCAAGAGAAACCAACGACACCAGGAGACATGAAGAATAGAATTCGAGAAGTTTTTCGCTCTATTACAAGAAGAACTTTAACTGAAGTTCGAAGAGCCATGGTAAAGAGACTCAATTTGTGCATAGCTCAAAATGGGTTGAACATCTACTCTGAAATGACGGGTATTTACATTTTTTTAAGATTATTTTGTTTTTTTGTTTTGTTTGTCTATCATGGAATAAAAAAATATCATTATTGCTTTTATAACATTTTTCATACTTTCCTTAAGAATTAGATGTATTACCGGTGAAAATCAAGTAGGCAAACCCAACATTTTCTGGAAGCTCATAGTGTGGACTATTCTTGTATGACCTTATTTACAGTGTGTTCCATTTGAAAAAACTGAGAAAAAAATGATCCCGAGTTTTGGTTGCCCATGTATGGGAAAAGTGCCATTCGGTAAATTTATGAATATGAAATCAAAATACATATATATATATATATATATATATATATATATCACATTTCCAAAACAAACAATCTAGGTAAACTGAAAAAAAATAGTAATAAATAAAACTTACACGACCGGGCGCGCCTGCGGGAATCTGCCGCAAACACGTTACAAATTCGATCTGGTTTGGAACTTTCACTTGTACCAACTGAACAGAAATATTATATTGCACCAGATGTGTCGATAAGCGGAGTCAATAACATAAACAACGAATACTAAATGCCCAGTTTCGAAGGAATCGTCACATTTTAATTATAACACAAAAACAAAAAGTTGCGGCAAGTGTATCTTTTAATCTTGACTTTAATGTTTTTAAAAATTATATTAAATAGTTTTTTATTTATTTATTTCTTTTCGTAATCTTAGTCAGAATGTATTGTTGAGCGCCATCTACCAATCGGTAGAAAGATTTGAGACTTTAACCTCAGTTGTGCTTCAGTAATTGACCGAGAAACCTTTTAAATCGATAATAATGAACAGTAGGTAAATGCAGAAATTTTTTATTAACAATTAAAAATAAAATAAAAAAATGGTTGACGTTATAGTTATTGTGAGAATTTATTGAAAAGAAAAAAGGTAAGTGTAATGTTTTTTATTGTTTATGAAATTAATAATAATACTAATGCTATAATTATACTCTTACCTTATTCTAATCTGAACTTAGTTGTTTGTTAAAATGAAACCTAACCTAATTAAATAAAATGCTATTTGGCCTTGTTTATTTTTATAGACGTCTCTAATCTTTTAAATATCGATATTTATTATTAAATGATTGGTACCTTTTTTAAGGAATCGTCAATTTTTACTTACTCCTGGTTATTTTCTTTCTAACCTCCATAATAACGGATATATTTTTCTCCAAAATCAATCAGGAATGCAGGATAAAACTACAGGATACTGTTGGATAGGGATAATAAACAGGATACAAACAGGATCGGGATTCTCCTTCAGGAACAAAAGCAGGAATCAATGATTGGAGTTCTTTTTTTAATTAACTTCTTTTATTCTTGGATTATACAAATCTAACCTCACTTAAATTTGACAGGTAAAATTTTCTTAACTTCTTTATATTAATCGTTGTAGTTTTGATTTGAAGATTCTTTTATTTTTACGACGAGCTCTGATGGGAACAGTTCAAGACTTTTGGCAAAAGCCCCGCTTGACAGCGAAATTTGGTTTTTACGAACGAGCATCTCTAGGCCAACTCGATTTAGATTTGACAGAATTTTTAATTAAAATTATTATAAAATTAAAAATTATTTTTATACACTTTTTCACTATCAAAACATGATTCTCGAGATAAAAAGAATGATTTTGATATAATTTATTTAATATTTCTACTTATATTAAAGTTACATGACAACTTTTTACTTTCATTATTATCGATTTCCTAAATTGTATTAAACATTATTATTACTGCCTTTTCTACAGTAATACTTTAATTTTAGAAGTCCCAACACTTAATTTTCCCTATTTATTGTATTTCCCCTGAATTTAAATTGACCATATTGATAAATCAAGACATTGCATTTCTAGGTTAAGTTTAAAATTTATTTCTCTTATAACAATTAAAATAATGTTCTCATTGTTGTAGTGATCGCAGACATATCTGAGATTATTCTACTTTAACTTTTTCTATTTAGATCTTTGCTAAGTTATTTGTAAATATACTAAAATTGTCGATGAAAATCCCTTATGGCAATCCCATGTTCAAAATTTGATATCTAAAATTTTATATTTTATTATGTAATTACTACTCTAAAATTACTTTCAAACTTTATTTTCTACATTACATTCTGTCTAATGATTATTTGAATTAAAATACATAGTTATTTGTTGGTTTTGATTAATTTATTTGTTTCATTATTTCGCTTTATATTTAATATAAGCTTTGTATTCTCTTTATTTAATTCTTCGCATTAGTCAACCGTTACAATAAATATGTATTACACCTCACTATGTGGGAACTTTTGCTGATATTGGAATTTTATTTGTAACAACTGTCACTTTTCCAACTTCCATTTAGACATATCGGCACTATATTTTTTAAAAATAAAGCAGGAAAGCCGAAAGCAACGTTCTGTATATTTTTCTGGGTTTGCTAATTCAAGAAAGTGGTTGTACTGTTTGGCATTTTTAAGCGGATATTGTAACGCAACTTGTTACGTATTGCTAAATAATTCGCATAAAAGAGTTCTGATTCTGTAAAGTAAGCTTCTATATGCAAAAAAGTATTATTATATAGGGTGAAATTATTATTAACAATCACAGTAATTTAAAAGAGGGTATATAAATGAATTTGGAAATTGAAGTTGCAAATATTCGATCGCATCGATTTGTGCGATATGAACTATACGAAGTGTGGAGAGATACTAACTGCGATCTGAACTGAACGAGGTGTTGAGCGATACTAAATCTACAAGCGCGGCTTTGCCGGTTGCAACGAAGCATCCAGACAAAAGGCTGGATAAAAAAAATTGTTTTTCGCCTGGCTAATATTCTAACGGTCGAAATCAAGGTTGAGTGTCTAGACTGTTTTTTTATTGTTATTTAAACCGTGTCGGTTTGTGCGAGGTGGCGTGTTTTCACGGCGTTGTCGGATTTATGCAATACTAATAATCGTTATGCAAATTACGATTTATGTTCAATTTTTGATTGAAAATTGAACAATTATGTAAAGGAGTCTTAAAAAAAAGAGAAGTGACATGTTTGTTTAAGAGATGCTGGTTTTGGAGATTAAAAAGGTGTCAGATGTGACAAAAAATAAAAAATATTTAAAAGTAAAAAATCTTAGAATTTTCATTACCATTTCATTTATAAGAGTTTAATTTTTGCTTATTTAACCCTCCGGTGGGCGCGCCAGCGCCAATCTTTTTGTTTTTGTGTTATTAAAATGTGACAAGCCCTTCGAAACTGGGCATTTAGTTATTCCTTGTTTATGTTATTGACTCCGCCTATCGACACATTTGGTGCAATATAATATTTCTGTTCAGTTGTTACAAGCGAAAGATTGAAATTAAAGGTACTTTACTCTTGAGCAAATTTCATATTTTTGACAAACCGCGTATATGACTATAAAAATTTGATATCTGATAGTTGCATTTTATATTTATATTTTTTATATTTTTTTACTATAATAAAATGATTAAGAATGGCATATTTATCTTATTTTACTTAGTAAAATAAATGTTCTTCGTTATGTATAAACTACAAACCTGAAAAACCAAATGCGGCGAATTCTAAAAAGCGCGCCCGCCGGAGGGTTAAGCAGAATGGATATTAATTTTTGTAATTTTTTTTTGTTTTTTTTTATTTGACAATTTCCAAATAATAATTTGCCTCCAGGAAACTGTTCTACTTGTGGTATTCGTTGGATCATAGCATTTTGCATACTTTAATGTGTGGACGAATGCGAATTTAAAAAAAATATAAAATTATTGTTGATCTTACCTAAATAATTAAGGTTTTGAATTTCAAATTTCTACTAAATTGAGGAAATATCAGGTGCCATATTTTTAGATAAACAATTTTAGTTCGTCACTTGCAAAACTATTATTTGTTTTCAGGTTCGTTAATTACCACAAAAAATACGATATTTTCTGTGCCGGCAAAATTATGTGTCTTCTGCTGTTTACTGGCTCTTAGACTATTACTTATTTGTTATTAATTTAATTAAATTACCTATTTCCTCTTATCCTTCATCCCCCTATCTAACTCGCTACTGGACTCTTGTTAGGAAACTCGCCGAGACAGGTCGACTTTTGATTTCTACAATGTACATTTTTGTATGAATAGTTTACCCCCAATTTCATCCCTTACTGGAGGGAAGCAACCCTTTCGAAAAATTGGAATAGCATGGGTTGGAGAGTGATAGCTTATTTGAAAGGAGGTTTTATTCTCCATTCAACCGTGCAAAAAATTTTAAATTTGCTTTATTACGTGATGAGTTATTAATGTTTAAAAATAACAAAACACCACAAACAGGAAGGCAACTAAACTACAATTACAGTTACAATAAATGTTCAAAATGTTCCCCGTTGACCTCCTGGCAAAAATAAAGTCTATTTTTAGTTTCAGCTTTGACGTTTTGCAAAAAAAAACATTAAAAAATAAAATAAAAACAAAATAAAAAAAATCATAAAAAAAATAAATAAAAATAAAAAAAAAATAAAAATAAAAAAAAATAAAAAAATAAAAAAAATTAAAAAAAAATACGGTTGAATAGAGAATAAAACCCCCTTTCAAATGAGCTATCACTCACCACCCCATGCTATTAACATTTTTCGAAAGGGTTGCTCCCCTCCAGTAAGGGATGAAATTAGGGGTAAACTATTCATAGAAAAATGTACATTGTAGAAATCAAAAGTCGACTTGTCTCGGCGATTTTCCTAACAAGAGTCCAGTAACTAGTTAAATAGGGGGGGGGGAACTCTTACGATTCTCACCCCATTACTCAATGAAGCAAATTTAAAATTTTTTGCACGGTTGAATGGAGAATAAACCCCCCTTTCAAATGAGCTATCACTCACCACCCCATGCTATTTAAATTTTTCGAAAGGGTTGCTCCCCTCCAGTAAGGGATGAAATTAGGGGTAAACTATTCATACAAAAATGTACATTGTAGAAATCAAAAGTCGACCTGTCTCGGCGATTTTCCTAACAAGAGTCCAGTAACGAGTTAGATAGGGGGGTAACACTTACGATCCGTATAGGTTACAGGTACTATAGTAAACATTTCCATCGACACCAAGACATAAGCGATGGTTATATGTGCACGATTTTATCATGGTTTAGTTTCATCAAATAAGTTTCCCACAATATTTTTTGTAAAAGTTGTTTTTAGATACTTACATTGAAGTAGAACTGGACTTTCTGATGATCGACAACTTGTAATTAGAAATTTTAATATAACTCACTGGTTTTTATAGAAATTTTGGAGGTAGGCAATTATTTTCTTGTATTAGAAAACTTTATTCTTAAACTTTGTTTGAATACCTACTTAATTCTTGTTTAATAAGGACGATAATTTTCATATTCGTAACTTCTCACTTAAAGTATTTATACTTTTATATACAGGAGATAATATTATAATTAAAATATAGTGGGAGTACAAATTAGTTCGGTCGTTTTTTGTTGTATTCAATAAAGTCTTTATTTTATAAGGAAATGAATGAACACATGAATTAAAGTCACTTGTTTGTTTGGTTAATTTTAACGTCTCTTTTCTGACCTAATGGCCTAAACTTGACGGGACCTACAGCTTATCGTGGGCTCCGAACCACGGTCCTCAATTACCTTAAACCCATGACTATGCCTTTGTCATGCAGGTGATCTACCGACTAAAAAGTGTGTAAATGTGCCACCAACCCCTATCAGTTCCACGAGATATCCGATCTCATCCGGCCTGTATGAAACTGCGTATGACACAAATACCTTTTTGAACTTGCCCAAAGTCTTATCTGACTTTTATTCCACTTGAATTCGGCAGAATTCGAACCTACTCTTCGAACAATGATCCAGAGATTAAAGGCTAGTGCCGATAACATAACTCAGAATTTGCTACCACAAAAATCTTAGCTTGAATTTAAAAATACTACACAATGTTGAGAGATTGAGGTTTCATTTTACTATATTCTGAAACCACTTATAAAAACATAAAAGAAACATTCTCGCTGTTGAGATTGACAGAAAATTCTGAAACTCTTATGTAAAAGGCCGTTAACCGAACTCAATTGACCGAAAAGTAATAGACCGAAACGGTTAAATTACACATTCGGTAAATGTGCACATTAAATATCTCGAAAAATTACATTTATTAACAATAGCATCAATTTCCCTTTACACTTTATTCAGGCTTAGGCTGGCGTGTTTAGAAGTTTTTTGTTTATTTTTATTTTTGACTATATTTTAATTTAGTTCTATCATAATGATGAAAAAAATTTTTTTTTTAATTTAAATTCTTATAAAATCTAAAAATAAATATTTTTTTTTGAAAAAATTGCAGCTTATTTAAAATACAAAAAAGAACGTTTTATCAAAGTTTCATAAAAATAAATATTGTTGCGTGAGATAAAATTTAGAAAAAATGGTTTTTAGAGAATTTCTCGATAATTTTAAGGTTATGGTGAAAAATGATTAGATTTTTTAATTATCTGCATATTTCATATTTCAGCCAAAAATCGTAAAAAACCAATTTCCAATGCTGAAAACATATATTTACTTTTCCTACGACCAGATAGGAAAGTAACAGATATCGCACTCTCTACTCCGACGGAAGGTGGTACTTTCCACACCGTGTGGAAAGTTACTTTCCTCACACGTGTAAATTATTTTCCTATCTGTTCTACAAGTTCATAGTTATTGTTTTGTTTTCAAATAAATGTTAATTATCAATATTTCATTTCGGAAGCTCATAGTGGTTTGTATTTTAATTTCTCTCTCTCTCTCTCTCTCTCTCTCTTCACTGGATTAAAACCACTTAGTTGTTGAAAAAAGTTTTTAATTGACGTTTCGGCTTTCCTATCGAAAGCTGTTATCAAAATGACATAACAAAATAAATAAATTTACTGTAGAAACAGAATACTTGATAATCTTGCAAAAATACGACATCAACATGTACACTTAGAATAGATTTTGAGATTGAAGATGTCAAAATCTGTTTCAATCATATTTTTGTGACGTTTCTGGGAACGAATTTTGAAAGGAGTCTCGAGCATTGTAGCGCATCTACATATAGTGACAGACACAATAACCACTGAGCTAATACGGCATGATAGTAGACAATTCTTATTTGAGCTATCTATATCTTGTAGGAATTTTTAACACTAAAAAATTGTTAAAAATTAAAAATGTCTTGTGGTCTGATTAATTATTAAAACTAAAGAAGTCCCTTGAAATGGTTCGCACCAGCCTCTCCCCGATTTAATTTCTGGCACACATGTTAAATAAAACATCGATGTTTTGTAACGGTTTCATTTTTCCCCAGATTCTAAATTATTTTTTGGATGCCCCTGGTATCCATCTTTTTTTCATTTTGACAGTAGTGACTGACGTTTGGAATTGATGACAATTCCTATGTTCTAGTTTACTGTAATTTTGCGTTTTACTCCAATATATCCAACGTTTTAGTTTTAAAAGGGTATTTAATTTTTGGTATGCGTTAATATTTATATTTTATAGTAATTACAGAAATTGTAAAACGAACGTTGACGACAAGTTCGTTTGTATTTTGATTTGGATCTTTTGAAAAGTCGGTAATGTAGATTTTATTTTCGAGTTCCTATTAGGATTGGTCCTAAAGGTCACATGACTGACGCCAAATTTGGTTACGGAAATACAGAGATTTGGGGAGAACGCGCGGTTTTTGTTTTGAGAGAGGGTTGTTGAATAACAGCTTTCTAATTTGTACAAGCTTCGGTTTATTTTTGATTTGGAAGAAGCACTTATATAGTGGCAAATTGCCATCCCTAAGTTGTTTGGGGGTTAAAAGTGCCATTCCATTATTTGCGAGCGAATTGTAGGCGATATTTGGATTTGTAGTTTACTGTGAAGTAGTTGGAACAATCGCCTTTGCTCGCTCGGCTGCCGTCGAATTATTAGAGGAATATTGCCGTCCTTGTACTTACAACTCTACTGCCTGCTTACTTTCTACTGTCTTTGGAAATTTTATTTGGACTTGGATTGGTCAATTGAAAAATTTAATTTGTGTTTGGAACTTTAATTTTGGACTTGGTTTGTTTGAAATTAATTTGGAAGACAGAAGAAATCAAACGGTTTGATAATTTATTTTCGTTAATTGCGCATACCAATATTTTTGTATTTTTCTTATTTTTTTTTAAACTGAAATTAATCTAAATTTTATCGCCACTAATATTAAATATTTTATTATTCCATTCCGCTTTGGTACCACTGCTATATGAGAGCGTCAATTTCTCTTTAGGACGTTTAATCTCTGTTAGTTGTTTTGAACCATATATTTTTATTATTTTGGAAGCCATTTGAACATTTTTATATTTAATTCACGCACATTTGTATATATTTAATTATTTGTTTGGGATTTGGGTTATTTATTTTAATAAATCGGTGATATATTGGAGTGTGCCTTGCATTTACCCCTTGTTTAATTTTCAGATAATTAAACATGTAAACTCATATTCATTTATTTGTACAACCGGCAACGCCGCACCAAAATACGTTGGCGAGCAGCATCAAACCAGGAAGCGGGTTCATCAAAGATAATTTTTTGCTCTATTTTAAGGATAGGATTAAGCCGTAAATTTAACCGTCGCGTCTAGACAATAGAAAAAATCTTACACTTGTTTACGCGGTACACGCTAAAGAATCTTTCTAGAACGGTTGCCAGCCGGGGAAGGGATATATCTGAAACCGATGAACTTCGCCGATTTTAAAATCAGTTTTGCATCGAGCCCTCATCATGAGCGCATACTCCGGGGTTACAGAAAACCTCGTCAATAAATTCATTTTTCATAATGCTTCGTAGTACAGCAAAATTAATATTTTCTGAATGATGTGGTCATTTCTTTAAATTAACTATAATACTTTGTTCACGATTACTAATTTAATGTAATCTTTGTTACGTTGTTGTTTTTGTTCATTTATTTATTTAACAAGTCTAATAAATGGTTAAATAAAAGTGTCCATTGTTTTTATTGGATGAAGTTGAGAAGGAAACCCTACTACAGCATATTTCTTCAATCTAAAAATACAGTAAACGAAATTCGAAATACGATGCAGTTTAAAAAGGCGGTAACACATTGTTGGCCGTCCTGGGAAACTGGCACAACATAGGGCTTAATCCAGAGCCCTCAACATTCCTTCGAGCCGGATCAGGACCTCCACATGGTCCCATCGAACCGGGTTCAATCAGAGAAAAAACTTCTTTCTTCAACTCTCCAGGAATAGTTCCAGAGATTTTCCTCCAGGTTCCTGAGCGATTCCAGAGATTCTTCCATGATCCTGAGCGATCCAGTTCAACTCTTTAACTTCATCAGTAGGCCTATAGTGGCTTACAAACTTCAAGCAACCTTCAAACCTTCAAGCAACTCTTCACAGCAAGAAATTGTAAGGTATTTTTTGTAAAACTCATTTAAACTCGTTGTAACCACTTAAAAGCGGTCCGATAACAATCGTAGGCTTGTGGTAAATTAATGCACACATTTTTTCGTTACATTTACGTATAAAAAACTTTCATTGTATTTTAAACTTACCAAATTCTACGGCGCATGCGCTAACTAGCCGGCCGTAGATATTTATTTACTTACTTACTATAAACTATCAAACATTTATAAAAAAGAAAACATTTCGTACTTGTGTGTTCTACATATTTTTAGCTATAAAGTCGAGATACATGTATTTTTTCTTAACATATAAAACATTGTCGCATTTTATACATTTTTTCTGTAGGAATTTGTATTTATATAATTGTCGCATATTTTTAACCTATAATACATTGCATCTACTTGTATTTACGTATTTTTATCGTACATATTTGTGTTCTAACAGAAAGAACAAATTTTCACACAATCAAAATCTACAATTCAAAAATGAACTCAATTTTCATATATACAAACATTTCTCTGTCAAAAATTGAAAAATTGTTCTCGCTACCAATTTTGTCACAATCATTCAGAAAATATGCATTCATATTTTTACATTTCGTGTAAACAGCACGAAAGTTTATTAAAAAATAACTAGGCTTTTAAAACGCCACCTTTCCAAGTTAAAAATCAACAATTCAACTCGTTCACTATACAAACACAATTTTTAAAAACTCGTATCGTTCGTAATTAAAACAAATTTTCGTACAAGAAAATCGCACTAATAATCAAATCGCATTTATTCTTAACTTACTTTTTTTCCATTTGCCGACGGCAAAAAACAATTCTCGCATTTTTCAAATACTTTCGCAACAAATCATTTCGCAACAAATTCGTAAAAAACCCGTAGATATGGTTCTACGATTCTACAAATAAATCGCTAAACAATATTTAGAACTCAAATCATAAACAATCGCTATTTTTACAATCAAACTTTATTCTTAAAATTCACTTTCGTTATAAATACAAAACAACAGCTGATCGTTGTTTCGAGATCTAATATCTCACTTAATAAATAAAAATCATTTTTTAACTTACAACTCAATACTATAAAAACATTTTACTATTTTTCTACTTTTTATACAAGGTGTTCTTCAAAAATAAGACACCTCCCTTTTATTCTAGAAACTAGCGCCGCATCAGAGGTACAAAGGGGCTGCATACCCTTATATTTTTATTCTCGTTCATAGGGAAAATTATCCCTTAGCAACAGGCTCTCCATAGCCAAACAATTTTCAATCTATCGTTCATTGCACATGCTTTTCTATTTTTTCGGTTTGCACTCAAGAAGAAGTTCTTTATTTAAAGACTTCTTGTATTTCGTTCATTTTCGCATTTTCAATCTAAAGGGAAGTCCTTCATTTTATAGCAAGGCTCCTGTACTATTGTTATTCGCATTCGTTCGCATTATTATTCTATAGGGTGATCTACTAAAAGATTATACCCTCTTTGACAAACATATTTTTAAATCCTCGCTAACAATTTATACATTTTTCTATAGGGTGATCTATTAAAAAATTATACCCTCTTCTAGCAAACATATTTCAATTTTCGTTGACAATTTTATACTTTTTTCTATAGGGTGATCTACTAAAAGATTATACCCTCTTTGACAAACATATTTTTAAATCCTCGCTAACAATTTATACTTTTTTCTATAGGGTGATCTACTAAACGATTATACCCTCTTCTAGCAAACATATTTCTATTTTCGTTGACAATTTTATACTTTTTTCTATAGGGTGATCTACTAAAAGAGTATACCTTATCTTGCAAATATATTTTGATTTTTCTCTAACAACAAACATTTAAATTTCTAGCAATTATACTTTTCATTTTCGCACAAGATGTTCTATATGGTTAGACATCTCCCTTTGGCACCTTACTAGGTCTAAGGGGTTGTATGGGGGAAACTACCCTCAGGGATATTGGATGCCCAGACTCTATGACAAAAATAAGATGATCTCTATGGTGAGACATCTCCCTTTGGTATCTTTCAGATCTAAGGGGTTGTATGGGGAAACTACCCCCAGGGATATTGGATGCCCAGACTCTGTCAATCAACAATGCTAGGTGATCTCTATGGTGAGACACCTCCCTTTGGTGCCAAACTAGGTCCAAGGGGTTGTAGACGGGATACTAAAATGCCCAGTTATGTATCGTTTTAAAATTCATTTGCGAGGAAAGTTATTTTGGGCCGAGGTAGTCGTTATAGAGAGAGGGCTAAGGGGTTGATCTGGGATACCTCTGCCAGCAGATCTGAGAAAAAGCCAACGCCTGGAGTTGCAATTTTCGCAAATTATGTTAACAAAAACTCTTGTCAACTGTATAGGGAAACTACCCTCTTTAACAAATAAAAACTTTAAAAATGTCCTTCTAATAAGGCTCTATTTTCAGGATTACTTATCCATTTATCACACTTTTTCATGTATTCAACTTTCAGGGAAAACTACCCTCAAACAATTATTTTTATCATAAACATTCTTTGACATTTCTACTTTACTTTGTACCAAAAATCCTCTGATGTGGCCAAAAAAGGTGTTCGTACATTCATTTCAATTATTGTACTGGAAAAAACATTCCACAACAAAAAACTATTCGTTAAATCAAACCTTTCTACTCTTATACATACAAGGGATCAATAACCCATCATTTTAAAAATCAAACAAAAATCAATCAAATAAACTACATAAATAAATCTTAAAAACAGAATAAAACGCTCAAACGCATTCATTTTAATTTTCACAAGGCATTTCATTTTATAGCAAATACCTTAAACAAGCAGTGATGCAATTTCTATTTTTCATTTTTTTTCTCTCATTTTTTATACAGGGTGAGCACATACCCTTAGGATTTATATCCATCATTTAAACATTTTCACACAGGGTGATCTCATCCAAAGATTATACCCTAGGGACATTTCGTGCCCACATTCTCTGACAATTCTTTTTATACAGGGTGATTCTCACAAGCGGAAAATATTCCCAAATATTTTAGACTTTTCATTTTTTCTACTTTCATACAGGGTGATCGTATACCCTTGGGATTTCTTTTGCCCATTTTGTTATTGTAGGCTGAGGTAGTCGTTATAGAGAGAGGGCTAAGGAATTGATCTGGGATATTCCTGCTAGCAGATCTGGGAAAGCCAACGCCTATAGTCGCAATTTTTGTATTTTTCGTTCACATTTTCATGTCAACTCATAACAGTGATCTTCATTAAGTCTCTTGTTACACATTTACTTGTTCATTCGTACAGGGTGATTATACCCTAGGGACATTTCGTGCCCATATTCTATGACAAATTCTCTACTTCCACAGGGTGATTCCCTCAAGCGGAAAATATTCCCAAATATTTTAAACTTTTTCATTCATACAGGGTGAGCAAATACCCTTAGGATTTTATATCCATCCCAAATATTTTAATCTTTTTCATTCATACAGGGTGAGCAAATACCCTTAGGATTTTATATCCATCCCAAATATTTTAAACTTTTTCATTCATACAGGGTGAGCAAATACCCTTAGGATTTTATATCCATCCCAAATATTTTAAACTTTTTTCATTCATACAGGGTGAGCAAATACCCTTAGAATTTCATATCCATCATTCTAACATTCTAAACCTTTTCATACAGGGTGATTCCATCTAGCGGAAAATATTCCCAAAAAACTTTTAAACTTTTTTCATTCATACAGGGTGAGCAAATACCCTCAGGATTTTATATCCATCATTCAAATATTTTAAACTTTTTTCATTCATACAGGGTGAGCAAATACCCTTAGAATTTCATATCCATCATTCTAACATTCTAAACCTTTTCATACAGGGTGATTCCATCAAGCGGAAAATATTCCCATATTTAATTATAAACATTTCTTAAAACATTCATACAATTCTACTTTCATACAGGGTGATCGTATACCCTTGGGATCTTTTTGCCCATTTTCGTTCAAACATTCATGTACTGCTATTGTAGGCTGAGGTAGTCGTTATAGAGAGAGGGCTAAGGAATTGATCTGAGATATTCCTGCTAGCAGATCTGGGAAAGCCAACGCCTATAGTTGCAATTTTTGCAAATGTTGCTAAGATTTTGGCATGTTTTGTTTTTTAATTCCAAATAAGGAACATTGCTCGGTGATGCCTAATCACAAATCGTTTGCACAAATCATATCTTTTAAACTTATGCGCCCACAAGCGGCCAGGATTCAAATATCCAATTTTTATTAAACTATGCGCCCACAAGAGGCCAGGATTCAAATATCCAATTTTTATTAAACTATGCGCCCACAAGCGGCCAGGATCCAAATATCCAAATATTTTAAAATCTTTTACATTTTTCAAACTTATTTCAATTAAACTCATTCCGAAACTACAGGGTGATGACCCAAATTACTAAAAAATTTTTTTAAAAAAAAAAAACCTTTCAATACCAATGCGTCGCTATACTCCGCCTCTTTTCGCGGGGGGAGAATGTTTAATTTTCAGATAATTAAACATGTAAACTCATATTCGTTTATTTGTACAACCGGCAACGCCGCACCAAAATACGTTGGCGAGCGGCATCAAACCAGGAAGCGGGTTCATCAAAGATAATTTTTTGCTCTATTTTAAGGATGGGATTAAGCCGTAAATTTAACCGTCGCGTCTAGACAATAGAAAAAATCTTACACTTGTTTACGCGGTACACGCTAAAGAATCTTTCTAGAACGGTTGCCAGCCGGGGAAGGGATATATCTGAAACCGATGAACTTCGCCGATTTTAAAATCAGTTTTGCATCGAGCCCTCATCATGAGCGCATACTCCGGGGTTACAGAAAACCTCGTCAATAAATTCATTTTTCATAATGCTTCGTAGTACAGCAAAATTAATATTTTCTGAATGATGTGGTCATTTCTTTAAATTAACTATAATACTTTGTTCACGATTACTAGTTTAATGTAATCTTTGTTACGTTGTTGTTTTTGTTCATTTATTTATTTAACAAGTCTAATAAATGGTTAAATAAAAGTGTCCATTGTTTTTATTGGATGAAGTTGAGAAGAAAACCCTACTACAGCACATTTCTTCAATCTAAAAATACAGTCCACGAAATTCGAAATACGATGCAGTTTAAAAAGGCGGTAACACATTGTTGGCCGTCCTGGGAAACTGGCACAACATAGGGCTTAATCCAGAGCCCTCAACACCCCTTTTGTTGATTTTCAGAGGTAAATTAGGTCAGTTAAGCTAATTTTAAATCAACTGGCGCCTTAAAAAAAGTAAGTTTTCGATCAATATTATAAATTGGAACCACGACCATCTCCACTACAGAGCTACGCCGATAGGCATAAGGTTGAGATCGACCACCCACCTTTATATGTAGCCCTATATTGTTTTATAGGCGTATAGGGCATTACAATTTCTTCTATTTTCAGTAGTAATACTATAAGTACTTCAAAATCAAATACTATTAAACGAGCAAGGTTTGTATGTGTGTGTGTGTGTATGTGTGTGTGTCCAGAGGATCTCGAAATCCACTCGTCAGAATATTTACAAGAAAAGTTAAGCTTTTAGTTTTATTTCCTAGCAACGGCAACTTGTTTCTATAGTAATATACTATAAAGGAGGGAGAATATAACGTCACATTCCATAGGCGTACTTTGCAAAATAAGTTTCTATAATATAAATAAGGTCACAGCATATAAAATATATATACCCACTTCGTAGATTAAATTTTGAAGTTATATTATTTACAAAAAATAAAAATAAACCTTATGCATCTGACACTTTAACATTGAACGAATTAAATTTAACCAATAAATAACAAGGAGGATTATATGTTGGGATTAAACTGTTTTTAATCTCTTGGCATTAAAAGTAACACTTCAGTACTTACCTAAACTCAAAGATTAAAAAAAAAGTTAGTTCAAGAACTATCTTTAAAAGTCAATGTCTTTACTAAAACTACTGGTATCACTATAATTGTCTTTTCTGAGGTGTATTATTATAGGTTCTATTAAATTATCCATTGATAGTGGATATACTTTTCTAAATAAATTTTCCACCTTTTTAACCATGATCAATGCATTTTCCCCAATGTTCTCTATTTACATCTGAAAATGCCTTCAAAAACAAATTTCGCACATCAGGAAATTTAAATGTTTTATTGTTTTGAGAAACATAACCTTTTAATAATTGTGACCAGATCAGTTCAATGGGATTTAACTCTGCGTGGTACGGAGGCAATCTGAGAATTTTAATTAGTTTTTCTCTGGCCATCTCATCTATAATATATTTTTTGAATTTTGAATTTGAATTACTAATAATTCTGCCTTCAAGGATTTAGGAGGACTGATAATATTTTTAGAATGAAGCCATTTTGAAATATATATTATTACAAAAATTTCGAATCAATTGAAATACATACGATACGGCTATGAATAAATAAAGTCTGACTTATCTGTCAAAATAACAGGTTTATTACAGTAAAAACCATGGAAACCAGATTAAATCTAGACAAAAACTATATTAGGCCGATCAGATGTATTAAAATTTAAATTTTAACTACAAATAAGCATTGAAGGATGAGGTAAAAATAAAATTTCTACCTCTTGAACCTGTACTACGTTCTGCAAATTAAATACTGCACTCCTTTCTTCTGTATAGTATAGTAGTAAAAAGGTTTGACTTTATTTAATCTCTGGCGTTTAAATCTGAAAGAATTCAATTTTAAATTTGCCGCTTTTTATCCATAATAACCTACAAATTTTGACAACTACTGACACGCACATCTCTGGTTAAACTTTAAGAAAATGGGACCGGCTGGGATTTTCATGAAATTTTCGCAGATGCTATAAAACATGATAAAATTAATATACTTATCAATAGAAATTTTTGGGCGGAAAAATATTTTTCACATTTTTTTATTCTACAAATGCCCAAGTAGCAATTTATAACCAGAATAAACCTGAAAAGTATAAAAAAGAAAAGGTTCATTTGACGGACATAAATAATTTGCTTGTCAAATGACAGCCATCTCATAAATTCTAAGTTGACAATACAACGTTGCCAATTCAATTTCAGAAATCATGGGTTTAGGTAAATATTTATAGGAACGTTGAGTAACACTGTTAAAATGGACACTTGTCAAAATGTGACACCTGTCAAAACGTGACAACTGTTAAAATGTAATACGTGTCAGAATGTTACAACTGTCAAAATGAACAAATGTCAAAATATGACACCTGTCAGAATGTAACAAATGTCAAAATGTCACACGTATCGTACTTTTATTTATTTATTACACAGATCTAACCTAACCTAAAACTAATCTTTTTTTTGGCGGGTGGAAATGCTTTATGCACATCGGGTAAAGGTTCTTCCCTTCCCCGATAGTGTGAGACTACCCCTTACGGTTACTCACTAAAACCACCCCACTGAAACCACTATGCCCTACACGCTGATGTTGCCCGTCCCGGAAACAGGGCCTGTCCGCCGTGACTATTCGCGAAGATCAAGCGTCAGTAGATGTTGCCCTAAAAGGGTGAAATCTCCAGAAACTAGGCAACTTTTAATGCATTTAACTAACCTCTGTGACAAGCAGTTGAAAAACGTCAACAACACCTGCAGCAAATTGAAAATTAACACTGACAGCTTTTTTAATTTTCCCGCCTACTTTCAAGCCAATCGCCAATCAACTTTCTATTTATCTACCTTTCTGTAGTTCAAGTAGATGTCGCCCACTCCGTGATTTTCACGAATTAATTAATAATTTGTCAGGTTATAAATATACTTAAATTATATACTCATTCGACTGCTTAAAAATGTAGACTTGAATATTAAGAGCGAAGCTCGGTGACCAGATATTAATCAGGTTATACATCGATAACTTGTTGTATAATTACAAAGAATGTCAGTTTGACAGTTTAAATAATCCGACCGCGACCGTTATTGTTTTGTTTTCAAATAAATGTTAATTATCAATATTTGTATTTATTCTACTACAAAATTGATGGAAAATAAAACAGCTTTATTTGTAATATAAACTAAATACACAAATAAAACTTATAACATTTAACAATATTTGGTAAAATTATCACGTGGTCGTAGGAAAAATAGTGTACATTACTTGTGCGAAAGTGATTTTTCACACTCGTGGGATTGTCTCACTCGGCTAGAAAATTGAATTTTGCCAATTTCTGACCAATAATTTTGAGCTGTAAAAAATATATGAATAAATACATATAATTAGGTAATTATGGTTTTATTTTGTAGGCCACAGTGTACTGAACTCAATGCAGTTTATTTGAGAAGGCCAGGACGATCCGTTGCTGTACAGGGTGTCCCAAATTGGTGTGTTTTGCAGGGTATCTCGTAAACTAGAAGAGATAGAAGAAAAGCAGTTAAGATGTTATGACTTCTTTTTTTGTTAAAGTAACGATAGCTTAATTAAATCTTTAGTAACTCCCTGCAGTTGGAAGATACAGGGCGATTATTGAAAACTGTTGAAAACTACAAGGTACTATAACTTCTTAATTAAGAAAAATATAAATAAACGTTATAAAAACTTTTGATAGATATAATATTAAAGAGTTCAGTGGCGCACAGATTATTTTTTTTAGGGGGCTCACTAAGGAAATATAATGCAAACTTATGTTTTTTTAAATGGGACAGCCTGTATATTTTGACGTTTTTCGTTTCCTTTTTTAATTCTCATTCACCTGATATGACATATCTATTTTCAATGGTTGGAGCTACAGTACAAATAAACCATTTATGGATGTTAAAAAATTGAACACTCAGTAACGAAATTTAACATTTTATTATAAGGATACTGATGTGTGACAATTTTATTTATCAAAATTATAATTAATAAAAAATAAAACCAGATTAAAAAAATAAAAACAATAAACTTATGAAACAACAAGAAACATTGTAACAACTAATCTACCTATAACTAATTTTATTAGAATGTAAAAATTACATTAAATGTTTAAAATGCTCTCCGTTTTCATCGATTAAAAAGTTTTTCGTTTAAATAATCTCCAACCAATTCAGCATTACCAAAAATAAAATCATAAAATAATATTTACAAGACTAACTTCGAGAGTAGGGAAGATTTATTACAAAATATTCATGCCGCATTTAGAAAAATAAAGCCAGTGCACATACTCAATTGCGTAAGATCAGTAAGAAAAAGGTGTCAATTATTACTACAACAAAACCTTGTAGTTTTCGACAGTTTTCAATAATCGACCTGTATCTTCCAACTGCAGGGAGTTACTAAAGATTTAATTAGGATATCGTTACTTTAACAAAAAAAGAAGTCATAACCTCTTAACTGCTTTTCTTCTATCTCTTCTAGTTTACGAGATACCCTGCAAAACACACCAATTTGGGACACCCTGTACAATTTAAAAAATCGTAGATGCATGCAAACGCAAAAAATATCGGGCGGCCGCCATTTCCAAATGGTACACAGTAAAAATTTTGAAAAAATGTTTTTGAACCCCCAAAACATAAGGGAATCTACCTACCATATATTAATTTTTTTCTGAGATGTCAAGCAACCAATTATTTTTTTTTGACCACTTGGTATGGATTGACCCATGGTTATAAGTCGACGGACGAACTCTGCTTTATTGCTGGAAAATGTCGCCAAACACTCGAGGTTTGATTAATTTTATTAAAAACTTGTCGATATACTAATACAAAAATCCGAATCAATTAGTGGCGTCTGTGAGTCGGAAAAAACCATGAAAAATGGACCAACATTTACCCGGATTAAGAGTACCTCATCCCCCCGCTTTCGAGGATGCTGAATACGATGGCGGTATCAGAATTACTGTTTTCGATTGCTGAACCCCCTAAAACGATCAAAAACTACCCCCTAAAGGGGTTAAACGGTCAGCGCATCATTTCCCTGTAAAGAAAACGTCTTTATCCCCGTTTTCGAGGATCCCGAGCACGGTGGTGGTGTTAAAGATTACTTCCGAACCTCACCAACCCATCCACCGGCCAAAATTCACCCCCGACAGAGGTGTTTTTTTCCTTCTTTTTAACAGCGACAAAACGTTTGTGCCCCCGTTTTCGAAGTTGCTGAACACGATGGCGGTATCAGAATTTCTCTTTTCACCAGCCGAACCCCCTAAAACGGCCAATAACTACCCCCTAAAGGGATTAAACGGGCAGCGCATCATCCCCTTTAAAATAACCCCTTGTTTTTGAGGATGCTGAGCATGGTGGTGGTGTTGAAGATTACTTCTGACCTTCATATACCCCTCCACAGGTCAAAACTTCGAAAACCAAAAGACGTTTTGTTACATGGAAATAATGCGCTCCCCGTTTAAACCCTTTAGGGGGTAGTTTTTGGCCGTTTTAGGGGGTTCGGCTGGCGAAAAGAGAAATTCTCATACCGTCACCGTGCTCAGCATCCTCGAAAACGGGGGGAAAGAGGTTTTTTTTACAGTGAAATGATGTGCTGCCCGTTTAACCCCTTTAGCGGTAGTTTTTGGCCGTTCTAGGGGATTCTGCAATCGAAAACATAATTCTGGTACCGCCATCGTGTTCAGCATCCTCGAAAACGGGGTACTCTCGATACGGGTAAATTTTGGTCCATGTCCTTCCGACTCACAGACGCCACTAAATTAACATAGGTACATACGATACGGCTATGAATAAATAAAGTATGACTTATCTGTCAAAAGAACAGGTTTATTACAGTAAAAACCATGGAAACATGATTAAATCAAAACGAAATCTTTTATTAGGCAGATCAGATGTATTAAAATTTTCATTTTAACTACAAATAAGCATTGAAGGATAAGGCAAAAATAAAATTTGTACCTTTGAAATCTGTACTACGTTCTACAAATTTTTTTCCCCTAGTTGCATGGCTTTGGCAGAACCAATTAGCCAGACTACATTCTACAAATTAAATTACTGCACTCCTTTTTTTTCTAAACTATAGTATATCCGGAACTACCTCCGTGTGTAGGCCTTTTTCCTTATTTATGGTAACGATAATTGTTTATAATAAATTTCAAGAAAAGAAAAACTAATACGACTGTTTAAAAATTTAGATTCGGAGACTACACATATTTTCAAAAAATGTATTGATAATAAAAACAATTAAAATTTCACTTGGTTTTATTACTACTAGAAACAAACTCTACAGTTTTACTTTTGGTACAATCTAAATTTTTGTAAATTATTCTAAAATAACTCCTTAAAACTTACAGATGCTACTTTTTCTATTTCTAAGACTGGAGCATAGACCAAAACCATAGCCATGTTAATTTGATTCCTAAAAAACAGAATTACTGTTAAACATTTTTTTAAACAGAATAGAAGCACAAATAATTCAAATTAAAAATTGGTAAATAAAAACCATTCAATGGATTATTAAATTATATTTAATTTATACATTTTTAAATATTAGGAAAGTCCATGGTTCAAATTGCCTTCACCGAGGAGACAATCAATCACTCGCTAAAACGAATAAGTGATAGTAAGTAGTAAGTTTTAGATTTTGCAGGAAAATCATTATTCATTATCAGATTCCATTTCTGAGAGGTTGGTTTATACTTATATATAAATATAAATAGCTTAATCAGAATACGAACTTCATAAAAACAAAACTATATTTTTTTAAACAATAGTACATATACGCCAGCCCGACGCGAGCGCTGCTGATTTTTTTTAATGAAGCAATGCTGCAAGAAAAGATGACACACCTATCATTGATAGCATTGTAGTTGTAGCAAATTGTGAATAATGGTGAGTTTTTCTGTACATTTGTTCTAGGGTCTTTTTTTTCGGAGGTGAAGAAAACCCTTTATGGGGAGGTTATGAGCCTAAAATCTCAAGGTCTACTGTGAGAATCTCCTTTCCAGGGCATGCGCACTAAAAACTTCACCCCCTAGTTGGGCCCGTCTGACCGAAGCCTCCGGTGACAGGGGCTTCGAGATAAAATAGATTGTTCTGCCTTGAATTTACTCTTGGAACATGAAAATTGAGCATATTCAAAACAGCATTACTGTCGATTTGGCCATGGATCACCTTATAAAGAAAAATCAAAGCAGTTATGCTGAGATGTGTGTTCAAGCCGATCAATTTAACAATTTTTCGACAAAAAAGCCTAACTCGTCGAAAGCCATCATGGTTCCAACGTATACGACACGAAAATTGACGGATCGTCTAAGATCAAAATGACTGGTACACAGGGTCGCATTAAGGGTTTTATAAAACTAAGGAATCGATTTCATAAGACATTTTTGATTTTTGATTTTTTAATAATACTTCAAATTTTATTTGCATTGTCGTACGTATTATGCTTAACGCGACCCTGTGTACTTTGATCTTAGACGATCCGTCAATTTTCATAACGTATTCGTTGGAAACATGATGGCTTTCGACGAGTTTTTTGCCTTTAGTGAGGCTTTTCTGTCGGAAAATTGTTAAATTGATCCGCTTGAACCCACATCTCATCATAACCGACATTGTGCACAGTTAATAATAATAAAAAACGTGGTTTTCAATTAAACTTATGCGTGACCAGCGCGATCGGTTTAAATCAGGCTGTAATTATTGTTTCGACCATCCGCTAGAAAGGCGCTCGCGTCGCGCCAGCCGATGTCGGGCTGGTCTATAATAATAATTTGGAGAAAAATTTATTGTGTTATATATTATTATAAGTCACTTGATAAAATTAGCCTTCATTCATATGGAATATCATAGACGTAAGCTACTAAAAAACAACTGAATATTCACCTTCATGAACATATTTTTATGTCGTTGCCGTTGCTTACAATTATTTAAAAATGTAAAAATAAATTTTTTATTTACACCAAATAAAAAAATAAAAACTTTTTTTATAATTACCATCGTCGAATACTGTTGCTGAATATTAATTTTCTTTTCGGTTATTTAATATAGCCAAATATGAATATGCAGCCTTGATTGACTAAAATTTTAAATAAAATAATTTATAACTTAATATTTTTATAAATTACATGCAAACAACAAACTTTTCAAAAAATTACAAATTCAACAGTAATTATTTATAGTTTAGAAAAAAAAACCGGGACTCTAAAGAAAACATGGTATAGTTCGTGTAATACATATATTATCCCCAATTTAACAGCTTTAACACGCGGCGCCTTTGATGCTACCGGAATCCTTTAATTGACTGCTTCAAAGGATGCCAAACAGTTGACCCATGATTTGGTCATGAAGCCCAGCTATTAGTCGGTTACAACTTATCGATTGCACATTTATTATTTTTTAATTTATACTTTCCACTCTCTGGCTCCCGAGCTATTTATTAAACAATAAGTTCCTTTGTCGATCAAAGCAACTTGCTGACACATCTGGGAATTTTGTTTTTATATTTCTGCAATTGAAAATGGACAAAATATACATGGCTGGACTAAAGCGATTGCGAGAACTATACACCGGTTATTATACTATGATTCAACGGCGGCTCCAAGAGCAGTACGGCTTCAAATTTACTACATACATAATTAATGATTTTAATAACAAAGACAAACAAATTTCCATGATGAAAAATTTACAGATTTTAACTTTTTTCTTAAATTATGAAGTATTTCAACGGCGTGTGCCCATTTCGAGCCACACCACCTATATTTGACAGTAAACTTTCTGCCTTTCCGTATTGTTAAACCAATATTCTTGTATTTCCATAATAATATAATAATAATACCTACGAACGTCGAACGACGAACTGGTCGGAAGAACCAGCAACATCCTCCCAATACGACTGGCAATTCGCTAGTACAGTAAGGATGAGGATAAGATAAGGTGGGCCGTATAGGACTTTTTCCCTTTCAAGTCACCAGGATCTGACGGTATAAGACCAGCCCTACTTCAGTGGGGAATGGATATCTTTATGCCGCACCTGGTTGGAATATTCAGAGCCTCTCTAGCTCTGAGGTATATTCCTAGAAAGTGGAGAGAAGTACGAGTGGTATTCATACCCAAACCAGGAAGGATGGATTACACCTTACTAAAAGCATTCCGACCAATTAGTCTCACATCGTTCTTTTTAAAAACAATGGAGAAGCTATGTGAGAGGTATATAAGAGATGAGGTGCTAGTTCACAACCCACTTCATCCAAACCAGCATGCATATACTCCGGGAAGATCCACAGATTCGGCCCTTCACCTAGTGGTTGGCAGAATTGAAAGATCATTGTACAATAAAGAATCCACCCTGGGTATATTCATAGATATTGAGGGAGCGTTTGATAAAACAACCTTTTCAACAATTACCCAGCAACTCAACTCCAGGAATGTACCCCTGGTAGTGAGCGAATGGATACTCAAGATGCTCTCTAGTAGAGCAATAAGTATCAGTGTAGAAGACATCATAGTGAGAGGGCTGGTCATGAGGGGATGTCCACAAGGAGGAGTCTTATCACCCCTCCTTTGGAACACAGACCTGGATACCCTGATTAATCACCTCAACAATAATGGTTTCTACACAATTGCATGCGCCGATGACATAGTTGTCTTGCAGACCGGCAAATTTGAGAACATAGTATGCGATAGAGCGCAGGATGTGCTCAAATTAATAGAAACATGGTGTAAGGAACACTCACTGTCTATCAATCCCAACAAGACTGAGATGGTCCTTTTCACCAGGAGAAGAAGAATATCGGGCTTAAAACCCTGTGAAATCCTCAACTTCACTAAAGAGGTGAAATACCTTGGTATTACCCTCGACAGAAAGCTAACATGGAACTCTCACCTACAAAGCAGAGCAAAAAGAGCATATGTGGCTTATGAGCAATGTCGGAGAACAGTGGGACGTACATGGGGTTTTTTACCCAGTGGTTAGGTGGATCTAAACTGCAATCATAAGACCCATGTTAACATACGGAGCCGTTGCATAAAGACCGAAGGTTCTACAAGCAACGGCCATCCATAACGAATGGCTTGTTTAAACATAACAGGAGCCATGAGAACAACACCAACCGCGGCAATGGAATTAATTACTGGTCTGACCCCTCTGGACCTGCACGTCAAAGAGGTTGCGTTGATGGCCATGTTACGATTGCGCACGGCTGCTGTAAACCCCGAAGTAGGAGTGGGTCAATTGAGACTAAGCCTATGGCGAGAAGCGCTTGCTGTACTACCTCTGCTACAGGCGGTCAGCGATGCAACTGAACCCAAGTTAGTGTTTAACAAACCCTACAAAATACAGATAAAACGGAACACGGAGTCAGATGCTGCAAATGCAATACGCATATACACAGACGGCTCCAAAACCTAAGAAGGCTCAGGATGTGGTGTCTACTCCAGATCACTAAGCCTAAGAATTAAGTGTGGAATGGGAAATAATACCACCGTGGTTCAAACAGAACTGGTTGGTATCTCAATTGCCACAAAAGAACTAACCAGAAAAGGAATTTCTGGCAAAAACATAATAATCTGCTTTGACAGCAGACAAGCTCTACTAGCCTTGAATAGATAGCGTGTTACATCAGGGCTAGTATTAGAGTGCCATCAAGCTTTAGCTAATGCCTTGGTAGATAACAATATTATCCTGAGGTGGGTTAAAGGGCACGACAGGAGTAAAGGTAATCGCATTGCCGATTCCTTAGCCAGGGAAGCGGCTGGACTAAGACTTTTAGGACCAAGCGACACCTACGGCTTGACGACTTCGGCAATTGCGGAACTAGCCAAACGTTACACCCATGCTCAATCTCTAAAGAGATGGAATGAAATCAAGGGATGCAGTTTTGCCAGGGTCACTCTGGGAAGCTGGCGTTGAAAAAATACTTGGCGATGACCAGGAAAAACCTACGTCTAGCAGTAGGATTTCTGACTGGCCACTGTCAACTAAGGAAACACCTTCATACAATGGGGCTAGTAGACACACCTCTATGCAGGATCTGTGAACAGGAATACGAAACGGTCAATCATGTCCTATGCGATTTCCCGAAGTTATCGTCAATGAGAGAGTGCGTGTTCGGTGAGTCTTGGCCTACACCTGCCGATATAAAGGAGATGTCTCCTAGTGACTTGTCCACTTTCCTGGAAAGGACATGATGGACGATGACCTAGGAGGACAACTCCTCAGGAGGATGTACAATGGGTCAAATGTGGCCTAAGTGCCTAAGTGCTGTGGGACTCCCTACTCTACAGATACAGAGATACCTAATTATTATTCAGTGCATACCTACTTAAGTTACCAGTTATGTCAGATTAGAGAAAAGGCAAGGAAAATGGAAGAAATAATATGCAGGACAGAGAACGGGCTACACCACACCACCACGTAACTGCCACCAAGAAAGTGTTCCCCATTTTAGTCACCGTCACGTTATAGAACTGTTTCTATTACGTGACAAAGACTTTGGCAATGTACTTTATAGTTTCCGAGGCCGCCACGTTCCGACCATGGAAAGTGCTACTAGGGTACCCTTACTGAGGTGGCAGAAAATATGAGATACCTACTTGTTTTAGTATTTTAGTATTGATTTTAAAAATTGTTGGTGTAATCGGCCATCAATTAATTAAGTAAATATAAATTTATTATTTATTGCCTGATGGCAAAACAAAAAGTTTAGGCTAATCGATTCTTTTCATGAATCGTTAGAGATGAGAATAATGATTCGATTCTTGTCACGCGTGATATTCTTTTTCTATTTACTTGTTGTTGTTTTATTTCTTTTTATTTTCAAAAATAAAAGTTCGTTTTCTTATTACTCATACAACTATTTTATGCCAAGTCTCATCACTAACGATTCATGAACAGAATAGATTAGCCTTATGATTGGTTCAATCCAGACCAACAGTCACAAGTATCAAACCAAACATGTTCGGATGCACTCAGTAATACTCGAAAACACCGCATCTCACTCCATCGTTCCAACAATCCATTTTCCAGTTGGAGTGATGGAGATTTGCATCGGCGTGATGGATATCTGGCAGAATGGAATTACATTCGGGCCATAAAAAAACTCGTTTACTTACTATATATTTTTAATCTAACATGAATGGAGTTTGAAAATTAGGCAATTGTTTTTAAATTTGACCGCTTCGAATTTAGTTTACTTACAGATACCATTGCAGCATTAGTTAATACAAAGAATGGTCCTACAGAAAGAGTTAAAGGCCATTGAGCTCTTCTCATGATAATTATCAAACATTGTTTTAGATTATCCGAAATATCGTACCATCTACATTTATAAATAGCTTGTGATATCTCCATGCTCTAAAATAAAATATTTTTTTAACTATTAGCAAAATCAACATAAAAATACATCAGAATAATGCATAAAGTTTATGACTGCATTCTAATGATGTACATCAATTGTTGGCAGTTTGTCAAATCCTGAATAACATTCTTTATGTAGCCATCATTTAAAATTATTAAAAAATTTACGAAGAAATTTTTGTTGATATTGATCAAGATGTCTAATAACTTCGTTTCTTTTTCGTTGGCAATCGTTTTTGGTTTCATCTTTTTAATGTAGAATTTTCGAAAGCATATATTAAAGCGAATAAACGTATAGTTTCCGACAAAGTACAATATATTATTTCAAAAGCCAGAGGATTTTGTTCAGTATTACGAATGTCAGAGAGAACGAACATATAATTTATTATTATATAGGGTAGGTCACGGTAAACGCCTTGGTCCATTGTGGCTAAACGGTTAATATTCTGAAAATTTTGTTTATGTGGGTTGATAAGGGCTACATTTTAAAATTATTCTGAAATATACAGGTTGTCCCAAAAAAGTGTGGCGTATCAAAGTTATATTATTTCTTATGGAAGACCCTATATTTTATTGCATTTATAGATTACACGTTAAAAGTAAAATAAACTTTCTTAAGTATTCCCTATACCTAAGCTTTTTAGGTTTCGAGATATTTTGATATTTCTAAAAATGGAAGCACTTACAAGAAAACCAATAACTTCGAAACCTATGGAATCAGCCAAATCCAATTTTAACCGAAAAAAATTAGACTATTAATTGAAAGCAATAATGTATTTAGAGTTGTTTAAAATTATACATGCCGTTTAAAATGGGGCGATTCTCTAATGACATATTCAAACGCCAATATCGTTCTTATTTTTAAAGGTCTTTCATGCCTAAATCTATTAATTTTGGAGTTATTTTTAATTTTGTTAAATTTTACATTATCTTTCCACCGTAATGCCTAAATATAACACCCTGTATTTGATCAACTTAGACTATGATCCGAAAAAATTATCTTTGAAACTATGTGTTTGATTTTGACATTATTAAAAAATATCTGGTCACCGAGCTTCGCTCTTAATATTCAACTCTACAAGTATATTTATAACATGACAAATTATTAATTAATTCGCGAAAATCACGGAGTGGGCGACATCTACTTGAACTACTGAAAGGAAGATAAATAAAAAGTTGATTGGCGATTGGCTTGAAAGTAGGCGGGAAAATTAAAAAAGCTGTCAGTGTTAATTTTCAATTGGCTGCAGCTGATGTTGACGTTTATCAACTGCTTGTCACAGAGGTTAGTTAAATGCATTAAAAGTTGCCTAGTTTCTGGGGATTTCACCCTTTTAAAGGGCAACATCTACTGACGCTTGATCTTCGCGAATAGTCACGGCGGACAGGCCCCGTTTCCGGGACGGGCAACAGCAGCGTGCAGGGCACAGGTTCCGTCAACAGAAGATCGCTCAGCTCACTCTATTTATCACTATATAAGAAAAACTCTATATTCAACTGATTTTATTATTTATTGATCTGCAGTGAAGGAAAATTATAGGTCTGATATTCATACTTGGGTAAAAACATCCACAAAAGCCTGTGACCAGACTCTCGACGTGTGGCAGATATTGATATCATATTTTTTCAAAAATTTTCAGTTACAAAAATAGTTCATTCGTACATTACATTACAATTTGTTCTTGGAAAATACAAAGTCACAATCAACCTTAAAATGTACTATGAAAATAGAGAATTTTAAATGTCTCTTTAAAGTTTCTTGTAAAATAAAAAATTGAAATCTATGTTAATAGTACACGTGTACAAGCATTCATTCTTTTTCTCTCTCTCTCTCTCTCTCTCTCTCTCTCTCTCTCTCTCTCTCTCTCTCTCTCTCTCTCTATGATAATGAAAACTTAAATATTAAAACTGTCCGCATAATAAAATAGTAGCCGTAAGGGGTAGTCTCACACTATCGGGGAAGGGAAGAACCTTTACCCGATGCGCATAAAGCATTTCCATCCGCCAAAAAAAAAAATATTAGCTTTAGGTTAGGTTAGATCTTTGTAATAAATAAAGAAAAGTACGATACGTGTGACATTTTGACATTTGTTACATTCTGACAGGTGTCATATTTTGACATTTGTTCATTTTGACAGTTGTTACATTCTGACACGTATCACATTTTAACAGTTGTCACGTTTTTACAGGTGTCACATTTTGACAAGTGTCCATTTTAACAGTGTTACTCAACGTTCCTATAAATATTTACCTAAACCCATGATTTCTGAAATTGAATTGGCAACGTTGTATTTTCAACTTTGAATTTATGAGATGGCTGTCATTTGACAAGCAAATTATTTATGTCCGTCAAATGAACCTTTCCTTTTTTATATAAAGCGGCAAATTTAAAATTGAATTCTTTCAGATTAAAATGCCAGAAATTAAATAAAGTCAAACCTTTTTACTACTATACTATACAGAAGAAAGGAGTGCAGTATTTAATTTGCAGAACGTAGTACAGGTTCAAGAGGTACAAATTTTATTTTTACCTCATCCTTTAATGCTTATTTGTAGTTAAAATTTAAATTTTAATACATCTGATCGACCTAATATAGTTTTTGTCTAGATTCTTGTTTCCATGGTTTTTACTGTAATAAATTTGTTCTTTTGACAGATAAGTCAGACTTTATTTATTCATAGCCGTATCGTATGTATTTTATTTGATTCAGAATTTTGTATTAATATATATTTCAAAATGGCTTCATTCTAAAAATATTATCAGTCCTCCTAAATCCTTGAAGGCAGAATTATTAGTAATAGCAAGGCAATATAAAAACAAAATCAAAAAATATATTATAGATGAGATGGCCAGAGAAAAAGGAATTAAAATTCTCAGATTGCCTCCGAACCACGCAGAGTTAAATTCCATTGAACTGATCTGGTCTCAATTATTAAAAGGTTATGCTTCTCAAAACAATAAAACATTTAAATTTCCTGATGTGCGAAATTTGTTTTTGAAGGCAGTTTCAGATGTAAATAGAGAACATTGGGGAAAATGCATTGGTCATGTTAAAAATGTGGAAAATTCATTTAGGAAAGTGGATATGTCAATGGATAATTTAATAGAACCGATAATAATAAACCTCAGAAAAGACAATTATAGTGATACCAGTAGTTTTAGTGAAGACAGTGACTTTTAAAGATAGTTCTTGAACTAACTTTTTTTTTAATCTTTGAGTTTAGGTAAGTACTGAAGCGTTACTTTTAATGCCAAGAGATTTAATTTAATCCCAACATATAATCCTCCTTGTTATTTATTGGTTAAATTTAATTCGTTCAATGTTAAAGTGTTAAATGCATAAAGTTTATTTTTATTTTTTGTAAATAATATAACTTCAAAATTTAATCTACGAAGTGCGTATATATATTTTATATGCTGTGACCTTATTTATATTGTAGAAACTTATTTTGCAAAGTACGCCTATGGAATGTGACGTTATATCCTCACTTTTACTGTACTCATCTATCCTTTATAGTATATATTACTATAGAAACAAGTTATTATTATGTGCCGTTGCTAGGAAATAAAACTAAAAGCTTAACTTTTCTTGTAAATATCTCGGAAGATCGAATTTTCACAGACATGAGACCTACATTTTTTGCCGATTTAGATAGGAATTAGTCTTCCCTGAAAGTTTCATTGAATTCTAACGAGTGGATTTCGAGATCCTCTGGACACACACACACACACACACACACACACACACACACACACACACACACACACACACACACACACACACACACACACACACACACACACACACACATACATACATACAAACCTTGCTCGTTCAATAGTATTTGATTGATGTTTTGAGATGCATCAAAATCTGTATGGTTAACCGTCATACTAATCCATTATTATAAAAAGTGGATTCATCTGTAAACAGCACATCATAAAAAAATCATCTTCACTATCCTTCTCCAATACCCACAAACAAAATCTACCAGTCTTTAAAAATCTATTCCATACAGATTTTGAAGCATTTCGAAACATTTGTATGTCAAAATCAAACACATAGTTTCAAAGATAATTTTTTCGGATCATAGTCTAAGCTGATCAAATACAGGGTGTTATATTTAGGCTTTACGGTGGAAAGATAATGTAAAATTTAACAAAATTAAAAATACCTCCAAAATTAATAGATTTAGGCCGTAGTAGACCTTTACAATTTTTAAAAGGTAATGGAATTTGATATATAATAGGATTATAAAATACAGGTCAGGTCAGGTATAAAATACTGGGTGTCCTATTTAAAATAGGAACGATATTTTCGTTTGAATATGTCATTAGAGAATCGCCCATTTTGGACGCCCTGTATAATTTTTAATAATATAACTATGATACGCCACACTTTTTGGGACAACCTGTATATTTCAAAATAATTTTAAAATGTAATCTTTATCAACCCACATTTCCGTGAATAAACAACATTTTCAAAATATTAACCGTTTAGCCACAATGGACCAAGGCGTTCACCTTGACTGACCCTGTATTATTAACCTGTTTAACCCTTATTTATTTTAAACTCTTACTTAACAGGAGGCAAAAAAAGAGGCACACCACGAACAAAATGATAGAGAGAAAGAAAGAGAGAGAGACCTAAACCAAATGGAAGTATGAAACTGGCGCAGGAAAGTAGACAATATGAGAGAATAGAGCAATATACAGGGTGGTCCTTAAGTAATTGTACATAGAAGTATGGTAGATTCCTCACTTTAAAATATTACGATTTGAACCAACTTGCTCTAATCAAATGTTGATAATAAGGGATATACAGGGTGTTAAAGGTTAAATTTTAAGATTTATTTTTTGTAATAACTTTCGCGGTTTTGGATATGTATACATAAAAATTTGGAACTGAAGGTTTTTGGGCACGAGAAATCAGAATCTGGTACATACTTCGATGAAATTTGTAGAGGGCGCTAGTTAGGCCACATTTGTGATTCTTATGTAAAATGACCTCCTGAATCCGAATATGACCTCAGTTTTCCCCCATCACCCACCGTTTTCGGGGGGTGGTCCTCCACCTATTTTTATCACTTTTCCAGAATTTGGAGGAATAAAACAAAACGGTGGGTGATGGGGGAAAGAATGGTGTCAGGCCCAGAATTTTTTTTGTCGACCAGTGTAATCATGCAGCTGATCCCTAAAATGCGATTATCTCGTAAACCGTTAAGTTTTAAGGTTAATAATACGTATACTAAAGTATACGTAGCTTTAATATTCTTTTACAAAAAAAGCGCTAACTTAAAGAGCAAAAAAGTTTATCACACATTTATGTCACTACTAGATTATGATTTATCGTTCCCAAAAAACCCAGTTACAAATTTTTATGTATACATATCCAAAACCGCGAAAGTTATTGCAAAAAATAAATAAAATGAGGAATCTACCATACTTCTATGTACAATTACTTAAGGACCACCCTGTATATTGCTCTATTCTCTCATATTGTCTACTTTCCTGCGCTAGTTTCATACTTCCATTTGGTTTAGGTCTCTCTCTCTTTCTTTCTCTCTATCATTTCGTTCGTGGTGTGCCTCTTTTTTTGCCAACTCGCAGCGCGTTGACTATATACAGGGTCCAAAAATTTGAAGTTGTACGCTGGATCGAAATCAAACTTGACGACTACTATTAGATCAGTAAACTATTTATTTTAAAACGAATAATTGGTTTCCAGTTCCTTTCAGTGGTGTGCAGGAGTGGTCAAGGACCCATTGTCCCAGTCAGTTTTTAAATTTTTGACTTTTAGGTTCAGTACCTACATTCAATAAATAAAGACAATTGCCGAGGCTGCAGGACTCTGGGTGAAGTAATTAATATAATTTCTCGGCCCTGTTGTATATGTATACTATTTTTTTTTCAAGTGTAAACAATTTCATTAGAAAGGGCATTTTAGGTTAACTTTATGTGTCAAAAAATAAAACAATTTCTATGTTATTTTTTTAATTTTGCTTATTAACAGAACTAATGAAATTAAATCTGCAATTTAAAATACTGGAATACAAGAAAATGATTAGACTTACGTGAAGTTGGATTTCATTTGCATGCCAAGTCAATACAAACATTTGGAACATCATGCAAAAAAACCAAGATATTCTAAACGAAAACATAATATCAAATTTAAACTGAAAAAAAAAATATGGAAATTAGAGAGTTAAATCAATAAAAAAATAATGATAAATTTCATCTTACCACTATTATCTGATACAAGTCGGTTGTAATTTGAATAGGATTTATTGTGAATTCCAAAAACAATAAATATTTCATATTGTTGTCCAATTCTTCCACGAACCTAGAAAATGGCACAAACAAAAATTAAAATAATTTAATATAGGTATTAGACAACCAAATACTATTTTCTGATCAGAATGGTTTGGTGATAGAAATCCAAAAGATGCCCAGCTAAAAGTATGAATTCTTTTTGATAACTTTGTAATGAACCTAATTTTCTTCCTCAAAGAAAATTAAATATTAATTGTATAGATCAAAACTGAAAAATTAAATTAAATATTCGATTTTATAGCTATATCACCATGTATTGTAAATGGTTAATAAGACTCCAAGCCGAATATTTTAAGTACCATCTCTTCTCTTCGTTTTCTTGGAGGTGACCCAACCCCCCAAATGGCCAAAAATCTCCCCCAAAATGGGGGGAATCGAATATTCCGCATATTCCATCGGTAAAATATTCCCTACCCCCCGTTTTCAAGGACGCTGAACTCGACGGCGGTATTTAAAATTATTTGCGAGTTAGTACCACCCCCCAAACGGCCAAAACTCACCCTCTACAGGGTGAAAATTTTTTAATTTAATAGTATTTACCGAATCATAGTGTTTAATTTTCAGATAATTAAACATGTAAACTCATATTCGTTTACTCGTAAAATCGGCAACGGCGCACCAAAATACGTTGACGAGCGGCATCGAACCAGGAAGCGCGGTGTCGACAAAGATAATTTTTTGCTCGATTTTAATGATGGTATTGGGTCGTAAATTTAACCGTCGAGTCTAGACAATAGAAAAAATCTTACACGTGTTTACGCGGCTCACGATAAAGAATCTTTCTAGAACAAATTGCCGGCCAAGGAAGGGATATATCTGAAACCGGTAAACTTCGTCAAATCTAAATTCAGTGCTCAGCGACGCTCCGAGGTAATAACAATGCCTCGTTAAGCCAGTGGGACTTAGCTGCAATCAGGCGGTCCATTTTATTTAAAAAATATTTCTTCACAGTGGTACTTGCTGCGTATCAGGCAGTCCACTGTATTTTTCATTTTATATTTAAATCTAAACTCAGTGCTCAGCGACGCTCCGAGGTAATAACAATGCCTCGTTAAGCCAGTGGGACTTAGCTGCAATCAGGCGGTCCATTTTATTTAAAAAATATTTCTTCACAGTGGTACTTGCTGCGTATCAGGCAGTCCACTGTATTTTTTCATTTTATATTTAAATATAAACTCAGTGCTTCGTAGTACAGCATATTAATATTTTCTGAATGATGTGGTCATTTCTTTAAATTAACTATAATACTTTGTTCTCGATTACTAGTTTAATGTAATCTTTGTTACGTTGTTGTTTTTGTTCATTTATTTATTTAACGAGTCTAATAAATGGTTAAATAAAAGTGTCCATTGTTTTTATTGGATGAAGTTGAGAAAGTAAACCTACTACAGCATATTTCTTCAACCTAAAAAGTACAGTCCACTTGAAATTCGAACTACGATGCAGTTTAAAAAGGCGGTAACACATTGTTGGCCGTCCTGGGAAACTGGCACAACATAGGGCTTATTCCAGAGCCCTCAACACATAGTTTTAAATTAATTGATTTAATTTTGGATTGTTTTCCGAGTTGACTTTTTGAAGATTAAATTTTAGTTTTTTAGTTTTTTTTTATCCGCCCGATAATAAATAATAGTTATCGATTTGCTGCTCTATTAATTTTGATAAACCATTTATTTATTTTATATATTCTTTCGATTACAAAAAAAAAGTTCTTCTGAGAAATTAATTGAATTTTCTTAGCAAGTACCGGAATATAGAAAATTACTTTGAAATAAGCGGAACGAGACTAAATACGAATATACCAGGTTAAGTAGGATTCAACAATCGGTTAAAAATGGCTGATATAATAAATAAACAGTAATTTTGAGATTGTATCTACTAACGCATCATCCTGTAAGTATATACAAGGGTTTCTTTTTTAATATTCATGCTATTTTCCAAAGACCTTGAGTTGAGCTTATCACCATTTTAAAACTTAACTATAAATATAAACATTTATCATCCTCAATGCTTCGTTTGATGCTCTACCCCCCAAACTGCCAAAAACCGCCCCCAAAAGGATGAATCGCATTGGTTTATAATTGCGGTTATTTAACTATGTAATTCTCCTATTTCTCTCTTCAGCTACCGGAAATTCTTTTCTGCGTCAATAACGATTAAAGACCGTTACTGCCACTCTCTAATAAACTGGTCTGAGATCAACAACACCCCTGGAATTTCCGTATCTCCATCTGAAGCTACCTGCACCCCTAAGACGCCGTTTTTAATGGTTGTAGAGTAAACCACATTAAATAATCTGGCGCCCGAGCGTTTTCCGATATAAGGCGTCACGCGTAAGTCATAATTTTACTTTGAAGAAAAAGCCGTACAACTTTCATGTGTTTAAAAATATTGATCTACTTTGGTACTAAAACCTTTCAGTACTCCGACCTGCAATTTGATGATACAACTACTGTTGGCTTAAGTAAACACGCTGTACATACTTACTACAATTAAAATAGAATTTAAAGTATTATTAAAAAATCGAAAAATATATTTTTTATGAAATCGATTACTTATTTTTATAAAACCCTTAATGCGACCCTGTGTACCAGTCACTTTGATTTTAGACGATCCAACAATTTTCATGTCGTATATGTCGGAAACATGATGGCTTTCAACGAATTTTTTGCCTTTAGTGAGGCTTTTCTGTTAAATTGACCGGCTTGAACCCTCATCTCAGTATAACCGACATTATGGACAGTTAATAATAATAAATAAACGTGTTTTTCAATCAAACTTATGTGTAACAGCCAGAGCTGAGACGAATCCTCAAAAAAAGGATTCGAATCACGAATCCGAATCACGAGATGTGATAGGAATCACGGATCCAATGTCCGAATCCTTTTTACTAAAAAAAAAAAGGATTCGAATCAAGCAAAACTAACATAACAATTTTTTTAGAGTTGACCCCACCCCTCAAACGGTCAAAATCACCCCCGAAAGGATGAAAAATTTGTTTTCGCTAGAAACGGGAAAACCCGAGTCATCTCCCATGATGTTGGATCTTCTCTACAAGCCGACTCTAACCCCCAAATAGCCAAAAACCACCCCCAAAAGCGTGAAAAATTTTTTTTTATTATAAACAAGAAAACGGAAGATGACGCGGGTTTTCCCTTTTATACACAATTAATCAGTTCAACGTACTAATGGGTTAGTATAAATATAAATATATATAAAATAAATAAATATTTCCTTTAAAAATTGTGCTGACTAAAATAATTGGGTAACCGTGGCATAGGTCCGTAGAAACCGGCCAAATAAACATTCAAGTCATATCGTTCAAATGATCATCCGCTTATTAGTTTCATTCGAATACACAGAATCCGACTACGAAAATTCATCCGATTATCTTATCACTATTTGAGTCGGCTTGTCGCGCCGGCGTATTTTTTTCTGCTTTTTTGGCTTTTTTCGACTTATTCGGATTTTTTTTAAATTTTATTTTTCTTTTTTTTTTTAATTTTTTTTTTATTTTTTTTTTTATTTTTTTTTGATTTTTTTTATTTTTTTTTGGCTTTTTTCGACTTATTCGGCTTTTTTCGGTTTTTTCGGCATTTTTCGGCTTTTTTCGACTTATTCGACTTTTTTTGACTTATTCGGCTTTTTTCGGGTTTTTTCGACTTATTCGGCTATTTTCGGCTTATTTCTGCTTTTTTCGGCTTTTTTTTACTTATTCGGCTTTTTTCGACTTATTCGGCTTTTTTCGACTTATTCGGCTTTTTTCGACTTATTCGGCTATTTTCGGCTTTTTTCGGCTTTTTTCGGCTTTTTTCGACTGATTCGGCTATTTTCGGCTTATTTCGGCTTTTTTCGACTTATTCGGCTATTTTCGGGTTTTTTCGGCTTTTTTCGACTTATTCGACTTTTTTCGACTTATTCGGCTATTTTCGGCTTTTTTCGGTTTTTTTCGACTTATTCGACTTTTTTCGACTTATTCGGCTTTTTTCGACTTTTTTCGACTTATTCGGCTACTTTCGGCTTATTTCGGCTTTTTTCGGCTTTTTTCGACTTATTCGGCTATTTTCGGCTTTCCTCGGCTTTTTTCGGCTTTTTTCGACTTATTCGGATTTTCTTAAATTTTATTTTTCTTTGTTTTTTAATTTTTTTTTTATTTTTTTTTTTGATTTTTTTTTATTTTTTTTCGGCTTTTTTTGACTTATTCGGCTTTTTTCGGCGTTTTTCGGCTTTTCTCGGCTTTTTTCGACTTATTCGGCTATTTTCGGCTTTTTTGGGTTTTTTCGGCTTTTTCGGCTTTTTATGACTTATTCGGCTTTTTTCGACCTATTCGGCTTTTTTCGACTTATTCGGCTATTTTCGGCTTTTTCCGACTTACTCGACTTTTTTCTGCTTTTTTAGACTTATTTCGCCCTTTTTCGGCTTTTTTTGGCTTTTTTCGACTTATTCGGCTTTTTTCGACTTATTCGGCTTTTTTCGACTTATTCGGCTTTTTTCGACTTATTCGGCTATTTTCGGCCTTTTTCGACATTCGGTTATTTTCGGCTTTATTCGGCTTTTTTCGGCTTTTTTCGACTTATTCGACGTTTTTCGGCTTTTTTCGACTTATTCGGATTTTTTTTTATATTTTTTTTTTATTTTTTTTCGGCTTATTTCGGCTTTTTTCGGCCATTTTCGACGTTTTCGGCTTTTTTTGACTTATTCAGCTTTTTTCGACTTATTCGGCTTTTTTCGACTTATTCGGCTTTTTTCGGCTTTTTTGGGTTTTTTCGGCTTTTTCGGCTTTTTATGACTTATTCGGCTTTTTTCGACCTATTCGGCTTTTTTCGACTTATTCGGCTATTTTCGGCTTTTTCCGACTTACTCGACTTTTTTCTGCTTTTTTAGACTTATTTCGCCCTTTTTCGGCTTTTTTTGGCTTTTTTCGACTTATTCGGCTTTTTTCGACTTATTCGGCTTTTTTCGACTTATTCGGCTATTTTCGGCCTTTTTCGACATTCGGTTATTTTCGGCTTTATTCGGCTTTTTTCGGCTTTTTTCGACTTATTCGACGTTTTTCGGCTTTTTTCGACTTATTCGGATTTTTTTTTATATTTTTTTTTTATTTTTTTTCGGCTTATTTCGGCTTTTTTCGGCCATTTTCGACGTTTTCGGCTTTTTTTGACTTATTCAGCTTTTTTCGACTTATTCGGCTTTTTTCGACTTATTCGGCTTTTTTCGACTTATTCGGCTTTTTTCGACTTATTCGACGTTTTTCGGCTTTTTTCGGCTTTTTTCGACTTATTCGACTTTTTTCGACTTATTCGGCTTTTTTCGACTTATTCGGCTATTTTCGGCTTATTTCGGCTTTTTTCGGCTTTTTTTTCACTTATTCGGCTTTTTTCGACTTATTCGGCTATTTTCGACTTATTCGGCTATTTTCGGCTTTTTTCGGTTTTTTCGGCTTTTTTCGACTTATTCGACGTTTTTGGCTTTTTTGGCTTTTTTCTGGTCTGTAAAAGGATCCTAACCTAACATTGGTGATTCGAATACGAATCCTTTAGGATTTCTTCAGCGAATCCGGATCACAAATCCTCTTTTTTAAGGATTCGAATCTCCGGCCTCGGATCCTCAAAAAGGATTCGAATCCAGGAATCTTACTGGTAATTTTGTCGACGATGGCCTCCAGATTGGCGTATTGTGATCAAATATAAAATAGCCAGTTAATTTGTACCGTTTAAATTCGGTATTAAGACCTTACTACATTAATTAGTTTCCATACCTTGTTTTTCTAAGATATTTTACATTTAACCTCAAGTTTTTGCCTCACTTTATATCCATTTGAACGAGCTAGTTAGTTTCGTATAAAGTATTTCGAACATTAAAATAGATTGTTGTTTACGTCTATTTTATCGATATCATGTTTCGATCTGTCGTTCCGGTCATTTCTTCTGTTAAATTTGAGGTACTGTGCGGCTGTGTTAGCCAGTCACCTGTGATATGATTGGTCAAGTCGCAGAATTTGACCCGTCATGTTATATGATTGGTCAAGTCGTTTTTAGTGACCCGTGGCGGTTAATAGGTGAATTTATTTCTGGACTTGCGTGGTTGAATTCGTTCTAGAAGGATTTGGAAGGAAATTTCGGACCGGTTATTTTTCTTTGCTTGTTGGGTGACATAGTGTAACGTGGTTTAGACAAAATTTTGAGAAATCGCCCGGTGTTTTATGAAGATTATTTCGTGCCATTGATTGGGATAGACGAGCGATTCCCGTATTGTTAGACTTGCTGAGTGCCTATTTGATTTGGTGTGTTTACCCTGGTCTGAATCTCTTGAAGAGGAATTGATATTTTGTACCAAACCAAGCCACGTTCGTAACGACGCCATTTTTGTCAGGTAAGGCGTTTTTCATGACAGTCGAGTTTTATGTTATTTGGCAAGTGTGAAAGGCCTATTAATATTATAGGGATAGTACCTTCCATGGGAGACGATTTGATTCTCCGAGGATTCACCTTCCACGGAAGCATCTGTCAGGAAAGTTCCTGATTCGCCGAGAATTCTCCTTCACTGTATAAAAGGGTATGTTGAGATATTTAAATGTTTTTATTGTATAAACTGTTAGAGTTTGTAAATTTCTTTCTGGGCCGAGGGGTATTCGATTAGGGGTTTAATGTATATTATTTTAGGGTTCTCGTGTTGGGCAGATTGTTGACCCCATTTTCGTGTTGGGCGGAGTGTTGACCACATTCTCGTGTTGGGCAGATTGTTGACCACATTCTCGTGTTGGGCGGAGGGTTGACCACATTCTCGTGTTGGGCGGAGTGTTGACCACATTCTCGTGTTGGGCAGAGTGTTAACCAGATTTTCGTATTGAGCTGACCTGACCTGACGAGTTAGTAGCTGCAAGTTGCCGCAATTTAGTTTTGGAACAACCGCAAGTTTTTCATATTTTTTTTTTATATTTGTTCATGTACATTATTTGTTAATTAGTGATTTTTTAAAGGTCTCTAAATTAATATTTTCATATATTTTCTCTAATTTTTTTTGGAATTTTGTAAGCTACCCTTAGGGGCGAGTGGTATTTTTTTTACGCCCAATTCCAACGACCTTGAGAGCTCTCGCGGACGGTGTAGGTAACACCCCTATTGTTCGTAATCATTTAATTAATTTAATCATTTTTTTTTAAACTAGCGCAATTTTCTTACAATTTTAGTGGGACCCCTTGGGTTCCTTTTTCCTTTTTTTGACCTGTGTGCGACGTAGTTTATTTTTTTTAGTGGGCTCAATTTAGATCCATTCTGGAGGTTGAGTGACTAAATTGACTATATTTTGGATGAGGGTAAAATAATCTCCTGGCGCCCATTTTTCTTTTTAATTAACAACATATATCAATCCACACCCCACTTCACTGTGGTTAGCCGGCATCCAAAGCGGATTACATAATCCCACGAAGGAATATCTTTAACCGAGAATAACTCGTGGCAAATTCGGCATGAATACTATTTAGTGGAGATAGTTGTATGAACTATTTCACTACTGGTTACCAAAGACCGCCGAATGTTGGAAAAATTATGGATTTCTCCTCGTTGTATCTAGAAACAACTATTCGAATTTATAAAATATACTCACGTGATTATTAATTGATGTTCCATGATTAACTCTCTCAAGTAATTTATTTTTTCTTCTTCAGTTTCTTTCTGAGAGCATACCAGTCCATAATGACTAAATTTGTTTTGTAATATCTTTAGTTGAGTTATTATAAATGTCATGACTGTAACATATACAATCTGAGTGGTTATATTATTAATACTAGCAATACAGGCACTTAACATATCTAAAAGGAACGCACCAATATAATGCTTATTTGCATCTATTGGTCGCCATATAAAAAAAGGTAAAGGTTTATTTATTTCAGTATTGTTTAAAAATCCTTCAAATGCCAACTTCTCTTGTTGTTTGTTTAACAAAAACTTGTTGCCAATAAGAGTTATGACGCACAATGTAGAGTAGCTGAATAGGACTACACCCAAAAATGCTGTATATGCTGCATTTGAATGATAGATTTCAAGACATTCCTCGTTTAGCTTATCTGCTTTTCTGCCAAATTCTACAATGTAAGCAATTATTCGACTTACGTTTTTTCTCTGGCAAATATAAACCTTTATAGCAATAATTAAACAAAACACTATCAGTCCTATTGATTCAAGTGCCTCAGCAGTGCCTGCACGGAACGCTGATTTCAATCCAATAAAAAGACACAGAACAAAGCAGGAACAATAAGTTTGCATGCAAAATGAATATAAGAGGTACAGTATATACAGTCCCCTACTTATTGAACCCTTTTCAAATTTCCAAAGTCCACTTATGACCATTACCACTTTGGCTGCAAAGATGTGTTGCATGCTAAAACAAAGAATCGGTATTAATCTATATACAGGGTGGCGCAAACTTCTGACATAGGAGGATTACATAGTGTGGTAAGAGATAAAACTTTCAACTTTTGTATGAGCTAGTACAGTTACTGAGTGCACATTTTGAAAATTCTTTCGATTGTACAGGGTGTTCCAAAAACTCGTGGCAGTACAAACTTATATTTTTTTAAATGAAACATATTATAGTTCGTTCAAGATCTCACCGAGTGCGTTAAAAAAGTATAGCCTGTTAATATATTATATGGGCCAAAAGTTGATATTTTTTCCAAATATGTCAAAAAGTGACGTCTAGTGAGCATATTCAATGTTCCAAATTTCAGAAATATAGCTAGAAAAACAAAGGAGAAAAGGGGGATGTACCATGAGTCTGTGACTCTTGGTATAACTTTTTTATTTTTCTGGCAATAAATTTAACGATACAACTTCCCCCCAAGGAGCTGTGAGACCTCGACGCTGGTGGGGGGCCGAGTAACCGCCCCTCCTCGAGCCTGACGGGACGGGGAGGGGCAGTGAAACCAAGGACAGCTCAGCGAGACTTCCGTGGTCATGCACCGAGAGCTATATAGCATTGTACCTCGTTGACACAGAAGTCTCAAGATATCAGGAAACACAGCGTGGAGAAAGAGTTGTCTCTTTTGTGGAAGCCTGCCTGATATACACCGGATCCAGTGAATTGGTGGTTGTTGATGAAATATTCACTGGATGTGGGGGCTTGCCTTAACCGGCCGGCCAAGTGGATGGGAGCCACAATAAAAATCCCCCCAAGCCAAGGTGGAACATCATACGCCGATGGATGCGTGGTAAAGGGGAAGCTTTATCGTGAGTATGCGAACTCTGGAGACCTGGGGACCTCCAGTTTCAACACCCTTGCTCCTGCATGCAGGGCTCTACAGGAGTTGACCTCTTTGTTCCCTTGCTTCTCGTGGGATTAAAATGGAAAAGAAAAACACCACAAAACCAAAGCGGGACATCCCCGCTACTCATTCTAAAACGGAGCATGCCATCCGTTCACAAAAGAAACCCCTATCTCATGTGAGACCTCCTCACAAGGAAAGAATAGGGGGGGAAAAGAAGAAAGGAGAGACAGAGAAGGAGAGAGAGAGCATCCACGCTCCCTCCACATCCTCCTCGGTCCCTTCAACAAGGCGGGAGGCTCCCCGGAAAAGAGAGCAGAGGAGGAATCTACCTCACCTACCTGAACCGGGTCAACCCGGGGGTAGAGATGACCCTCTGAGGCGTGGACTCAGTGGGGCAGGAGTTAGGTGGTACCTGCGCTACCTCAACCAAGGGCTTGTACCTGAGGAAGCCAGGAAGAAAGCCTTGGGGCACAAAACTCAAGAACCAGAGCACGGGAAATCCGGAAAACGAAAACGGGATGTGACAAGCATCACCCCGCAAAGTAGCACGGGAAAGCAAGCACCCAAAAGAAGGAAGGCGGGACAAAGCACCACCACCTCCACGGGTGGCAGCTATGCAGCTGCCGTGAAAAGTGAAAAGCTGGCCATCCTCCCCAGAGCGTTCCCTGAGACATCCCTCAGTGCGGACGAACAAACCAAACTGGAGGAGGCTCTAGTAGAAGAGATGTGCGACGGGTGGGAGCATAAGCTCCATTTCGGAGGCATCCATTTCCGTCCGGGCATGATCCTGGTCGACTGTGAAACACCACAGTGAGCGGAATGGTTGCGGATGAAAGCTCCCCACCTAAAAAGCTGGGAGGGAGTAGAATTGATGGTGTGTGCGGGAGACGACATCCCAAAGGTACACACTATCACTCTCTTTCTCCCCAGAAGCCAGAAAATGGAAGAAGAAAAACTTCTACGTTTAGTAGAAGCTCAGAATGAAGGGCTGAGAACTTCCCAATGGAAGGTCATCAGCCTGAAAGAAGAGGGTACAGGCCAAATCCTGAGGGCAGGGATAGATGATCTATCCTGCCAAAAAATCAGGGAAAACGGGTACACCATCCACTATAGGTTTGGGAAAATACCCGTGCATGGCCTGAAGAGAGATGAAGAGGAGAAAGTGGATGAAGTGGTGACTCCCACCGCCCATGAAGTAGAAGATGATGTGGAGAGCACGGGCAGTCTCCACATCTCTGAAATGTACAGCGGAGAATCACCATTATCCGAGGAGACTATGGAAGTCGAAGTAGTGGGTGAGGAAGACCGCACTTCTACTAGTGGGGACAACACCCCCACCGGTAAAGAATAAAATGGCGGGCATTGAGATCGCCCAGGTGAACGTCCATCATGCTAAAGGAGCATCAGCAGTGATCTCCAGGACGTTCACAAAGAACCAATTGGGGGTCGTGCTGATCCAAGAACCTTGGGTCTACAAAAACCAGGTAAGGGGCCTTAACTGTCAGGACTCCAAAGTAATACACCACATGGGTGAGAACACACCCAGAACATGCATTATGGTAAGGAAAAATATTAATTATTTTTGTCTTTCAGAATTCATGACGAGAGACCTCGTCCCTATCCGAGCCTACCTCGAATTCAAGAAGAATCGTCAAGAAGTGGTTATAGCCTCATGCTATATGGCAGGAGACTGTACCGCCTCCAGAAGCCCATAGATTAGTAGAGTACTGCCAGAGGAAGAAACTGCCACTACTCCTAGGATGTGACGCCAACGCTCACAACACTGTTTGGGGTAGCAAGGACACCAACCAGAGAGGTGAGCAATTATTAGAATTTATTTTTGAAAGAAACCTTATCGTACATAACATAGGAAATACTCCCACGTTTGTAACTAGGGTAAGGGAAGAAGTATTAGATATTACAGTAAGTACACCGAGCCTAAAAGATCTAGTGATAAACTGGAGAGTATCGAGTGAGCCGTCTCTGTCTGATCACAGAATAATTACGTTCAGACTAGAGACAGATCCACCTGAGCCAATCCTCAGAAGGAACCCTAGAAAAACAAATTGGGAAATATATAACACCAATCTGAAAGCAAATTTAGCACACGTCCAGAATAAAAAGGCTAGGCACCACCTAGAACTGGAGAATATTATTGAAGAAGTTAATGGGGCAATAATCGATGCATACGAATCGAGCTGCCCCGAACAAGTAAGCAGAAATTGCAGGGACGCACCTTGGTGGAATTGTAATCTGGCAAAATTAAGATCCGAAACTCGAAAGCTCTTCAATAGGGCAAAGAGTAGCGGAGATTGGCAGAGCTACACCGAGAAACTAACCACCTACAACAAAGAACTAAGAAAAGCAAAACGAAATAGTTTCAGAAAATTTTGTGAGGATATTGACTCCACACCTGCTGCCGCTAGACTATATAGAGTCATGGCAAAAGGTAGAGTCGATAACGCAATGGCTCTAAAGAAGCCAGATGGTAGCTACACTGAAAGTGAAAATGAAAGAGCCCAGCTCTTACTGGATACTCACTTCCCTGGAAATGAACCTATCTCTATAGGGCACACTCCAGAACGGTATAGTAGACCTACCAGAGAAGATACGGCAATGGCCAGACATATCTGCAGCAATAGACGCATAAGATGGGCCTTGAACACCTTCCAACCGTTTAAATCAGCAGGAGCTGATGGAATATTCCCCGCCTTACTCCAGCGCGGTCAAGAAGAAATTCTACCACACCTAGTGAGTATGTGTCGTAGCAGTCTAGAACTGGGATATATACCGGAAGTATGGAGAAGGGCCAGAGTCACCTTCATTCCTAAAATAGGGAAAAGGGATACAACCAATCCTAAATCCCTTCGACCAATTAGTCTCACATCGTTCGTTCTGAAAACGGTGGAGAAAGCAACTGATAACTATGTCAGAACAGAAATCCTGGAACGGGTGCCTCTGCACCCCCATCAGCATGCGTACCAAACGGGCAAATCCACGGAGACCGCATTGGTGCAATTGACAGATGAAATCCAGGATGCACTAGAGAACAAAGAATCTGTAGTGTGTGCCTTTCTAGACATAGAAGGGGCTTTTGACAACACACCACACGAAGCCGTTAAAAGAGCACTAGAAGAAAGAGGGGTAGACAACACGACAACCAGATGGATGTCGCGACTTTTGTCTACCAGAATAGCAGAGACTAAAATGGGACAAGACACTGTTTCCATCTGCACAACCAGAGGATGTCCACAAGGAGGAGTTGCCTCCCCTCTTATGTGGAGCCTAACAGTGGATCGACTCCTCTGCGATTTGACCGAGATTGGTATATCGTGTCAAGGCTATGCAGATACATAGTCATAATCGCAAGAGGAAAATTAGAGAATACCCTCTGCGATATAGTTCAAAGAGGGCTGGACTATACCAAAGAATGGTGTCAATCGATGGGACTTAGCGTGTACCCCACCAAGACTACCTTAGTTGCCTTTACACGGAAAAGAAACATTAACCTCAAAACCATCGAATTGGACGGGAAAGTTATTGAATGGAAGCCAGATGTCAAATATCTGGGACTAATACTAGATAATAAACTCATCTGGAATAAGCACGAAAAAGAAGTAACCAGCAAAGCCACGAAAGCTCTAATGGTGTGCAGAAATTTTGCGGGAAAAAACTGGGGATGTAACCCAAAGATCCTGCAGTGGATGTACACGTCAATAGTGAGACCGGCCATCACTTATGGAGCAGTGGTCTGGGGCAGCAGAACTAAGCTGGCCAGTACAAAGGCAAATCTAGCGAAAATCCAAAGACTAGCCTGCGTATGCATAACAGGTGCAATGAGAACGTGCCCAACGGCCGCCATGGAGGTAATCCTATAAGGCGATAAGAACAACCTACAGAATGACCAGAGAAGGATCAACTAAACGCAAGTTTCGACTCCTTCCTGGAAATCATCAAACCTGGGACATGCCCCAAGATGAGATGACAAAGAAGTTTAGCTTTGTGAAAGAATTCAACACAAAGCTAAGTAACAAAAGCGAATGGGACAAAGATACCATCCCAAAACTCAAGAGAAGTGCCATTAAATGGTACACAGATGGTTCTAGAACAACAGAAGGAACAGGAATAGGAGTATATGGGCCTGGAACCAAATATTCTGAAAGTTTAGGCAAATCTCCGAGCATTTTCCAAGCTGAAATATACGCCATCGGAAAATGTGTCCAGTTCAACATAGAAAGAAATTTTCATGTCAGACAGCCAAGCAGCCATTAATGCTTTGAACTCCCACGAAATCAACTCCCAGATGGTTTGGGAGTGCCTAGAGAATCTAAACGAACTGGGCAAGAATAACACTATTACCCTCCTATGGGTTCCGGGACACACTGGAGTGGAGGGTAATGAAATAGCAGACATACTCGCAAAAAAAGGGGCTGAAACACCATTTCTGGGACCTGAACCCTTCTGCGGAATAAGCACCAGTACAATACTTGATGAACTTGGAAAAGAAGTAAATAACAAAAGATGCCAATACTGGATAGGACTACAAGGAATGAGGCAGGCCAAGACACTACTGGGAAACTACAACCAGAAGAGATCTGACGACTGCGTCAGTAAAAGTAAAAATAAGCTCAGAATACTAACGGGTATCCTAACAGGGCACTGCCGGCTGAGAGGCCACCTAAAGAAACTCGGATTAGTAGACATAGAAGAATGCAGATTCTGCGAGGAAGAGGAGGAAACCTCTATCCACATTCTCTCAGAATGCTTTACCCTGCAAAATCCAAGGGTACGATTGGGCAGCAGTAGGGGGCACAATAGATCTTATAGGTCGTGTATCGACACCCCTGTTTCGTCTCCAAAGGACACCTACCCGGTGAACAAAGACGTCTGCTATGGAGAAAGGTAAACAAATTCTGTTTCAAATGAGGCTCCAAAAATAACTATTAAAGTAAAAATAAATTCAAAACTGACAACTTCAAAACATATATTTCACTAACTGACAACGTCAAAAATCTAAAATCTATATACAGGGTATAAAATCGAGTTTCTCCAACATACTCCCACCTTGAGTAACGAAACTTCAGAGGAGTAACTCAATTCGAAATCATCCTGGAAACTTCGATGGGGGTTTGACTACTCTCCCGTATCTTGTTACAACAGGTTTTCTTTCATGTGGAGACTTGTCTTTTTCATCTTTGTGTTCTTCCGGTCCTCTTTCTTTATCTCTTCCTTTCACTTCATCAATTTTCTCTTCTCTAATTTTATTAACAACATGAAAATCGATTTCGTTATCCCGACTATCGATTTCGAGGGGATAAATTCTTTGCACTGGTCTCAATAATGACCCTGTAGCTGTTTTCAAGCGAACTACTCGGATTTTACCATCTCTACCTGGAATCATTTCTTCTATTCGAGCCAGTGGCCAATCCAATCGTTTTATGTTGTCCATTCCAACTAAAACTATATCTCCCACTCTGATATCATTGGCATTTTTACTCTTCGAAAATAATTTCAATTGTCCTAAATATTCTGTTCGAAATCTTCTGCGCATATCTTCTTTTAGTTTGAGTCTATACCTCAAATGTTTCCTGAGATCAGTGGCTTCTGTTGCATCCACATCCGGTACACCGACTTCTCGAATTTCATGAAGGAACATATCAGGCGTCAACGGTACTAAGTCCCTACTATCTTCATGGAAATAAGTCAATGGTCGGGAATTTACCACTGATTCGGTGTCACAAACAATTGTATAAAGCTCTTCTTGAATTAACTTGAGGATGAAGTTTTCGGACGAAATCAACTCTTTCAGTGACAATGGACCACATTTCTTTTCATTTCGATGAAGGGAGTTGAAAATGAATCTTTGTATCCAACTCAATATCCTCACAATTTTTTCGAATCCAGAGAAACGCTCGTGAAGCGAGATAAAACACTGCTTCGAAGACAACATTGAAGAAGTCACACACTTTCTCTTCTCAGTGTTAATGACATCTTCTTCGACAACATAATTTTGAGAAGGCCACGGTTCTGGGGATTTTTTCAGCCATTGCGGACCCACCTTTTCGACTCGTCCAATTGTTTTGAAGAACATTCACGAGAAGGAAGGTCGGCTGGGACCAATTGTTTTGAAGAACTTCTACGAGAAGGAATGTCGGCTGGACATAATTCTCTACTCAACATGGAAGTAACAACCAGCATTGAAGAATTGAAAGATTGCTTATTCAAAATAACTTTGCCCATAATAGTCCATCCCAATAGTGTATGCAATGCCACAAGACCACATTTAAGTTCATGACGTTTTCCAGTGAATAATTTCCCAGCAATGTCGGCTCCAATTAAAATATCAACGGGGCCATCTTTCGTATCTGTAATTTCAATTCCCAATGAAGATAGTTCATCCATCCAGGGTCCTTGCCTCACAGAAGTAACATTATTACAGATGACTGGTTGGTCTAGAGCTTCGAAGTTACAGGCATAGTCGTCATGGATACTACTCAATCGAATTCGGTAACAGTGATGGTTGAAAACGCTAGTATTCATACCACCAAAAAGAGCATGCACCATTTCCTCTTGTCGAATAGATTCATATAACATCTCAGAAACAACGGATTGTTTTATGTATGACCTTTGTGAGCCGGTGTCGATGATTACGCGTGCCATTCGGGACTTATCCAATCCATTAAGCCTCACTGTGAGAGTTTGTAAAAATACTTCTGCATATGTATTATTCGAAAGCGAATTCTCAACATTCAATTGCTTTGGATCAGGTACAAATTTCGCAGTTCTTTCATCAGTCTTTGTACACATGATATCAACATGTCTTCCATTGCAAACTGAACATACTAAATTTACTCTGCATTTTCTGGCAATGTGCCCATATTTAAGACACAAATAGCAGCACCCCCGTTCAATCAGTTTCTTTTTACGGTCAGCTAGGGTCCAATTTCTTGCTTCCGAACAATCGTCACTGCAATGATTTCCGTTACAAAATTGACATTTCTTCTGGAGTTTGTTATTGATCAGTCCAGATGCAGTTGGAAGAACAGTTTTCATGGAAGGAGAATCGACAATCTTTTTTGCTTTAGATTGCATGTCGAAACCAGAGACCGCCAAAGTAATGCGTTCTTCATTTTGAACTTCTTTCCTGAGAAAGATCATCAGATTATCCAAACGTATTTTCAAAGTGGATTCAATATCATAAATACTACTCCTTTGCCATACTCTAATCAAATCTTCGGGTAGGCAAGACTCCACCAATGGGTACAACATCGCTGCACATGTGTCTGATGTGACATCTAGGGTTTCTAAAGATCGTAACTGAGATTCTAGCTTATCATAGAGAAAACTGAGCTTATTTTTATTCCCAATACCATTTAGAACTAATTTCAGCAACTCCCGAACATAAACTTCAACAAGAAGATCTTTTCTGCCAAATCGATTTTCAAGGCTTTCAATAACTTTGGGATAATTGTCCCCGCTGGGTGGATAACTCTCAACTAATTGATGAGCACGAGAGTTCGGAATCATCGCCTGTAGAAGATATTGAAACTTGTCTTCAACGGGAAGATCTTCGTCATTGTGAATACGTTTGAACTGACTCCAGAATGGAAGCCAGTCTTTAATATCACCTCCGAATTTCTTGAATTCAATAGTAGGCAGTTTCAGTTTACGCTTCATGTGGTTGGAATAATGGTATGATACATTAGTAGTTTCATCAGATGTATTCGGTAAATGACTCTCAACAATTAACTTAAGTTCGTGGTATTTTTTCAAAAAATCATCTGCTGCTTCAATTTCGGATAGCAAAGCGCTTTGATCTCCGCTTTCCGACACTAAAGTGCTTTGATCACTGCTTTCCGACTCTAGAAGATGATCTAATAATTTCACTCAATCAACTCAATTTTCTGGTCCAACATTCGAACATTTCCTCGAATTTCAATTAAATTAACATTCTTCTCACCAACAAGTGTGATCACCGCATCATAAATTCGAGTAAAAGATGCTCTCTGAGCCTCAAGCATCTTCTTCACCTTCTCCATAGTCTATCACTGAAGGTGTCCTGTCACGGTCGCCAAATTGTTTCGTCTCCAAATGACACCTACCCGGTGAACAAAGACGTCTGCTATGGAGAAAGGTAAACAAATTCTGTTTCAAATGAGGCTCCAAAAATAACTATTAAAGTAAAAATAAATTCAAAACTGACAACTTCAAAACATATATTTCACTAACTGACAACGTCAAAAATCTAAAATCTATATACAGGGTATAAAATCGAGTTTCTCCAACAACCCCCATCACAGATAGATAGATAGATAGAACGATACAACTTCCGCAGCATCTTTCACTTCCGGCGGAGTTAATAACATTTCATTTTCTGAATCCATTTTTTAAATTAATCAATTCTTAGCAATTAAAACTTGACGTTTTAAATAAATAAGTAATTTTATTTGTAAATATAAATGTAAAAAACTGCCATTCTGGCTATTATTTTCCTAACCTGCTTGATGGGTTGCATACCTGCAAACTTTGATTTTGTTATTTGACTGAAGGTTGGATAAATACATACCGACTTCGTCACTTTCAGTCGCTTTAAGAACCCGGTGAATCCAATGCATTTTTCAGACATCGTTTAAAGATACGATGCCGAGGTTGTCTACTTTTCACTGATAAGGCACAAATATGCCGAAACCGGTCTGGGAATGACAAACTTCTCACATAACAAAATCAAAGTGTTGGTTTGGTTAACAACCTTTCAACTCACGTCTAAATCGATGTAATTCAACGCCTGTTAGAGTAGTTGTTTTCGATTTGGACGCGATTGCATTACAATATAATTTAAAATGTCAAAATAGTTATAATTTTTGTTCGAAATTTTACACTTCTTACACTTGAGTTCTATTGCTTTTTAGTGTAATCTATATTACACTGACAGAACCGATCAACTATTCGCATCCTTCAAATTCAATGAAAAAGTTCTAATAACACTGGGTTAGTTTATCATAACTCAAAACTTTGTGTTTATAAATTCTACATGCTATTTTGCCTCGAAAAGTATTGTGTATATTTTATTTATTTTAGTACTTCTTACACTATACAAATGCAATGAAACGCGTTTTTTAAAAATTCTACACTTTCTAACATTTTCTCCATTGACATTGGCAAACTACAAAACTATAAGTACCACTGCCTTACTACACATCACTGATGATATTATAAAAGCTACAGATGAAGGTCAGATTACTATGCTAGTACTATTAGATTTTAGTCGAGCTTTTGACACAATTAACTATGGGTTACTAGTCGGTATGCTGAAATATATGGGCTTTTCCGACAACGCTTCTACCTTGATCGAAAATTATCTCGATAATCGACAGCAGCAAGTTTGTATGAATGGTGTCTGCTCGGATTATATGTCACTAAGATCTGGAGTCCCACAAGGGTCTATACTTGGTCCATTACTGTTCTCTATATACTCTTCTCATATTCTTATCAAAATTCAAAACTGCAAGGCGCATCTCTACGCTGACGATACTCAGCTCTATTATAGTTTTAAGCCTCACGAATTAGAAAATACCTGTGCAATTATCAACGAGGACTTGAAAGCTTTTATTAATTATGCCACCGATCACTGCCTACTCATCAATTCAACAAAATCTAAAGTCATGCTGTTTGGAAGTAAATATCATAGACAAAACTTACCTATTGAAATTAATATTAATATAAATAATGAGAAAATAGCGTTAGAGAATGAAACAAAAAATCTAGGCGTAGTAGTGGATTCTGACTTGAGGTTTGAAAAGCATATCAAAACATTGATACAGCGTGCTTACTCTAACATTAAATTGATATATGGTAACCGACAACTATTTCCCATCAACATAAAAAAGGCACTTTGTGAAACATTAGTTTTATCTCTATTTAATTATGCGGATGCTCTGTATGGACCTAACTTAACTGTACAATACAAAAACAAAATTCAGAAAGTTCAGAATTCATGTCTACGTCTAATTTTTGGAGTAAGGAGGCGACAAAGAATATCGCATAAACTGAGTGAAATTAGATGGCTGAATATGGAGAACAGAAGGAAGCTACATCTTGTTAATCTGTGTCATAGCGTAATTGTGAATAAAACACCTCCGTATTTGCACTGTAAAATTACTTATCGCACTGATGTGCACAACATAAACATTAGAAATAGGGGGTTACTGAGTGTCCCTCCTTTTAAAACTGAAATTTTCAGACGCTCGTTCAGTTACCAAATATATAGCCTTTACAACTCGATTTCATCGGAACTTAAAAGCTTAAGTGTTAAAAAATTTAAAGAAAACTTCAAGATAGATCTTTTGAATTATCAGCATTAACTAGCTTATACTAGAAATAGGATTTATTATTATTATTATACATCATGCTTATTTTTTATGCATTTTTTTTCTCTTGCCAACTTTTTTTATCAAATACTATTAAACGAGCAAGGTTTGTATGTGTGTGTGTATGTGTGTGTGTCCAGAGGATCTCGAAATCTACTCGTCAGAATTCAATGAAACTTTCAGGGTAGACTAATTCCTATCTAAATCGACAGAAAATATAGGTCTCATGTCTGTGAAAATTCGATCTTCCGAGATATTTACAAGAAAAGTTAAGCTTTTAGTTTTATTTCCTAGCAACGGCAACTTGTTTCTATAGTAATATACTATAAAGGAGAGAGGATATAACGTCACATTCCATAGGCGTACTTTGCAAAATAAGTTTCTATAATATAAATAAGGTCACAGCATATAAAATATATATACCCACTTCGTAGATTAAATTTTGAAGTTATATTATTTACAAAAAATAAAAATAAACCTTATGCATCTGACACTTTAACATTGAACGAATTAAATTTAACCAATAAATAACAAGGAGGATTATATGTTGGGATTAAACTGTTTTTAATCTCTTGGCATTAAAAGTAACGCTTCAGTACTTACCTAAACTCAAAGATTAAAAAAAAAGTTAGTTCAAGAACTATCTATAAAAGTCACTGTCTTCACTAAAACTACTGGTATTACTATAATTGTCTTTTCTGAGGTTTATTATTATAGGTTCTATTAAATTATCCATTGATAGTGGATATACTTTCCTAAATGAATTTTCCACCTTTTTAACATGATCAATGCATTTTCCCCAATGTTCTCTATTTACATCTGAAAATGCCTTCAAAAACAAATTTCGCACATCAGGAAATTTAAATGTTTTATTGGTTTGAGAAACATAACCTTTTAATAATTGTGACCAGATCAGTTCAATGGGATTTAACTCTGCGTGGTACGGAGGCAATCTGAGAATTTTAATTAGTTTTTCTCTGGCCATCTCATCTATAATATATTTTTTGAATTTTGAATTTGAATTACTAATAATTCTTCCTTCAAGGATTTAGGAGGACTGATAATATTTTCAGAATGAAGCCATTTTGAAATATATATTATTACAAAATTCCGAATCAATTAAAATACATACGATACGGCTATGAATAAATAAGTCTGACTTATCTGTCAAAATAACAGGTTAATTACAGTAAAAACCATGGAAACAAGATTAAATCTAGACAAAAACTATATTAGGCCTATCAGATGTATTAAAATTTAAATTTTAACTAAAAATAAGCATTGAAGGATGAGGTGAAAATAAAATTTCTACCTCTTGAACCTGTACTACGTTCTGCAAATTAAATACTGCACTCCTTTCTTCTGTATAGTATAGTAGTAAAAAGGTTTGACTTTATTTAATTTCTGGCGTTTAAATCTGAAAGAATTCAATTTTAAGTTTGCCGCTTTTTATCCATAATGACCTACAAATTTTGACAACTACTGACACGCACATCTCTGGTTAAACGTTAAGAAAATGGGACCGGCTGGGATTTTCATGAAATTTTCGCAGATGCTATAAAACATGATAAAATCAATATACTTAGCAATAGAAATTTTTGCGCGGAAAAATATTTTTCACATTTTTTTATTCTACAAATGCCCAAGTAGCAATTTATAACCAGAATAAACCTGAAAAGTATAAAAAAGAAAAGGTTCATTTGACGGACATAAATAATTTGCTTGTCAAATGACAGCCATCTCATAAATTCTAAGTTGAAAATACAACGTTGCCAATTCAATTTCAGAAATCATGGGTTTAGGTAAATATTTATAGGAACGTTGAGTAACACTGTTAAAATGGACACTTGTCAAAATGTGACACCTGTCAAAACGTGACAACTGTTAAAATGTGATACGTGTCAGAATGTTACAACTGTCAAAATGAACAAATGTCAAAATATGACACCTGTCAGAATGTAACAAATGTCAAAATGTCACACGTATCGTACTTTTCTTTATTTATTACACAGATCTAACCTAACCTAAAGCTAATCTTTTTTTTTTTTGGCGGGTGGTAATGCTTTATGCACATCGGGTAAAGGTTCTTCCCTTCCCCGATAGTGTGAGACTACCCCTTACGGTTACTCACTAAAACCACCCCACTGAAACCACTATGCCCTACACGCTGCTGTTGCCCGTCCCGGAAACGGGGCCTGTCCGTCGTGACTATTCGCGAAGACCAATTGTCAGTAGATGTTGCCCTAAAAGGGTGAAATCTCCAGAAACTAGGCAACTTTTAATGCATTTAACACTGACAGCTTTTTTTATTTTCCCGCCTACTTTCAAGCCAATCGCCAATCAACTTTCTATTTATCTACCTTTCTATAGTTCAAGTAGATGTCGCCCACTCCGTGATTTTCACGAATTAATTAATAACTTGTCAGGTTATAAATATACTTAAATTATATACTCATTCGACTGCTTAAAAATGTAGATTTGAATATTAAGAGCGAAGCTCGGTGACCAGATATTTTATTTTATTTAACAATAAGGAATTTTGTGAGGGATGCATTCGCAATAACTTAGACTTTATACTTTTGTAGATTTCTAAATGAAACACGTCTCTGTTTTTGGGTTAAGTGGAAGAATATTTTTGGTTGAGTCCAGTACCCAACCAAAAATAAACTTCGCCCTTTATTTTCAACAAATCTATGTTTTTTTTTTATATGATTATGTATATACTTTATTTGAAAATAATAAAGACGTTTATTATTATTATTATTATTATTATTAACTAGGAGGAATTTTTCTTTATTTTATTAATATTTTTTATATTTGAATAAAAAATATTGTACGATAACGCGGACGAGAAGTTTCTTCTTCGTCTTAATCGTCCGAAAAAGAATCACTTCTCGTCCTTGCATCATAAACTACTATTATGTCATAGTAGTTCATTATTGTGTTTTTTTTGCTTAGTTACCAACTACATAATGGTGTACTTAATGCTCGCGCGGGCATAAAGACAAATAATTTTTGTTTAACTTACCTATGTTTAATAATCTTTATTAATATTCATTGTCGTAGGCTCTTTAGACTTTTTCAGTAATATTGCAATGAAATAATCACCTTGTATGTAGAAGGTAACCAGGTAACAAAAAAAACAAAAAGGATAGTGACAGGAATTTTGAGAGTTACTAAAAGAAAGGGGATGTCAAAAGGTTTTTTTTTGGAAAATTGAGAAAGATTAAAAAGAAAAATTTAAATCCACCACCAACAGAAAGTTGCAATTGATTAATAACAATAACTTATCTTAATATTAAGTTGTATGATATATGGAAGTTTGTAACTACCTAGAAGAGTTCTGTTAATGTACGAGGACGTCTAGATGAGAAGACTAGTTTGATTTGGCTTAGGACTTTCACATACAGGTCAAAGGTACTTGAAACTTTTAGTGTTTAATATTAGAATATTTTTGTTATTTTTATTGTTCAATATTATATTATAGACAGTGAGTGAGTGTGAATGTTTTGTTAATAATTATATTTGCAATTTTCGGCAATGTTCAATGTTATCATCTGAAATTGTTTAAATAAAATTTATAACTTTTGACATTTCGTATCAATATATTTTGAGTTGCCTTTTCAGCTTTTTTTATAATTTCATATGCAATTTCAGAAATTGCATTCATTCTGAGTTAAACTTGACACATGTAAACTAACATTTATATTTGACAGTATGTACCTAGCAACGACAGAACCTACTACGCTAAAATGACAATAATGTTACTAAAATACTCATTTACATTGTGTATGCAATAAAAACGAACTAATATGACATAAAGTTTTTCATCTGATCCTATTGAATTATACAATATTATTTGCGTGAGTTATAAACTGTAACTCATGCTCCAGAAGTCCAATTGGCATAGCAAGAATGTCTACAATTACACTATAAGGATTACTCAAGCGGACGATGCTAACGGCTATTATCACGTGGTTAAACGACGTCAAAGGGTGACCGCGATACATGAAACGTGATTATATTATATTATTAAATTTTTATTTCACACGCATAAACGCACAGACATGCTCAAACACACAATTTACAGTATTTGAGCAATCCTATGATAGTATATCAGTCATGAGATATTATTATCAAGTTACCTGGTATTCTGTCACACATGTAAAATGTGACAATTTTTCAATAACGAGAAAAGCTAAGTAAAAATGAGTTCAAAAAGTGAATTAGAAATGTGCATACCTCCAGATATAAGAGAAGCGGTCAAAATTACGATTCATTCCTCTTTCGCCACCTCCTGTTTCACCACCTAGACGTCTTAATTGCTTTTTCGTCCTGTTTCGCCACCCAGAATATTTTGGTGTAATTAGTAGTCACTAATATTCCCGGTTGACCACCTGAGATATTGAATCGTCAAAAAGTAATTAAGGGTAAATGACGTCATTATATAGAAATACAGTATTTTTCGAAAACATCGTTTAATTGCAATAACAAACTAATTTATGTCATTGTCATATAAAAATATTCTAAAACTTATCAAAATCTATTCAATATACATAATTACACCATAAATAAGAAAATGCACATTTGAATATTTAAAAACAAAATTTAATTTATTTATTTATTTTCATTAGGTTTTTTATTTAGTTTCATTAGGTTTGAAATTTTTTGTAAACATTCTAATAAATCAATATCAAAACTTTTGAAATCTGCCACAATTTTATGAAGTCGTTCGTCCATAGCAACAAACTTGGTTTTTCTTCTTTTTGGAGTGGCGTGATGCTGAATTTGTATGGACTGTAACTGCATATTCTGACCATCTTTTTGCAAAATCATAAGAAGTTCAATAGAATGTAATCGGTATACTCCAATTAATTTAATGTTGGATTCGTTAGAGTGGCTGTCGGTAAAAGATCGAATTTTTTATTCAGCGATGATATTTATACTTAAAATAACACATTTCCACAGCCCAACTTACTTCAACCAATTTATCAAATACAACAGCGAAATTCACACATACCCAACTAGAAATAACACAAACTTTTACGTTACTCGTACTCACTATTCACGAATACAGAACTCTTTATTTCACAATGGTTTGCTTGAGTTTAACAAACTTCCCAATGAGCTGAAAGATTGTAATACCGTGTATAACTTTAAGTCAGAACTTTTTAAGTATTTAAGACGTAAGTAAATTTTCCTTCAAATATTCTGTTCAAATACTTTTCACATTTTTAAATTTTACTTTTTTAAACTGTCTCACCTATATAAATATTGTGTAATTGATTTGTAAATTAGGAATACCTATTTAATAAAGACTATTATTATTATTATTATAATATTTGGATTTGGCTTGTTTATTCTTCTATGCCACCCTTCGACTGTATTTGTGGTACGGTGTCTTTCACCATAGCAATTCCATATGTAACCGAAGGGCCCATTGTCTAGCCAAGTTTCGACGAAATAATCGTTGAATTTATCGAGCTGCTCATTCGGTACATAGGTTTCCATGATAATTATCCACCCATTTTCTACCTCAGGGTGGAATATGTGCTAATGAAGCACACATCCTAATGTGCCGGCGCACTTCCTCTCTTTCAGCGTACATGCGAGTCAAGCCTAACTCTTGTACTTTTCGCCATAAACACTGACCGAAGTGAAAATTGAACCCACTAATTTTCACATTCGGTAAGCTCTTCTTCATCCTGCATTTAAACGATGTTTTCGAAAAATACTGCATTTCTATATAATGACGTCATTTACCCTTAATTACTTTTTGACGATTCAATATCTCAGGTGGTCAACCGGGAATATTAGTGATTACTAATTACACCAAAATATTCTGGGTGGTGAAACAGGACGAAAAAGCAATTAAGACGTCTAGGTGGTGAAATAGGAGGTGGCGAAAGAGGAAGACACCAAAATTACAACAGTTAATCTGTTGCCTGAAAAATCGCGTAAAAAATATGAAATAATATCTATATAAAAGTTTCATGGACTGGTGCAGTACCAGAATATGTATTGTTGTCCTTATGGGCATTCTATTCCATGCTTCAAAGTACACTTAATATATATCATGAAGTAAATTTGCTAACAAACGTCATAGTACCTCTTTATGAAATTTTACCTTCTGACAATTCTTATAGTCGCAGATAAAGTGTAGTATTTAATTCGCGGTAATGGCAATAACTCAAGGCACGGCTCGTGCTGCAAACTTCATCTGCGTGAGTTGTTGCTTATATTACCCTTCATTAAATAATGTACTAGTATGCACCGCTGGTATAAATAGAGATGTATGCCTTCGAGCGACTTACAAACCCTCGGACCAGACGTCTCTTAAGCTAGCAGAACAAAGTCAGCAGAATTAAAAATCAATACATGAACAATTAATGGCTCGTTAAAGGCTAATTAATTGCCCTAATTTAAAATTTTTTGCTCTGCGAATTTTCGCAATAATGATTGTTCTGCTAGCTTAAACTTAAGTGAGCAGAACATGACCGACAAAGTGGTTGAAACAATAAAAATTGCAATTTTCTTTGCACAGTTATTAACGGCTCATTAAAGACTAATTAAATGCCCTAATTTGAAATTTTTATTTTTATTGTTTCAACCACTTTTTCGGTCATTTTCTGCTCATTTATGATAAAGCTAGTAGCAGAACAGTAATTATTGCTAAAATTCGCAGAGCAGAAAATTTCAAATTAGGACATTTAATTAGCCTTTAATGAGCCGTTAATAACTGTACAATTTTTATTGCTGCAACCACTTTTTCGGTCATGTTCTGCTCGCTTAATTTTAAGCTACCATAACAACCATTATTGCGAAAATTCGCAGAGCAAAACCACCAATAAATTGATGGTACCCAACCATAATGAAGTAAGTCGTTGTCCAGTGAGACTTCTAGATAAACTAATGATAAAAAGAAGCGAAAATATCAATATTAAAACAGACAGTGAATCCTAACTGCAGAAAACAAAAAACACTTGGCTGGTACAAAAATATGCCAATTGGAGTGCATGAAATGGACCAAAAAGTCCGCAAAATTGGCAAATTTAAATATGACAAACAAAACATTTTCAAATCATTCTCACCGAGCCACTGCTGTTTCACAATTGGCAAAAGCAGGTGTATCGGAACAAGAAGTTATTAAAATAACCGGACATGGTAATAGCAATTCTATCAAACCCTACCTACAGTTAGATGAACAACATCACCAAAACATAATAAATAAGATGAGATCCAATTTTAAAAACGCTACAGGTTCAAGTAATAACACCTTCAGTATTTCCACTACTTCAATGAGCAGTTGGCCACGTTTCCAGCGCAGAAAATAACTCAGAACAATCCTCCCGCTTTGCGGTCGGATTATTTAATCCGTCAAACTTACACTCTTTGTAATTATGCAACGAGTTATCGATGTAAACTTGATTACTAATGATTATTTTTTTCATCTGTCAAAACAGTCAGATTTTGTGGTTTCAGCCAATAACAACTCAGGATTCTAACCAATCATTGTGTTTTATACTGATAAAACCGCTTCGTCGTTTTTGTTTTTTGATTAAACTGTGTTTACCTATTTGAGATGTCAAATGTAAACATTTGTCAATTATTATTATACTAAAATGTATTGCAAATCTATGTTAATAACCAAATTTCAAAATGTATTTGTAAACTAACCTGTTTTTATTAGTTTATTTCAACATTCATTTAACATTTTTAGATACCTCACTTTAACACTAAACTTAAAATTAATTAAATTAAGAAACATCATTTCATTCTTCTTCTTCGCTTTTATTTAAGGCGCCGTTTAGCGGGGTAGCCAGTCAAAAAATCGCCTTGGTGGCCCTGTATGTAAAACTATAACAGCTCAGGTTTCAATTTAAATTGGTAAAGAAAATTTTCAATATTTGTGTGTAAAGTGTCTTTTGCATAAATGACTATGTTCTCTGTTTTTAATACAAAATGATTCAAAAAATAATCCTTTCAAATACGACTCGTCCTCTGAAATTTTATAGATTAAATTTTTGATCTTCATACTCAAACGCCTTTATTTTAGGCAAAACCACTCAAACAAACTGATTTAAGATAAAATCACTCGTCCTGCGGACTCGTGATTTTATCAATCAGTTTGTTTTCGAGGTTTTTCCAAATAAAGCCGTTTTCGTGAAAACCAAAAATTTAATCGATAAAATTTGGAGGACTCGTGGTATTACCTTTGATTATTTTTTTCATCTGTCAAAACAGTCAGATTTTGTGGTTTCAGCCAATAACAACTCAGGATCCTAACCAATCATTGTGTTTTATACTGATAAAACCGCTTCGTCGTTTTTGTTTTTTGATTAAACTGTGTTTACCTATTTGAGATGTCAAATGTAAACATTTATCAATTATTATTATACTAAAATGTATTGCAAATCTATGTTAATAACCAAATTTCAAAATGTATTTGTAAACTAACCTGTTTTTATTAGTTTATTTCAACATTCATTTAACATTTTTAGATATCTCACTTTAACAATAAACTTAAAATTAATTAAATTAAGAAAGACATCATTTCATTCTTCTTCTTCGCTTTTATTTAAGGCGCCGTTTCGCGGGGTAGCCAGTCAAAAAATCGCCTTGGTGGCCATGTATGTAAAACTATAACAGCTCAGGTTTCAATTTAAATTGGTAAAGAAAATTTTCAATATTTGTGTGTAAAGTGTCTTTTGCATAAGTGACTATGTTCTCTGTTTTTAATACAAAATGATTCAAAAAATAATCCTTTCAAATACGACTCGTCCTCTGAAATTTTATAAATTAAATTTTTGATCTTCATACTCAAACGCCTTTATTTTAGGCAAAACCACTCAAACAAACTGATTTAAGATAAAATCACTCGTCCTGCGGACTCGTGATTTTATCAATCAGTTTGTTTTCGTGGTTTTTCCAAATAAAGCCGTTTTCGTGAAAACCAAAAATTTAATCGATAAAATTTGGAGGACTCGTGGTATTACCTTTGATTATTTTTTTCGTGTAATTTTTAACCAATCAGAACGTTCAATTTAGTTAAGTTACCTCGTATAATTTCGATTATTTTTTTCATCTGTCAAAACAGTCAGATTTTGTGGTTTCAGCCAATAACAACTCAGGATCCTAACCAATCATTGTGTTTTATACTGATAAAACCGCTTCGTCGTTTTTGTTTTTTGATTAAACTGTGTTTACCTATTTGAGATGTCAAATGTAAACATTTATCAATTATTATTATACTAAAATGTATTGCAAATCTATGTTAATAACCAAATTTCAAAATGTATTTGTAAACTAACCTGTTTTTATTAGTTTATTTCAAAACATTTAACATTTTTAGATACCTCACTTTAACACTAAACTTAAAATTAATTAAATTAAGAAAGACTTCATTTCATTCTTTCATTCATCCTGCGGACTCGTGATTTTAACAATCAGTTTGTTTTCGTGGTTTTTCCAAATAAAGCCGTTTTCGTGAAAACCAAAAATTTTATCGATAAAATTTGGAGGACTCGTGGTATTACCTTTGATTATTTTTTTCATCTGTCAAAACAGTCAGATTTTGTGGTTTCAGCCAATAACAACTCAGGATTCTAACCAATCATTGTGTTTTATACTGATAAAACCGCTTCGTCGTTTTTGTTTTTTGATTAAACTGTGTTTACCTATTTGAGATGTCAAATGTAAACATTTATCAATTATTATTATACTAAAATGTCAAAAAACCGCCTTGGTGGCCCTGTATGTAAAACTAAAACACCTCAGGTTTCAATTTAAATTGGTAAAGAAAATTTTCAATATTTGTGTGTAAAGTGTCTTTTGCATAAATGACTATGTTCTCTGTTTTTAATACAAAATGATTCAAAAAATAATCCTTTCAAATACGACTCGTCCTCTGAAATTTTATAGATTAAAATTTTGATCTTCATACTCAAACGCCTTTATTTTAGGCAAAACCACTCAAACAAACTGATTTAAGATAAAATCACTCGTCCTGCGGACTCGTGATTTTATCAATCAGTTTGTTTTCGTGGTTTTTCCAAATAAAGCCGTTTTCGTGAAAACCAAAAATTTAATCGATAAAATTTGGAGGACTCGTTGTATTACCTTTGATAATACCTGATTATACATAGAGTAGCTCCACCAATCGAAAATTTTACAATAATTTCATTTCCGTAGTAACCACATCGACATCAATATACAATACACAAACTAATAAGACCGTCAACTTTTGACGTTTATCAATAATTGTTCAAATATGAGTCGATTTTAAAAACGGTACAGGTTCAAATATGTAGTATATAATAATTGTAATTTTCATTGTACCAATTTGTATTTAAATTAATAAATTGTTTATATTTACTTAATTTACTCAAAAAATAATCAGTAGTAATATCACAAGAGCTTCGAAAATAATCGATTATACTTCCGAGTCACGAGACGTATTTTGCGAAACACCACGAGAGCGGAGCTCGAGTGGTGTTTTAAAATAAATACGTCGAGCGATTATTTTCGAAGCTCTTGTGATATTACTACTGATTATTTTTTGAGTAAATTAAGTAAATATAAACAATTTATTAATTTAAATACAAATTGGTACAATGAAAATTACAATTATTATATACTACGTATTTGAACCTGTACCGTTTTTAAAATTGACTCATATTTGAACAATTATTGATAAACGTCAAAATTTGACGGTGCTATTAGTTTGTGTATTGTATATTGATGTCGATGTGGTTACTACGCGTGATATTCGATACGGTTATATAACGAATTATATAATTATTTTTGTTGACGTTTGCTTATTATAAACGTCAAACGTATTGTTACTATGACAAACTTTTCAAGATGGAAGGATGCGAAAATCAAAAACGGTTATATAACGTCGTCAAGGGTATATTCGATTATCAATACATGGTAACTAAGTAAAAATTGCAACTGCTATTGGCTAAATTTATGATGAGTTGTATAATCGTATCAAATACTATACGTACTTCAAAATAAATACGGCTATACATCTCAAACTTCTTGAATAATTACAAATCGTGTCAGTTTGAGAGAACGATCCTCCCGCTTCGCGGTCGGATTATTGAAACTGTCAAACTGACACTCTTTGTAATTATGCATCGAGTATATATGTATAACCTGATTATTTTGAAGTACTTATAGTATTAATACTGATTATACTACTGAAGCACTGATTTTCATTGATTATTTTTTTCATCTGTCAAAACAGTCAGATTTTGTGGTTTCAGCCAATAACAACTCAGGATCCTAACCAATCATTGTGTTTTATACTGATAAAACCGCTTCGTCGTTTTTGTTTTTTGATTAAACTGTGTTTACCTATTTGAGATGTCAAATGTAAACATTTATCAATTATTATTATACTAAAATGTATTGCAAATCTATGTTAATAACCAAATTTCAAAATGTATTTGTAAACTAACCTGTTTTTATTAGTTGATTTCAAAACGCCTCTAACATTTTTACATACCTCACTTCAACACTAAACTTAAAATTAATTAAATTAAGAAAGACTTCATTTCATTCTTCTTCTTCGCTTTTATTTAAGGCGCCGTTTCGCGGGGTAGCCAGTCAAAAAATCGCCTTGGTGGCCCTGTATGTAAAACTATAACAGCTCAGATTTCAATTTAAATTGGTAAAGAAAATTTTCAATATTTGTGTGTAAAGTGTCTTTTGCATAAATGACTATGTTCTCTGTTTTTAATACAAAATGATTCAAAAAATAATCCTTTCAAATACGACTCGTCCTCTGAAATTTTATAGATTAAATTTTTGATCTTCATACTCAAACGCCTTTATTTTAGGCAAAACCACTCAAACAAACTGCGGACTCGTGATTTTATCAATCAGTTTATTTTCGTGGTTTTTCCAAATAAAGCCGTTTTCGTGAAAACCAAAAATTTAATCGATAAAATTTGGAGGACTCGTGGTATTACCTTTGATAAAATCGTTTTTCCGCCATGCTCCGCAAACCTTACCACCACGTCCTAACTTTTTCCATTTTCGCAAAGAAATAATTCGAGCCTGAAATTCGCGATTAGTGTATTCCTAGAGCAATTAATGACCAATTAATTACTGTGCAAAGAAAATTGCAATTTTTATTGTTTCAACCACTTTTTGGGTCATGTTCTGCTCACTTAAGTTTAAACTAGCAGAACAATCATTATTGCGAAAATTCTCAGAGCAAAAAATTTTAAATTAGGGCAATTAATTAGCCTTTAATGAGCCATTAATTGTGCAAGTATTGATTTTTAATTCTGCTGACTTTGTTCTGCTAGCTTAAGAGACGTTCGGGCCAGAGGCAATCGGGTTTGTAGAGTCGTCACTCTAAGAGCATAAACATCTATTGGAACATAAATAACTATAAGGACTTACACTTAGTTTTGCATTGTTTGACGAGTAAGTAGTAAACGCAAAAAAACTTATAATACATTTTAACCTCCAATTTATCTTGCAGAGGCCTCTGGAGATGCCGCAAGGCGAATGCGTTTAGGCCAATTTTAAAATAAATTTTATGCACTTTTCACAGTGTTTTATTATAGTACGGCATACCGTAACTAGAATTTTCGACTTATCGCCACACAGGATTTTCAAGTATTTTTCAAGAGTTCTCGGAAAATTGAGAAAAAATGTTCAGGGTGACGGATTTTTTTAGCCACTCGGAAGGTCAGAATTGATCTTTGAAAATGTAAAAAAAAATGGTCTAATTTTGTTATCGCCACACGTCCGTTCTTTACTTGAGGTATTAGTTTTTATTGTGAAAAAGTAGGAAAAAATCGAAACGGACATTTTTTACCCCGATACAAGCAAACGCGTTTTCCGTCGCACAGTGGGATGAAACGCCACAGTCGCATTCAAATTACTCTACACCTCACATAGTTCCACTGTTTGAGATGGATTTTTTTTTAAATGTTCGTCTTGGATTTCCCTATCGATCCCTCATTTGGGATTTTTGATTTCGGTCTTTATTTTTCTAAAATTCAACTCCAAAATTTTATTTTTTTTAAAAAAAATTGTTTTTCGGCGCAAACGTGGTTGAATGGAGTCAAATTTTAGAAAAATAAAGACCGAAATCAAAAATCGCAAATAAGGGATCGATAGAGAAATCCAAGACAAACATGTTTAAAAAAAATCCACCTCAAACAGTGGAACTGTGTGAGGTGTAGAGTAATTTGAATGCGACAGTGGCGTTTCGTACCACTTGCGTCGTGCGTATTGATGCTTATAGGGCATTCTGTGAGTTGGAAAAAACCACGAGAAACATAAATAATTTTTAATACACCCAAAATACGTTTTCGAGGATGCTGAATACGATGGCGGGGGTTAAAATTCCTTTTGAGTTTGCCCTACCCCTCAAACGGCCAAAAACCACCCCCAGAAGGGTGAATCATGTCTTTCACCGGCAAAACTAATCCGACTTCCGTTTTCGAGGATTCTGAATGCGATGGTCATGTTGGGGGGGACAAGTTGACTCCACCCCAAAACGGCCAAAAACGGGGGTAGTTTTTTCGGAGAAAGACGAGATTCGCCCTTTTGGGTTTGGTTTCTGTCTGTGTGGATGGTGGTACCAACTCGAAAAGAATTTTAATCCACGCCATCGTGTTTAGCATCCTCGAAAACGTACTTTGGGGGCGTCAAAAATGATTTGTATGTTCGTCCGAGTCACTGACTATTTCATGGAATTGACAGTACAGGTGCGCAGGGATACAATAATAATAAGATTTTTTTTTTAATAATGTTTTATTCATAAAATGTTAATCCTCGTCTTCGGATGAGTTTTCATCCATATATCTATAGTTCACTATCTGTTTCGTCCTCGTAGTCAGCATCTTCTAGTTCTTTGGAATTTTGGAATTCTATACTATGTATATCTCTTATAGCATTTTCCGTGCAGTTTTTCTGTGAGAAATCAGGATCATCATTAGCCAGATCACGTGATTTACGTGCTGCTATAATTATCTTACACTTGTCAAGCGTTTTTGGCTTAAATAGCACAATTTTTTCGTTTCCACTTTTATTGTCATAGAATATGCACTTATTAACGGAATTCATTTTATAAATTTTAAGGCGAAATTAATAACAAATCGAAATAATTTCGTGCAGGTATACAACAATGTTTTCTTTTCTGACAGCTATATAAACGTCATTATCATAGGCGACTGAGTGATTTTTGTGTGGAAAATGATGGTGTTATAAAAATGTTTACATTGTTTCCTATTAATCATTCTTTCATGTTCTTGTAAATTGTATTACTAAAATTGTTTAGTTTGTAATGTGTTTCTGTTTCTATTAAAATTTCATTTTGTTGAAACATTTTCTTTTCAAAATTGTATGAATCTTTTTTTTCTCGAATAAACCATCAACATTTCTTATTTTGCAATAAATCTCGCAAGTTTTACAAAATAAACCCCACAAACGCTATATCAGCAAAAATCTCTTAAAAAATACCATGCAATGATGTAATAAAATATAGGGTGATACATTTGGAAAAGTAGAGTTTCAAAAATCGTAGTAGGGGATAGAACATCGACTCCGAGTTCGCCTACATCTCGAAAGATGCGCTAAAGCTTAAGGAATTGACTGAAAAAAAGTTGACTAAGTTATCTTGAACAGTACTGAAGTTCTGAATTTTTTGTGGATCTCTGCACGATGCTATTTTGACACATAAATTGACATAAGTCAAAAACTATTGCAGATAAATCCGTGTGCGTTATATCGACAATTTAATGGCGAATCTAAAAATGTAAAAAAATGGGAGGTTGCCCATTAAAAAAACAGAACTTAGTTGTGTATCTTATTTGGGACATACTGTATATAAATAGAAATATTTTTAGAATGTGCCTCATTGTCGGTCCTATCGTTTAAAAAAAAATCAAACCGATAGCTAGGGTAGAAAAAAAGTTATGGAGCACAAACACCTTGGGTCACCCGGTATATATAATTTCCTGTAGTCCGTTCGATATTTTTTATTAATATTTATGATATTCTTTATAATTTAAAAAAAAAATCAACCTTGTGGCTGTAACTTTTTTAGGCCCTTTTTTTTTTCTGCAACTTTAACATCTATTGGGCAGTTGCGGGCGGTGTAAAATATCCGTTCTTCGTGAATTCATGCATGTTTTTACGTAATTAATAATAAATATCTGGTCACCGAGCTTCGCTCTTAATATTCAACTCTACATTTTTAAGCAGCCCAATGAGTATATAATTTAAGTATATTTATAACATGACAAATTATTAATTAATTCGCGAAAATCACGGAGTGGGCGACATCTACTTGAACTACTGATAGGGAGATAAATAAAAAGTTGATTGGCGATTGGCTTGAAAATAAAAAAAGCTGTAAGTGTTAATTTTCAATTGGCTGCAGCTGTTGTTGACGTTTATCAACTGCTTGTCACAGAGGTTAGTTAAATGCATTAAAAGTTGCCTAGTTTCTGGGAATTTCACCCTTTTAGGGCAACATCTACTGACGCTTGATCTTCGCGAATTGTCACGGTGGACAGGCCCCGTTTCCGGGACGGGCAACAGCAGCGTGTAGGGTACACGTCCCGTCAACAGAAGATCGCTCAGCTCACTCTATTTATCACTATATAAGAAAAACTCTATGTTCAATTGATTTTATTATTTATTGATCTGCAGTGAAGGAAAATTATAGGTCTGATATTCATACTTGGGTAAAAACCTCCACAAAAACCTGTGACCAGACTCTCGACGTGTGGCAGATATTGATATCATATTTTTTCAAAAATTTTCAGTTTCAGTGTCCGCATAATAAAATAGTAGCCGTAAGGGGTAGTCTCACACTATCGGGGAAGGAAAGAACCTTTACCCGATGTGCATAAAGCATTTCCACCCGCCAAAAAAAAAGTATTAGCTTTAGGTTAGGTTAGATCTTTGTAATAAATAAAGAAAAGTACGATACGTGTGACATTTTGACATTTGTTACATTCTGACAGGTGTCATATTTTGACATTTGTTCATTTTGACAGTTGTTACATTCTGACACGTATCACATTTTAACAGTTGTCACGTTTTTACAGGTGTCACATTTTGACAAGTGTCCATTTTAACATTGTTACTCAACGTTCCTATAAATATTTACCTAAACCCATGATTTCTGAAATTGAATTGGCAACGTTGTATTTTCAACTTTGAATTTATGATATGGCTGTCATTTGACAAGCAAATTATTTATGTCCGTCAAATGAATCTTTTCTTTTTTATGTAAAGCGACAAATTTAAAATTGAATTCTTTCAGATTAAAACGCCAGAAATTAAATAAAGTCAAACCTTTTTACTACTATACTATACAGAAGAAAGGAGTGCAGTATTTAATTTGCAGAACGTAGTACAGGTTCAAGAGGTAGAAATTTTATTTTTACCTCATCCTTCAATGCTTATTTGTAGTTAAAATTTAAATTTTAATACATCTGATCGGCCTAATATAGTTTTTGTCTAGATTTAATCTTGTTTTCATGGTTTTTACTATAATAAACCTGTTCTTTTGACAGATAAGTCAGACTTTATTTAGTCATAGCCGTATCGTATGTATTTTAATTGATTCAGAATTTTGTATTAATATATATTTCAAAATGGCTTCATTCTAAAAATATTATCAGTCCTCCTAAATCCTTGAAGGCAGAATTATTAGTATTAGCAAGGCAACATAAAAACAAATTCAAAAAATATATTATAGATGAGATGGCCAGAGAAAAAGGAATTAAAATTCTCAGATTGCCTCCGGACCACTCAGAGTTAAATTCCATTGAACTGATCTGGTCACAATTATTATCTCAAAACAATAAAACATTTAAATTTCCTGATGTGCGAAATTTGTTTTTGAAGGCAGTTTCAGATGTAAATAGAGAACATTGGGGAAAATGCATTGGTCATTAAAAATGTAGAAAATTCATTTAGGAAAGTGGATATGTCAATGGATAATTTAATATAACCTATAATAATAAACCTCAGAAAAGACAATTATAGTGATACCAGCAGTTTTAGTGAAGACAGTGACTTTTAAAGATAGTTCTTGAACTAACTTTTTTTTTAATCTTTGAGTTTAGGTAAGTACTGAAGCGTTACTTTTAATGCCAAGAGATTAAAAAAAGTTTAATCCCAACATACAATCCTCCTTGTTATTTATTGGTTAAATTTAATTCGTTCAATGTTAAAGTGTCAGATGCATAAAGTTTATTTTTATTTTTGTGAATAATACAACTTCAAAATTTAATCTACGAAGTGCGTATATATATTTTATATGCTGTGACCTTATTTATATTATAGAAACTTATTTTACAAAGTACGCCTATGGAATGTGATGTTATATCCCCACTTTTACTGTACTCATCTCTCCTTTATAGTATATATTACTATAGAAACGAGTTATTATATCTGCCGTTGCTAGGAAATAAAACTAAAAGCTTAACTTTTCTTGTAAATATCTCGGAAGATCGACATGATACCTACATTTTTTGCCGATTTAGATAGGAATTAGTCTACCCTGAAAGTTTCATTGAATTCTGACGAGTGGATTTCGAGATCCTCTGAACACACACACATACAAACCTTGCTCGTTTAATAGTATTTGATATATCAAGAACGGAAGTGTGGCGATAACAAAATTAGACCACTTTTTTTGCAAACGGAGGACCACCGTGTAACTGTAGAACCTTTTGCCATAAGAAAATTTTATTGTATTTGTGCAAATTTATCGATTTATGCTTTAAAAAAGCTTGTGGCGATAAGAGCCTATTTTGGTTACGGCATCTATTACAATACATTTGGATAAGCAACTACGTTTATCAAAGACAAATGAAATAATTCTTACGCGCCAGATTAAATTATTTCCTCTTATACCTCACGTTTCGCTTATATAGGTTACAGGTAGGTACTACAGTAAATATTTCCATCGATACCAAGACATAAGCGATGGTTATAAGTGCACGATTTTTTCATGGTTTATTTTTATAAAATAAGTTTCCCACGTCTACAATATTTTTTGTAAAAGTTACTTTTAGATACTTACATTGAAATAGAACAGGACTTTCTGATGAACGACAACTTGTAATTAGTAATTTGAATATAATTCACTGGTCTTTATAGAAAATTGAGAGGTAATTATTTTTTTTATATCAGAAAACTTTATTTCCAAACTTTGTTTCAATAACTACTTAATTCTTGTTTAATACCTAAGCGTAACTTCTCACTTAAAATATTTATACTTTTATAATCAGGAGATATAATTAAAATATATTGGGAGTACAAATTAGTTTGGTCGGTTTTTTTTGTGTTGAATAATGTATTGATTTTAAAATGAAATGAATGAGCAAATAAATTATAGTACATTATTCAATGAGTGCAAAAGAAGTCCATTACACACGAAAATGAAGTTTGCAAAACGAGCCGTAGGCGAGTGCTGCAATCATTCGAGTGTTTAATGGCTCTTTTGCACAAGTTGAATACTATACTTTATCTATGATCATCGACTATGACAATTACCATGATGGCAGGTTTGTTTTAAAAATGAAACGAACATATTCAAATACAAATTTTACTAAGGAAAATTAAGCAAAACAATCACGCATGAATAGTTCAAGATTTATAAAAGTTGATGGTAAAGTTTTGACAATTTTCTATTTTTAGGCCTGGAATTGAAACATTTTTGTTTATGGGAAGGTTATTATCGAATTGAAAATTATTGCTTTCTTCAAAACTATTAGAAACTAAAGGTGTTCTAGAAGACGAAGCGACATCGACAGTTGATGATGTTGATGTATGCGGCAAGTCGATTTCTTTTAAAATTTTTCTACTAATAGATTCCTTGTTTGACATACTTTTGTCAATATAATGCTCGGCAACTGTGGTAGACTTCCAGCACCCATGTCTTTTCACATCTCCTCCGTCAACTAGAATGGTGGCCGACGAACGTCGGAAATAATGTCCTGTGTAACGCACAGGCTCTGTCAATTTCAAATAAGTTGCAATTATTTTTCCCGCACTTGCGAGTTTATTAATGCCTATACTTTGTACAGTGCATTTTCCTTTTTGATAATTCAAAACAAAAGATTTCGTGATTGCTTCTGTAGGTCTTAGCGAGATGTACTTCTTGCAAATATTGTATAATTGACCAAATATAATAAATTTACGAATTACTTTTGTTTTTGGAATTGTTACCAATAGTGTTGATTTTAAATCTGTCACATCATCGATAGACATAGAATGCAGCTCTCCAGATCTGCAAGCTCCCATTATACCCATAGCTAAAATAACCTGCAAGAATTTTGAGGTTAGAAATTCCAAATTTGTTAATAGAAAATAATAAATTACCTTGCTAACTAGATAGATTTCTTCCGGAGCTTCCTTAACAAATTTGGTAATTTCTTCGGAAGTAAAATTTTTAGACTTGTTAGGTAAATACCCATCCGATTTACGTTTTAGAAATTGTCGTAGTTTAGGATAGTTTTTATGTTTATATCATGATGGATAGCAAGCGTACTTCGTAGCGTGGAATATTGCGACCAAAGCGAACTAGATTTATACTTTTTGGAAATATCATCGAAATAGGTGAGGAGAATATTATCCGAAAATGTATTGGAAATACCATTATCTTTCCTCCATTCCATAAATTTCTTGTACACACATTCATATATTGTTCTTGATTTTTCAGGTAATAAATCCAATGTAACAGCCTTCGCTTTTTCAGCCACCTCTGGTGGCGTCTAACTGAATTCTTCGTCCATTTTATATTTTGTTCCAATTTTTATTACAATGAACACTTAAGAAATTATGGGAAATATGACTGATGCTGATGAATTGATGAACATGAACCACAACATGAACAATGCATGAACAATGAAATTAAAATCAACAAAATGTCATGTCAATTGCCTAAAAGTGTTTCCAACCTTAAAAAGTCAAACTCCCTAGAAGTTACTAGATTCTGCCAATATAAACTTTTGACATTCTAAAAGTCACTAAATTTGTTACTAAGAGCAGTTGCAAAAGTGATTACTTTTTCAACTAGTGGAAAAAGTAAATCGTAAAATGCTGTACTTTTTGAGCATTGAAAAAGAGGATAGTTAGTTAATGGTCATAGATAAAAGTATTTTTCATCGCTGGCTACTACTTTCTCCCATCTCTCTTCAAATTCTGTCTAGAAAAATGAATCGCCATTTGAGGCGATCAAAGTTTGGAACCAATTTTCGATTTCTGCGAAAGAAGGCCACGCGTTGTCATGAAGAAAAATAATTTTATGATGTCTTTGCTCGTATTCCGGTCATTTTTGTCAAACCAATTAATTATAGCCGATACTGAACTCCCTTTTGGTCCCACTAGATACAGATCGTGATCTTTTTATTTAAGTTTTTCATTATTTTGAAAAAGTAGGTACTAGGGATCTAAAAAATGACTTAAAAAAAGTAAAACTTTATGAATTAGAAACTCGTGGCAGCACAAACTTACATTTTTATAAATGAAACATACTATATTTTATTCAAGAATTGAAAAGATCTCACCGAGAGCGTTAAAAAAATATAGCATGTTAATATATTATATGGGTGTTTCAAAAAGATATGGCCAATTATTAGCAAAAATGACCCCATCTTTAACACTCTGTAAAACAGTAAATCAAAATAAACCAATAGGTCTTTGTATTCAAATGTGATTCTCATATCGTTGGCTGTGCTCACTATTAATTACGTTTTTATCTGTGGCTTTTTAATACAGGGTGAAACAGAACTCAAATAAAGCAATATCTCAAAATTTTCAAATTGATCACACTTCAAGTCTTTTTACAATTTGTTAGTACAATTAATAAGCTTTCAAACGATATAGTATAGTTAGGGTATAAGTTAATGGAAAACTGTAAATATTTTATGATAACGGAAAAATCATGTATTTTATGTACACAAATTATATGGTATTAAATTACATGAAACGTAAGTACTGTATATTTTAGGTTTTCTAAGGAATTACAATATTTTACAAATTGTAATCATAATTTTGGATGCATCTATTATTTTTTACTGTTACCACTAGAGGACCGCATACCTTTATAAAGATATTCGGAATTATTAGTCCATTCTGCGAGCCGGAAAATTCCTTGAAAAATACAAATAAATTTTGACGCCCTCAAATTGCGCTCCTCCTCGTTTTCGTGGATGCTGAACACGACGAAGAGGGTTAAAATTCGTTTCGAGTTGGCCTCACCCCCCAAACGGCCAAAAACCACCCCCAAAATGGTGAATCACGTGTTTCACCTGCAAAACTAACGTAACTCTCCGTTTTAGAGGTTTCTGGACATGATGGCGTTAGTGACAATTCTTTTAGAGTTGACCGCACCCCTCAAACGGTCAAAGATCACCCCCTAAAGGGTGAAAAGTTTGTGTTTTGCTATAAACGAGAAAACCCGAGTCAGCTCCCGTTTTCGAGGATGCTGAACACGATGGTGATGTTGGATCTTCTCTCCGAGTCGACTCCACCCCCAAACGACAAAAAAAAAGTTTATCCTTTAATACCATTTAATTTGTGTACGTAAAATGCTTGATTTTCTGTTATCATAAAATATGTACAATTTTCCATTAACTTATACCCTAACTATACTATATCGTTTGTAAAAAGACTTATAGGGTGATCCATTTGAAAATTTTGATATATTGCTTGATTTGAGTTCTGTTTCACCCTCTATTAAAGAAGCCACAGAGAAAAAAAGTAATTAATAGTTAGCACAGCCAACGATATGAGAATGACATATGAATACAAAGACTGATTTATTTTGATTTACTGTTTTACAGAATGTACCTAGTAACTGTACCAGCTCACACAAATTTGAAAGATTTATCTCTTACCAAAACGACGTAATCTTCCGATGTCAGAAGTTTAGCCCACCCTGTATAAAATAAGTAAAAACTGTATTCATTTGGTGTGACAAGAGGCAAAACAATTGATTCATAAACCGACGTCACACTTCTGACATATTGTTCTTCCAAAAGATTTATATCCTACTCTGGCACATCTTTTTTGTTAGACTTATCCGCCCAGGAACTTTGATAGGCATTTTATATTTTGTGAGATATACAGTGTGTCACAAAAAGTATACAAATGGACAAAAAGTTTGTCTTGCATTTCACAAAAAAAATATTCTTGATAAAAATCTCTGGATGACTTGTTGATCTATAATCAGGTACAAAATTTGACCTCATCAGGTCAGGTCAAGGTCATTTAAAGGTCAAATTGAGGAAGCATTTCTAGAAAAATCTGAAAAAATTCATACAATGGTTTTTAGGGTTGCTGAATTCGAATCCAAGGTCCTCTTGACCTCATTAGGTCAGCTCCTGGACCGGATCTGACCGTAAAATGACCTTGACCCTGACCTGGAGGTCAAGCAGACCTCCTATTCGTATACAGCTACCCTGAAAACCTTTGTATGATTTTTTTCCGATTTTTCCCAGAAGGTTTCCTCAATTTGACCCTCAAATGACCTTGACCCTGAAAACCTTTGTATGAATCTTTTCAGATTGTTCTATGTTTCCTCAATTTGACCTTCAAATGACCTTGACCTGACCTCATGAGGTCAAACGAACATCGGATTCGGATTCAGCGTCCCTAAAAACCTTTGTATGAATTTTTTCAGATTTTTCTAGAAATTTTTCCTCAATTTGACCTTCAAATGACCTTGACCTGACCTGATGAGGTCAAATTTTGTACCTGATTATGGATCAACAAGTCATGCAGAGATTGTTATCAAGAATAATTTTTTTTGTGAAATGCAAGATAAACTTTTTGTCCATTTGTATAAAACTTTTTGGGACACACTGTACTTTCTCTCTTCTAAATTGTAATGATGACATTTTTTCATTTTTCCACCCATATTTTGATTATAAGCAGCCACGCCAGAGGCGGATCCAGACTTCCGTTTTGGCGGGGGTCCTGGCCCCCCACGATTCTCTACCCCTGGTGTGGACGAGGAATGATTACATACTTTTCTTTTTCCCAATCAGATTTAACCCTCCGACGGGCGCGCTTTTTAGAATTACACGAGAAAGCGCATCGCGGCAATTCGCCGCACTTGGCTTTTCAGGTTGGTAGTTTACAAATAACAAAGAAAATTTATTTTACTTAGTAAAATAAGATAAATATGCCAATTCTTAATCATTTTATTACAGTAAAAATATATACAGTGTGTCCAATTAAGTCGGCACCATATGGAAAAGTTTTATTATTTCTTTTAGGAAAAAAAGATATTCTTGATAAAAATTCGTGCACGGTCTAAAACCTAAAATCTGGTACACAGATGGTTCTAGAACAACAGAAGGAACAGGAATAGGAGTATATGGGCCTGGAACCAAATATTCTGAAAGTTTAGGCAAATCTCCGAGCATTTTCCAAGCTGAAATATACGCCATCGGAAAATGTGTCCAGTTCAACATAGAAAGAAATTTTCGCAGACAAGAGATCATCATCATGTCAGACAGCCAAGCAGCCATTAATGCTTTGAACTCCCACGAAATCAACTCCCAGATGGTTTGGGAGTGCCTAGAGAATCTAAACGAACTGGGCAAGAATAACACTGTTACCCTCCTATGGGTTCCGGGACACATCTTATGGGTCGCAGTGTATCGACACCCCCATCACAGATAGATAGATAGATAGATAGAAAACCTAAAATTAGATATCAAATTTTTACAGTCGTATACGAGGTTTGTACAAAAATATGAATTTTGCTCTAGAGTAAAGTACCTTTATTTTGGATCTTTCGCTTGTAACAACTGAACAGAAATATTATATTGCACCAAATGTGTCGATAGGTGGAGTCGATAACATAAACAAGGAATACCTATATGCCCAGTTTCGAAGGGCTTGTCACATTTTAATAATAACTCAAAAACAAAAAGTTGCTGCATATTGCCGCGGGCGCGCCCCCTGTGGGTTGAACCGATCGCGCTGGTCACGCATAAGTTTAATTGAAAAACACGCTTATTTATTGTTATTAACCGTCCACAATATCGGTTATGCTGAGATGTGGGTTCAAGCCGGTCACTTTAACAATTTTCCGACAGAAAAGCCTCACTAAAGGCAAGAAACTCATCGAAAGCCATCATGTTTCCGGCGTCTACGAGTTAAAAATGACAAATTAAAGAAAAGTAACCGTCACGGTTCAAGTACACAGGGTCGCATTAAGGAAGGGTGTTATAAAAAAAGTATGTAATCGATGTTATAAAAAAATATAATTTTTGCTTTATTAATAATACTTTAAATTCTATTTTCATTGTAAATATGTATTATATTATGTACAGCATGTTTACTTCAGTTGCCGCATATGGAAAAAAAATTATTATTAATTTAACGAAAAAAAGTACTCTTTATAAAAAGTTATGCATCGTGTAAAACATATGATACAATAATCAGACATCACCATTTCTAGATGTGCCGACAATGAATGTATCATTAAAAAAAATTAATATAGTTGATTGAAATTAGGTTGATCCTGACAGAAACGTTTTGGATACAAACTGCACTTGCACAAGAGGATTCTACAAGCATGCAGCATGTATCTACGTCAAAGAAGAGAACAGCGTATCAAAGACTGATCTTCCTATGACTTTTATAAAACCCTTAATACGACCCTGTGTACCAGTCACTTTGATCTTAGAGGATACGTCAATTGTCATGTTATACGTCGGAAACATGATGGCTTTTGTCGAGTTTTACCTTTAGTGAGGCTTTTCTGACGAAACATTAAATTGACCGGCTTGAACCCACCCCTCAGCACAACCGACATTGTGGACAGTTAATAATAAATAAACATGTTTTGCAATCAAACTTATGCGTAACAGCGCGATCGGTTTAAATCTGACTGGTAATTCTTGTAGCCACTGGCCTTCAGATGTCGCGTCGAGAGATGTCGGGTTGGAGTTTTAACTGAAAATTATTGACAGATGTCACTATGAAATATAACAGCCGGAGCCATATTTTAAAAACGCACTAATTTGTACACCCAATATAAAACAGAAATTAACACTGTCGAACTATACAAAATTAGAAATATTAAATATTTCAGTTGAGGATATCTTAGATGTAAATGCAAAAATACAAAAAATAAAGTTATACCCTGACCGCCGAAACTCTATAATAAGAATGTAATATCTTCTTGGGGTAAAAACACAGTGGAGCAGGGCAGGTAGCCTAGCTGGTCGCTTACTCGCATACTCGCTGGTTACCTGGCAGGAAGCTGTAGACACACACACTGGAGCTTCAGTCAGTCGCAGGTCGGCGCGTTAAAGATGGCGAGTTCTAGTGATGAAGAGTTACTTTTTGATAATTCATCTACTAAACGACTTACAAAAACTTACGTATTAACACCACAACTGTCTGTACTTCACAGAGAAAACGAAGTGAATGATTCCGTGTAGAACACGCAGTGTTGCCAGCGTTAACAAAGTAAAAAGTTGCCATCGATCAGTATGAATTTATGGAATAAAGCAAAATAAACTTTATTATAGATACACAAAGAATAAAAAGTAATTAAAAGTAAATAAATACACACGTAAAACGTATAAAATAAAATTCCCTTAATGGCAACACTGAACATAAAACGTGTCAATGCGCGTGCGCGAGTCGGCGCATCCTCGCTCTAAGCGATGTAAACAATCGACTTGGCAATTATATCAGCTTACAGCTAAGCTCACCGCTACTATCCCAGCTAACTGCTATGCTCCACCGTGTACACGCCCGTAAGTATTCACGCTTTAATTCTACTTCGCTCTAAGCGACCAGCTAGGCTACCAGCGACCTGCCCTGCTCTACAGTGTTTTTACCCTTAGCCATGTAATTGTTTCTTATAAAAGATGTAATAAGTGCGGGTGGTGTTCCCTGCGGTAATTTTATTAATTGTTTTATAATTATAGGTAGTGAAGAAAATCATGTAAGGGTGTTTTCTGCGACCCATTTTCTGGTTCTTATTTGATCATAGTTCAATTAAAATTTACAATTTCATAAAATAATTTATTTAACATCAAAAGCAAGAACAGCACAGAAACTGATTAGACATTTATTTTTTTTATATTTTCGTAGCGAATAATCATATATTATTCGTAAAATAGAGAATTAAAAGTTCAAATTACTTTGATATTTATTCCTACAAAAAATTGGCATTTACGCTAAATTATACAACATCAATCATTCATTTTAGAAACAATTTATTATAATGTACAAATGATGTGAAATAAGTTAGCTCCCAAGAAATACGACATTAGAAAATGTCACACTCTGCACCAACGTCTGAATTTCAAATAACTACTCCTACAGGTATTGAATTACAGAAGTCCAGACGCGGGTGGAACCCGAATCCCTTCGGGACTTAAACCCAACAGCTTTGATTTTGTTACTAAGGGAGCCTGTCATTCTTAAATCGGTTTCGGCATTATTGTGCCTCATCAGGAGGATGATAATTCGGGTTCTACCCGCGTGTGGACTTCTGTAATTCAATACCTGTTGGGGCATATAGGCCAAGGAGTAGTTGTTTGAAGTCCACACGTTGGTGCAGTGTGTGACATTTTCTAATGTCGTATTTCTTGGGAGCTGTGATATTAACTTATTTCACATCATTTGTACAGTTTTATTACTCCCAGTAAAATATTTTGGTCCCAAAATATTTCATTTCTTCAATTTATCATCAAATACTATTAAACGAACAAGGTTTGTATGTATGTGTGTGTGTGTGTCTAGAGGATCTCGAAATCCACTCGTCAGAATTCAATGAAACTTTCAGGGTAGACTAATTCCTATCTAAATCGGCAAAAAATGTAGGTCTCATGTCTGTGAAAATTCGATCTTACGAGATATTTACAAGAAAAGTTAAGCTTTTAGTTTTATTTCCTAGCAACGGCACATAATAATAACTTGTTTGTATAGTAATATACACTATAAAGGAGAGACGAGTACAGTAAAAGTGGGGATATAACGTCACATTCCATATGCGTACTTTGCGAAATAAGTTTCTATAATATAAATAAGGTCACAGCATATAAAATATATATACGCACTTCGTAGATTAAATTTTGAAGTTATATTATTTACAAAAAATAAAAATAAACCTTATGCATCTGACACTTTAACATTGAACGAATTAAATTTAACCAATAAATAACAAGGAGGATTATATGTTGGGATTAAACTTTTTTTAATCTCTTGGCATTAAAAGTAACGCTTCAGTACTTACCTAAACTCAAAGATTAAAAAAAAAGTTAGTTGAAGAACTATCTTTAAAAGTCACTGTCTTCACTAAAACTACTGGTATCACTATAATTGTCTTTTCTGAGGTTTATTATTATAGGTTCTATTAAATTATCCATTGATATATCCACTTTCCTAAATGAATTTTCCACATTTTTAACATGATCAATGCATTTTCCCCAATGTTCTCTATTTACATCTGAAACTGCCTTCAAAAACAAATTTCTCACATCAGGAAATTTAAATGTTTTATTGTTTTGAGAAACATAACTGTTACGGTAAAAATTACTTTTTACCGTCCCCTCGTATGAACTACAAATTTAAATTTGCCCAAATAAGTACGCGATTATTTTACCGGACAGGTAGGGGTCAACCGAACTTCCTTATTTCGTTTCAAGAGACCATTCTTTCTTTTCTGTTCAAGTGTCTAGTGAATAACATTGGGTAAGCCACTAATATTTTATTTTTAACTGCTTCTGCTAAAATTTGTTAGGCTTTTATTGGTATTTAATTTGCTTTTGCAAATATTCTCGAATATTTTTGATTATATTATTATTAGGTAAAATCCGACATGGTAGATGTGTTTTGTTTTTTATATAGAGTTTTTTTAGCCAGCTAGTGTAGAAAAGTGATACTCTTTTTTTTTTTTTTTCGTTTTTTTAGGAATACCGATATTATTAACATCTTAATAAATATGTTTTAAATTTTTAGAGTTTACGTTGCCATAAAATAACTTCTATTAAATTGATATTTTCGATCTTTGGTTAAATTGTTTTTTATATACTACTTTTTTTATCGATCTTCATTTGTGGAATGAATAAATAGATCATTATATTTCAGAACCACTTCCTTATAGACCACAATGTTGTTACGCCTCTGAGCGGAACCGGCCACTAGATAAAACCAACACAATACAAAAAAACCTCTCTTATCGCCAAATACCTGAATATACTAGTCATTATGCTTTCTAGTGCGAATTTGACCACATTAAAATAATAAAAATGTCGGATAAACGACGAAAGTTGAGTGAAAATATGTGTAAAATTAAAAATAAAATTAGAAAATTTGAAAAATGGATGGAAGGATTATATGAATCAAGTAAGCAGTTTTAAATAATATATTAAAAATTTTTTTGCAGATTATCATCGCCAGTTTTTTGGGATTGGTATATTAATAGAAGTGTTTTTTTTTCCAATTTATGTCCTTTGTTGACTAAATTGTGATATTAATCGTTCAATATTTCTTGGCGATTAATTTTACCTAATTATAACCAAATCTCTTTGTTAGTTTGGTTATATTGGGTCTCCAACACACTTCAAGGTGCATTTTGATTCCAGATGATGAATCAGATAGTCCAATAGTCCAGAATTTACCACAAATCGAAGACAACCTGTTCGTCGCTTGTCTAGTAGTTCTAGTGACGATGAGGAATATAGTCAAAATCCGGTTGATGTTACCGATGAAGTTCATCAGTCAAAAGAGGCGGAGGTAATATCCCAATTGTTAGGGGAAGAACCGTCGCTTAATTCAGTTTTTGGAAATACGATAAGTAATGATATTGTATCTAGATGGTCTGCTTATTTGAGTAAAGGTTTAGAGAAAGAATTAAGAGAATCTCTTGCAGAAAAATGGCTTATTCCTGAAAACTGCCCTCTTCTTTGCGCCCCCAAAGTAAATAACGAAATTCTTGGATTATATTCTTCGACAGATTTGCGTAAAGATAATTTTCTCTCTGCAGTGCAAGATAAGATGGGAAAAGGTTTAAGCGCCTTAGGGTTTGCTTTAGATTTCATAATAAAGAAGCAGAATTCAGGCAATGTTAACCTAAAGGACAAAATTTTGCCCGCCATTGTTGACTCCGCAAAATTAATTTGCGAATCTGACTTTTTAATTTCTCGTCATAGAAGATATGAAATTATGCCAGCTATGAACGAGACGGCAAGGAAAATTGCTGAAGAATCGGTACCCGATAGGTTTTTGTTTGGCTCAGACTTCAATGAAAAATGTAAATCAGCTCAGACAGTACAGAATGCGCTAAAGGATTACAAGGCTAAGACTCGCTCCAAAATTACTAATAAAAATAAGTTTAATACTTCAAATTTTTTAAACTGGAAGCGCCCTTACCAGAAACACAAGATGAAAGAGAGTCCAGAGTACAGGTACAAGCGAAAACAGCAGGATTACAGGAACAATCAAGGGACACGGAAGATATATTACTAGAAGTTACACAACAAGAGATTTTAAATCAGGTATTTACTGTTTATGCGGGTAGAATTAGCTTGTTCTATTCTAACTGGCAAAAAATATGTACTGACCGTAGGGTCCTAAGGGTGCGTTGTAACTCATCTAGTTAACCAAGTGGTCACGGAACCAATGGTTAAACTATGGTTAACCTTCAATCAGTGGTTATGTCATTTTTCGTTGTAACACGAATTATCAACCAATAGTCAGGTAACCAATGTATTTAGGATGGCACCCATGACTTAAAAATAAAAATCCCAACAATATTAGTACTGGGACGGCTGTAATGGTAGGCTGAAGAAAAACACAACCAAGAAATACAACATAAAAATGAAATTCATGATGAAAAAATAAAAACGATGAAGGAGGAACATTATATTAAAACATCTAATTTAAAAACAATCTTTTTTAAATAAAGGAGGAACTGCTCTAATCGTTGAGACATCCTTAAGTAGCTAAATAGACAATGTATTTTTTTTTAACAAAATTAACAGTTCTTCATACTTAATAATATATATCTTAATTATGAATAGCCCTATAATACTTAAAAAAAAATAATTATAAAAATTAGTTATATAGTCAATCAAACAATTTGTTTTATATAAAAAAGATTTTACTTTTTTATAGCAGTCCTTGAAGATATTGTGAAATTAAATTATATCACTTAAGTCATTCATATTAAATCTAGGTGTATTTGGTATAATTCCAAAAAATTTCCTTTATTCCAAAAATATTGATTGCTTTTTTAATCTAAATAAGGAAAAATGATCATTCGTTCGACACAAAGTTCCTTACTGGTATTTTCATTATAGAGAAAGAAAAAGTTCTAGGCAACCTTTAATAATAATAACTTTAATAAATTTTACGAAAAAACAGTGCCTATACAATCATTTCATTTAACAAAAAGACATAATGCATCTAGACCTATAGGGTCTGTATGTGCACATACATTAAATCAATATGAATTTCCTTTATTATTTCCAAAATATTTTGATTTACTGGTTCATTTTTTTGACAAGCTATATTGTGAAGCACATCACAATTGTTTGAAGTTGCTAAGAATCTTAGTTATTAAAACTTTCCCTTCAGGAGTTACAGCATTAAATCTAAAAAGCATATACATTTACCATTATAATAAAATAAATTATATAAGCAGTACATACTCTTATCTACTGTATGATATACATTCTCTAATTTTCTCAATAATGTGAATCACAGTGTCTTCTGATAGTCTGAATCTATCCCTAAACTCATTGTCAGTCCGTTTTAAAAAATGATTTTCTCTTTCCCTGAAAATCCTGGCTCGTCTTGGAAACATTTTATTTAAATATAATTCTTGAAAATCTTGGTCATCTGTTATTATAAAATAAAACCAAAAAATAATCCCAAACAATGACAGCAAATTTATAGAACAAGAATTTTTTTAACGTTTCATGCCCCAAACACAGGTTAAACTACCGAAATCGGATAGTAAACTTTTGAGTAGTTAACCAGCTGGTGACCGTCTCAAAATTTGTGTTACAACAACCCCATTTACGTTAACCATCGACTACGGTTTAACCTTGCGTGTTACAACGCACCCTAAGTTGGGTTAATGGTTATACTATACCTTTAGTGAAAAAACGTAAACAAAAAAGTTTTCAATTAGTAAAGAAAATTAGTCACTTAGAAAAACTCAGATTAGAAGAAAGTATAAGGAAATTAAATAAAATAGGAGCAATTGTAAAATGCCCATATAGTAAACACCAATTTATTTCATCTTATTTTTTAATTCCTAAACCTAATGGTGATTATCGTTTCGTATTAAATTTAAAGAAATTAAATACATTTGTGGAAACAGTTCATTTTAAAATGGAAAACGTAAAATCTGTAAAATCTCTCATTTTTCCTGGTTGCTACATGTGCACCCTAGATTTAAAAGATGCTTATTTTTTGATCCCGATTAGAAAAAATGATAGAAAATATCTAAGATTTTTATTTCAAGGTCTTTTTATGAATTTACATGTATGCCGTTTGGTCTAAGTACAGCTCCTTTTGTATTCACGAAATTATTGAAGCCGGGTATTAGGTTTTTTAAGAAACCAAGGAATCTTATTAGTATGTTACCTAGATGATTTATTAATAATAGGAAAATCAATTGCTGAATGTTTGGAAAGTGTAAATACGGTTAAGGACGTTCTGATTAGATTGGGATTTTTAATAAATTTTGAAAAAAGTGTAGTCATACCAAGACAGACATGTAAGTTCTTGGGATTTAATTTTAACAGTCAACTAATGTGTATCCAGTTGCCTAGTGAGAAGAAGTCATCAGCAATCATAAAGGCTCAGGAGCTAATAAATAAAAAACTTTGTACAGTCAGAGAACTAGCTAAATTGTTAGGTTATTTAGTTTCTTTGTGCCCAGCTGTAAATTATGGATGGTTGTACACTAAACAATTAGAAAGAGAAAAATATTTAGGGTTAAAAAATAATTTAGGAAATTATGATGTAACTATTATTATTAATGAAAAAATTAAGGAAGATATTCATTGGTGGATAAAAAACATTCCTTCTGCTGGTAGAAGTCTAAAAGATAAAAGATTTAAATTAGAAATTTATTCAGATTCTTCTACTTCAGGATGGGGCGCTATATGTAACGGAGAAAAAACTCATGGGTTCTGGTTAGAGGAAGAAAGGTTTCTGCATATAAATTACTTAAGAGTTATTGGCAAGTTTTTATGCTTTAAAATGTTTCGCAAAAAATGAATCCTTCTGTAATATTTTATTACGAGTAGACAATACCACTGCTATTAGTTACATAAATAGAATGGGAGGTGTTAAATATCCTAAGCTCCATAAGATCACTAAAAATATCTGGCAGTGGTGTGAATTTAGAAACATATGCATTTATGCATCTTATATTAGTTCACAAAATAATTTTCAGGCTGATGCAGAATCACGTTCTCTTGATATAGAAACTGAATATTCCTTAAATGACAGAGTCTTTAGCATCATAACAAAAACTCTGGGACAACCATCCATCGATTTGTTTGCTTCTCAGTTCAATGCTAAGTGTAAAAAGTATGTATCTTAGAAGAAAGACCCTGATGCCTTACATGTTGATTCCTTTACGATAGCTTGGACAAATTGGTTTTTTTACGCCTTTCCTCCTTTTCCATTAATATTAAGGACATTACATAAAATTATATACGATAAGGCGGAAGGTATCTTAGTTGTACCTGACTGGTGTACGCAACCCTTGTACCCAATATTCACAAAATTGACTTGTAGTAAACCCATTTATTTTCATCCTAAACATGATTTAATATTAAGTCCTTTTAGGGAAGCTCACCCAATATGGCACAAGATTACCCTGGTTGCTGCTCGCTTATCAGGGAGTCGTATTTGAGAAAAGGAGTTCCGCAATCTATTATACCTACTTTAATTAATTCGTTAAGTTCTAGTTCCATCAAATAGTACAATAGTTCATTTAAAAAATGGTGGATATTCTGTAAATCAAATGATTTTGGCTGTTACAATAATTCATCTTGGGAGGTACTAAAATTTCTTCAGGCTCAGTTTGAGAATGGTGCTAGCTAAAATACTTTGAATACTCATCGTTCTGCCCTTAGGTTAATTTTGCATATAGATGATGAACAATTAATTAACCGTTTTTTGAAAGGGGTTTACAGAAAAAGACCAGTTTTCTCCAAATATTCTGCCACATGGGATCCCGCACAAGTTCTAAAATTCCTAGCTGGTTTATACCCCTTGAATAAATTATCCCTAGAAGACTTAACCTATAAGTTAGTCACGCTTTTAGCGTTAATTTCTGCATAACGAGTCCAAACGAAATCAAAACTTCGGGCCCTGGTAGATCTCAACCATTAATAATAGTACCATATTTCCCTGAAAAACCAGAATAATGTGTAGCTAAATGTTTGGACGAATATTTACATAGAACCGAGCTAATTCGAGACACCATAACAAGCGTAATTCTCACTCACAAAAAACCACATCGATCCGCCTCGACACAAAGCATCTCGAGGTGTATCAAAACCACTTTGTCCAAAAGTGGTATTGACATAAAACAATTTTCTGCACACTACTCGCCATGCCTCGACCTCAGAAGCTAAAAGAAAGGGTACAAATATAGATACAATTAGAAAAGCTGCTGGGTGGTCAGAGAATTCTAAGGTATTTGCTAAATTTTATAACAAACCACTTTTGGACAGTTGTTCATTTGCAGAATCTATTATTATAGATAAAGTATAAAATTATTTTTTTAAGATATAAATAGGCGGAAAAAGAATACTTGTTAATTATTATTGTATTTTGGTTTACAGTATGTTAATGTTAAAAACCTTTTGTTCTATACAATTTAATTGTTAATTTTTTCTTCGTTATATTATTAGATGATTCTTGTTAATACAAGATTTAACTAAAAATGGTAGGAAGTTTTATTTTAACAAATCTAACCATTTAATATACATATAATGGATTTTAGATCCTTGTCAGCTTTGAACATCTACATTGTGGTCTATAAGGAAGTGGTTCTGAAATATAATCTAAGATTAAACGACTTACCTTCCGCATAGACCAACCCGCCCGTTCCCCAATGGTAAACTGTGTTCCCCTAGAGATCTAAAATCAGGGAGCACTAGAAACCATAATGACTAGTATATTCAGGTAT